>JAMPIV010010026.1:0-600000 GCA_024509875.1 Oreohelix idahoensis
CATGTATGCTACTCACGTGCAGACAGTAAACGGACGTATTGTATACATCTGATCTGCTAGCATCAGGAAGGAATAATTATTATTGTCTATGAACATTAAGGATCTGCAGCTGACCACGGTTGCAGAAGTTATATGTATTATTTATCAAGCTTCGCTATGATATTTGTTTTCCATACAACTATTGAGTATTGACTTCTACATGACTGTCAGTTAACATGAGTTTGAATGCTGCATTCGTTGTACTATGCCGATGATAACATAAGTATCATGACTGTTTTGTGGCGTGCAATAAATGGTATAAACCTAAAGCGAAGTTACCATTTCTATGACTCTACACGTCATGTTGCCTGTGGTGTACCCTGAACTGTTCTACTGCAACACACACACACAGCAACAATCTAAACCAGATAAGACACCCACATCTTGCATTGTAATACCTGGTGTCGATAGAGGTGGTAATTTGACGGCATCCTAATTCCACCCTTATCACCCGACGTAAATGTCGATGTTGAAAACTTTGTAGAAGCATGTGGCGTATTTCATGAGGGAACACCCACAAAGGGAAAATATGTGCAGGACCTAGAAACGCCACGGGGCAACTTTAGGCCTGAAAGGAAAACTAATTATACTCGGGTAGACAAAGTGGAATGGGAGCCCCCTTTTCACACCCAGTCTTCACTTGAATGGATTAACATGGCCACTATGCGAAGAGTACAAAGAAGAAATTTTACCCAGGATAAGATGACAATCCCTCGGTCAGACTTATATAAACTGGAAGAACAGACAAGAGAGCGAAGATCTCTCATAAACAATCTTAAGTGGGGAGACAAACCCCAGAGAAAAATTGGTAGTGGTCGATTTGTGAGTGATGATTCTAGGAAGAAAAGTCCTCATTATAAAGCTTCTAAGGGACGGGACCAGACGGGTTCCATGAAAAATAAGTATGATAAATTAAAGATCCAGATGTAACTTTATTAAGGACCTGGACAGATGAGAAGGCGGAAGAGACTGTTACCTCATCGTATCAATATGTGAACGAACTGACCACTCGTTTGAAAGCTGGATGGAACCTGGCAAATGATAATTTGAAACAAGCCAGGAAGAAACATGCAGCATATTTTAATAGGAAGGCAAAGGACAGGGAACTGGCAGTCGGAGAGAAGGTGCTGCTTCTACTACCCGGAAGCCAGAATAAATTACAAATTGGTTGGCAAGGTCCATATACGGTTCTAGAGAAGGTGTCTAGAACAAACTATAAAATTGACAAAAAGGGGAAGGAAAAAGTTTATCATGTAAACCTGTTAAAGAAGTATCTGGACAGACCACTCCAGGAAAGCACCCCCTTATTGACCTTGGCTATTGCAACCCAGATGCAAAAAGAACCACTCACCTCACATGAATACCCATTACATCCTTGTGAAACAGCAGCACAGGTAAAAGTCAGTAAGCACCTGACTAAAAACCAGAGGGAGAGAGTTCAACAGGTTCTGGAGGAACATACAGATGTATTAACAGATAAACCAGGCCATACAAATTTGCTACAGTATGACATGAAACTGGTAGACTCAAACCCAATCTGTATGAGAGCCTATTCTATAACGTTCGCGAAGGAGAAGGCATTGAAGGAAGAAATAGAGTATTTGTTGAAGGAGGGGATTATTTCGCACAGTGAATCATCTTTTAGTTCTAGTGTCGTTTTGTTGAGAAAACCGTCTGGGGAACACCGACTGTG
The DNA here is from genome assembly GCA_024509875.1 of Oreohelix idahoensis. Lineage (NCBI taxonomy): Eukaryota > Metazoa > Mollusca > Gastropoda > Stylommatophora > Oreohelicidae > Oreohelix > Oreohelix idahoensis. The sequence continues at coordinate 1,733 of JAMPIV010010026.1, forward strand.
CATAGATTACAGGAAACTGAATGCTGTCACAGAAGGACAAGTGGATCCATTACCAGACACAAAACAGTTATTTGCCAGACTGAACAAGGCAAAATACTTTTCAAAGGTGGATCTTAGTAAAGGCTATTACCAGATCCCAGTGAAGCCTGAAGTGAGACCTTATTTGGCTTTTAGCACTTCGGATGGACATTATGAATTCAATATGCTACCATTCGGACTGAAAAATGCTCCGAGTGTGTTTTCAAGGATGATGCGCAAATTGTTGGATCCCCTGAATAACCCATGTATTACAAATTTCATGGATGATATTCTCGTCGCCACCGAGACATTTGCAGAACACATTGAAGCTCTGGAGATGTTGTTTGATAGACTTCGGGAGGCAAATTTGACTGCTAGGCCAACAAAATGTTGTATTGGATGTAAAGAGTTGGAATTCTTGGGACACACTGTATATCAGGGTAATATGACCCCTGATCCTAAGAACTTGGAAAAACTGCAGAGAGCACCTAGGCCGCAAACAAAAAAGGACGTGCGATCATTTGTGTCGTTATGCGGATTTTATCAGAAATACATCAAGAATTTTAACGCTATTTGTGCTCCTCTGACTGATCTGACTCGCAAGGGACTTCCAGATAAAATTATTTGGACTGCACAATGTGAACTAGCGTTCCAAGAGTTAAAGGAAAAACTCACTAGCAAGCCTATTCTCAAACTGCCTGATTTGACACAGGACTTTGTCTTAAGAACCGATGCAAGTAATGTAGGACTCGGAGGGGCTTTGTTGCAAAGATCATCTTCACCTGATGGGGAACTGAAACCAGTCGCTTATGCAAGCCGCAAATTGAATAAGGCGGAACAAGGATACTCCACAAGCGAAAAAGAATGTTTAGCATTAATCTGGGCAATAAAGAAGTTTCAAATCTATCTGTATGGTAGGACATTTGTGGTGGAGACGGACCATCAGCCTCTCGTGTTCTTGTCTCAGGCTAAGCATGAAAACGCAAGATTGCTGAGGTGGTCTTTATTGCTTCAACCTTATCAGTTTAGTCTCCAATATATCCCAGGCAAATTGAATGTCGGTGCAGATTTCCTCAGTCGGCACCCCTGTGATCAAAATTAGAGTAGTGGCAGACGTGAGGAGTAATTTTACCTATGTGTATCGCTGGTTTTGGAACTTGCCTTAGGCATGTTTTCAAGTGGGGAGATGTGTAGTGAAATTGACAGAGATACAACGGTAAAATCCCTCCAAAGATAACATTTAAGGATAAAAACATAATGCGTAGGCTGCTGATGTACATGATCGCCTAGACCGCGGGTCATCATCCTCCATAATAATTGACTTGCTAGACAGGAGGGGAACGGCGGATCAAAAAGAAAAAAAAATATGACTGGAAAGGCTAAGGAGACGCAATTGGGGGGGAAACGGAGAAAAGTCACGTTTCCCAAGTTGACATAAAAAGTAAGCAACTCGACTGAAGGGACCCTAGATATGTTACGCCACAGTCATTTATTGGACGCTTTTGCGATACCAGGCTTTTGATTTGAATGGAGCGGTAAAACGCAGATGTTAGGAATATTACAAAAATTAAAAAGTAATTTTTTCTTAATATTAATGTTAGGAATATAAAAATTAGCTGGCCGGATGGCCTATTCTGAGCAGTGAACTAAGATGGTCTTAATTTTACAAACGGATAGATAATATTGAAGATAATGACAAAAGACAGTGTAGTTCACATCATCGACAGACTGTGTTGAATAAAAAAGTGTCGCTATTTTGCACAAAATAACACGACCTTGGGGACGCAGGTGTTCAAATCTACGTGGTATGGAGGAAAGGGGATATTGTGGTGGCTGTGTCTAAATATAACTTTTAACGACAAAATTTTGGAGGGGAGAGAAAGGTTGGTTCAAAAACCAAGCACATTTTTTTAGAAACACAAGTAGAGACGGACAGACTAACAGATAAACATCCATACTTGACTGAAGCATGACTGAAATGACTTTATGGTAGGAAATTTGAATTGAAAATAAAACTAGGCAGTGATTGGCCACAGACAATCATATCATTAGCGCTCAGACGCGAAAGTGGGGTCATTTCTCAATAGTTGTTCAGTGATAGACACAGATTTTAAAGTGTGGTGATTTCCATATGAAAGAAAGAGAAAGAAAGTTAGGGACGCCATACTATAGCCAGCAGCTCAGCTGAGTTTTGCTAGCAATTCTGTGTTATTTATTCATAATCTGGTAAGATTGAAATTATTTCTTTATATATTTTGAATATTGTTTCATGTTCGAGTGATTTGATACTGCCATATCGAAATCTAGCCTTACAAACAAAGAGGGATTTGCTCTAGACCCCCCGCCCTAGTCAGGGTCTAGGGACCAACAATGTACATAAACTCCAGCAAGGATTATGCAAGACAGATCAAGTGTTGAGAATAATGATACATATTACCTATCCTCTTTTAGGGCCGAAAACTAATAAACATTTTTCAGGATCTATGGTCTGGGAGGATCTATCTGATGTAAAACCACCATGGTAAATGTGCTGTTTGGTCAGAGAGATCTGACCTGTCTGTATGATGTGGTTGTTGTGTCACTGTTGTGTCCAGACGTGGGTAGAGAATAGATTTTGACACATGGCCCATACTTTGATTGCAGAGCTGCGAGTTTCTGTCGTCCACAAAGCAGTGTCTATTCAGTTGGTGACTTTACTCGAGTGTATCTGTGCAGTATTTGTGACAGAGACCACCATTATTGCCCGCCAGCACGGAGAGGTGGGACCACCTGATTTCAGCACCAGAGCGACAACTACCAGATGAGTGAGCCTCTGGTCTGCTGGACTTTCACCAACGCCCTTTAGTTACTAAGAACCCCATAAAGATTCCCACCATTTTCTGGACACTGTGTAGTCAATATAGACAGGTGTGATGAGGCCACCCCAACAGCACAAACAGTACTATCCTCCCAAGTAGATGAATACTAGAACATTTTAATAAAACTAACTAGTATAGTACATATATATGTACACTATTGCATTTATGATATAATATTCTATGCATTTCTTTTCATAATCTCTAAATCCTTTTAAGTTCTGGTCAACCTAAAAAATTGACACAGAACAAAATAAATGTAATATACTTATATCACAAAATTTTACACACGTGAGTTAGTTCAGTGTATTTTAACTTTTATTAATATTATTAGTCTTGTTAATATCTGTGGGTATATTTATAATCCATTACACCACACTACATATCATAACCCTAGACACTTTACGTAGCCACATTCATTAAAAAAAATTAAGTGTGAGGTCGTAGTGGTAGCAAGAAAGGCCTTCTGACAATTCACCCCTACATTTTATCTCAGGAGCCTTCACAGCTGGCCTCATACAATTTACATTTAGTAACAACACCATCATACAATACCATCCAACACCACTACATCAATACGTATCCTTTCTAACGGCAGCGCCTTCTTATCATCTCTTGTTTCAGTTGCACTTGCCTAGTTCTTGTCGTCAGTTCCATATTAGTAATCTTGTCATAACATTCCAATCTTATTTCATTCTATTCTAGGTAAGCACCCATTTATGAAAGTCTTTAGCTTCTTTGATGTCGTTTATATTGTTCTCCGTGTTTCAGAGCCTTACAATATGACTGTCTTGACATGTGTGTACTGTATACACACACACACACACACACACACACACACATTATGTGTTTATGAATGTGTATAATATAAATGTTTATACAATACCAAACCTACCCTCTGCCCTGTTCTTGCTGTTCTAAGTCTACTATCATTTACTGGACACAGTATTAAGGTCTTTGTCTTGTGTGGACTGGCCTTTACTGTATAATAGGGGAACAACAGAAGTGATTGGGTCATTAAGAGGCTGAACTGCCCATGGTAAACTTCCGGTGTTATGTCTTGCGGTTCGCACTAATGACCTGTCATCGAAGCATCATTTTTTTGGTGATGCGTAGATGGTAGGGAGGATAATGTGATTCGCTTGCATAGCTAGGCGGGATTGTCGCACGGAAGGTCCAGGGTTCGAATCCTGGGTAAGCCACTCATGTCTGTTGTTTTTCTGTTGTCTATTGTTCTACTTCTTTATTTCTTACGAGTGCCTGATAACATACCTTTATGTTTGTCTCATAATAATATCACAAGTACATTCTTTATTCAATCACTTTATTATTTATCTACATGCGCCCCCAGTTTCCTTCAAAATCAACCCAAGTATACATAAACATTTTTTTTTAAATTTCAGTGTTGCATGAAACAGGTATGGAAGTAGGCGTAAGAGGTCTATTATAGCCTCAGTCTACGATCTGCTGAAATAATTGGGCCTGAAGGGACAAGGGCACTTCTGTAGCCTCCTCCAGTCATAACTAATTTTGGGGATGATGCGCCCTTGAGCTGATAGCCTGGTGTAACTTTCAGCGTGCTCTTTGCTCTTCTGCTCATTGTAACAGTTTTCTTTTCACTCAATCTGAGGTAGCGCCGTAGGGAGCATCTCCACTTGGAGCGGTCAGCAGCTTCGTCTTCTCAGGCTGCTGCTTTTATTCCTGTGCCTTTATGTCTCTCTTGCACACATCTTTGAACCTCAGCTGCGGTCGCTCGGCTACTCTTTTGCCGTTTGCTAGTTGTCCGTAGAAAATATATTTAAGGATGCAACCATCTTCCATGCGGCAGACATGGCCAAGCCAGCGTAATTTGCGCTGTCTAAGCAATGTATACATGCTTTGTAGGGCAGCTTATGGCAGCATCTCGACATTTGCCACTTTATCCTTCCATGAAATACCAGAGATGTGGCGTAGATATCGTAGATGGGAGGCATCGTGCTTTTTAAAAGTTTGTTTAGCATAGGTTGTCCATGTCTCGCTTCCATATAGAAGGTCCTTAAAGCTTTGCAAAACTGTGGAAAAGTCATCGTGCTGGCTGTGAAACAATCGCGATGGGCTATGGAATTCAGGACAGTAATTTATATGCAACACCTTCTTACTTTCACTAATTGTCTTAAGATAGCAGAATTGGAGATAACCAGGGATTTGGAAGTTGCAACCAAGATGGAGTTGGTTCGCTTCCTATCGCAGGTGAAAAAATCAATAGGGGATTGACATTTGGAAGTTTTGACCAGGGTAGCGCACCCCCCACCCCCTCACCCTCGAGTGCATAGGAGATAAAAAGGGACGAAACACTTGTCTAATGAGGGTGACGTCTTCTGCTGATCAGATTATCTAATTTTGTGACGCTCTGTATAGTTTCTTATCATAAATACTCGCGTACCATTGTATTGAGCGTCCGAGTGGTAGAGTAGTTTGCCTGAATTCCTCTTGCGGAAAAGTTACCGGGTTCAGGGTTCAAAATCGGGTAGCGTCACGCTTAATTCTAGCCAGCTGTAAATCGGTAGGTGGCTCTTGAGCTAGGGAAGGTAAAGGCGGCGAGGAAGGAAACTGGTCCCCCCACCTCATAAAGCTGGACTAGTATAGTGAATTTTTAAACGTTTCATTCCCCTACTGCGGGATACAAAGGAATTCACCCTACCCTTGCTTGATTTCCTGGGTTAAATTTCTAATCAAGACTGTTGCATCTCCTCGTGGTGCATCTCGGAAACAGGCAACCATCGAGTTTCCTGACCAACGCTTGAGGAATCAGCTAGTGTCGTAGATTTATGATAGGGGAATTAAGACACAGATTGGTCCCTTCTGAATAGACTAGAACCTGAGGTGACTCAGTGAGAGATAATAATAGAAATAGATTTTCACGAGTGAGATGGTGGAAACTAGGTAATTGTGTCCCTGAGACTCGAGGAGATCCTCTCGCTCAGCCTATCTCTACAACAGAAAGTATTCGTCAGACAGATAACTCAGTTATATAGATGTACTATATATATATATATATCAACCACTCACCGACACACACACATAAGTGACGACAGTTAGACGTACAAACGTGAAAACTATAACAATGGAATATAGATACTTTTGGACGAGCTGACCGACACACTAGAATAAGTTCATATAAATTTTATTTATCATAAAGAATTTCACAACACAGTAAATAAATTTAGACTATCAAATCAATACACAAATAAACATAGGTTAAGGAATCAATAACAGAGTTGACCCATTAGTGTAATCCTTTCCCCCCTCTGTTGAACCAAGATCCCGTTATAAGAGAACATATTCGCCCCCAAAGAGTCACAGATTTATACACTATGGTCTAGGATTTCTCTCTACCGTAAATAACAGAGGTTTTCCTGTAATCTACTCTGAAATAGATAGCATATGTAATCTTTAAGAAGAAAAAACAATCAATGGATATATGGATTATAGAATCAAAGAATTAATCATCCCTGCATTTTCTCGCTCTGACACACTTGTGATCACAACGACATTCATTCTTACCTAATAGGCACTCTCACCACATCTGGAACAATTGTTTAAGGAACATACAGCTCATCCAATGGTGTATTTAGGCGAAACAAGCCCCAGCTTCTCCTTCTTCTTCTTCTTTGATCCTTGGCCACCGACCGTCAAAGCAGTCAGTGGCCATCACGCCTAGTGGCGTCTTGTAGGGCAACAACAAATTGATTCCACTTTGCTCGGTTGGGGGCCATCCTTCGTACAGTGCCCCAACTCTGGTTCATTCTTTGCATCTCAGCCTCCACAGTCCTCCGCCAGGTTGTTTTTGGTCGGCCTCTCTTTCGTTTTCCTTCAGGGGTCCAAAGCATAGCTGTTCTTGTGATGGCATCGGGGTCTCTTCTGAGGACATGACCAACCCAGCTCCAGCGTCTGCCAGCTATGATGGTGTGCATGTCCTCTTGCTTGCTACGAGTAAGCAGATCTTGGTTAGTCCAGCTTCTCCAATGCTAATAAATTCAAATCTTGGGAATCGCTCGCTTCGCTATGGTACGTAGGATGCTGATAAATGTCACTTCAATTTTTGTCCAGGTAGTAAAATAATTAAGATGTCTAATGTTCACAAGGGTACAGTAGCTTGAAATAATCGATCGTTATCTCGAGTTGCAGGTAAATAACTCTGTTCAGGATTTATCTTCTTCTCACCACAGTGGTTGTTATACAAGTAATGTCACAGGGTTTTATTAGGTTAAATGTTTGATTTAGTCGCCACCACGGGCCGACTGTAAAACTGTGATTATTGGAAAAGAACTCTGGAACTCCATGCCAGTTACAATATAAAGTTCAGAAGAATAGTTCTTTTCGTCTAGTTATTCTCTGCTATACATAAACAGAAAACCGCTGGTAGGTTTTGGGCATGACCCAGATACTGTATAAAAAGGAAGAGAAAAACATAAATACTCAACCCTAATATAGTATACACAGTCCTACGCGTAAATAGAATATGTTCACTTCGGTCATTTATCTTAAATTATAAACCACAAACATAGAGCTAGTCTTATCGTTTAGAACTCCCGTGAAATAAATTCTAGTCATTAAAAAAATCACTCATCATGAATTAGAAATAAATACATATCTCGTCAACACTCATGATGAATCAGTGCATTTACTTAGTTAGTTAAAACGTCTTCTGACTGGTTACTAGCAATTTAATTAAATTTATTTATAGCTGAATGAGTTTTTAACTAGAAATTATAATTTATTCTGCTATCCACTGTAACACAGTAACTTAGAGAATTCATAATGACGATTAAACTAGTAAAACACTCTGCACGCAATCTAGTGAAGATATAATTCGAACTAACAATTCTATCACTCGACAATACTAGTCCTATATATATTTACCTTCACACAAACTTCTAAGATTTTCTCCACGAGAAACTAAGAACTTCTCTTATATAACGTATTCTAGAACTCAGCTAGATGTCTCTAACGAGAAACTAAGAACTTCACTTATACAACGTGTTCTAGAACTACGAGCTAGATGACTCTCTAAAGCTGTGGCAGTACTGAATGCATGAAGTCTAAACTGCTGGGGTATAAATATCTCTCTGATGAAAGGAAATAAGTTACGTCTATAACCCGAAAACAGACTCATTTGCCAGATGTAGCACCTTTCGGGAAAATCTACATATTCCCTAACTCGTTTCTGCGAATCAAACGCATTTCTCACACTTGAGACCGAAGTCCAGACTTTACACCTTCCGAGGATTCTACGTTCCGATCTCGGATTATACGTAGTTCAAAGCCATTCTCTCGTTCTGATCAGACATCGGCAATAAAACTTAAAGTGTGCGTTTTACACATTCTGCTTCATATGGCCATTCCCAGCGATCAATGTCTTTGATCTACTCGTTAACACCGTGTATTAATTAACTATCCACGAACGAATTGGGAAAAGGTAATAGACACTTGTCTGCCCGTTCGTTCCCAACTTATCTCTCCTGATCACTGTTACATCGATTTCTCGATCTCTGGCGTTTACAATTAACATGAAACCGACTCGCGTATGCTAATCCGGTCTACTCGTACTCTCAACATCAAAGAAATTAGCGCACAGCCCTAAACTGCGCGTGCTAAATGTAGAAGAAATGGGAAACAGATAGCTGTCTGTGTGGGAAAGTAAAAGTTAACAGCAAAATATATGTAGGTGAAAAAGTCGAGTAAAAGAGAAATGAGGAAAATGAAAATAGATATAGAAATGTATCTCCATAATCTACCACAGCTAGCCACACTACAGTTACCCAGCATCACGATTTCCTTTGTGGTGAAACATGTTGAGAACCCAACATTGCACACTAAGCTCGGGGGAATCCCTTGAACCCGAGACAAGAGAATCTCACAATAAATATATGATAGACAAAGGGAGATGAGAGGTGGTTCTGTGCTGGACGTGGCAATTCGTTGGGAGAGGCCGGAACCAGAACACGGTATTTTAGCCCTGAATATTTGTAGAACCGCCATTGATTGCGGGGAATGCACAGTATACCACACCCTTTACCGCCTTCCAGTTTGACACCTTTAATGATGTGATGAACCTTTAATGTATACCAAGTCAGAATAGAATACCTGGCAAAGAAACTGGAGCTCATCAATCCAACTCAACATGTTTCGAAGTGGCAGAAAAGCCACAGGAGAAGCCTAGATCTACAATATAGATAATGCCAAGGATTCTTCAACTTGGCGTTGAATGCAAAAGAGCGACAACCTCAGCAGCCCTAGTTAAACAACAACAACAACAATATCTCTACGGCAGTATCTGCTATGGGATTACCTTTACGTTTTTGTTTTTTTACCATTTTACCCATAATTGTCTCACTGTCTTTCGACCATCTCAACATTTCCATTCATTTATTCACAGGATATCCATTATAGTATCGATACTGGTGTTACCACTGATTCTGTCATTGATACATATGTTGTGGAATATATCTATTCTTACGAGAACTCAGTATCCGATTCTTCCGCCCCTATGGAAACTGTTTATGGTAATATTTTTGTTTTATATTTTTTTCTTGTCATCTGTTTTGCATACAGTAATTTTAATTCATTGCCCCCGTGAAAGATTACATCATTCGAAATGAAATGCTACAGAAGGATGTTGAGAATACCCTGGACAGAAAAAAAGACCAACAGAGAATTACTGCACGCTTTAAACGTAGAGGAAAATTGGCTCCTAAATACCATCGCAATAAGGAAGCTGAAATTTTTCGGTCATATAAAAAGTCTGGAAAAATTAGAAATGGAAGGCATGGTCCCTGGAAAAAGGGGAAGGGGACGACCTAGACGACGGTGGATCCAGGACATCCCAGAGAGTCTGAACTTGTCTTTGGCTGATGCAGGTCGACTTGCCCAGAATCGTGATGCGTTCAGAGCAGCTGTAATGGAGACAACGTTCTGGATAGAATACGTCACGTGATGGCCCCGTGACAGTTTCCGGGGGTTCTCTGATGAGACGAATAAAGAAAATGGCTACTGCTTCCTCAGGCATGTCGTAGGAGGCAACTAATATGAGGTTGTCCATAGGCGGCTGGCAACCACAACATGTAGAATATATCGCTACAGAAACCGCCGTTGCAAGAACATGCTATTGCTATGTATAGGCTTCTTGAAAGGGGACCAGCTGTAATGGTGGCTCTATGCCCCATAGGGAACACAAGAAAAATAATGATATTGATGATGATAATGATATTGATGATGATAATGATAGTGATGATGATAATGATATTGATGATGATAATGATATTAAAATGAAGAGTATTTTATGCAACGGTTTTTTTGTTAATGGAAGTAAAGAAGAGAGTTCTTCAGTGTTATATAAAACCTATCCTGATGTATGGGAGTGAGCCGTGGACAGTTAGTAAACAAGTAGAGAAAGCACTAGAGGCCAGAGAGATGTTGTTTTACAGAAGAAGAGCCATGGACAGTTAGTAAACATGTAGAGAAAGCCATGGAAATGTGGTTTTACAGAAGAAGAGCCATGGACAGTTAGTAAACATGTAGAGAAAGCCATAGAAATGTGGTTTTACAGAAGAAGAGCCAATGACAGTTAGTAAACATGTACAGAAAGCCATAGAAATGTGGTTTTACAGAAGAAGAGCCACGGACAGTTAGTAAACATGTAGGGAAAGCCATAGAAATGTGGTTTTACAGAAGAAGAGCCATGGACAGTTAGTAAACGTGTAGAGAAAGCCATAGAAATGTGGTTTTACAGAAGAAGAGCCATGGACAGTTAGTAAACATGTAGAGAAAGCCATAGAAATGTGGTTTTACAGAAGAAGAGCCATGGACAGTTAGTAAACATGTAGAGAAAGCCATGGAAATGTGGTTTTACAGAAGAATGTTAAAAATACCAAGGACAGCCACACAAAAAAAAGTAATTAGGATGTTCTGAAAGAGGCCAATGCGGAAAGGAAACTTATTTCACAAGTTAGAAAGAAGCAATCCACTTTTTGGGGGGCATGTTAGGAGAAGAGGAAAGCTTGAATATATCGTAACAACAGGTAAGATTGAAGGAAAAATAGATAGGGGAAGATACTAAATACCCAAATACTAAACAGAATGGATAAATTGTACTGTAGACAGGGAAGTTGTGGAGAGACATGATCTCCTAGCCACTAGGTATGATACTTGATGAATGATACTTACTTACTTAGTCGTTCCCCTTCTACCGTGAGGTGTAGAGGTTTGGAAGAGAGAGCGCCAGACCATTCTATCAGCTGTCTTCTTCCTGGCCTGGTTCCATTCTAGTCTGGGTCGTCCTGGAGGTCTGGATCCCTGGCTCTTTGTTTCCCATGCTTGTCGTGGTAGCCGATCTTCTCCCATTCTGCAGACATGGCCAAACCATCTTAGTTGGGACTGTTCTATTTCTTGATGAATGATGATGATATTAATTCATTAATTCATTCAGTGAAAGCAGTGATCAGTCTGTGGCTGTTGGCATCTCTGTTGAGCTTTTCTAGGAATAGCACTAGTGGTGGCCAAATGCGCTTTCTCTGTTCCTCATATGTTGGGCATCTTTGAAGTAGATGCTATGTAGTCATTATATCAGTGCTACAGTTATATTCATCAGTGGTTCCTATCTTTAACTTGTTGAATAGATGGTATCCCGATTTGTTGTGACTAGTGCGAAGTCTGAAGATTACCACATTTTTTCACTTCTGCTGAGCTGGTAATACGCATCATTTTTACAGTGGCCTGAATGTTCTGCTTCCCACTTGCTCCTATATCTGCACTTGATAAAAATCTTGGCCTTTTCATAAGTTATGCTTGTGTCAAGTTGAGGCGACTTTCCACCTTCCTTTGCCAATCTGTGAGCCTCTTCATTTCTGGGGATGTTGCAGTGAGACGCGATCCACTGTATCACAACTTTTTTTGAATTGCTGACACAGTTTGTGAAGTGTTACTCTTAGCTCATCCAAGTTGACATTATTTTGGTTCTTCGCGGTTGCAATCACTGACAGCACATCTGAGAAGATAGCTACTTGACTCTCTTAGCTTTCTTCTGTTATGAGGACTTCCGCTGCAGTTTTAAGGCCTTCACATCTGAATCCCGGAATGGGCGCTTCCCATCAGACAGCCCATATTGAAAAAAAAAACATTTCCCGAATGAACCATTTCTTGGAGATATGCCTTCAATCCACAAAACTCGCTTTTCTTTCATTACTTGTTAAAATCTAACACTATTTTCCACATTGACTACATACTGTCTTTCACGCCTCTCTTTAATCCAGGATTTATTAGCGTGTACGTTGGAGTCAGTCAGTCTGGCGGGGTTAGCCACTGTCCTGGTGACAACGTCCTTATCTGTAGAGTACATACTTCTGGTCTCACCAGCGATGTTAGCCATCCCACTGTTAAAGGAGTTCGCCGCAGACGTCAAGGTAGACTTGTTCAACACTTCCTCTCATTCACTTACAGGCAGACGTAGAGACTCACTCGCTCAATAACTAACTTACTCACTCAAACAGTTAGTCATTGATTTAAAAAGAAAAATCAATTTACTCACTCTCCCAATTTATCATTTACTCTTTAATTATTTTACTCACTCACGTTCCCACTCAATCACCCCCTCAGTCACTTACTCTCTCATGCACTCACTCAACTCATTCACTCACTTTCCCAATCAATTTCTAACTCAATCACTCACTCTCTCACGCACGCACTCACTCATTTACGTAAGCACAATCATTGGTAATACTGGAGACAGGAAGTTCTGAAGAGACATAATCACCTAGGCCACCAGGCAATGGTACTCGAAGAATACGTGCTTGCCTAATGTGGCGAGACAAATCTATTTTATCCATAGACAGAAGTCATTCGATTATATAATAATGTAATTTCCAGATACAAGAAAAGAACAGAGATAACTATGATCCTGACCTCTAGCGCAAAGTTGAAACACCATGCACTGTAAAGGAATACTAGTAGCTAGCAAATACAGGAAGCACTGGAAAGAGCTAGTTATGAAATGGACTGCTAGAACGTCATTGGAACAGGAGAGATTCCGCTTTATCAGTTAGAAGAATATCTGAAATGGACTGCTAGAAAGTCACTGGAACAGCTTTACAAGGCAGTCTTTTTTCTGGAAATCCCAGGGTAAGAGGGGTAGAGAGAGACCAAAAAAAAAAAAACGAAATGGAGAAGAGAGCTGGAAACAAGCAAGAAACAAATAAACAAGACACAGGACGATCTTGAACGGATGGTACAAGACAGGAAGTCTTGGCACGAATTTGTTGAAGGTCTGTGCTCATTAACTTCCTGAAGAGGATCAGGTAATGGGTTGTCCTCTATTCCTGGTCGGTTCCAGCTATGGAGAGAAACTCCAGATCTCCAGCAAAAGCAAGATTGTCATGCCTATTTGCCAGAGTCAACTGAATTACATTTCTTTGATTTATGTTGTTTGTGGTGGGTTTGATGTTATAAGTATTAGTTATTGTTATTATTTGTCTACAGAGTGAGGTCAAGCTATGTAGGTCCCTGATTATAATGATGGAACAATGATGTACTGTCAGAGTACCTAACGGCTACCACCCGGTGATCTCACTCTGCGAATATTTTACCTATTTATTTTATTTGACTAGTGTCTAGGGGAATGAATGTATGATGTGATGTTGATAACATACATACACAACTGTAACTTAAGATAAGAAACTCAAGTAAAACAATTGTTAACTTTTTTTGAAATTAATCTTTTGTACAATTTTATTCTCCTGCTCCTCAAATTCTTTTGGAACAGGAGCAAAATTCAAAACAATTAATAAAGGTAGTTTTATCTATCAATATGTATATACAGTTAATTAAATAGGCAGGACTTCTTGTTCATACTAAGAGTTTAATAAACAAAATCTTATAATGTATCCCTTTTCTGACTAACTGATGTCTTATACTCTATCACTAGTAGGAGAGACTGATGTCATCATCATGTCGCTCGAAATGTATTAATGAAATAAGTGTGGAGAATAATTTAGAATAATAAGCCATAAGCCCAGACAACAGGGCTTAACTTCTGGTCTTGTAGAAATTGGAAGTCTTCCTGATGATACTGCCCACTCTTCTTCACAAGAGGGTCTCCTGGAGTAAATAAGTAACTCGCTGAAATTACTGCCTACTCTTCTACACAAGAGGGTCTCCTAGGAACATCTGGTTGCGTCAAAACATACACCAGACAGAATGCCTAGTGTTCAGCATCTCCAGTTATATTTCACAGGAAATTAGGCGATTCAACCCTGCAACAATGAAGTAATGCCTTCCTAAATATATTTTATAAATATATCTCCACCTTTAACAATTTACACATCATCAAACATTTCTAGTGATCAGCAACCCTTGCTAATCCATAGCTTCAGTCTCTAACTTTATGTGACTGCATTACCCTCAGTAGGTATCTGCTCTTCAGTTAGGGATACAATCATCTTTTTGTTGCTTTCTGACTATTAATTTATTAATTAATTTTTTTTTTAATGACATCATATGCTTTGTCCAAAAGTTTTTGGAACGCTGTGATCTGCAAAATATTGCCAGTAGCTTTCTGGTTTTACAAGTTAATTCAATGTTATATCTATTATCAAATACAATTTTTCTTTTAACTGCTTCCCCAATCTGCCTAAGGCATGCATTTGCTCCATAGGCTGTCATATACTTCCAAAATGGCTAAGTCGTACCACCTAAGATTTTTGTTATGCTACATAATTTTAATAAATCATTTCTTACCGCAACATCAATGAAATAATACACAAGGAATAGATTGGCTAGCAATCTTAGGCACAAATTTAGATTGCCGTCGTGTCCAGACTGCAGAAACTTTTCTTGTAATACTGCACTTCTGGTGTCAACCGTTCACTTGGTATTATATTTGATCAAATGGCGCTCTAAGCTTGGACCCTATCACTATTATTAATCTACTTGGCCAATGGAAACTGTTCATCCGAAATTGACCCTCTGTTTTGAAAAACCCCACCTTGTGTTATCAATACGTTTGCTTGTCTGATCCTACTATTACTATGTAGAAAAAAAATGTTCGCGTGGCTAACACATCTGCATTTTCTTCCCCCCCCCCCCACCTCTTTTCTAACTATGGGGGTGCCCAATCAAATCGAGTCAAGCATATTTGACTGCAGCGGACAATTTTCAAAACTGAACCAGCGTAGGTTTTTCGGTGTGTCTGCTAGTCTGTCTCAATTCTACAATATCTGGGTTATTTACGGAGCAATTTTAAATATTAAAACTGATTATTAAACTGCTTGTTGGCATCTATCATTCTATTTAAGTTTTATTTTCTTCTTTATCATCGGTTCCATTTTTGTACTTTTTCCTTTTTATTATCATGGGCTCTTTTCACTGTGCTAACATATCGGGAAAAGCAAGGTTCTAAGTCCCGATAAGTTATTATATGATATTATATTAAACAACAATACTCTAGTGTCAAAATATTTTTTTTATTTACTCTCTTTCGTTTTTATGAAGAAATAAATATTCTTAGTTTCACTTTTCCCTCTTGCACAATGCAGTTGAGTTCAAATTTCCAAGTAGACGCTATTTTTTTCTTTTTACAATACACCACCGTTTCCCTTTCTCTCTAAGCACGCGACAGTTGTCTGTCAAACTTCCGTCTGAAGAAAAAAAAATGAGAGAGGGCGGGCGGGTTAAGATTTTTCTATACTCAGTTGCTGGGTACCTTGGATACAATACAAGTGGCGTAGTTATTTATAGATTTGGACAGTAGCTTTTTTTCTTTTTATTTTTCCCCTCCTATACTCATATACTCTTCTGACACTACCAGTGCCTTGGCCGCTTGCCAATTCATTCCAACGTTACTTTTAAAAATTAGGGCGGAGCTACCAAAAGCTTGTACCTTACTGAAAGGGGGGTATCATTAGCAAATCGTCCATACTTTCAAATGCAGCGCGGATCGCTGACAAAAAGTGGTGGCGTTGCCCTATTCATATATTGTCCAATTTAAAAATAACCATAGTAGCAGAATCTATTGAATAATATTTTATACATAATTTGAGGAAGGGGGGGGGGGGGGGGTTCAAACTGACTTTATCACATTGTTTTCATAATCTTCATATTTCATATCTTCATATTCTTTCTCCATTAGGTTAATAAGTGTATTCAATGTTCCATAATATCTCGTATTTCTCTGTCTAAACTGTTGAACCCCTTTTCATTGCTCACAAATCTGATGTAAATGGATAAGTTTCGTTCCACGCTTTAGTAAACTATTATGCTGTCTGGTCTGTCTACGATCTGTATTTTCTAAAAACCTGCCTGTTTTTCTCTTAGCTGTCGGCCTATGCCTTCTTTTAATCTCTCAAGGATGATTCTGTTTAATATTTGTCATGGCATTGATAATAATGATAATTCCATTGTAATTTTTATATCCTTGCCGAGGTGTCAATGTCTGCTTTGGCGGCCTATGCTGGAATGTCATATGGGCCAGCGGTTTAAGAAGCTTTATGCTTTTCTTTATTTATTTGGTTTTTCACAGTTAACTTGTAATCCATTTTCGACCAGTTGTAGAGCTGGTTTATTTACACACTAGCTGTAAGTACCCGGCGTTGTCCGACATTTTCATAGTAACATATAATGCAACTTCTGAAAATGTAGCAATCAAAATTTACATTCTTTACTTTAAAAAAAAATTCAAATTACAATAAAAATATTTTGTGAAGCTGGTTTATTTACACATTTCGAAATGTTCCGTCCATCCTTCATATGCTCTTTTATGTTCCTAAGCAAATTTCCTTTCGTGTCCTTACTAAGGCCATTTAATTGCTTGTATTTGTTTATTAGCGCCTGTGTGCAGCTGTAGTCTTTAATATTTTCATTAATTGTGGCTTCCTTCGCCTCTTTTGCCAACTCGTCAGTACAGTTCCTCTTGTCTCTTCTTATGCTTTTTCTTACTTCTTTATTTGTCGTTATGTATATTTAAGGAATATTGGTGCTGGAACTTCTGGTTTTGCTACCGTTTAATCTGCTTTCATGTTTTTGTTATCTTTATCTCATCGATGGTTTCTGTTGGTATCCACGCTTTGTGGTGGCGTTCTCTTTTTCTAAGAACTTCTGCACATGATTCATTCCATATAGTTTTTTATCTGCTGCTAGTGCTCTTCTGCATTTGCTACAACTTTTAATTTGTTGGAGCACTTGTTATTTGTTGGATATTGTGACCATAAATGTCTCACTATATTATGTGACAAACGTCACATTGGCTCATTCATTGTTTCTGCCCATCTTTTTACTATCTTCGTTTTCGCCCTCATTTACCGACAATTATCTTTTCGTCAGAATTAATCTTCCATTAGAGAACAACAAGATTGCAAGGTGCGGCCACTATTCGCATTATTTATCTATTATTAACTGAGAAAAATCAACGCTTCAGCAAGCCGGCAACAATAGATTATGGCAGCGGTTCCCAACCTTTTTTCACTTGCGTACCCCTTGGCAGCCCATTTCTATAAATTGTACCCCTAATATAAGCAAAATATTTGAAATTAATATAGTTGCTGTTATTCAAAATTTATAGATTATAACCAGAAATAAAGGGGCCAACCACGGGATTAAAAAACAATGTAATAAAAAGGTGAACAAACAGTGCATATATTTTTACTTAAAAAAATCAGAAGTTACAATAAAAATTAACACATTTAATTTATTAATAATAATAATAAAAACGTTGTTATTGTTAAAAGTTCAAATCACTTTTTATAACACACATGTCACGTGACCATGACAAATGTTCAGTGCGATCCTTGAGCTTGTTTTGAGGCACATAGTTTTTTTTTAAAATCAGGTTCAAGTGATGTAAGATACAGTCTCAATTCTGGACCTGCATTCAGTTTACTACGGTATTTATTTTTTATAAAGGTATAAGAAGAGAAAGCCCTCTCCACCAGCTCAGTATTTGTAAATGGCAACAGAAACTTAAGCGCCTTGTCGGTCAGCTGTTCATATTCTCTGCTGATGTCTCCCCAAAAGTTAATAAGGAATTTTCCTTTGAATTCAGCTATTAAAGTAGTATCAGTCGAAAGTTCAATCAACTTCTCTTTTTCGTTGATTGATAATGTGGCTGCTTGGAAATATTCTTCTTCAAAGGGATTTACAATCCAGTAGTTCTCTTTTCCAGGTTTCGGAAAGTACTTCTCGAAAGATGATTTTAGCCCTTTCAAGTGTTCAATTATTTTCTCGCTCATTTCCTGGGAGAGGTGCAGCTCGTTCTCAGATAGCAAATTGTGCAGAGTTTCAAATACCTCAGGCTGGCCTTTTTCAATACACGACCTCCAAAAATATAATTTTTTAATCATAGATTCAATCTTGTCTGAAACATTGAAGATCGTTACCAAGCTATTCTAAGTGCCAAATTTAGTTTGTTTATTTATAGGAAAATATCCGATAAGTATGCAAGACTCTGAAGCCAATCACAGTCGTGTAACTTTGAAGTAAGGTGGAAAGGATGGTCTTAAAAAAAATGTTGGACTTCATGTCTAAGTTCGAACAGCCGAGTAAGGACTTTACCTCGAGATAGCCACCTTACTTGTGTATGAAGGAGCAGGGTAGAATGAAGACTTTTCATCTCTTCACACAGTGCTTTGAAAAGCCTCGAGTTTGTGGACTTTGACTTTATAAAATTAACCACTTTCACAGCTTCATCAAGAACGACTTTTAATTCACCAGGGAGGCGGTTAGATGCAAGGCTTTGCCTGTGGATGCAGCAGTGGCTCCAGGTTATATTGGGGGGCTACCTTCGTGACACGAGTGCGAAGACCGGAGTAGCAACCTGACATAGACTTGGCTCCGTCAGTGCATAGTCCACAACAATTAGACCAATTAATGTCCTGTTCTTTGAAATAAGAATCAATAGCATGAAATATATCCTCACCTCTTGTAAGCTGTGACAGAGGATGACAAATCAAAAGGTTTTCTTCAACTTCATTGCTTTTCAAATACCCCACAATAACAAGCAAAACAGCGAAATTAGCAATATCTGTGCTTTCGTCAACTTGAATAGCAAAGAATTTACTATTTTTAATTCTACTTATTATTGTCGCTTCAACATCGTCAGACATATCCTGCATTCTTCGAGAAATTGTATTGTTCGAAAGAGGGATAGCGTTCATTTTGCGAACATGTTCCTCTCCGAGCATGCACAGAACGGCATCTTTTATACGAGGAGAAATTAAATTCTCAGCTATAGTATAATTTTTACCACATTTAGCAATATGATAACTAATACGGTAGGAGGCTTCAACCGCATTTTCGTTATCTTTGTTAGCTTACGACAAGTACGATGTCACATTCTGTTGTTTCGATAGGCGCTGAAAAAAATTGCGTTCCTTGTTTTCATAACAGGGGTGTTTTGTTTGTAAATGCCGCAAGAGTAACGAAGGTTTCATGCTACCATTGGATAATACTTCCCGACACACTACACAGTGGGGCTTAGCACAGTCCTCATCTCCTATAAACGAAAACCCATACTTCATGTAATCGTCACTGTATTTTCTCTTTTTAGCTCTATGTAAAACTGAAGATCGTGTCTTTTCACTATCCTGCACCAAAGCCTTAGACGTGTCCTGAGAAGTACTTGGCGATTGATCACATTCCACATTATGTTTCAGCTTTTTTACTGTGAAGGTTTTCAACCACTGATCCATATCTGATAATACACGAATTGAACAATTAATCACATTAAGTTAAGTTAAAACAATGACAAAAACTACTGTATATAGAAACATTGTCTCACTGTCTCACGTTTGTAACATTTGGGTCAAGAATCGACACTATTACTTCCGGGACATTAGACGTTCATAGATAGTGTGGAAGATCAAACAAGTCATATTTTTGATGAAATATTCAACGGTACAACTATAATCCCATAGTCATCATAATGAAGACTATTGTGTAAAAATATTGAATTGTGGTCACACGAAACGCCATAGATTTTCACACACGCCAGTCCAAGCAGACAGCACGCCAGTGGCGCGCAAGAAAAACGGCGGAGATTGTCTCACACAGTTCATGTTGTATAGTATAGCGTTGAATTAATTTCACAACTTTTGACTTGTCTTTTACACTGTTGACATATGTATCTTTTGTATGCCATTGCTCAATTTTTTTCACGTACCCCTGAACGTCCTGTCGCGTACCCCCAGGGGTACGCGTACCACAGGTTGGGAACCGCTGGATTAAGGGATTAAAAACACCTCGGTCACCTGGTGGCTTATCATAAACATGAAAAGTGCGGTCACTAAAGTCAAGGTAATTTGTTTATCTGTCTGGCCTGGCCCGAGAGATTGCCGTTCTTTGCTTCTGACCATACTGGCCGGAACTTGTGACGCAATCATTTCAGGCAATGCAGGTAGATTAGCGAAAATATCCCACCTCTTTTAATAAATAACCCTTCCCGATAATAAAAAATGTGTAGGATTGAGTGGTACAAATTAAGACACCCCTTTGGTGATAATTTGTTTAGTAAATAAACTAACCCCGAAAATAAATTATGCGTGAGCACATTTTTTGGATATAAGATATATTCTTAAAGGCTGAGTACTTTTCACTTTCATCTCCCGACAAGACACCCAATAGGAGATAGGAAGATTTCTAGTTCAGGACGTCATTAATATCTGAAGTAGCTATGTCAAATTAAGAATGTTAAACTTCAGACAGATTATTCATAGTCACTGTTTGTTGTAAATTTTTAAAGATAGGTATAGAGATTTATTTGGTCCCGTCTGAGTAGAGATGATATTGGTAAATAAGTGAGAAATAAGATATAAGAAATAGATTCCACAAGGGAATAGTTTAAGGGTAGAATCTGTGTCTGGATTGAGAAGATACTCTAGTCCAGCCTATCTTTACGACTGTAAGTTATTATAAGACAATCCTACTCTCCATATATTAACATTTACGTTTAACCACTCTCACACACACACAAATATGTGACTACAAGACACACAATCGTGAAAACTATGGTTAATGGATATGGGTCTGACCAACACGCTAAATTAAGTTTTTGTTTAGTTTATTATCACTCAAACTTCACAACATCAAACATCTACAAATCAATATATTCATGTTTACAGACATAGGAAAATAACCCCATAAGTGCCCTCCTCTCTGTTGAGAAAAGATCCCACAAGAAGTTAATAACCCAAAAGGTCAAAGATTAACACTAGGGTATAGAATAGACAGTATAGTAAAGAACAAAGTTTCTACTTAAGCTATCCAGTAAAAATAATCAGGTTAGCGAACTAAAAAAAATTAGTGGGTACAATGATTGTAACAAAGGAAAATATTTCTCTCTCTCTCTCTCTCTCTCTCTCTCTTTCACTCTATCATTGTGGCCACAAACACACTTGCTTACCCAATGCTTGGTGTAGGTATCCCTAGGAAAAACACTAACAATAGTATGAACCTATAGTGTCAGGTGGGTTGCCAAAATATGGCCCCAGACCAGCCTTGGTGTTTAATAATAATTTCAAGGTAGTCGCCAAAATGGGTGAGTTAATTTTTCCTGGATGAGTCATGTATCACCGCTTATAGTTATTGAAGCAAGACGTTCTCTGGACGTTCACAGTTATAAAAAAAGAGAAAAATAGTTCCTGTATTGTCTAGCCTGTAGGTGCTACGACTGTTACGTTATAAAAACTAATATGCCTTCAGTAACTGAGAAAAGGCCCACAATTAGAGAAAACACGCTGGCCACTGGTTTTGACTAAGCCACAATCAGAAACTTAAATCCTCACGGGACAATTTAACACATTTAGCGAATAAAATGGTTCCTAGTCTGGCGTGATTAGATTTATCCAAAATTTCTGAGAGACTGATAACTGACTAGGAGAGAAGGCAGAATATATACAGATTTTGTGTAATTATCTCTAAAGAATGCGATACTTCACACCTTCTGGGTTGCGGGGAATTCAGAAATCTAAGTTTTCCGGGATGAAAAGTTTTGCTATTCGCTCTACTGGCGTTTGCCGACGAACATCATACGACGTAAGCCGTACGAACGGGCCGTCTTAGATTGTCTCCCCCTGCCGTAAATCAAATACTTAAGTCCCCCTGAAAATCTAAACATCAAAGGTACGGGAATAATATTATCGCCCTTAATTTTTCAAACAAACAAACCGTTTATTTCTACGCGCGTCTATCTAATTGCCGATAATTGGCAAATCAGCTAGCGTGAGAACTCGGGTAAGCAAACGTGATTCGCTCCCCTGTTATCTGGCATGTTGTGAAAGTAGGTAACCAACTCGTTAGCGCAAGAAAGACAGGAAAAATAGGCGTGGCTACAAAGTATGAGTCAGACAAACAACGAAATTGCGTGGTTTTTTCGTAGCAACGTTAAAACACTAATTGAGGAAGCCAGGTGATCGGATTTCTGAGAATATATATACATTTCCACGTCACACTGTTCCCAGGGATCTTCACCGGGTACTAGAGCTAAGATTTGTAGATTAACAATTATCTTTAGCTTCATCTTGGGAAGACTGTATCTCAACTGCTGCAGTAATTGCAATCGACCAGTCTGTGGAAAGCGTCTGGATAAAGGGGTGAGTCTTATATGTATATTTTCTCATTCTTATATGTGTACAAATATGCTTATGTATGTAAAAACCTCCTAGTGCAAAATGCATTGTCACATAAACCACCATTGCAAGAGATGGTGACTGCTTCGTGTGGGATCCCTTACCTGGAACCAGCTACAGAGGTAGCACCACACCATGCTCCATAGAGAGCAGGAAGAGCATGTTGCTGAAATAATGATGTATATATTTTTATTTGTCAACACGTCTGTTCAGACTGATATAATATAATTGATAGAATTTATGTTTTTATCTCATCATTCATTCACTCTTCTACTCTCCTACAATACGCTTTCATCTATCTCGGGCCCTCAACTTTTGTTTTCATGGGCATCGAAAAAATCAAAGGAAGATGAGATTGTGTGAGGGAAAGGGAAGGTCTCTTGATGTCTTCCTCAGGAGACTAATGATTTGCGGAAGATGCTTTTTTTTATTTTTTTAGTATTTCTCCTTAGTTTCTGGTACTAGTTCTTGGTACTCAGCTCTGGACAGCGATCATAAGAGATGGTTCTAAAAGATCAACCGAGGAGGCAAACTTGTGAAATCTACTGGCTCGACGAACACGATTCCAAACGCCACTCGCCTCCTGACGTGAGAAGGAAAAGTCTAGAATTCGCCTAGACCCAGCATCAATAAAACAAGTCTCCAGCAACAACCCATCGTCGACAGCTGTAAAGCTAAGTGTAAATACATAGCCCAGTGCATGGACCTTTTACCCTCCACACAAAAGTAACATCACCAGATGATGAAATTTCAAACTCACTAAGATAACATCCTACAGAACTGTTTTTCGTTCAGTCAACCATTCTCATTTTAACCTTGTTTCTAATATATTTTATAAATAATTGTATATGTAAATATAAATCCATAGTTGGAGTTGATAACTTGGTTGATTAAAAGTTGGTGGTTGCACACGTATGACTTGTTTTAAATACTTATATAAAGAGAAATACATATCTGTATTTTTCTGAATTACCTTCGGCTGGGGGCTCATTGAATACAAGTTTATTGTCAGATAGTGACAAATATTTATCTCGCCGAAAAGTGTCGTGGATATAAACTTTACAAAACCGAGAACACTCAGTTTTTGTTGTTGCCTTTCTTAATCCTACGAGACTCCCTGAAATAGGATCATCGTGTTTTTCGCACTGCCAAGAGAAAGTCTTGAGCGAAGGTTACTACTTTCTATAAACACATCCTTTACTCTAACTCTCGGGCCACTATTCGTGGACCACTACTGTAGACCAAGGGAGATAATCACCATACATTATACTGTTGTATGTAGCTATGTATTATTGTGTATCTTATTGTGTATCTTTTAGGTTTCGTATTTCTTTTGGCTAACAGACGATTGTGATCTGATGCTACATCTGCTCCTTTGCATACCCTTACGTTATGTAATGATGATCTTAACTTTTTGTATACGTGTACATCAATTCTAATACCTCATGAAATGTGTAATTTGTATTTCTCATTTTCTTCAGATGAGCACAATATTCAAACAAGTTGAGAATCATCTCAAATGCGCATCTAAGACATCAGTTCGAATGTTTTTGACAGTACAATGCATTGTTATCCCTATCGTGACCGTTTTAAATCTTTACGTGGGAAATGTTATAGGATACTGTGACACCTTTATTCTGATGATCTCTCTACCCGTGTTAAGTTACACCTGGAGAAGGTCGTTCGGAATAGACTCGTGTGATATCAATATCAAGAGGTTAACAAGTCGGACACACTACCTCTATGCCATCTTCAGAATTATCCTCACGCTCGTCTTTATGCTTGTTATCTCGGCACATGTAGACCACGAGAATGATTTCAGGCCTGCCATGCGTAATTTGACGACGATACCAGAGCGTTATCGATATAAACTTGTTCTGGGATTATTCACAATGACATTATCCGCCATTTTCTTTAAATGCGTGGCATATCTCTCTGCAGTATTCTGCCACACCCAACACGGGCTGTACCTACCTTCTGTCGTGTCCACCATTGTCGCTGTCTTCTTAGCATTATCTGTAGGACTCAGGCCAGATGAGAATGCATCCATTGGGCACAACATGGACGATTTCTGTAGTCAGATACTCATGGCGACTGCAATCACGTGTGTAATTGTTACCTATGTTCTAGGCAGGCGAGTGTTTAAAAAGTCCCCACAGATTTTGATGGTGCCTTACGATCAGATCTTTAGCGGTTATGGCTGGAACTTCCTTCTGCTGGATACTGAAACCATTCTTTCTGCATACACACGGAACCAGACTGCCAGAGAGGATAAAGTTGTGAATTTCGACTCGGAACCAACCATATTTGTATGTGCTACGATGTTCAGAGAAGAGAAAATTGAGATGTTTACTTTACTGACAAGTCTGAGGAAACTAACAGAGAACAGACCTTCTTCAGTGTCAACAGCCACTCTTGACTTTCACGTATTTTTTGATGATGGATGTCGCAAGGATGATCTTACATTGCATGCTTCCCAGTTCCTGGCATTGCTAAGTTTACATACACTTGGACCTCATGTTATGTATCGAACTGCATATGGTTTACAGTACCAAAGTGTTTTTCCTAACTTTACACCAATCACTGTTCATTTCAAAGACAGCAGCAAGTTTAAATGTAGGAAACGTTGGAGTCAGGCTATGTACATGCAGTATATCTTAAATTTTTACTTGAAAACATCCCCTAAAAGCGTAGGTCGAAATCGCTTCAAAGGGAAGACATCTTTGAGCATGGGCCATAGTGCGTGCACAACGCCATATATATTAATGCATAAAGACATGGAGATTATTCTAGAACGCTCTTTTTCTGAGCGTGATATTGTGAACGTGCCAGAGTTTCTAATGGCATCTAGCTTCGATAACAACAAAGACAAATCAGACAACTCAGATGCCTTGCAAATCAATCAAATAACGGGCCCTCAGAAAGGCAGTCAATATTCCACACCGCTTAAGATGGCTTCCTATACATGTCTGCCTCTTGATAATAGCATACTCTTAGGTCAAAGTCAGTTAACGCTGCAGCCGACAAGTCAGCGTGGGAAATGTTCTAATCCTCACATCATTTCCGACTTCGCCCTCTCCAGCGTGTAAGTTTATTTTTAATTTAGCCATGCTTTCGTCCTCATTATCATCATCATCATCGCCATCGTCGTCAACACTAGTGTCTTATTCCACATCTTCTTTTCTAACGAGCATGGATCCACCCTTTTTATTTTGTTTCTCTTGCAGTGGGGATTTGTGTAGCAATCTACTTTGCATGGTGAGGTTGCCATCCCAATGAACAACCTCACTTCTTCTTCTTCTTTCGTTCGCTTGAACTATATTGTCTATATCTGCAATGTTGTTTCTTGTATAAACTTCACTGTCTTTTGTAGTTATTCAAGATATTTTCGAGCTCTAATTTTTTGCTGTAGCCGTCTTTTTTACTATTGACGCCTTCAGCATTCCAGTGCATTATTTTAAATGGTCTTTTCTTTGCTTGGCCAGTAGCTCTATTCTCATGCCTCCTGGCTCCACGGGGCAATTGAGAAGGACCCCCAGTAGTAGGGGTTGGGCCCTTCCGAGGCAGAGGGCCCGGCACTGCGCCTGCATGGGTGTCCGTCACAGGGCGAGTGCCATAACGTTTTGCAGATATAGGCATACTTCCATAGCGCATGTGCGTGGCATCCTGATTGCTGTGGTGCGCCTCTTGGCTGGTTGCCTCCGTCTTCAGCACCTTGACTTGCTAGGGCAGACTGTGGTCTTGCTCGAGTGTAGGAGGGCCTGGCCAGTCTTGGTTTTTCAGCCGCTGATGGCTGTACTTGAGCCCCATCTCCACGTCAAGGAGCTGGCCTCGATGGGGGAACAACCTCACATAAGCTAACAGTTTGCAACATGTATGAAAGAGTAGTAGTAATATTTTTAAAATTTTTATTTCTTCTGGGATCCCCGCAAAGGGATCGTCCACATATGGCGTCATGCAGTGAAGGGGGAAGGGGGTCCACAAGTTTGTGACGAAGTGTGATGATAATTTTTTTTTTTTTTTTTTCATACGCCCGCTAATACTCGAGGCGAAATCTCAGGTTATTATTAATGTCTAACCTGACATTGATTTTACGTGAGTATCCCTTTTTAGTGTGATGATAATGGGGAAGGGAGGGGTTTAAAGAAACGTGACGTCACGCAAGGAAAAAAAAAAGCCAAGTGAGGATCGCTTCTTTCATAAATAATGTCTGCATAAAATAGATTTTGTAAACTCATTCCGCGTAGTCTACAGTCATAGTCTGCAGTAGTAGACACCGTTCTCGTAGACGACTTTTATAATTATTATAATCGCAACTGAAATATTGGATGACCCAAGACGCAGCAACAGTGACAAATGCAGTCAGTGACCCATAGCTAACTGCTTGCGTCAGGGTCAGCGAGCCAGAGCTGACTAAGACCCTACTCCACCTCCAAGTGGTGGTCCTGGAAACAGGCTGCATCACTGCAGTCTGGCTGAGTGAGTAGGGATCGAAGTGGGAAGGCAAACCCGGTCCTAAAAATGCCGTGCGGAAGTCAGATGTGTCGGGCCGGTAGGTGCAGATATCACAGCTTTGCTGTAAACGGCGACACAACGCAACCAACGTCCTTTTCATGACAAAAGCAGAAGAAGAAGAAATATTGGATAATTGTAATAACCTTTAACTGGTTTAAAGCGACGTGTATTATATATATATATATATATATATATATATATATATATATATATATATATATATATATATATATATATATATATATATATATATATATATATATATATATATATATATATATATATATATATATATATATATATATATATACGTAATGTAGTACATACCTTAAAAACAATATGGGGTACTAAATAAACTGTGCTGCTGATTACAATTAGATTTTGAACAAATAAAACAATGGCGAGCAAACACCATCCCGACAACAGTCCTATGAGATCAAAGATACAGGTTTCTAATTTTTTAATTTTTATTCTGCCAGGGCAGCGGCCTGATAGGCATACACTTTACGATTTCCAACACCGTGGGATTTTTAACGTGCGCAACTTGCACACGGGACCTCCAATTTTTTTTTTCTCGCCATTATCCGAGATGGCAAGGCATCCGATCTCACTACTCGGGAGATTGGGGGAGGGGGGGGGGGAGAGAAGGGGAGAGAGAGGGGGGGAGGTATGACATCAATAGGACCCCTGGTTGTGAAAAAAAAGTCCATAAATTATCTCTCATATTACTTATCATATCACGAGTGTAAAAGCCCGTCATAAGACGGGAATTAAATTCAAAAGCACCAATACCTAACGGCAATTTTACTTATTCAAAAGTATTTTTTTTTTAAACCACGACATAGGGTGGGAAAATAACGTTAATTAAATATATATACCTCCCATGGGTTACCGGAGTCCGAAAGGGGAGGAAAGAATAGTAACACCGTACCATACATGCATGTCGTAAAAAGCAATTAAGGAGGGTTGTGCATGCGGCTGGAGTTTTCCCATCCTGTA
Organism: Oreohelix idahoensis; assembly: GCA_024509875.1. Classification (NCBI taxonomy): domain Eukaryota; kingdom Metazoa; phylum Mollusca; class Gastropoda; order Stylommatophora; family Oreohelicidae; genus Oreohelix; species Oreohelix idahoensis. The sequence continues at coordinate 29,766 of JAMPIV010010026.1, forward strand.
AAGAAAAAAAAATGTTAAACCACAAAAACTTCAACAAACATGGACAGGTAAACTAAGGAAAATAAAACCCAGCCAAACAAAAAAAAAAAGATTGAGGTGATTGATTGAAATGTATGTACCTAACGCTTGTAGTGTTTTTCCATTGGTCTTCACCTATTTCAGAGATAAGGAAAACATTTGTATCAAGATACTATGTATTTACCTACACACTGGTAATGTTCTTCCATCGTTCTTCATCTATTTCAGAGATAAGAAGAACATTTATTTCAAGATATCATGTATTTACCTACACGCTTGTAATGTTCTTCCATCGTTCTTCATCTACTTCAGAGATAAGAAGAACATTTATTTCAAGATATCATGTATTTACCTACACGCTTGTAATGTTCTTCCATCGTTCTTCATCTATTTCAGAGATAAGGAGAACATTTGTATCAAGATACCACGTATTTACCTACACACTGGTAATGTTCTTCCATCGTTCTTCATCTATTTCAGAGATAAGGAGAACATTTATATTATATCAAGATACCATGTATTTACCTACACACTGGTAATGTTCTTCCATCGTTCTTCATCTACTTCAGAGATAAGAAGAACATTTATTTCAAGATACTAACTATGTATTTACGTAAAAAAACAATTACCGAACAGTTACGCAACAAATGTTAAGTCGAACAGACTTTTGACAGAGTAATGAGTCAAATAACATAGGTTCTCAGAATTGGCTCGTGACAGAGACACCTACTTAAGATACAGAGGTGGGACCCAAGACGCATCAAAAGTGAGGAATGCAGTAAAGAACCCATAGCTTGACCGCCTGCGTCAGGATCAGCGAACCAGAGCTGACCAAGACCCTACTCCACCTCCACGTGGTGGTCCTGGAAACAGGCTGCATCACTGCAGTCTGGCTGAGGAGTAGGGATTGAAGAGGGAAGGCAAACCCGGTCCCAAAAATTGCCGTGCGGAAGTCGGATCTGTCGGCCGAAAGGCGCAAATATCGCAGCTTCGCTGTAAACGGACACAACGCAACCAACGTCCTTTTCAGGACGAACGAGGAAGAAGAAGATACAGAGGTGGTTCAGTGAAAGCGAATCCTCTCTAAGGAAGTAATCCTGACGACGATGAGAGGGAATTCTTGGAACTCTTGCGACAAGGTCCACTCTGTGATCTCAGACAGACAAGCCCGCACTCCCCAAAGGAAGAATTATAATATATATTTATATCACTAGACAGATAGACATTCAGCACTAGTGATAAATTCACTAAACTCGGTATTAAAGGTTCACACACACCCACACACTCACACACACACAACGATGACTATTTATTCTATGTAAATATTTTTAGTATATGTATATTAAGAAAAAAAAGATATTAAGTGAAGGATGTTGATGATGATGATGATGATGATGGATAGAGAACACTGTAGGTACAGCAAGTTGAACAGATAGTTACAGGTAAGATACACAACATAAAAGGGCGGTTAGAGAACTACAAGTTTCTGATAAAGTAAACAGGAGCGTCCTCTTCTGTGGTATATACTGGCACTACTAAAGCTCCTGGTTTCAATAAAGCATAAATAACTACTGTTCCTGGTTTCAATACAGCATTAATAACTAATGTTCCTGGTTCCCGTGAAGAAATGATAAACTGGGTAGATAATAACCGGCGTGCACTGGCCAATAATCTAACGCTGTCCTTGAACTACCTAATCTGCTCTGGGCAGCGGATTCACAGCACAATAATATTACTTATACTGCCTTCACACTAGGTCAGATGGCCGTCTGTTTAATCTTTCAAGGCTGAAGGCAAAAACAAAAATCAGAAGGGTCACTATAAGAGACTTGTTGTTCGCTGATGATGCTGCAGTCGTCACCCAAAGCCAACAGGAGCTTCAGAGCTTGATGAATCGCTTCACTAAAGCATGCAAGGACTTTGGCCTCACAATAAGTCTAAAGAAAACGAATGTGCTGAGTCAGGATGTGGGTGCTGCACCAGTTATCACTATCGATAACTATGAATTGGCAGTGGTGCACCACTTCACATACCTAGGGTCTACCATCAATGACAAACTCTCACTGGATACAGAAATCGACAGCCGCATTGGCAAAGCTGCAGCTACCTTTGCCCGCCTCACATCGCGTGTTTGGGGAAACTCTAAACTCTCAATGAAGACCAAAGCTGCGGTATATAATGCCTGCGTCACCAGCACACTCCTATATGGCAGCGAGACCTGGACGACCTATGCTAAGCAAGAAAGAAGGCTCAATACCTTCCATTTGCGGTGTCTACGCCGCATCCTCGGCATCTCGTGGAAAGATAAAGTGACAGATGTCGAGGTGTTGTCACGTGCTGGCCTTCAAAGTATGTATACGCTGCTTAGACAGCGCAGATTTCGCTGGCTTGGCCATGTTCGCCGCATGGAAGATGGTCGCATCCCAAAAGATATCTTCTACGGACAAATAGCAGATGGCAAGAGAACAGTTGGGCGACCACAGCTGAGGTTCAAAGATGTGTGCAAGAGAGATATGAGGGCACTGGACATGGATCCAGCAACATGGGAGGATGAAGCTGCCGATCGCACTAAGTGGCGATGCTATTTACGGCACCACCTCAGATTGGGCGAAGAGAGGCTCACACAAGAAGCAGAGGTGAGGAGAAAACGTCGAAAGGAGCACCAGGAAAATAAGCAGCTGAGGGCTGCCACCTCAGGGGCGCATTCCCATAGTCAGTTATGACTGAAGGGGCTATTATTATTATTATTATTATTATTATTATTGTCGAGTATCGAGGGCTAATATGGATACGAGTGCACCTCGAATACTGACGTTAAGTAGGCCTACAAAATTCACTTCTCAGGACCTGAATAAACTGCTTATAAATGTGGATTTGCTCAGGGCTATTAGCATTTATGAAAATGTCCCACAATATTGAGAAATAAAATACTTAAGTGCATGAAGACTCGACCACGCTGCCTGCCACGTAGGTTTAGTGATCGGGCGGTTGCAAGGTCACACAAATTGGCCGGACGTACACAGGCTGTACAGTCTTTTTCTGTCCGATGGTACACAGTGGTTCTAGCGATGAAGAAGCCGTGTACCCGATTCTGTTAAACCTGGCACTACTGATGAATTTCCTTGTCAAGCCACACTACGTTGACTACCCTTGGACAAGGGGACATTCTCACCGCTCTAGATCTAGATGACTGGTGGTCTGGTGAAGCGAAAAAGATTTGCCGTTCGTTCGTTTGTTTTTTTGTCTACTGTGTTGCTGTAATACCTTGTTCAACCCGAGAGTTGGTTATAATTAGGGTATATATTGCGTTTAGTTTCTTCGGTGCTAGCCGGTTGTTAGTCCTGAAAAGGACTGGTCCTAAAAAGGACCACTAGCTGACTGTCTGGACATCTCTTCGTTGCTTGTCTGTTTATGGTGTCTTGGCGTTCTCATGTGTTCATTTCCTGCCTTACGGGTTACAAACGGTTATATTGGGGTATATAGGGTGTTAACGTCTTCGCTGGTATCGGTTCCTAGTCCTGGAGATCATTGGTCCTGAAAATGACCACTAGCTGCCTGTTTGGTCCCTACTCGTTGTTGTCTGTTTCGGCATGTGTTGTTCTATGGCTGTCGCTATTATATTTGGTAGGTAACGCATTATGGCTTCGATGATTATTTTGTGTTCCGCTGCTTGTCTTCTTTCTTGATTGCTTTTTAGTTCCTCTACGATTTCGGTTTTTATTTTGTCTTTAGTTTCTTTGTTTTGTTCTCTACTTTTTGTAAGGATATCCTAAACGATCCTTCTCTCTGTTTCAATTCTTTTCAGGATTTCTTCGTTCTCTTCCTTTTGCTCTCCGAGTTTGGCCATGTCGACTTCTATCTCGTGATTGATGGATTTCATTTCCTGTAACATTGCCTGGGCGCTCTGTAAGGCTCCTAATGTTTCGTCTCCTATGGAATCTGAGTCTTCGTTGTGTTGCTTGATCGTCTCGATTTTGAGTTGTTGTTTTAGGTCTCGCATCTCTGTGGTTAATTTTACAAGCTGGGCTCTTGTGTGCTGCTCCTGTTTTGCCATGCCACCTGAAGCCACTCTGTTTCTTGCTTTTCTGAAGGAGATGTTTTTGGTTACAGATTCCTTCAGTATGGCCTTTGTTTCGTAGAAGTTCGGACAGCCACGGTATCTTGCTCCGTGGTTCCCAAGACAGTTTGCGCAGGTTCTGTTGGAGTTGCTCACTTTATAGTTGTTATCATTTTTCGCATGAGGACATTCATTGTAAGTGTGACTTCCCGCACAGTATCGACAAACTGCCTCTCTCCTGCATGTTTTCTTAGTGTGCGAGAATTGTTGGCAGTTTGAGCACTGCATAACAGGAGGAATGTACTCTTCTGTTTTTCGACATCTATCGTCTAGGTTAAGTTGGTTTGGTCCCTTCAATAGTTATGATAACCAAGTTGGTGTCCTTCTTGTCCCATGTCTTCAGTCTTTCCACCTGTGTTATTGTTATATTCTTGTTCTCTGTTTGTAGGCGGCTGTGGACTTCTTGTGTCGATCGACTGTTGTCGACCCCTCTTACAACTATCTTTTTGGTCTTCTTGAAGATCTCCATAGTAACTTTCATCTGGTGTGGCAGCTGGATTTCTTTGTGCCCGGACTCTAGTTCTTCTTCTTCTTCTTCCTTGTTCGTCCTGAAAAGGACGGTGGTTGCGTTGTGTCTGTTTGCGCCTAAGCTGTGATATCTGTACCTTTCGGTCGACACATCCGACTTCTGCACGGCATTTTTTAAGGACCGGGTTTGCCTTCCCATTTCGATCCGTGCTCGCTCAGCTAGCCTGCACTGCTGCAGACTGTTTCCAGGACCACCACGTGGAGGTGGAGCACGGTCTTGACCAGCTCTGGTTCGCTGGTCCTGACGCAGGCAGTCAAGCTATGAGTCTGACTGCATTCACTATTGCTGCATCTTGGGGTCCCGGACTCTAGTTCGATCATCAGTTCTGTTGTCTTTTCCGTGTTATTTAGCGACATTATAACACCTTTTTCGTGCCTTGCAACTCTATTAATGCTCCTCCTGCCCGTTATTGCCTCTAGGATACCGATCACTTTATTGTCGGGTAGGGCCTCACTTCCCGACATCTGAGTGATCTTTATGGTTCTCCCTGTAGTGTTTCGTGAGAAACAGCATTTCTCTGCTTGCGAAGCTGGTACTTTCCGACATCTGTCTCAGTTTGAGTGCGTGGTCTGTTGGACGGATTCACATTCTGTCTCGCCTGCATCTGGTCTAATTCCACCGAAGTTGTCTGGTCACTGCATGATGGAGACTCGACTATGATATCTTGTTTTGATGGTGGATTTATTTTGTCGGGCTTCATTGTATTGTTACGCTCTGTTGATGAAGTTTTGTGGCCTTGATTTGTAGATGTTGTCTGGTCACTACACAATGGAGCCGCCGCCTCGACATCATATTTTATCGGTGGTGTTGCTTTGCCCGGCTTCGGAGTCTGGTTGTCCTCTGCCTTCGACGCTTTGGGTTGCTCATCGGTCGTGTCACTGGCCGCGTTGTTCGGCTTCTGAGAGGGACCGGCCCCGACGCTAGTAGTTGGAGTAATCTTGCTCCCCGGCTGACTCTCTTTGTTCTTTGCAGGTTCTTGTTTGCTGCTGCTGACAAGTGTTTGAGGGCTTCGATAGACTTTCCTCTTTTTCGCTTATGGCTTGGTACGAGTCATTTTAGTGAAATCCGACGGCTGTGTTCGTCCTGAAAAGGACGCTCGATTTAATATAGTGATGTCTCCAATTGCTGAAATTTAAATTTAAAAAAAAAAAAAAAAAAAAAAAAGATTTGTCAGCCAAAATCCGTACTTTTAAATGGTTTCCAATCTCGCGATGACGAGAGCATCCGTGGTTATCTGCACCCAGCCAATCAGCAGCCGCCTAACAATTGTGTGGCTCGAACGGTGTTTCCCGAGATTTTATTAGCGCGGTGAAGATTTTATAAAATAGCGATAAGAATAGGGCCGCCCTACGACAGTTGCGCAGAATAGAATGATATAAATAGATCACTAATGTGGAACTGATGACAAGAACTAGAACACCGCCAGTGGAACAAGAGATTTGATGAAGACACTGGAGATGGATAGGACACACACTGAGAAAACCTGTTGATAGCATTGCCAGATAATCCCTGATCTGGAATACCCAGGGTAAGAGAGGTAGAGGATGGTAAAAGAACACATGGAGAAGAGAACTGAAGACAGGCATGAAGGGGATGAAGAAGACATGGAGAGACATTGAGCAGATGGCACAGGACAGGAAGACTTGGCATACGTTTGCTGAAGGCCTAAGCTCCTTTGAGATTTGAAAGATGAAAGAAGAAGACGAAGAATGTATTTACCTACACACTTACGAAGTCTATTACATTGTTCTTCGCCTGTCTATCTTAGTGATGAGGCGAACACTTACATCATGATACTAGACGCCGACATCCAGTTTGAGCCAGATGCAGTGTGGGGACTCTACTTCCATTGCCTTGCTGACGAGACGGTTGGAGGCGTCTGTGGCAGGACTCACCCTGGGACAGTGGGCTCTTCTAGCCTGGCTGTTTGGTACCAGAAAATTGAATATTCGTTCGGTTAGTATCGTAGGAAGCGTTATGTGAGGGGAAAAATTATCAACGTTCGTCTAAGTTTTCTATAGCTTGTTACTGCTTTCTGTCATCTTTGTGCGTGTTTTGATCTCTTGAAGACCTTACTAACCTTTCTTTATTTTTAAAATCTTATTATTACTCAAAGCTGATTCTATGTTAATATTATTTGCATTTCCTTTAAGCGTGCGAGTGGCAAGGTGGTAACAGTACAATTGGAAACTTCCTGCTAGATTGCAAGAAATGTGAAAACACCGGTAAAATATAAAAAAGTTACTGCAAAAATTGAAAAGCAGAAATTGCGGTAGACAATTTGTTTTGTCCAAAACCGTGCGCGAGCATCTTAAAGTTATTGAAACTATATATCATAACACATACCAAGGAAAAAGTAATGAGGATGTCCTGAAAGAGGCCAATGCGCAAAGGAAACTTATTTCACAAGTTAGAAGATAAAGCAAATAATGGACAGCTTGGCACTATAACATGGAAAGAAGTCAACAACAGAATTGATAAATTGTACTGGAGACAGGAAGTTGTGGAGAGACATGATTTCCTACGCCACTAGGCATGATACATGAAGAATAATATCGTAACAAAGAAATAAAAAAAGTTTAATAGTCTACTTTCAGATCTGACTAAACTTCCACATGATATAAACAATGGTGGTTCGATATGGCTGGATAAAATAGATAAGATGTCTGAACACCAACGTGTTATCTGATCAGTACACACGCAAGAACGACATTATTGGTTAACAGAAAAAAAATTCATGTCAGAAATGACACCTGAAGTTAGAGTAACTGTGGAGATAATGAAAGACACAATAACTCAACAATAACACAAACTAAAGTGGGAAGGAATATCCTGGAGGAATATTACGGAATAATGCATACAACAGGGCTTCGGAGTCGTGGAGTCAATCGTTTTTTATGTGGAGTCGGTAAAAAAGTGTCCGGATTCAGACTCTGAATTTTTTACCATTTGACTGGTTAAAAAAAAAACTGTAGTCGAAGTCGGGTGTCGGACTTCTAAAATTTCAGGAGTCAGGGTCTGACATTTTTTGGCCTAACAATGGCATACATCATATGCAATCACTAAAATTAAGATTAATGTGAAACTGATGACAAGAACCAGACAAGCGCCAGTGGAACAAGAGATGAGCAGAAGATGCTGATGATGGATAAGACACACATTGAGGAAACCTGTTGATAGCATTACAAGGCAGCCCTTGTTCTGGAATCCACTGGGTAAGAGAGGCAGAGGTTGACCAAAAAACACTTGGAGAAGAAAACTGGAAACAGAAGTTAAAATGATGAGGGAAACATGGAAAGAACTTGAGCGGATGGCACGTGACAGGAAGACTTGACGTGTGTTTGTTGAAGGCCTATGCTCCTTGAGGAGCTAAAAGCCTTATTAATTAGGCCCACTATACACAGGCCTAGGACCCCAGGCTTACAGGGGCCCCACGAAGAAAAAAAGCAACGGAGTCATAATGCAAAGAGATCTACAGCAACGTCACGTGCACGATAGTACGCTCGTGCGTACAGTGTACTAATAGTATCTGTACAACAGTTGGTTTATTAGTTACTTCCAGCCCCGTTTTTTTTTCCTTTTTTAATTATATTTTCTTTGTAGGGGGCCCACTACCTTTAACAAAATCTAGGGGGCTGTTACGAACATTTGTTTTTATGTTTATTTATAGTTTTTAACACATTATTAAATACTAATAAAAACATTTGTCCGAAAGCCATTAGTTTTTTTCTTCTAGTTTTACCTTTTAGAAGATTGGAGACGGGCCCCAAAATACCTTAATAACCTAGGGTCTCCGGGGTTCTTAATCCGGCACTGGCTAAAATGTATTGATTGATTTCTTCTTTGTATGTGTTTTACAGACAACATTGTCCAAATAAAATATATTTTCAGAATAGTTGTTCTACTTAGTTGGGAATTTAAAGCACAAATTAAATTATGAATTCAATACTTGTTTTTTGGTTTGTTTTTAACCTAACAGATTTCTGGGTAACCAAGTCAACACAAAATGTGTTTGGATCAGTCACGTGCTGCCCTGGATGCTTTTCTATGTTTAGGGCGCGAGCTCTCAAAGACGTGGTGGACGTAATCTGTGAGCCAACCAGAACATCGGCTGATCTGTACCTCAAGGATATAGGTCGTTCATGCTTGTCTTTTCATTCATCTTGTTTTCTGTCTGCACGAGAGTATGAAGAAATAAATAATAAAGGAAAACTGAGTCCAGAGAAGCAAATAAATATAGGTAATAAACAGGCACTCGTTGGACAGAAAGGAAGACAAAAGAACGACAGGTTTCCTTCATTATTCATGTAAGAGTTCACCCACCCGTGACTTCATTCACCAGTCTGTCATGAGTTGGTCACCTTCCACTACAAGTTGTACAACAGTGTTTCTTAACCTTGTAGAGGTACTGCACACCTGTACATCATCTTAAACAGTATCACACCATTTTAAAGCAAGAAGTCTCGTGCCCCTTTGCGTCATCTTAAGAAGTTTCACAAGCCATTTTCTTCTAGCTCACAAAATATGCGAAAATTGAGAAAAAGAGATACAAGTTATGTTTTGGGAAAAATGTTATTTACAAGAGAGGCATCAAAGAAGATGTGGCTACCCGAAGAGCAGCGGGAGACTTTTTCAGGCCATAAATCGAGGATTCCTCAGCAAAAGAGAAGTTGGGAAGAAAACAAAGATGGCTATATACCGCTCTACCTATGTCCCAGCCTTGACGTATGGATGCGAGTTACGGGCAATGACTACAACCCACAAAAGCCAGATCCAAACCTCAGAAATGAGGTATCTGAGGAAGGTAGTTGAAGTAACAAGAAGAGACATGGTCTGCAAACAGACGATACGTCAAGGCCTAAAAACCCAACACCTGCAGATCCAAGTAGAACAGTCCCAACTAAGATTGTTTGCCATGTCTGCAGATCGGGAGAAGATCGGCTACCATGACAAGTATGGGAAACAAAGAGCCAGGGATGCAGACCTCCATGACGACCCAGAGTCCCCTGGGAGGACAACATTAGACAATCTCTGAAGGACCGATGACTAGAATGGAACCAGACCAGAAGGAAGACAACCGATAGAATAGTATGGCGCTCTCTCTGGCACACCTCTACACCTCATGGTAGAAGAGGAACGACTAAGTAAGTAAACAAGTTATTTACAAACTGGGGAGCCGCGCTAGCATAGTGGTTACAACACCGCTCTGGCGACCGGGTGATTCAGGATCAAACCCGGGCGACGGCATTTGAGGATTTTTCGTCGACCGGGAATTGAACTGGATTAACTCGAGACCTGGCGAGGACATTTGAAGGAGTGTCGTCGACAAGGGATTTGCGGCTCCTGAGCCGACCCAGCTCTAATGGGTACCTCCGAAATCGGCGAGTATTTGCCTGAATGGCGAGGGACACCTGTCTCTGTACAAGAAAAGGGATACTTACGTAAAATCAATGTCAGGTTAGACATTAACAATAACCTGAGATTTCGCCTCGAGTATTAGCGGGCGTACAAAAAAAAAAAAAAAATTTACAAACTGTGACTAAGGTTCAGTATTTAATTCACGTTGTCAATGTTCTATTTTGTACAAATAGATTTGAGTTCTGTGTATTATATAATGTTAATTATGATTCGCCTTCCAAAATAATTGGCATGTCTCGAAACCCGTGAAGGTAGGTCTCGCATCCCCAAGGGGTGCATGCAACCCTGGTTAAGAAGCACTACTCGACATATTACTGGACACAGGTATTTCGACCTTTGTTTAGTTTATACTTGCTGATAGGAAAGTTATATTAGTAACTGAGTCTTTAAATGTCTGAGTCGTTCACGGGTCCTATATATATACTGTAGTTGAGTGTGTGTCGTGAGAATGACCTCGGCCAATGAAGCACTTTTTTGGGTGCTAATTTGGCCTTGCGTCTTTTCACGATTTACTTTTACAGTACAGCAAGCCGATGGCGCCGTTTGGATGGTCCAGGTCAGCCTTTCACTTATATTTCTTTTGTGTTGTCAGGGCCTGTTTATTACCTATATTTATTTATGTATAATGAAGAACTGTGCTATGTATGTCCGATTTCGCTTAAATATCTATCGATCCACTTTCTTAACATTCTGGTTTTGTTCATTTGTCCCTGCCAAAGACCTTTTGGCAGCAACATACTTAGCTTTCTTTGTCTTATGTCCTTGTTAAGTTGTATTACCATTTTTGTTCTTTTTTATTTTTCAAACATTGTTAACTCTTGTTTACTGCCGTCTTACTGCGGTGATTCTTATTTTCTAATATTTAATAAAGAATATATAAAAGGATTGTAACTAGAATAGTGGCTGAACATGCCAATAGGGCTTACCATCATTAATTATTTCCATAATCAAACTGTTCATGCACACCGTCATTTGCGCACTTTTCTATTTTTGGGAGAGTACATATAAGGGAAACAATACAATTATTGTCTAACTTTCAACCACAGTTGCACCCCTTAGCTGTGGTTGAAAGTTAATGTACTCTCTCGAAAATAGATAAGTGCGCAAATGTCAGTGTGCATGATGTGACCGACCAACCGACCGACGTACTTACGGCGGGAAATATGGTATTGGATATTATACTATATATAATTTCCGTCACACGCAAACTTTTTGTTGCAGTCAGGAAATTATATAAGATTCGAACGCTTCTGGCTTTGTCACCAAACTGCACGACGCTTAATATAACGCGCATCTTTTTTGCACCAAATTTGCAAGTGTATTTTAAATAATAATTAGAATAATAATAATGATAATAGCCCCTTCAGTCATAACTGACTATGGGAATGCGCCCCTGAGGTGGCAGCCCTCAGCTGCTTATTTTCCTGGTGCTCCTTTCGACGTTTTTTCCTCACCTCTGCTTCTTGTGTGAGCCTCTCTTCGCCCAATCTGAGGTGGTGCCGTAAATAGCATCGCCACTTAGTGCGATCGGCAGCTTCATCCTCCCATGTTGCTGGATCCATGTCCAGTGCCCTCATATCTCTCTTGCACACATCTTTGAACCTCAGCTGTGGTCGCCCAACTGTTCTCTTGCCATCTGCTAATTGTCCGTAGAAGATATCTTTTGGGGTGCGACCATCTTCCATGCGGCGAACATGGCCAAGCCAGCGAAGTCTGCGCTGTCTAAGCAGCGTATACATACTTTGAAGGCCAGCACGTGACAACACCTCGACATTTGTCACTTTATCTTTCCACGAGATGCCGAGGATGCGGCGTAGACACCGCAAATGGAAGGTATTGAGCCTTCTTTCTTGCTTAGCATAGGTCGTCCAGGTCTCGCTGCCATATAGGAGTGTGCTGGTGACGCAGGCATTATATACCGCAGCTTTGGTCTTCATTGTGAGTTTAGAGTTTCCCCAAACACGCGATGTGAGGCGGGCAAAGGTAGCTGCAGCTTTGCCAATGCGGCTGTCGATTTCTGTATCCAGTGAGAGTTTGTCATTGATGCTAGACCCTAGGTATGTGAAGTGGTGCACCACTGCCAATTCATAGTTATCGATAGTGATAACTGGTGCAGCACCCACATCCTGACTCAGCACATTCGTTTTCTTTAGACTTATTGTGAGGCCAAAGTCCTTGCATGCTTGAGTGAAGCGATTCATCAAGCTCTGAAGCTCCTGTTGGCTTTGAGTGACGACTGCAGCATCATCAGCGAACAACAAGTCTCTTATAGTGACCCTTCTGATTTTTTGTTTTTGCCTTCAGCCTTGAAAGATTAAACAGACGGCCATCTGACCTAGTGTGAAGGCATATTCCTTCAGTTGCATCTCTGAATGCATGTTTCAAGAGTAAGGCAAAGAAGATTCCGAAGAGGGTCGGAGCCAGAACACAGCCTTGTTTAACGCCACTTCGTATATCAAAGGGCTGTGACGTGCTTCCAGCATATTGGACTGTTCCCTTCATGTCGTCATGGAATGACTTTATCATTTCCAGCATTTTAGAAGGGCAGCCTATTTTCAGGAGAAAAAAAGTATAACTGCTACTTCCCGTGTTTTGCCGACACCTATAGGGTGAAGCTGGAGTGTCCTCTCCAGGGCGCGAGCTTGGGCACAGTTATATGGAGATCAAGCTGTTGCCCATGCAGCATGTTCCCCCTCTCCACACAGCCGGTAGATCCAAAGGAACGGCAGTAGCCGATACAGTTTGGTACCAGCCATGTCGCAGGAGTTGCCAGAATAATGTCGAATCGACATTAGACTGCCTTAGGGACTCCGACTCCGGATTTATCCTCAGGGTTTAAATAATTAGAAAACGTATAGTAAAGTGTCAACAAATATACAATATATTTTATTGTTATTATTTTTTGGTTGTTGTTTCATTGACAACTGATAAATTACGTCCCTTAAAAAAAAAAAAACCAGCTTCATTTCTTTAAATTCCCCCTCGACAGGGAAGAGCATAAACGACATCCCTAGACCAAAACAACAACAACAAAACAACAACAACAAAACAACAACAACAAAAAACAACAACAACAAAACAACAACAACAAAACAACAACAACAAAAAAACAACAACAACAAAAAAACAACAACAAAAACGCCAATATGATTTTTCTTTCTTCAAAACGTTACAAAAAAAGGGTAAAATTACTTTATTCAGAATAAACAAAATGAGTTATCCACTCTTCTAAATGTGCTGCAGATGCTGAAAGGTTAAATTCTTTAACCGTCATTATTTTAACGGGTATATTTACTAGTATCATATCCCTATTGCCCCTATCGGAGCACAAAAGCCACCACTATAGCCGATCCTTTTGCCTGCAACAAATACCTGTAAAGTATGTGCTTTGTGCAGCAGTGATTTTTGTAACAACGTGTTTTTATACGACAAGGTTGCCAGCGTGTCACGAGATGGATTTGGGGCGGCCCATTCTCGATCTCTCTTTGACTCCGGCAGTACTCATTTTAAATTGTTGTACTGACTAATTGCGTGCTTTTCCATGGTCAGCACTTTTTTCTTTCTCTGCTATGTAGCAGATATTTTGTACTTTCATTCTTACACTCCTTTTAGTAATAATTCGTCTTGTCTGTTTACCTGCCCATCCCTGCTGAGATAGTATACAAGTGATGCAATATTGAAACGGCAGTCATGTTGGTAAATTCTCGTGTACCAAACCTTGGCCGCGACAGATTAACACTAAAATCGCCCCAGAGTATTTGGTTGGTCGCTGATAAGGCAAGGGTGCGTCTTCGCCAAGGTGGTAGAGAGAAGGGTTTTGTGTGCTCAAGCGACAGATAACGAGGTTACTCGTCTGTGAGACACCTTATGGGCAGACATAAATGACATAATCGTTTCCTGTCTGATTTTCACGAAGATGTTACTTTATATGAAAGTAATTGTTACATCTGACACACATTGTCGAATGAGTTTACAGATGTGTTGGTGAGTCTACCTGCCAGGCAAACGGATGTTTTATTGCCATTTATGGGAAAGGTGACCTCTGCATCATGCACATAATTTTTCCATGTCGGAAATAATTTTAAATTTCCCCACACGAAACGCATGTTTGAAAACGATTGGCGTTTTCTTAGCATCGTAACAAACCAAATGCGGGGGCAGACTTGCAATATAATCAGACAATTTTTGCAAGTCTAGTTCACTGTGAGAATTCGCTTGCCATAGACTACAACCAGACCTTGCCAGAAGTTAGAATTCAGAATTCCATTTATCAGGCCGGACTTTTTAAAACAGTTGCCATTGCTGCAATAATCAAGTTTATATCTCCTAGAGAGCGCGCGCAAAAAAAAAAAAAAACAGCAGCTTATCTGGGCTGCGCTGGTCTCTCGTGGCAAAGTTGCCGGGTTCGATTCGCTGTATCGACACGCTCCAGTCTACCCTTCTGTAAGTGGATACCTGACTTTGCTCTTGAGTTAGGGAAGGAAAAGGCAGCGAGGAAGGGAACTGGTCACCCCATCTATCGATGCTGGACCTAGTATATTGAAGTCTCTAACACTTCACTGCGCTTCGGTGGTATCTATTATGGGACTACCTATCTTTTAATCTGTGCTAGCCCCCTGTAGCTCTCGAGAAGAGACAAAAAAATACTAGGACTATCACTACCTCGGGCATGTCATACAAGGCAACTAATTCGAGGTTGTGCATGAGACTGGCAGCCTCATCATGTAAAACGAACTGTTACAGAAAACACTGTATCAAGAGCATATAGATACTTAATGCAGGCTTCCTGTAAGAGGATCAGATGCTGCACTAGCTCCATAAGGAAAAGAAAAAGAAAACGATGATGGTGACTCTGGTCTATCTTCCATCTTCAGGCGAGGACCGCTGGATCACTTCTCTCATGATCTTCAGTGGCTGGAGTATGAAATACGTATTCAATGCCAACAACAATACCTACTGCCCAGACACCTTTTCCGAGTTCATGAGGCAGAGAAAGCGATGGACACTCTCTGATTTTGCCAATGAAATACTTTTACTGAGCAAAGGATGGGGGCTCGTCCGGACTAATAGATTCATTTCCGGGATATTCATGGTTTACACATTTATAAGTAAGTGGGTCAAGTTATGTGATTTTATTGTTATTTGTATGTGTATGTGAATCTTTATGTCTGTCCCTGAATGTGTGAATCGTTATCACCGACCGCCATCAACAACTACAGCAACATAAACATCATCACGTTCTTTCATCACGATTGTCACAATCGTCATCGTTTATCATTATCGTTATCATGAGCATCATCAACATAATCACCATAGTTATCATCTTCACCAACATCATCATCGTTATCACCACCATAATCACCATTTTCATCGGTATCATTTTTATCACCACCATCATCATCGTTTCAGCATAGTTATCATCTTTATCGCCACCATCATCATTTTATAATCATCATTATCATCTATCACCACCATCATCATTGTTTAACCATCTCATGAAAATGGAGCCCGATCAGTTACCACTACGAGCCTACAACAGTACAAGATGTGATTTGAGAGCACGAGGAAGACCATAAGGAAGACCACGAGGAAGACCACGAGGAAGACCATAAGGAAAACCACGAGGAAGACCACGAGGAGGACCATAAGGAAGATCATGAAAAAGACCACTAAGAAGACCACGAGGAAGACCACGAGGAAGACCACGAGGAATACCACGAGGAAGACCATGAGAAAGACCATGAGGAAGACCATGAAAAAGACCACGAGGAAGACCATGAGGAAGACTATGAAGAAGACCGCGAGGAAAACAATCATCACGAGGAAGACCACGAAGAAGACCACAAGGAAGACCATGAGAAGACCATGAGGAAGATCACGAAGAAGACCATGAAGAAGACCTTGAAAAAGACCACGAGGAAAACCATGAGGAAGACCACGAGGAAGATCATGAAGAAGACCACGAAGACGACCACGAAGAAGACCACGAGGAAAACCATGAGGAAGACCACGAGGAATACCACTAGGAAGATCACGAGGAAAACCACGAGGAAGGCCACTAGAAAGATCACGAGGAAGACCACGAGGAAGACCTTGAGGAAGACTACGAGGAAGACCAGGGGCAGATAGATAGACAATATTACATAAATCCTACAAAAACACGGGCTCACATCAGCCAATGTAACAGATCTGGCTCAAGAAAGACAACTTCAGCGCCCTACAACGCTATACGGCAAAAGTGGAACGAATATGACAAGTAAGTAAGTATAAAATAAAACAAATCAAGCTAAAAAAAAAACATAGTAACATTAAACTCAAATGTCAAGGCAGTCATAATTTTGTCGTAGTAGCCCCTTTCCGTCATAAATAACAATGAAAATGCGCCCCTGAGGTGATATCCGACAATAGACTTTTTTTTTGGTTTGCCTGATGTTCCTTTCGACGTGCTCTTTTCTCTTCTGCTTGTTGTGAGAGCTTCTTTTCGTCCGATCTGAGGTGGCGCCTTAGGGACAATCGCCACTTGGTGCAATCGGTAGCTCTATCCTTCATCCATGTTGCTGGATGAATGTCCAGTGCCTTCATGTCTCTCTTGCACACATCTTTGAACCTCAGCTGTGGTCGCCCAGCTGTTCTTTTGCGTTCTGCCAGTTGTCCCTAGAAAATATCTTTGTGGATGCGACCATCTTCCGTACGGCGGACATGGCCACGCCAGCGTAGTCTGCGCTGTCTAAGCAGTGTATACATGCTTTGAAGGCCAGCACGAGAGTCTTATTGTATGGCTATGAAACACGGAGAACAACAAAAACAACAACCAAGATGGTACAGGCTTTCATAAATGGAAACTTGTGCAGACCAGAAGGATTCAAGGGGTATGATAAGGTAACTAGCGTGAACTGATTAAAAGAAACAGAGATACACTAGTGCAGGGGTCGGGTACAGGTCGATCTTAATCTACAAGTAGAGCCTATTTGGTAGATCTTGTAGCGAAATGAATCTGTGTACCCCACGCTCAATTAATTTCCCGCTTAATAACCTAGTTAACGCATTTTTACAGTCTATAAATAACTATATTTGAATTGTCTGAATGGCACAATCAAAGTTACCGCTAAAATTTTAACTAGAGAGAATTTGAATTTTTCTACTACCACCCGTTTAAAGTTACTACCCCCCAAAAACACCCTACCCCTCCCAATATTTATAAACGGACGTGATAAAATTTAACAACCAATCAAATTGTTACCTCGGTTTTGGTAGAGACAAGAAATCTTGGTTGTAGTGGCAAAAATGCCGATTCTGTGTTTTTGAGCAAAATTAAATAATTTATTTCTCAATAACTAAAGGGAGTTAGAAATAAAGGGATATCTTGAATTATAGCGCTGATATTGATTAATATATTAACCTAAAGATTCCCCCTTAATAAAGTTATCTTGACGTAGAAAAATTTAATTTACTGATATTTTAGATCAGGTTAGAACTACAATTAATTACAAAAACATTACCCAGATGAAACTGTTAAGGAATAAACAAAGGAAAATTAGATAGAACGATAGAGGTCAGTTGACCGTGTAATTATCACTTTTAATATTGGAAATCGGTCCATAAATAACTGAGATATAAAATACACAAAGATAATCAGACGAACGAACACACTTACGATTGCTCAAAGTTCATAGTTCAAAAATAGTTAAAATTTTGACTCGCTTTTTTGATTGGTTAGAGGGTAGGGTAATAAAAATTACCACCTCCTTGTAAGATCAGGCCATTTGAATTTGAAAGCCATCGCAAGTTGAGATCAGCGGGAAAGCCTTGTGACCAAGCTTTCGCCGTCTGGACAAGAAAAGCAGTCAGAAAAACCTATTTACTGCTAGTCAACTTTGTGCATGTGTATTTATTCTTTACTTGAGGTAAGATAGATGCTTTTAGTGGTATATTTCCTTAGCAAGTATCAGGCTCTATGTGTATGCCGATACATTTTATTTCGATACTGCTAATTGGGAGATGGTTCAGGTTACGACGACCTAGGTAGGAATGCATTCTTTTTTGGAGTGAAATGTGTAAACAATGTTTTGCTATTGGCCTTACAAATTTTGTGCCATAGTGCCGTGGTAATAAAATTGATATTGCCATTGGGAGGTGAAAATAAATGTGTTTGTAAGTTTGCCATAAACTTTTGCGACTGTAAGTCCAGGAGAAAATAAATTGGTAGTGGTTTCTGGAGTGACACAATGTTCAAATAACCTGTGACACTATACATAGAATGTTTGAAAGAAGTCATTAACAGGTCACAAGATATATTTGTACACCCCTGCTGATTATGTGGAAGACAAGCAATGCTAAAGGAATAGTGTCTTTAATGCCATATGAAAAAAAGAATGAAAACACAGGACTGAGTGTAGTCAAGGAAATATAGGGTTTGGTGCATATGGTCAGCACACATGGCTGACCCCAGGTAAGATTACCATTGATTAGTTGTGGAATTGTTATAGACAGGCTATAAAGGGGAGGAAACTTTCCTTCTCATTTCAGGGTTGTATTACCAGTAAAAAAGGTGCTACAGACAACCTGGAGAAGACAGAAATTGTGGGCAGTGAAGGCTCACAATATACTTTGAGCTACAGGCCATATCTTCATCTAGAAAGCAGCACCATTTGAGTGACCATATACATAGTCTGGAGCCCATAGCATCAGACAGGCTTCATAGATAAGTCCCACAATACGGGCACATGACAGTTCCTCTCAATTTGAACCACCACAACAAGAAGAATTTCCTGGGGAATGATGAAGAAAACAAACCCTCAATTAACTGACTATTGTAATATCAAGCATTGAAAATCAGAAAGTGGGGTACTCATTCTAGTGACAATTTTATTGTGTTACACTTCATGGACAGAGTTCCATCTTATTTATTTAAAAACTGTAAATAAACATTTTATGATTTTGACAAGTCCTGTTCCAAAAGATGGAGGTTCGGGACAACAAATTGTATATTTATTCCCATATATATATATATATATATATATATATATCTATATATATATATATATATATATATATATATATATATATATATATATATATATACATATATATATATATATATATATATATATATATATATATATATATATAATATATATATATATATATATATATATATATATATATATATATATATATATATATATATATATATATATATATATATATATATATATATATATATATATATATATATATATATATATATATATATATATATATATATATATATATATATATATATATATATATATATATATATATATATATATATATATATATATATATATATATATATATATATATATAAATAATAATAAATAATAATAAATTCTTTAAGCACCAAACACGGCGCATAAGGCAGAAACCAGTGCTCTCCAGGTTGTTCGTTGTGACGCCACTCCTCTTAGCTCTTGCACATTATTTAGGCCCAACGTTCTTCCTTCTCTTATTATTGTTCTTCTGAGTGTTTCTTTTGGTCTTCCTTTTTTCCTCTTACCCTCAGGAACCCAAGTGAGCGCCTGTAGTGGTATTCTGTTGTTTTGCATTCGTAGGACATGACCGATATATGACCATCGTCTTTTCCTTATATAGTCGGAGACATATTTCTGCCTAGAGTCTTCTCTTATTTGTCGATTAGTCTTGAATTCTTTCCAACTGATGTTCATGAGTTTTCTAAGACATTTGTTCTCGAATGTATTCAGCTTGTTCTCCAATGATTTTGTTATTTTCCAACTCTCACAGCCGTATGTTAACACTGAGATAACATTTGAATTAAACAGACGAAGCTTGGTATGTATATTCAATGATCGTAATTTCCAAATGTTAGATAATCTATTGAAGGCGCTAGCTGCCAAAGCAATTCTAGTATGGATTTCTCTTGTTGTGTCACCATCCTGAGTCATTTTACTGCCTAAATAATTGAAACTTTCAACTTTCTGTAGTTTTTCCCCGTTCAAGATGATATCAAAGGTCTCGTTAGAAAAGTTCATAGCTTTAGTTTTAGAGGCATTTATTTGGAGACCTATTTTAACCGAGAGATGACACAAATTATTTATTGCTTCTTGGGATTGTCTTGGTGTTGAACTTAAGAATGCTACATCATCTGCGAAATCCAGGTCCCCCAGGAATTTTCCATTTGTCCATTTTATACCCAATTGTTCATTGTGGGTATAGTTTCTCATAACCCAATCAATAGCTATTCCAAAAAGTAGTGGTGACATAATACAGCCTTGTTTAACCCCTGTTTCTACTGTAAACCATTCTGTATTCCCTTTATTTGTTCTAACACAACATCTTGCATTGTCATATAGCGCTTTGATTATATTCACATATTTTGTTGGAAAACCATAGATTGTAAGTATCTTCCACAATGATGGGCGGTGTAGACTATCAAAGGCTTTTTGAAAATCGACGAAGGTGATAATAAGTGGCGATTGCCTTTCTACTGATTCTTCTATAATTGTTCTTAGTGTGAATATTTGATCAATACATGATCGTTTCGGCCTGAAACCCGCTTGTTCTTCTCTGATCTTTTCGTCAGCATGCAATTTAAGTCTTTCTAACATCATGCAACATAATAATTTTCCAGGTACTGATAATAGAGATATACCACGCCAGTTATTACAGTCTGATAGATCACCTTTCTTCGGTAACTTTACAATAATACTGTCTTTCCATTGTTGTGGTGGTTGTTCTTCTCTCCATACTTCATTTATAATATCTAAAATTCTCAAGAGGTTGTTGTCATTAACTGCTTTAATCATTTCCCCTGAAATTTCGTCAACTCCAGCAGCTTAAAAATTTTTTAATCTTTTAACGGCTTGTTTGATCTCGTCCAGCGTGAATTCATCGCAAGTTATTGGCAAGGTGGTTGTGAGTGTTTCATTATTAAAATCAGGTGTTACTGTTGGTGGTGGTCTGTTTAGCACCTCCATGAAGTGCTCAGCCCATCTCTTCATTTGTTCTTTTTCTGTTGGTATTGAATTCCCTAATTTACCTTTAACAGGTGTTTCCATAGCAGTAGGCTGGTGACATAGTTGTTTTGTAATTTGATAAAGGCACCTACTATTACCAGTTCTTGCAGCGTTTTCAGCTTCTACGGCCAGTTCATTGATGAAATGTCTTTTATCTCTTCGAGTTTTTGTCTTCACTTCTTTATTTAACAAGTTATAAGATAGTTTGCAAGATTCAACTGCATTATGTGTACTTGCCGCTAGTAGTTTAAGTTTTGCTGTTTTCCTTTCTTGTATTTTATCCCAAGTATCTTCTCTCATCCATTTTTTCTTTTTATGTACTAGGTATCCGGTGGTCGCTACTGCTGCTTCTGTCATTGCTGTTCTCAGTTGTTCCCATTTAGTATCGATTGTCTTGGTGGTGATATCGTTGTCAATTTTGCCTAAAGCATCGAAATAGTTGTTCATTTTGACATTATATTCCTCCTTTATATCATTTGATTGCAGTCTGTGTACATCTATTCTTCTATTTTTATTCTGTTGGTATAACTTCTTCAGTTTAATTCTCAGTTTAGCTATGCAGAGGTTATGATCGCTTCCGATCTCTGCACCTCTGTATGCTCTGACGTCTTGAACTGATGAGCGAAATTTAGCGCTTATGCAGAAGTGATCTATCTGGTTCTTAGTTCTGCCATCAGGTGAATTCCATGTTATCTTGTGGATATTCTTATGTGGAAAGATGGTGTCTGCCACAACGAGGTTTGATATTTCACAAAGTTCTAGAAGTCTTTCGCCATTTTGATTCATACAGCCTATGCCATGAGTACCGAGATATCTTTGTACTCCATCGTTGTTGTCACCTACTTTGGCGTTAAAATCACCCATGACTGCTATTATGTCATGCTTGGGTATTGTGTTGATGGTACTTAGAAGTGCTTCATAGAAGTCATCTTTTGTGGTATCAAGAGCGTCGTTAGTTGGTGCATAACATTGTACAATTGAGAGCTTGAAAAATCGTGTCTGAAATCTAGCTAATATTAGCCTCTCATTGATAGGTACCCAGCTGATAAGCGATGCTGCTGCTTTCTGTGTCATTAGGATGGCTACTCCCTCTGTGTGACGATTATCATTACTACCAGAGTATATAATTTGCTTTTTTTTCTTCTGAAATATATATTTTATGCCCTTCCCCGTCCATCTACACTCGCTGACACCCAATAAGTCCAACTTATAATTATCCATTTCTTTAATTACTTCTTCCAATTTTCCGTCTTGATACATAGTCCTTACATTCCAGTATCCAATTTTAAAAATCTCCTTAGCCCCCAAGATATTAGAGTGAGTCATGTTTACTGTCGAGCCTGGTTCTGTTTCGGTAACAATAGCTTGTTTTTACGATAGTGAATTGTTAACTCACTGATCAACCCTCCGATCCAACCGACCGATTCGAGGGTTTCGAGGTCAGTTATAGGAAAATATCTACACCACTAGATACTCTGGTGTATCTTTTATTCTATAATTTAACATAACATGGTACTATCCATCGAAATACACACATTCCTGATGTTTTTCTTTCGGCGTCTAAGGTGAGAAACGAATTTCACCTCCATCTTGGAAGGGTAGATAACTCATATATATACCAAAACGTTCCCACCAGTCTTAATTACTTACATTTTGTTGAATTACAGTTCTGTTTGTATTTATTCATTCCTCACCTTAAATTAATACATACCCTAGACACTTGCCATATACATAACACTACAGAGATAATGTACACTGGGTGAGATCAGAAGAGGTAGCGGATAGGGATCCCTGAGAAATACATCATCATCTTTCTGATTCAGGGTACTTACATAGCTTGACCTCACCTTGTCAACCTTTAACTTTAATACCATCAAACCCTCTTATCAGATCTGTAGGTGGCGGAGGGAGGAAAAAAAAAGAATGTTTAACATATGTAAATAGCGGACTAGAATTTTCCTTCCAGCACTTAAAAGTACAGTGTCCAACATGTTTAAAGGTACTTTCGTAATATTCCCAGTGAACTGGGATCCTCGCCAGAGCTACGGGGTTCGTGTGCTGTGCTGAGATCCTCCTTGTGTGATCTTATGGAGGAGATCACAGCGCTTATAGAGTTGCCCGTGTAAAATAAAAATGGTCCTTAAAAACAAACCAAACCATGTGAAAACCCACAAGCTTACGTACTAAAATGTACTTTATTCGTGAAATTTATACGATAGGACGCGATCTTTTGATTAAAGTGAAGTTAGCATTCGGTACAACATGATTTTGTTTGAATTTTCCACCGTTCTGTCTAAGGAGTTGGAAGAAGCCGTTCGTCTGGTAGATATAATAATGTCACGTAGGTCTTTATATCATTAAATTGCCTACATCTTCTTCCTATTCTCTCACCCGAATCCTTTTATTTTATTATCTTTCCGTACTTGTTTTTCCTGTATTTTTCGCATCACTTGTTTTGCGAATATTATTTTCTTCAGTATCCTCAAACTTTACCTTGTGTTTTTTCTCATACTGGGATACGTAATTTTATTACATAGATGTCAGTCAGACGTGAAGTGCGATTTAGTTGTAGTCCATCTCAGACATCGAGCCGACTTGGGTCTGCACCTTCAGATGACACGACTCTCCTGAGTTAGATTCTCGACGTAAACGCGTGAGAATGCTAGGAGAGAGCCGACATCCGTCTGCATTTTCACCGGTCAACAGCGAGTCGCATCGGCCGAACGCTTAAGTAGGAGCGAATATTTACACCTTATAGTCGCAGTTTCAGACGGTTGTCTGAGATTTACAACTGACACGCGCTTTTCCCGGTCAGTTTGTTAACGCAGGTGCGTAATCGCCCTGGTGGCAGTTACGACACGCCTCTAAGTTAAACGTAGCTGTTATGAGAAGGGGGAGAGATCGGGGCGGGGGAGATAGTTCATCCTTTGTCTGGTTTAAAATATTAACCCACGTTTGAAACTATTTCATTTCACTCAGTAACTTTGCAGTTAGACTAGAACAACCTTCGTTCGATTTCTAAATAATCTCTGTAAATAGAGATGGCCTTTAGTTTGGTCGAAGTGGTTTAAGATCTTAGTACTTCTGTGTTTGAGGTAAAGATCATATATAATAGATCTCTAGTATTTTGTGAAGTGATTAAGGGTTAAATCGCCGATTTCATTTTAAACTAGTTCTGTGTGCAGAGTGAATATTTTGATAGTTTGTTATTTCTTTAATCGACGAGTTGCAGTGGAAATACAAAATAAATTATATTTTTAGCTTACTAAACAAGTAGCTGAAATGAGTTTAATTTAACTGTTAAATACTCAGTCGAAACTGTTTTAATAACTAACTTATAAATGCTAGATGCGACATCAGTGAATATTGACGTAATACGAAGATATTCCTAATTCCTGATGATTGATTTTTATATAACTTATTTCACGGGAAGTTTTAAATATAAGTCAAGCTGTAGGCCTGTCGTGTAAAATGTAAGTTATATTGAGTACATATATGTAAATTATTTGATATGTGTTCTTTCCATTTTATATAGTGAAACGGTGGTACCCAACTTGCCAGCGTTTAGTAAAGAGACATATTTGTGTGAAGCATAGACAGTTCCTATCTTTAACCACGTGGGTTTTTTTTGTTGTTTCAAGTAACACTGGTCTGACAGTGCATATGCCATCAGAGAGAGATAGTAATAGCAATCCCACTAACGGTTTCTAAAGACTAGAAATATATATTGGGCTTTTGAGCCAGTTCATATTGCTCCACAAATTTAAATGTACATGCTGCCTGGCGGCGAGAATATTACAAGAATAACATTAACATTCCGACAGAGATTGTGAATAGTATTGTGGTGACCAAATATAGTACCTGCCTGAAAGAAGACACCGATCTGACATTCCTTAAATCCTAGAATCCAAAGCTAATGACATTGTGCTCTGCTAACTTTCGTGCCTGGACAAATTTTATGTGACTTAATCAGACATTCGGAAAAAATTAGAACACCCAAGGAATCGTTCCCCTGAGACAGAGAGTTCAGTACGTCTTTTGGAACTGGGGGTTTCTTGGTCGATGACTGCATTTTTTCGGGTCTGTGCGAAGGTCCTAGAATTATTATGTTCCCAGAGGCAGCGAGCAAAGTTGTGAGTATATATGTGTGAGCAAGGCCATGGCTGAATGAATGAGAGTACACAGGCCTGAGTGTTATTTTACCGGTGTATTATTGTCACCCATTTGCTATCTTAAAATCTTAAATCTGCAGAATTTGTTACAAATGCTAGAGTTTCTTTTTCTTAGGCTAAATCAGATTATCCAACTCTGTTCATACATTTACGAGAAAGAAAGAAACCTCTTAGACTCAACCCTATGTATCTATAACTCTTTGGGCCATCATCTGTTCTCTTAACGGGGCTGTGGGCTAAACCTAGAGCAAGATTCTAACGGGCTATCATCCTTGTAGCATTTTTTTCTTAAATTTTATGACTATTTGTATATGTTTCTCCTTGATGTATTTCTTTGGTGTTGTGAGAAGATTTTTTTTTTTGATGATAATAATAAAAATCTCTCTTGAACTAATCAGTGCGTTGGTCAGCTCGTTCTAAAAAAATATATATATCCATTGTTATAGATTTCCCACGTCTGTGTGTTTAACTGTCGTCACGTGTATGTGCGTGCCCGTGATTAGATAGAAATATATGTAATATATATATCTGTGTTTAGACTGTCTGACTACTTTAGATCTGTCGTAGAAGATAGGTGAGAGAGAGAGAGAAGATTTTCCGCTCTCAGAGACAGCATCTATCACTATTCTACCACCTCACTCGTGGAAGTCTATGTTTTTTTATTTCCATCTCTCACTGTGACTATCACTCATTCCAACCTATTCAGAAGGGACCAACCTAAGTCTTAATACTCCTATCGAAAAATCTACGACAAATGTGGTCTCGTCCGACGGATTTTTGAACTTAGAATAGGAAGACGAGTACGACAAACGTGGACTCGTCTATCTGGATTTTGTACTTAAGATTCTTTATTCTGTAATAGAGTAAGAGTGTGATGTCTTGTGAGTTTTGTATCGTTTAAAAATAATTTATCCCCTAGACTAACGATCTGTTTACGGGCGTGCTGACCACACAAACTGATAAGTTTTTTCCACAGCATTAAGAAGCATTATACATTTTGTTTACAGGTTGATTTTGTCGGAATACATGTTAATTAAGGATTTTGTAATACTAAACGCTGGTATGTTTTGTGAGTGTATAAAATTCACAAGGGTTCTGAAGCAGGAAGGTGTTTGAACTAAAGTTAAGTAGTGCGTTTCGGACTATTTGTCCAGATTAATTGCCTCCCTTACCCTATCTGACTTCAGGGGCGAACTTATAGTGGATTTTATAATTAAGGGATTATTTTTCTCTTTAATGTTTGCAATAATTATTTTGCTTTTCCACTGTAGCAACTTATTTTTCAGAAGTAATCTTAACTACCATTTAGTTGGCGTAGTCGTGTTTTGCATTAAGTGCTTTATTGCCGATAATAGCAGCGATAGTTAGATTTTACTTTGGAGTAGGTATCCCAGGGTTAAGGATATCATCTTTTGAATTTTTGGTACATTTTTTTCTCGTAAGTGGTAGGAACCAGTGTATCCTTTTTCCTATTTTCTTTCTCCACTAGTCTCAGTCACTGACTTAATATGGCCGAGAGGGCAAAGCTTAGACAACTCCTCAGGGAAGAAGCGAGAGAGGAGGGACTGGAAGGAGAGGAAGCGAAAGCTTTTGTCAGGGACGAACTTGAGAGATATGATGCGGAGAGGAAAGCAGCCGAAGCTTTACAGCAGAAGAAGATGGACGAGGAAATGGAAATTCGCAGGATGCAGCGTGAGGAAAAAGAGAAGGAGAGACAGCATGAGGAAAGAGAGAAGGAGAGACAGCATGAGGAAAGAGAGAAGGAGAGACAGCAGGAGAAGGAGAGGGAACAGAGACAGCACGAGTTAGCTCTCAAAACTCTAGAATTCCAAAGTCGTGGTGCTGCCTCTACCTCCAGCAATGGAGAGTCTTCTCCGCATTCTTCCTTAACTGATCCTTCTAATACTCAATCTACTCATCTCACTGCTATGTCTTTTCCGCTAGAGTCTTTCCCTTGTCCTAATGAGAAGATTGACACTTGGCTAGAAAAATTTGAGAAAATTGCAACTCTGTACGGTTTAGAGAGGTCGCGTTGGAACATGAAGCTTTCCCAGGCTTTGAAAAGTTCTGCGTATGATGTTTACGCCAAACTGGAAAGCAGCCAACAAGACAACTATGATCTGTTGAAGAAAGCGTTTCTGGAGCGCTTTGAAATGAACGCTCGCAAATTTTTGCAACTGTTTCGCAACAGCAGGAAAGAGAATTCTGAAACTTTTCACCAGTTCTCATCTCGTCTAAAGGGATATCTAACAAAGTGCCTTAAGCTTTCACAGCTCCCCTCTACCTACGAAGGTCTTGAGGAATTTGTTTTAACAGAACAAATAAAGAACACATTGTCTGCTGATACCCGGAGATTTCTCGCTGAGCAGGGGGCAGAAAAACTTGAAGACATTTTGGAAAAGTCTGAGCGTTATCACAATGCGCTGGCTGAACTACCGGCCACAAAGCGGAAACCGACAGAGGAGCATTTTCGAAAACATAACCTAGAGCAATCTTCTCAGGCTTCTAACCAAAATAACCACAGAGAAACTGGACCTCAAAACCCCCCCTCCTGAAAAATCCAAGTTCTACAAGAACAAGTACCCCAACCACCCCAAACAATCTGATCAACCCGACCGCCCTACATGGCAGCGTGGCCAGAAAGGTCAAGGTGGCAAAGGGAGAACCCCTGAGCACGGGACATATGATCAGACCGAGCACACCGAGCCGAAACGCATCGGATGCTTATTAACAGTCTCGCAAGGCGGAATTATTGACAGTGATTCCCAACCTGTTGGGGATAGACCCTCAACGCGAGGTACTGTTACTTTGAACGGTTCTCAAACTTCTTTCTTATTTGACACGGGGCTTTCTTATGATTGCATTGTTGCCAGGAACCTGGTTAAACCCGGTCAAGAGACAGGAGAGACCGTCAAACTTTGTGGAGTTTCTAAGAGTGAGGCACCTACAGCGCTTCCCATCGCATTGGTGGAGATCCACTCTGATTTTGTCAGAGGTGTGATCAAAGCGGCTGTTATGGATGATCCCATCTACCCAGTCATACTTGGCGGGAGATACGTGTGTATTGGGAAACCGGAAGAGCCGATTGTGGCAGCAGTAATTACAAGAGGGCAAACCAAAAAGGAACAGGAGCCTGCGCCTAATTTGTTACCTATGGAACTTAGAGAAGCGCAACAAAAGGATCCTACTTTGGCACCCTGCTTTAGGAAACTGCCCATGGCGAAGGAACCAACACAGCACGGGGACATTTTTTCTAAGGATGGCGTACTGTATCGCAGAACGGGCAAGCCTGATCAAGGTTACAACCAGCTCCTAGTACCGAAACAGTACAGAAGCCAAATCCTAGAAATGGGGCACTCTCTTCCCTTTAGCGGACATATGGGACAGAACGCCACAAACCAACGTATAACCACTCATTATTGGTGGCCAGGAGTAAATACTGATATTATCAGATATGTCAAATCCTGTGCCCAGTGCCAACGTGTGCCACCCAAGCAACGGGCACCCCCAGTCTCTTTGGGTGAAATGCCAATAGTGGGAACACCATTCGAACGGGTTGTGATCGACATTTTAGGGCCTTTCGAAAGGACTAAAAGAAGGAACAGGTTCATCCTGACCTTAGTCGATACATGCACTTTATGGGCAGAAGCTATACCGCTAACATGCGCAGATGCCAAGCATGTCGCAGAAGCCCTCGTGCAGATTTTCACTCGGTTGGGATTCCCTCAGCAAGTGTTGACGGATAACGGATCCACATACCGAAACCTGTTGATGGATGAGATCGTTAAGATCTTGAGGACCCAACACATCTACACAAAGCCTTATACTCCGGCCGGAAATGGGCTCGTGGAACGTGCTAATGGAAACCTCAACATGATGCTAAGTAAACTGGCACAAGTGAAACCTGAAGATTGGGATCTTTGTATTCCTGCAGCATTATTTGGCTACAGAGAATCTCCTCATACTTCCACAGGATTTCCGCCAGCTACACTCTTATTCGGCAGACCCATTAAGGGCCCGCTTGAAGCCTTACTTCAGTCTCTGACAGACGAGAAGGCGGATGAGACAGTTGTCTCAGCAAGCAAATATGTGTCGGTTTTAAAGGAAAGGTTGAAACTAGGGTGGGACCTAGCAACGACTAACTTTAAGCGAGCACGCACAAAGCACGCTAACCGATACAGGAAAGTCGCGAAAAAGAGAGAACTGGAAGCAGGAGAGAAAGTTTTGGTGTTACTCCCTACCGAGAACAACCAACTGAAGATCGGATGGCAAGGGCCGTTTACCGTCCTGAAAAAGATTTCTAAGGCTAACTACCAGATATCTATTCAAGGAATGGAGAAGGTTTTCCATTTAAATCTCTTAAAGAGATACTTGGAAAGACCAGTGCCAACCTCCGACCATCTCCTGATGATCGCCAGAGCTGACGAAGATGATGATAGTGGCAGGGATATTCCACCGCTATCACAGGAAATCTTTAAAAAATGTCAGAAGCGGCGACGCTCTTTCAAGCGCGCATGGGAAACATTCCAGAGGAAGGAAAACGTCGGGGCAGACTTCATGAGTAGGAATTGGAGAGAGATGGAGGGGGAAGATGAGAGGGAAGAAGACAGACACCCCGAAGCTACGGTTATAGGAAATTTAATTCCATAACGTAGACATGGAGTGCTTCCATATCTTAAAGGGGGGACGTCCTGTCACGTAGGTCTTTATATCATTAAATTGCCTACATCTTCTTCCTATTCTCTCACCCGAATCCTTTTATTTTATTATCTTTCCGTACTTGTTTTTCCTGTATTTTTCGCATCACTTGTTTTGCGAATAATATTTTCTTCAGTATCCTCAAACTTTACCTTGTGTTTTTTCTCATACTGGGATACGTAATTTTATTACATAGATGTCAGTCAGACGTGAAGTGCGATTTAGTTGCAGTCCATCTCAGACATCGAGCCGACTTGGGTCTGCACCTTCAGATGACACGACACTCCTGAGTTAGATTCTCGACGTAAACGCGTGAGAATGCTAGGAGAGAGCCGACATCCGTCTGCATTTTCACCGGTCAACAACGAGTCGCATCGGCCGAACGCTTAAGTAGGAGCGAATATTTACACCTTATAGTCGCAGTTTCAGACGGTTGTCTGAGATTTGCAACTGACACGCGCTTTTCCCGGTCAGTTTGTTAACGCAGGTGCGTAATCGCACTGGTGGCAGTTACGACACGCCTCTAAGTTAAACGTAGCTGTTATGAGAAGGGGGAGAGATAGGGGCGGGGGAGATAGTTCATCCTTTGTCTGGTTTAAAATATTAACCCACGTTTGAAACTATTTCATTTCACTCAGTAACTTTGCAGTTAGACTAGAACAACCTTCGTTCGATTTCTAAATAATCTCTGTAAATAGAGATGGCCTTTAGTTTGGTCGAAGTGGTTTAAGTTCTTAGTACTTCTGTGTTTGAGGTAAATATTATATATAATAGATCTCTAGTATTTTGTGAAGTGATTAAGTGTTAAATCGCCGATTTCATTTTAAACTAGTTCTGTGTGCAGAGTGAATATTTTGATAGTTTGTTATTTCTTTAATCGACGAGTTGCAGTGGAAATACAAAATAAATTATATTTTTAGCTTACTAAACAAGTAGCTGAAATGAGTTTAATTTAACTGTTAAATACTCAGTCGAAACTGTTTTAATAACTAACTTATAAATGCTAGATGCGACATCAGTGAATATTGACGGAATACGAAGATATTCCTAATTCCTGATGATTGATTTTTATATAACTTATTTCACGGGAAGTTTTAAATATAAGTCAAGCTGTAGGCTTGTCGTGTAAAATGTAAGTTATATTGAGTACATATATGTAAATTATTTGATATGTGTTCTTTCCATTTTATATAGTGAAACGGTGGTACCCAACTTGCCAGCGTTTAGTAAAGAGACATATTTGTGTGAAGCATAGACAGTTCCTATCTTTAACCACGTGGGTTTTTTTTTTTGTTTCAAGTAACACTGGTCTGACAGTGCATATGCCATCAGAGAGAGACAGTAATAGCAATCCCACTAACGGTTTCTAAAGACTAGAAATATATATTGGGCTTTTGAGCCAGTTCATATTGCTCCACAAATTTAAATGTACATGCTGCCTGGCGGCGAGAATATTACAAGAATAACATTAACATTCCGACAGAGATTATGAATAGTATTGTGGTGACCAAATATAGTACCTGCCTGAAAGAAGACACCGATCTGACATTCCTTAAATCCTAGAATCCAAAGCTAATGACATTGTGCTCTGCTAACTTTCGTGCCTGGACAAATTTTATGTGACTTAATCAGACATTCGAAAAAAAATTAGAACACCCAAGGAATCGTTCCCCTGAGACAGAGAGTTCAGTACATCTTTTGGAACTGGGGGTTTCTTGGTCGATGACTGCATTTTTCGGGTCTGTGCGAAGGTCCTAGAATTATTATGTTCCCAGAGGCAGCGAGCAAAGTTGTGAGTATATATGTGTGAGCAAGGCCATGGCTGAATGAATGAGAGTACACAGGCCTGAGTGTTATTTTACCGGTGTATTATTGTCACCCATTTGCTATCTTAAAATTTTAAATCTGCAGAATTTGTTACAAATGCTAGAGTTTCTTTTTCTTAGGCTAAATCAGATTATCCAACTCTGTTCATACATTTACGAGAAAGAAACCTCTTAGACTCAACCCTATGTATCTATAACTCTTTGGGCCATCATCTGTTCTCTTAACGGGGCTGTGGGCTAAACCTAGAGTAAGATTCTAACAGGCTATCATCCTTGTAGCATTTTTTTCTTAAATTTTATGACTATTTGTATATGTTTCTCCTTGATGTATTTCTTTGGTGTTGTGAGAAGATTTTTTTGTTGATGATAATAATAAAAATCTCTCTTGAACTAATCAGTGCGTTGGTCAGCTCGTTCTAAAAATATATATATATCCATTGTTATAGATTTCCCACGTTTGTGTGTTTAACTGTCGTCACGTGTATGTGCGTGCCCGTGATTAGATAGAAATATATGTAATATATATATCTGTGTTTAGACTGTCTGACTACTTTAGATCTGTCGTAGAAGATAGGTGAGAGAGAGAGAAGATTTTCCGCTCTCAGAGACAGCATCTATCACTATTCTACCACCTCACTCGTGGAAGTCTATGTTTTTTATTTCCATCTCTCACTGTGACTATCACTCATTCCAACCTATTCAGAAGGGACTAACCTAAGTCTTAATACTCCTATCGAAAAATCTACGACAAATAATAATAGTAACAATAGCCCCTTAATAGTCATAATTTACTATGGGAATGTGCCTATTTTCCTGGTGTTCCTCTCAATGTTTTCTACTCTCTTCTGCTTGCTGTGAGAGCTTCTTTTCGCCCAGTCTAAGGTGGCACTGTAGAACGCATCACGACTTGGTGCGATCGGCAGCTTCATCCTCTCAGGTTCCTGGATTTATGTCCAGTGCCCTCGTGTCTCTCTTGCACATATCTTTGAATCTCAGCTGCTGTCGCCCAACTGTCCTTTTGCCATCTGCCACTTGTAGATAGAAGATATCTTTCGGGATGCGACCATCTTCCATGCAGCGGACATGGCCAAGCCAGCGTAGTTTGTGCTGTCTAAGCAGTGTATATATGCTTTGAAGGCCAGGGCGTGACAACACCTTGACATTTGTCACTTTGTCTTTCCACGAAACACCGAGGATGTGGCGTAGACACCGTAGATGGAAGGTATTGAGCCTTCTTTCTTGCTTAGTATAGGCTGTCCATGTCTCGCGATAGAAATACAAGTGACAATAAGGCTGCACTTATTCCAAATTCTAAGTACTCTGAAACCTGAAAACATATATGATAAATACACTAGGTAATGACAGAGCAGACAGATTAGCAAAGAAGGGAACAAGACAAGAGCAACCACTCACAGCAACAACTCTCCAAACAGCCAAATCACGCATACGAACAACAAACAAAGAAACTTGGCTGAACAGATAGGCCATGGGAAACACCAGGAGAGAGGTTTACAGACATATGGCCGGTCATGATCCTAGTGACAACATCGGCCATCTTACAAGGAGGGATCATAACACCATTTTCCGGCTCAGATCACAACATATACCATTCAACAGTCACTTGAACAGAATTGAACCACAACGCTCTCCAGAGTGCCAGCTATGTAACTACTCCCACGACACTGTTCACCACCACCTCTCTTAGTGATCAGCACTCGATGATGTTAGGAAAATGCTCCATCCTCCGAGGCCAGATAAGTGGAACACCTTGTACGGAGAAACAAAACAACTTGTGAAAACATGCAGATATCACTACATGGCATTGGGCCTGACAACACAAAAGAAATATAAGTGAAAGGCTGACCTGGACCATCCAAACGGCGCCATCGGCTTGCTGTAAAAGTAAATCGTGAAAAGACGCACGGCCAAATTAGCACCTAAAAAAGTGCTTCATTGGCCGAGGTCATTCTCACGAAGGGCGAGAGCTCAAGCGTCGCTGGATCAATAACAACAGCATCAAGGCAGTTCTTTAGGTAGCTCAGTGACTATAAAGTAAATCCCCAAGGTACTGGATTCCCGACTGCTCCACTAATGGAACAGAAGGTTATTAAAAGGCAACTGATGTTTCAATACCACATTCACTGTGAAAACTTTGGGATAGCAATAAAAGATAGTCGATGCTCAGGAATAACTAAGGGTAGGAGAAAAAGAGAGAAAGAGACTGAAGAAAACTTTGATAAATAAATTGGAAACAGACGTGAAAGGGATAAAGAAAATATGAAAAGATGTTGATTTTAAGACCTAGCACAAACCACTGGTCAATAGACAACCTTAGATATGCAGATGATACCGTATTGTTAGCTGAAAGCAAACAGGAGTTACAAGAACTAGTGAAGCAAGTGAACAGTATAAGTCATGAATATGGATTGGACATTAATATTGAGAAAACAAAAACTATGATAATTAGCAAAACAGACGATAAGCCCACATTAAAGATAAGCATAAATGGGAAAATCCTGGAACACGTCAAGAGCTACGTATATCTTGGTCATATAATAACAGAAGATGGCAGATGTGAAACAGAAGTCAAGAAGAGAATAGGAATGCCCAAAGCTACATTCAACAACATGAAACAAATACTGACATCTAAACAGTTATCTCACAAATATTAAAAACTGAGAATCATAAAGTGTTATATATATTCTGCATTACTGTATAGTGTAGAAACATGGACGATGTATTCATCGCAATTGGAAGAAAGAATTGAGGCTCTTGAAATGTGGTTATATAGAAGAATGGGGCGTATCTCATGGAAAGAGAAGACAACAAATAAGGAGGTCCTAGAAAATCTAGGTATGAAAAGAGAACTAATGAGGGAGATCAAAGTTCGGCACCTAAAATACTTTGGCCACATAAAAAGGCATAACACCTTGCAGAAGACCATAATAGAAGGCAGAGTTAAAGGCAAACGTGCAAGGGGAAGACGGCGCTATAAGTGGGAAGATAACATCAAGAGATGGACAGGAAAGAGTCTATCAGAGTGCACCACCAAGACAAGAGACAGAAGACGTTGGAGATCCATTATAGCCACCCTTCGTTGTGGAGATGGCAGCTGATGATTATGACAAACCACTGAATTTTGTTTTGTGCATGGGATATCCGGTTCAACCCCATTTGGGTTATAATATGGGTATATAATGTTCCTTTTTCTATATAGTGCCTTTACATTTGTTGTTTTTCCATATTGAAATTCTCTGGCGTTTGGTATAGCGTTTTCTAAGATCTGTTGGTGTATCTCTTCCCTGTTTTTGAGTATATCTTCCGTCACCCTGTTTGGACTCTGATTTATTAGTAAGACTTCGCTTAAAATTATTGACGGCCTGTACCTGTTTATTAAAATAAATAAATAAATAAATCTGTCCCGCTCCGAAGTTAGTTCGAAATAAAAAGCAAAGAAACTATACTTCGGATTTGTCAAAATCGTTTTGATTCCAATGAATTTCGAATTCATTTTCAAATTCCAACACATCTCTCCTAGAAATATGTTTTTCTGAAGACAACGTTAGACTTATTTACTAGTCGCTTAATTCTAAACTACGCCTAAGTTGGTGTATATCTGTCTCACAGACTTGAACGTCAAGTTGCAATGTTTCTAACCAACATTTTCCACTTAAAATGTTTCAGTGTTTGCCTGGAAGTTGCAACTAGTCAGTAGTATGATGTTCATGATGGGGGTGTCTACAACTCTGCTGTTGAATGTCAGCTTCCTTGGTTGCACCTTCGTGCTGGCAGCCCTGTTCGGTGCTTATGTCGTCTGCTGTTTAATGACTGAAGGGAAAACACTTGTGCGAATTGTAATGACTTATGGGATCGTTTTTGGTGTAGTTTGCGCAGTAGATTTTTTCTACATCCTGTATTACGTCCTCAACGACTTAACGAGTAAGTAATCTTGAAATGTTCAGTTAATTTTTGTTATGTTTTAAGACAACTGCCAGAAAATTACTGTATAACCTTTTATGAGCGGACTTCTCATAACTTTCGAGGAGGCACAGAGTTTTATCAGAATCAGATACAGAAGCAAATGGAATGTAGAGCATCCAGGTCACCACACAAAAAAATGATGCATACTACCAGCTCAACAGAAGAGAACAAGTGGTAATCTTCAGACTCCCCACTGGCCACAACAGACTGAGATACCATCTGTTCAACAAGCTAAAGATAGGAACCACCGACGAGTGTAACTGTGGCACTGATAAAATGGCTGCTGAACATCTGCTTCAAAGATGCCTAATGTATGTGGAACAGAGAAAGCGTATATGGCTGACACCAGTGCCATTCGTGGAAAAGTTCTACGGAGATTCAAATAGCCTCAAGCTGACTACTGTTTTCTTTGAAAACATTCAAGTAGACGTCTGAGAGTGTACGAAGAAGAAGAATTTGCGGATTTCGGAAATAACGGATAAAATCTGTTGGTATTTTAAAATATGTAAAATTAGTGGTCTTGGCCATTTATTAGCGAAGCGGCAGCTAGGTGGTGGACCCGGACGCGCGCAAAATCTGACAATAGCGTATAGCTGTCCTAGTTCTGTCTTACTGTTTTTGGCGACTTTTTACACGCTTTCATTTAACTTCACTTGCATGTCACTTTCAAATCTTGAAATCGATTGTTCAATCACTTCCAGATGAGCAATAGCTCTGAAACTTGGCATAGTTGTGTATTCCCGATGACAATACAATTATCAATCAATTTTTTAATAGTTTAATATTGTAATTATGACATTATGAGTAATTACAGATTTTGTAAAGAAATGTAAACAAATCAGGGGCCGTAATCAAGTTAATTAAAAATTCAATAGTACATGGTGTGCTTTATTTTTTTCAATGCGTAAAACAGGGCAGTACTCAAACAAGTGTCTAGCTAAATCAAGGGAAACAATCCAAATTATAAAATTATGAATCAAGGGAAAGTCGAGTTCGATCTCTAGATGGTCTTCAAATTGAAGAGATTGATTCTGCATGAAGTTAACTTCTGCTTTATACTTCATTCGACACTTATGGCTAAAATATATGATAAGCGCTTAAGCGCCCAACGCTTTTTGTCAATTTGATGTTACAGTTTTTGCCTGCAGACTATAGACTTCTTGAAAATTTATTTTTGGGTATTTAGTACCGGTACATTAAAAGCTGATGTTTAATATATATATATTTTTTAATATAGGCTATACGTACACAGTTCGGAAGTACAAGCCTTATCTCTCCACTCCCATGTTAGTCTTTTCTTAAGAGGTTCTACAGTATATGCTTTTTTTGTACCGTTTCTGCCGGAAAAGGTAACGGTAGTGCTACAGTAGATATTGCCGTTAGGGAGTGAATTGTTAGAGACTTTATTATACTAGGTAAAGCTTAATGAGAGGGGACGACTGATCTCCTTCCTCGCTACCTTTGTCTATCCTAACTCAATAGCATCTCAATTTACATCTGGGAGACTGGAGCGTGCCTCAGCTTTCTGAGGTTGGACTACCGGTTCCCTTCCTCTGCTTTCCCTAACTTAAGGGCAGAGCCAGGTATCCATTTACATTGGGATAGATTGGAGCGTGCCTCAGATTTTGAGGTGGGGCCACAACACTCGTCCTCGCTACCTTTGTGTTCCCTAACTCAAGAGCAGAGTCATGAACTCATTTACATTTGGGTAGGCTTTAGCCCGCCGCTAAGTACTGTAGCCGGGTAAGGGAAGGACTGGTCCAAAGGCACCAATTATTTTATATGTAGCCGTCCCACCCAGTGTGATTCCTTGTGGGACTGGGCACGGTACTAATTTATCACTTATGTGGCAGGGGTGCCTTATTATTGGGTGATAGTTATTTGTTCCCTATCTACGTGAGAGTTGGCTAAACTGGCTTAAAGCTCGCCAGAGGTCTTAATTTTCTCACACTCTATCTGTGGTTTCAGGTATCGTTCCATTTTCCTTCTACTGCTGGTGTTAAGGTGTTTTGAGCAAGTGTGGTCGTGATAATATGAACACTGACATATACATCTACATTATCCAAAGGTAAATAAATTTCCAACGGCCTGTTTCCAATAAGATGAAGTTTATTTACATCACGTTGGTCAAACAAATGACAATGAATTTGTACAGAAAATATGTCCTTAGGTACCACATATCAAACATTTTTATAATCTCCTCTTCGTAATATGCATACAAAATCCAGGATGTGTGTTAACATTATTATCCAATAATACAATCTGTCCTTGTATCCTGGGCGATTATATTTATGCAATTGTTTTCCTTCAGCAGTTTTGTTTCGATAGCCTCCAGATTTATTTTCCTTTTCAAATCCTCCATTTTTATTTTATCTCTCCAGTTTTATAAGGGTTTCATCATTTTCAATACACATGCTGAAAAGTTAAAAACGAGAGGCGAGCGAAGTACTTACTGTTCATTGAAAAACTGAATCAAACACGTTGTAGTGCACAACTACACATAAATAAATGATTAACATCATTTAGTTGAATTCCTTAACTGTGAGATGGATAGACATTGTACGTCTTTCCCCTGGGCACAATACTTCTAGACTGTCTAACTAATTATTCTTGCCGGCAAAGGCTTAGGTCAGCTTGGGCTAATCACATTCTCATTGGATAAACATCACGTGACATTGCTACATTTAACCTGCATTTCTATTATTACCATAACAACTGACGGGTAGATAGCATGCATTCTTACTAACGCTGACCTAATGAAATATACCTTCCATTTCCCCTTCTCCCAATGCTTCGTTAATTAATTTTTAATTAAGTTTAGAATCCATTTGTCGATTTCAACAAAATGGTAATTTTTTTTTACATTTATGTTAATAACTGGGCTCTAGCATGAATAAATGCTGATGGTGGTAGGTTATACGGCCACAGTACAGGGTGTTGCAACATTACATATACAGTATACACATTCTAAAAATGTATATTTCAGGAGCAACATACACACTTTCTTTGTCACATTTTAAAGCTAAGTAATTTCGCGCTATACCTATGGAAAGCTCCCCGTGTCAAACTACGCATCGTAATGTAACTTATAATAACGTCTTCTTCTTCTTCTTCCATCCTTAGCCACCGACCGTCAAAGCAGTCAGTGGCCATTACGCCTAGTGGCGTCTTAGGGCAACAGCAGATAGGTTTTCTTTGCCATTGTTTCCCATCACGCCTAATGGCGTCTTTAGGGTAACGGCAAATCAATCCATTTGCTGTTGTTTCCGTAATCGAAGTGACTGGCAACGGGTGATCAGCCCGTTGGTTTATAATAACGTATTATACACGTATTTCATTTTTTGCCATAAAATACGAAAAATACGTGTATTTTATTCTCAGACGTAACGTAGGGTCGAACATTGATTTCCAGAGAGTACATTCTCCAGAAACTCCGATTTCCAGAAAGAATGTCTTTCAGATACTACGTCTTCCAAAAAACCTTAGGGTTGTTATCCACTCTGCCTCAGAAGTTGCCTGCGCATTGGTGGATCTTAACCAGGCTTCCACTGTTCTAGGCTAGTGATTAATTAACCAAAAAATTAACGGTATCCAAACACTAAGATGCAGTGGGAGATTCTCCTGTCAGTAACTGCGCTATTTGAGTTTTATATCTGTTACTAGAATAATCTTAGCTGTTAGTTATATTTATAAAAATATTTATGAAAACTATGATGAAACTGTGGTTATTATCGTCATATGGAGTCAGGTAAGTGAGAAAGAAAGGCGCGCGTAAAGTTTTATTCAAGCCTTCAACCGTGCTTAAAATGTTTATTCCTTCCCAACTTTTGAATCTTCGTCATTCCGAAAGTCGGGTGTGTCAGATTTTCTAGACATTTGTCTGGGATTTACTAGCAAAGATTCTTTCTTTATCTGATCATCAAGTACGGTACCTTTTATTTGTGAACTGATAGTTTGTGTTGTTTAAATAAACAAGGTGAAACTTTATCGCTTTCCCTTATGTAAGGTGACCATATTTTTAAAACCCTAATCCGGGACAAAATAGTAGATGTGACCTATTTCAATGCAAAAAATCGGGACAAAAGGGTAAAGAAAAGGTCAAAAGTCGGGACATGTCCCGGAAAAATCAAGTTGATGTCAATTTAAAATAATATACATTTTATATATACATTTGAATAACATACATTTTACTGTATAAGTTTAACTACTTAAACTAATAAGAGAGAAAAACATCAATAATCCTTACTTAAGGTGAAGCTGAGTTACTGTACTTTTCAGATGAGTGGATTTTTATCAATAGGTCCTTCTTTGCAAGCAGCATCTTAAAAAACTCGACACATGTTTCCTCACAGTTCACTTTGGTTGTCAACATAGCTTTCAAAGTTTCAACACCTAGCTGTGTTTTATCACTTGCCCATAAGCTGTTCATCAAAGAAAAACACTCTTTCTGTGGCAGCATTTGTTCCAGGTAGACAGAAAAAAAAACTCTGCCAACTTCAAAATATTTGAAAATGTCACATTATTGTTTTTGAAGTGGGAAACCATTTCAATCCAACGTTGTGTTGGCAATGTTTTTTTGGCACTCCATTCACTAATTTTCTGAGAAGTAACAAACTGCTTCATATAGACATATTCGTCATAAATTTCAGTTTCTGTAAAGTGGGCTGAAGGTAATGTTTGAATCACTAGTGATGATGATATCTCAATATCTGCCCAAATTGGTATTCTGTTCAGCGTTACCCAGCTGTA
The DNA here is from genome assembly GCA_024509875.1 of Oreohelix idahoensis. Classification (NCBI taxonomy): domain Eukaryota; kingdom Metazoa; phylum Mollusca; class Gastropoda; order Stylommatophora; family Oreohelicidae; genus Oreohelix; species Oreohelix idahoensis. Next base: position 70,289 of record JAMPIV010010026.1, read on the forward strand.
GGATACTAGTTCTTGAAATTTTTTTGCAGCCCATTTATTCAAATAATTGAAAGCTGTTTCATAGAACGAAGAAACGCTAGCATGAAACTTTTTCACATCCTCCTTTGGAAGTCCTTCCATTTCCAGCTTTTCAAGGATTAGCTTAACTCTTGATGGCAAGAAACAGTCTTCCAGTTTGGACTTCAAAATAGTTTTCAACCTGTTGATGCTGTCAATGACTTCAAACACAGTGACCGTCTGTCCCTCTATATTTTGCACTGCTTCGTGGAATGGAGAGGCCTGACTGTGAACAAAAACAAGCCATGCCTCAGATAGAGGATTTTCAAAGAATGTCTGTATAAAAACCGGGCATCTGTCTTGAGACTGAAAATATGATTTTAGAGGCAGGAACATCTGAAGAACCCTTTCAACCGCAGGCAGCAGAGCAAGCCACCTAGTCTGAGCATAACCTAAGATCATCTGGAAGTCTGTTTCCATAAACTGGCAAAACTCCTTGAGTCTTTCAACTCGTACTGTGTATGATTTGAAGAGTAGATAAATTTTAGCAATAATCAGCTCGACATCAACAGGCAGTACATCTGCAGCTGTTCGAACAGTGTTGTGGAAAATATGACCTGCACACCCAACTCCTATAAGACCATGGCCAAGGTTTTCTTGCAGTTTTTTTAAAACATTGTTCTGTCCTTTCCTTTTAGCACCTCCAAAATTGGAATTTGTGTTGTCTGCGCATAATCCAACTACTTTCCTGTCTAAACCATTTTCAGTTATGCAGTCATTAAGAAAACTACTTACAATATCAGATGTTTCACCTGGCAATGACTTTAACTCTAATATTTTAATTTTCACTCCATTCTTCTCTTCTTCTTCCGTCCTTAGCCAAAGACCGACCAAGCAGTCAGAGGCCATCACGCCTTGTGGCATCTTAAGGGCAACAGCAGATTGATTTTCTCTGTTGTAGTTTCCCATCACGCCTAGCGGCGTCTTTAGGGCAACAACAAATAGATCCATCTGCCGTTGTTTCCGTAATCGGTGTGACAAGCCAACGGGTGATCAGCCCATTGGGCGTGTTGAAGAATGTACCGTCTAAAAGCACCCGGTACCATCACTTGTTGTTTTACCTGTGATTTATCACTAAAACATCTAATCCATGCAAATTTTGGCTCTGAAGTAACCTGAAGTAATTTTGATGTGCAATCCATAGACCTGAAAGTATGATTGTGTAGCACTGTATGGTATGCAAAGGCGCCTTCTATAGCAGCTAATTGCTCTTCTTGGTCACCAATTTTATCAGCTCTGAAGAAAGTGGTTAACGACGAGCTTGATGCAGCTGTAACGACCGCTCTCTTATGTTTCTCACTGCTTATGTGGTTCTTAAATCTTAATATCACCACGTCCACAATGGCTTATCGAAAACCCGGAGGCACATATATTGCATCGTACATTGAAGTTTGGTGTACTTTATTTAATAAACGGATATTCCTTTTGTAAATCTTCATTGAAACTGCGTTTACGATTTGGTACCATTTTCTTACAACAATAACAAAATATGCACAAATAGTTCACCGTTTAAACTAAATAAACTTATACCGTACGCAAAAACTTGGTACTTTACCACTACCTAAAATTTCAAATAACTGGGAATATCACATTGGAACTACAAAACTAATTCGCGGTCCTGACAACCTCTTGTGCTGTTTCGGCGCCAGTTCACTAATAATTAAAAATTCCCTCAAGTCAGCCACGGAATAATAATTTTTTTTTTAATCTGTGAGATTAATGCCAAATTGGCAAATTCGTCCAAAACCGGGACAAATTGGCGTCCCGGATTGCATCGAAAAAAAGTCGGGACAAATTATCAAAACTGGTCGAAAACCGGGACTGTCCCGGAAAAACCGGGACGTCTGGTCACCTTACCTTATGAGCTAGTATGTTTCTGTGAATTTAATGTGTAATTGTAATCCACTCTATAAATTGTTTATAGACGCCATAATGACAGTGCAATTTGTTAAAACGTTTTGTGTGTAGTATAATCCCGCCTAGTCGGAAGTTGTGATAGCCGCTCAGGGATAGAGGTTTGTAAGATTAGTGAAGTAATTCCTGGGAAAGTAGAAAAAAAGTGGGGAAAAATGACAGGTTAAAGGCGAAAGAAAGGCCCGAAAAAGAAATATTAAATGGCTGGTGTCACACCTCGCAAGTTTATGTCTCTCACTTTTACATCTTTCACTTTTAAATCTCACACGTTTACATCTCTCACTTGTACACCCCTTGGTGCTATATCTCTCACTTTTACACTTCTTGCTGTTATATCTCTCACATTTACACCTCTTGCTGTTACACCTCTCACTTTTACACCCCATGTTGTTATATCTCTTCATTTTACACATTAAGCTCTTATATTTCTCACTTTTACATCCTATGCTGTTACATCTCTCACTTTTACACCCCATGTTGTTACACCTCTCACTGTTACACCCCGTGCTGTTATCTCTTCATTTTACACCACATGCTGTTACATCTCTCACTTTTACACCCCATGCTGTTACATCTCTCACTTTTACACCCCAAGCTGAATCATCTCTCATTTTTACACTTCTTGCTGTTATATCTCTCACTTTTACACTTCTTGCTGTTATATCTCTCACTTTTACACCCCATGTTTTTATATCTCTCAAGTTTACATCTCGCACTGACCGTAACATTTATACAATTTCCTTGAGCCATTAAAATTCCTCATCCTCTCCTCACCCACAGCCCTCAGCAATGACGAGTCAAAGTTTCTTTTCCTTGTTCTCATCACCTCATCCGGAGTATTTTTGTATGCAGCCTGCCTCCATCCATGGGATTTACACTATCTCATCTACTTACCCGTCTACTTGCTGTACACCCCTGCAGTCTCCATGTTCCTCCCCGTGTACAGCATCTGTGGGATTGGGGATCAGCGATGGGGTACGAGAGATGGGGTACGTTACATGTGTCGATAGTATTGTCTTTTATACCAACAGTATTCTTGTTTATAGTATTTTGTTGTTATTTAACTAGGGATGTTGAGCTTCTCGCTCTGTTGCAGCCATTACTAAGTCAAGACTGTATATCTGTGGTCCGACACGATGCAAAACGTGCAAGTATATCATCTCAACCCACAAGGTGTCTTTTCCTGAGGCTACGTACACCATCACCAGTAGCTTCAAGTGTGAGTCGCGCAATGTCATTTATACGATCATATGTAAACGTTGCTGCAAAATCTATATTGGCCAAACAGGCAAACGACTTGGGGACAGATTCAGCCAGCACTTGAATGACATCTCTCAGCAAAAATCCACACCAGTTGCCATACACTTTAACGGTCCTGACCACTATGGTCCCATCGACATCCAGGTCACGGCGATCAGATCCTGCTCCTCTGACACTGCTAGCCGAGAACAGCTTGAGAACCGTCTTATCAACCGCATGGGGTGTCTAAAACCAGCTGGTCTTAACACTTTACACACCTTTGTCTGAGGTCACCCTTTCCTCTCTTGTTCTATTTTGACTCTTTCCACTCTTATCTTATTTTTCTATTTTTCTGCCGCCCTCTAATAATATGTATGAATATATAATACACTGTTTTTAATATGTCTTGATTTTTTTATTTCATATTTATTTATCTCCAACTCATTCTGTCCTCTTCTATTTCCAGTCCCCACTAATATTACGTTTTGGTTTTTAGCATTACTTTAGTTTATTGTTCGCAGCTACTCAGGTCTCCTCATTTCTTTGTCACGTATATTTAGATCAGCATAGCTTACTGGTTCGTTTTTTAGTTTCTTAGTATGTATTGTAATGTACATCCGGAAGGTGGCAGTAAATCAAATTTCAATTCTTTTGAACATGGGCTCTGCTACCATATTTTGGGTGGTTCCATCTTTTTTGGTTTAATCAATAAGGACTTAGCTTGCCTTCTAGTCGTTCACACTTGACTAGTACTTTAGTACTCTCCTGCAGTTTTTTCAAGGTTTCTCTGATTCCGTTCACAATAATAAGCTCGCTCTTCTAGGAGTATGACCACACAACAATGGCTGACATAAGTAATCAACACCTTTAACGGGAATTTCCCTTTATTACTAAGCACAACACACTCACGCCTCACACGGCCAACAAACGCATGAAATACAATATAATAATGACATGCCAGTGTAACTTGCCTTAACAGCTTAATCTATCAGCATCATACACCACAGTACGACTTAACTGAACAAACGCTGCAATGACTATCGCTCACCATGAGCGGCAAAACTGAGACAATGGTACACTCAACTCATTGACAACTTTTAAATCTACGGCCTGTAACAAGTACAATCTAGACACTACACTGTACTAGAATAACAACTTAATAATCCATCAGACCCTGAATATGGCAAGCACTTATAACAAATAGTCCATAACATGAACTTCACAGCTAACTCGCTGGCAAAAGGAAAATATCTGCGTCCGACCCGGACGCTGGCTAGATTCTCACTGACCACTCTCGCGCCTGATTTCCTGGCTTCCGGTAGTCACCTGACTCGCCAGTTTTGCTATACCCGGCTGACTTTTCGTACAAAAGATGCACTGCGAAATAGCGCCGTGACAGTAATCATATCTGGTCCAAGCTAACAGGAAGAAGCGCATGGAATTTTGTCATTCCCCGAAATTCAAGGAGGCTCTCCAAATAGGCAGAGCTAAAATGCTATGCTCTGGTTCTGGGTCCTCCCAAGGAATTGTAGCGTCCTATACAGGGCCACTTTTCAGCTCCCCCTGCCTATCATGGGCCCACAGTAAGGTCCTTCTGCATGCAGCCAACCAGGTAAAAGCCAGAGTTACGTCTGCGGCTCAAGTGACTTCTCCAAACTTAGTGTGCAATGCTGGGTTCTCAACATGTATCTCCACTGGAAGAATCCCTGGAAGTGTGTGGATGATTTCAAGAGTCAATGCGGGTCTAATTAGCCTCACAGACAGGTTCACTTCCATATAAGAATACTGTAGCATTGTGCTTAGCTGGTTGTCAAATGAGGATGACTTCAGATATTCCTCTATGCAGTACAGATTAGGGTACGTTACATTTGTCGTTTGTATTGTCTTTAATACCATAAATATCTGTTTAAGATGATATAAACTCTTAAAGGACACAGTGTTTAATGCAAAGAATGTTCTGTCCCATTTGAGTTTTCTAAGTATGTTCACGTGAAAATGGAGCCCGACAAATTACCACTACACGTCTACTGGAGGTAGATGGACAAACAACATCACGTAAATCCTTCAACAACGCGGACTCACAACAGCCAATAGGATACACTTGGCTCAAAAACACAAACTTCATCTTCCCAATACTTTTCACGGCAAACTTTATCTTCCCAATACTTTTCACGGCAAACTTTATCTTCCCAATACTTTTCACGGCAAACTTTATCTTCCCAATACTTTTCACGGCAAACTTCATCTTCCCAATACTTTTCACGGCACGAGTTGACTTTATAATAAGTAAATAAAATAAAAAATGTGAAAAATAAAAGAACAGTGAAGGTTGAAAACATCATCCGCAGGCCAAGAGAAAAAGAGGAAGAAAATAAAACAAAGACATGGAGAAGAGACGTGGGGGATAGAAAAGACAACTAAAGGAAACACAGAAAGACCTTGAACTGATGTAATGGGACCTGAACAGCTTGGCGAGTTGGAAAATAACAAAATCATTGGAGAACAAGCTGAATACATTCGAGAACAAATGTCTTAGAAAACTCATGAACATCAGTTGGAAAGAATTCAAGACTAATCGACAAATAAGAGAAGACTCTAGGCAGAAATATGTCTCCAACTATATAAGGAAAAGACGATGGTCATATATCGGTCATGTCCTACGAATGCAAAACAACAGAATACCATTGCAGGCACTCACTTGGGTTCCTGAGGGTAAGAGGAAAAAAGGAAGACCAAAAGAAACACTCAGAAGAACAATAATAAGAGAAGGAAGAACGTTGGGATTAAACAATGTGCAAGAGCTAAGAGGAGTGGCGTCACAACGTACAACCTGGAGAGCACTGGTTTCTGCCTTATGCGCCGTGTTTGGTGCTTAAAGAATTTATTATTATTATTATGTTTCACTGGGAGCTAAAAGGCAATGATGAAGTTGATGAGGAGAGAAGATTACAGTTATTATATTGATAATATGTTCAATCTTGTTGCTGATAAAAAGGGGCACGTGATGAAAATAATTTTTTGTTATTTTCATAAACTTGTGAATATTTATGTGGAAACGATGGCAATAAAAACCTGGGTTGTGGAGTCGGCCAAAAAATTATCCGAATCCGATAATTTTAGAAGTCTGACTTTTTAACTGGTGATATGGCACAAAATTATGCACTTATATGGAGTTATACGTACAAGTATGGTATGTGTGTGAATAAATGAATACGTAGCTTTCGTAGACTACATTTTAAACGTTTCATTCACTCATTCATAGTCATACAAAATAACAAATCATCCACACCTGCACACAATTGACTGCTTTGTCAAACACCATGAGGCAAAATAGTTTCATTTTAACAATGACGGGAACATTGACAAAGTAAATAGTTTATTTTCATTTCTTGGGTGCTTTTTCTAAATGTGTCAACAAATTTACAATTGTGATAAAAACTTTATGTCTGATGAGAAGCAACTGAAACTTTCCTGCATATGTAAAAACTAGCAACAACTCGTCAAAATTGACAGGTTTTTAATTGCTGCCATCTTATCATTTTGATCCATAATAATAAGTCTGCAACACTTTAAATTAAAATTTTGTCTTGAAGAAACAATCAAAAACTTACATTTTAAGGTTATTTTTTTAAGAAAATGACGAGTTAAATCCGTTTCCCGAATGACACTGGACAGAAGAGTATCTTGATTGTCTGTTGATTTAATCTGCATCTCCACAATTTTTTTCTTTGTTAATGTTGTTTAAGACGGCTGATGAAGACGATGTCGGATGTTGCCGTCTGCAATCAAGAATGCCGTGCTGCAAGAGGGATAAATCGACTGTTCTGTTAGAGGACGGCGGTGATGCAGATGAGTTTTTAGAAAAATCTGCAGGTAATTTCATTTACTTCTTTTATTTAGATATGCAGACTTTCATAAATGGATACGTGTTCGGAACAGAAGGACTGAAATGTTATGACAGGATCACTCAGCCAATCAATCAATACCCTTTAGCTCTACCAGGAGCTTAGGCCTTCAACAAACACGTGCCAAGTCCTCCTGTCACGTGATGTCAGCTCAAGTTGTTTCCATGTCTGCCTCATCATTTTCACCTCTGTCTCCAGTTTTCTTCCTCGTGTATTTTTTGGTCCACCTCTTCCTCTCTTACCTTGGAGTGTCCAGAACAAGGACTGAATTGTAATGCTATCAACAGGTTTCCTCAATGTGTGTCCTATCCATCGCCAGCGTCTTCTTCTCGTCTCTTGTTACACTGGCACTTGTCTGGTTCTTGTCATCAGTTCCATATTGGTCATACCATTTCAATCCTTTTATTCTGCGCAAGTACCCGGTTATGAAAGTCTGTAGCTTGTTAGTTGTTGTTGTCCATGTATCAGAGCCATACAATAGGACTGACTTGACATTTGAGTTGAAGATTCCGATTCTTTAGTTGGACTTGATTTCTCTTGATCTCTATGTTTCACAATGTAATGAACGCTCCACTTGCGTTTTGTATTCTTATATTGATATCATTGCATGTCCCTCCAACTATGTCTATATTGCTGACAAGATATGTGTAGGATTCTGTCGGGATCACTAATGTGGAACTGATGCGAAGAGCCAGACAAACATTAGTGGAACAAGAGATGAGAAGAAGACGCCGGTCACACATAGAGAAAATCAACTGATACTCTTAAAAGTCAGTCCTTATTCTACAATCTCCAGGAAATGAGAAATACAGGGAGATAAAAAATATATATATATAAATAAACACGGGGTGTTGGGAAATAGACATGGAGGGGATGAAGAAGAGATGGAAGAATATTGAATGGATAGCACAGAACAAGATGGCTTGAAATGTATCTGTTCTTTCCATCAGTTTTGCATTGGTGATTTTGTTACCATCATCAGCTGCTATCTCCGCAGCGAAGGTCGGCTGCAATGGACTTCCAACGTCATCTGTCTCTTGTCTTGACTGTACACTCTGATAGACTCTTTTCTGTCCATCTCTTGATGTTATCTTCCCACTTATAGCGCTGTCTTCCTCTTGCACGTTTGCCTTCAACTCTTCCTTCTATTATGGTCTTCTGTAAGGAAGTACAGGGTGCATGCAGAATATAAGAATAAGAGAAAGAACATAAGAATAACCAGATCACACGGTCTTTTATATCTGGACATAATATAACCGACGGACACTGTGTCTAGGTTGAACGATAAGCGCCTCGCCAAAAGATTATATCTTAAAAGAGAGAGAACTTGAAAACAGAAAGAGATAACATGGGAAATAAACTGCTACAGAACAAATGGGTACACAGACAGACAGAGAGAGAACAGTCCACACTTGAGATTATACCTTATCATTCTATATCTTTTATAATTTATTTTCCCCACCTACTTAGAAGTTACTAGAGCAGCCATGTCTACAGTACAAGACATGGAGTCTGTCCCAACCCAAGTCGCCGAAGCTGAATTCTGGACACGTCTGGGAGAAACCATTCTAGGCACAGAAGTCAACAGGGGAACAGATTCGGTGGTATTAGCTGAGAATCTACTCCATGTACGAAAAGTGTGTCTGGCAGTCTATCTTGTGGTGAACAGTGTTATAGTAAGTTTTTCTTCTAATGCTTCCGCTACAGCTTACGTGTTTAAGGAATGTGCTTAATTAGTTTGCGTGTGATGATAATACACGATCAGGGCAGGTTTAAGGTTTGCTGGCGCCTAGGGCAAAGCTAACATTTGGCGCACCTATATCATGTTTGAAACATATTACTCTCGATTTACAGGAGGGGAAGGAGTAAAGGATTCAGTTATACGCCCATTGAGGCATATTCGGAATATGGTTTTAGGCCTATATTTTCTTGACCATGCGGCACACTAGGGATGATATGGTCAGCATCATGCCCGCCGCCTTTAACCTTCCCAGAGTTGCTCTGGTACCCAATTCACGAGGCTGGGTCGACCCCGGAGCCGTTTGCGGTCTAAAAAATTCCACAACTGGAGATCGAACCATGGAGCTCGGAAGCCAGTGCACTAACCAATGGGTTTACAGCACAAAGTTAATGCTAAGTGCCCTGGGCTAACCGGGCCATAGCCCTAGTTGTTGTCACATAATTGGTCGTTCGCCTTTTCTCATTTTCTCTGCAACTATCCATTTATTTCTTAATTTTACCCACATAAACATGCCCCATCGCCGCGCCTTAGATTTGTTGACCACTGTTCATACTGCGATAGTGTTATTTCACGGCTAAGTAACCATCCTTAAGGATTAATTGTAATCGCTTAAGTTGTTAAACTAGACTGACTTCCTACGGTAACCGTGAAAACGATCGTCTAGGGCACTGTTCGCTACAAAGCGTTTAGACACTGTGGTGGAGAATACAAAAGGAAGACCAGATGTTGTCTGCAATATGTCGCAGCTTATCCTTCGGGGACCAGGAAAGTAAAGGTGATAATTGCTTAACTCACTTCCGTCCAGACATTGTCTGTATAATTATTACAGAGAAACCCGTCTGGGTAGACAAATTAGCGAGGACACTATCTGCAGGCGAGGTTACATATAGTAAGTGAAAGATTACCAAAGAGTGACCGAAGGAGTCTGGCCATTTATGGGACATGAGGTCATGTGTTTAAATTTTAAAACACGCGGGGGAAAGTAAAATAACTAACACCCCGACAAACTACATTCTTGCTCATGGATTGGATCACATGAGAGTCAGAAATAAACATTTATTCTGATTGCAAGTTTTGTCGGAAACGCCAGATGGAAACGTGAGCAGGAAAACTGCAATATAACCTAGCAAATTAGGAGACTAAAACACACTGCATTCCAGAATCGTCAAAAGTAGACAGCTCGGACTGAAGCCATGAAAAGAACAGAGTTTAGATTCTGACCATATAAAACCGGACAAAACACGTATTAGAACTCCTTCTGAACACTACAGCAAGGAAGATGTACCTGTTAATACGGGAACCGGACTCCTAGTGGACCTACTCACAAAGTTACAGAGGGATTCTAAAGAGAAATAATACCCCAGACACGTGTTCGAGCCATCTGTATCAAGTTGCTAAGACTATTCAACTAAGCAAGACGTCTAGAGTTCCTAAATGTAATTGGGGTAAGTTGTAACATATATTTTATACTTTGAGTTTGACATGTTTGAACTGCTGGTGGTTATACAGGTCCTTACGAAGCTGGCAGCCTCAGCAGGTGAAAATGATATATTCATGAACCAACACAGCAAAGCGCTGGTGATTGCTTCATGCTAGTTCTCACATGGAATCAAAAGCAGAGGTAACCCCAGACTCCAAGTGGAGCAGGTGTAGTGGTGTTGATGGTATTGTATGATGGTGATATTACTAAATGTAATTGTATGAGGCCAGCTGTGAAGGCTCCTGAGATAAAATGTAGTTGTGAATTGTCAGAAGGCCTTTCTTGCTACCACTACGACCTCACACTTAATTTTTTTTAATGAATGTGGCTACGTAAAGTGTCTAGGGTTATGATATGTAGTGTGGTGTAATAGGTTATAGATATACCCACAGATATTTAACAAGACTAATAATATTAATAAATGTTAAAATACACTGAACTAACTCACGTGTGTAAATTTTTTGATAAAATTATATTACATTTATTTTGTTCTGGATCAATTTTTTAGGTTGACCAGAACTTAAAAAGATTTAGAGATTATGAAAGAAATGCATGGAATATTATATCATAAATGCAATAGTGTACATATATATGTACTATACTAGTTAGTTTTATTAAAATGTTCTGGTAGTCATCTACTTGGGAGGATATTTAATGTTTGTGCTGTTGGGGTGGCCTCATCACACCTGTCTATATTGACTACACAGTGTCCAAAAAATGGTGGGAATTTTATGGGGGTATTAGTAACTAAAGGGCTTTGGTGAAAGTCCAGCAGACCAGAGGCTCACTCATCTTGTCGTTGTAGCTCTGGTGCTGAAAACTGATGGTCCCACCTCTCCGTGCTGGCGGGCAATAATGGTGGTCTCTGTCACAAGTACTGCACAGATACACTCGAGTAAAGTCACCAACTGAATAGTCACTGCTTTGTTGACAACAGAAACTCGCAGCTCTGCAATCAAAGTATGGGCCATGTGTCCAAATCTATTCTCTACCCACGTCTGGACACAACACTGACACAACAACCACATCATACAGACAGGTCAGATCTCTCTGACCAAACAGCACATTTACCATGGTGGTTTTACATCAGATAGATCCTCCCAGACTATAGATTCTGAAAAAATATTTATTAGTTGTCTGCCCTAAAAGAGGATAGGTAATATGTTTCATTATTCCCAACACTTGATCTGTCTTGCCTAACCCTTGCTGGAGTTTATGTACATTGTTGGTCCCTAGACCCTGACTAGGGCGGGGGGGTCTAGAGCAAATCCCTACTTGTTTGTAAGGCTAGATTTCGATATGGCAGTATCAAATCACTCGAACATGAAACAATATTCAAAATATATAAGGAAATAATTTCAATCTTACCAGATTATGAATAAATAACACAGAATTGCTAGCAAAACTCAGCTGAGCTGCTGGCTATAGTATGGCGTCCCTAAACTTCTTACACTTTCTTTCATATGGAAATCACCACACTTTAAAATCTGTGTCTATCACTGAACAACTATTGAAGAATGACCCCAAATCCGCGTCTGAGCGCTAATGATATGATTGTCTGTGGCCAATCACTGCCTAGGTTTATTTTAAATTCAAATTTCCTACCATAAAGTCATTTCAGTCATGCTTCAGTCAAGTATGGATGGTTATCTGTTAGTCTGTCCGTCTCTACTTGTGTTTCTACAAAATGTACTTGATTTTTGAACCAACCTTTCTCTCCCCTCCAAAATTTTGTCGTTAAAAGTTATATTTAGACACAGCTACCACCCAAAAACCCTCTCTTCCATACTACGTAGATTTGAACACTTGCGTCTCGAGGTCGTGTTTTTTTTTGTGCAATTAGCGACACTTTTAGATTCAATACAGTCTGTCGATGATGTGAACAACACTGTCTTTTGTCATTATCTTCAATATTATCTATCCGTCTGTAAAATTAAGACCATATTAGTTCACTGCTCAGAATAGGCCATCCGGCCAGCTAATTTTTATATTCCTAACATTAATATTAAGAAAAAAGTACTTTTTAAATTTTGTAATATTTCGAACATCTGCGTTTAGCCGCTGAATTCAAATCAAGGCCTTGGTATCGCGCAAAAGCGTCCAACAAATGACTGTGGCGTAACATATCTATGGTCCCTTCTGTCGAGTTGCTTACTTTTTATGTCAACTTGGGAAACGTGACTTTTCTCCGTTTCCCCCCCAATTGCGTCTCCTTAGCCTTTCTAGTCTCACGCAATCTTTCCAGTCATATTTTTTTCCTTTTTGATCCGCCGTTCCCCTCCTGTCTAGCAAGTCAATTATTATGGAGGATGATGACCCGCGGTCTAGGCGATCATGTACTATTCGCAGCCTACGCATTATGTTTTTATCCTTAAATGTTATCTTTGGAGATATTTTACCGTTGTATCTCTGTCAATTTCACTACACATCTCCCCACTTGAAAACATGCCTATGGCAAGTTCCAACACCAGCGATACACATAGGTAAAATTACTCCTCACGTCTGCCACTACTCTAATTTTGATCACAGGGGTGCCGACTGAGGAAATCTGCACCGACATTCAATTTGCGGCTTGCATAAGCGACTGGTTTCAGTTCCCCATCAGGTGAAGATGATCTTTGCAACAAAGCCCCTCCGAGTCCTACATTACTTGCATCGGTTCTTAAGACAAAGTCCTGTGTCAAATCAGGCAGTTTGAGAATAGGCTTGCTAGTGAGTTTTTCCTTTAACTCTTGGAACGCTAGTTCACATTGTGCAGTCCAAATAATTTTATCTGGAAGTCCCTTGCGAGTCAGATCAGTCAGAGGAGCACATATAGTGTTAAAATTTTTGATGTATTTCTGATAAAATCCGCATAACGACACAAATGATCGCACGTCCTTTTTTGTTTGCGGCCTAGGTGCTCTCTGCAGTTTTTCCAAATTCTTAGGATCAGGGGTCATATTACCCTGATATACAGTGTGCCCCAAGAATTCCAACTCTTTACATCCAATACAACATTTTGTTGGCCTAGCAGTCAAATTCGCCTCCCGAAGTCTATCAAACAACATCTCCAGAGCTTCAATGTGTTCTTCAAATGTCTCTGTGGCGACGAGAATATCATCCATGAAATTCGTGATACATGGGTTATTCAGGGGATCCAACAATTTTCGCATCATCCTTGAAAACACACTCGGAGCATTTTTCAGTCCGAATGGTAGCATATTGAATTCATAATGTCCATCCGAAGTGCTAAAAGCCAAATAAGGTCTCACTTCAGGCTTCACTGGGATCTGGTAATAGCCTTTATTAAGATCCACCTTTGAAAAGTATTTTGCCTTGTTCAGTCTGGCAAATAACTGTTTTGTGTCTGGTAATGGATCCACTTGTCCTTCTGTGACAGCATTCAGTTTCCTGTAATCTATGCACAGTCTGTGTTCCCCAGACGGTTTTCTCAACAAAACGACACTAGAACTAAAAGATGATTCACTGTGCGAAATAATCCCCTCCTTCAACAAATACTCTATTTCTTCCTTCAATGCCTTCTCCTTCGCGAACGGAATAGAATAGGCTCTCATACAGATTGGGTTTGAGTCTACCAGTTTCATGTCATACTGTAGCAAATTTGTATGGCCTGGTTTATCTGTTAATACATCTGTATGTTCCTCCAGAACCTGTTGAACTCTCTCCCTCTGGTTTTTAGTCAGGTGCTTACTGACTTTTACCTGTGCTGCGGTTTCACAAGGATGTAATGGGTATTCATGTGAGGTGAGTGGTTCCTTTTGCATCTGGGTTGCAATAGCCAAGGTCAATAAGGGGGTGCTTTCCTGGAGTGGTCTGTCCAGATACTTCTTTAACAGGTTTACATGATAAACTTTTTCCTTCCCCTTTTTGTCAATTTTATAGTTTGTTCTAGACACCTTCTCTAGAACCGTATATGGACCTTGCCAACCAATTTGTAATTTATTCTGGCTTCCGGGTAGTAGAAGCAGCACCTTCTCTCCGACTGCCAGTTCCCTGTCCTTTGCCTTCCTATTAAAATATGCTGCATGTTTCTTCCTGGCTTGTTTCAAATTATCATTTGCCAGTTTCCATCCAGCTTTCAAACGAGTGGTCAGTTCGTTCACATATTGATACGATGAGGTAACAGTCTCTTCCGCCTTCTCATCTGTCCAGGTCCTTAATAAAGCTACATCTGGATCTTTAATTTATCATACTTATTTTTCATGGAACCCATCGGGTCCCGTCCCTTAGAAGCTTTATAATGAGGACTTTTCTTCCTAGAATCATCACTCACAAATCGACCACTACCAATTTTTTTCTGGGGTTTGTCTCCCCACTTTAGATTGCTTATGAGAGATCTTCGCTCTCTTGTCTGTTCTTCCAGTTTATATAAGTCTGACCGAGGGATTGTCATCCTATCCTGGGTAAAATTTCTTCTTTGTACTCTTCGCATAGTGGCCATGTTAATCCATTCAAGTGAAGACTGGGTGTGAAAAGGGGGCTCCCATTCCACTTTGTCTACCCGAGTATAATTAGTTTTCCTTTCAGGCCTAAAGTTGCCCCGTGGCGTTTCTAGGTCCTGCACATATTTTCCCTTTGTGGGTGTTCCCTCATGAAATACGCCACATGCTTCTACAAAGTTTTCAACATCGACATTTACGTCGGGCCAATAATATTTTCGAGCAATCTTTTGGCAGATGGTACCGACTTTCTCATGGTCACCATCTTTTCCAACATGTAAGCTCCTTATTAAGTTTGCCCTATATATCTTGGGAAGAACTAACTGTCCGTGACCAGTGGATCTAGTTCCTGTCTTCCTGTATAATAGTTTGTTCTTCATGAAATATTCCCCCTTGCTCGGAGGTGTGTGGCATTTGGGCAATTTTTTAAAACAGGGCTTGAGTGTCCTATCCTCAGCCTGCGCCTTCCTCATCTCCTCTGGATGAGCATTTATAGGTTCACCTTCTTCCTCCTTCTTCTGTGACCTGGTCTGCACTGTCGCCATGATCACAGGTTTCTCGGGATTCCCCAAGAAGACGTATCTACACCCCAATATCAGAGGGTAGATTGGTTCATCTATCACTGCTGCTCTGATTTCTCCTTCCACATAGCGAGTTTTCACCGTTATCCTTGCGATGGGAAGTGTCATGAGTGGTATGTCCTTAGTCGCCCCTTGTATTTCCACTGTTTCTGTGGTATACTGACTTGGGTCCACTAGGCTAGACTTCACAACTGAATCATAATCCAAACCTGTATCATAAAGGCACCTTATGGTGACCCCATTACAAATAACATCCTCACAAACTGGGGGGTGATAAGGTTCCTGTTGTCCCTTAGGATTAACCTTTAATCTTTGCGTCCCCGACTTCATTGCAGCAATGTTTGAAGGTTTCCTTCTACAAAATTCGGTGTTATGGTTATCCTTCTTGCACCATTTACACCATCTTTTTCCTTGGTTCAACGGTTTTCTTTCATTGAACTTTTGGTCATTGAACTGTGAGTTTCTGTCGCGATAGTCATTTCTTGGCCGCTCAAAGTTTGTCCTACCTTTATTTCCCTGCTCTCTAGTATCAAATTTATTAAATTGCTGTGGAGCTTTAAAATTGTCTATGTGCTTCTTTTTAGCACCACTTACCTCTGCCTGAGCTGCCTGATACCTCTCAGCAACATTTAAAATTTCCCCCAACTTCTCTGCACCTTGTTCCATGAGAAATTTTCTCATGTCTGGAGCCATGGACTCTCTCAATTGCTCAATCATGATCATTTCTTTAAGATCTTGGGTCTTCCCCAGAGCCGTCCATTTCTCCAAATAGGTTTCTAGTCTAGCAGAGAATTGGTGGTATGTCTCCCCAGACAACAGTTTGGCATTTCTAAATTTCTTACGATAAAATTCACCATTCTTCTCGTACCTTAATAACAAAGCCTGCTTTAACATGTCATAATTGTCTTGGTCTTCCCTGTTCATTTTAGCAAATACTTCATAAGAAGTACCTCTCAATCCCTGTGATAGCTTTAAGCTCCACCTCTCTCTCTCTAACCCATATGTAGTAGCTAATAACTCAAAACGTCCTAGGTACCCCTCTATGTCATCGTCTTTTTCAACAAAATGGTCTAAATGAAACCCCATAGCTGAGTTTGAGGCTCCCAGACTGGGCGTAGCATCTGAGGCAAAAGGGCTGGCACCATTTTCAGGAGCCGGACCTTGTAATTCCAGCTCCCTTAGTCGTAATTCGTGCTCCCTTTGCAACCTTCTATCTTCTGCCTCCCTTTCGGCCTTTTTATCTTCTGCCTCCCTTTCGGCAGTCAACCTTTTTTCTTCTGCCTCCCTTTGCTGTCGTTTTTCTTCTGCCTCCCTTTGCTGTCGTTTTTCTTCTGCCTCAATCTGCAGCCTCTTAATTTCTCTATCAGCCTCAATTTGTAACCTCTTCTCTTCAGCTACCTTTCTATCTTCCCTTTCAATATATTTATCACATTCAGCCGTTACATATTGAATTAAAATTTGACCATCCATTCCCATCTCCTTCGCGGTGAGCACAGCAGCTGATCTAAATTTTGCCAGCTCCGCCATACTTTTTAGACAATATAATAATATACAAGCTAAATCTCTAACCAGTAAATACACTAAGTACTTCTTATGACTATAGTCTAACCAATTCTAACTAACCAGTTAACTAATTAATTATTACTGGCTGTGAAGATTCACCAACTTTTATCTGCAGGGACACTTTTAATTTTAAAGGAAATTTTACAATTTATTTCCCTACTTTTATTTCTCCCACCAGGAGATCCTAATATTACTGTTGGGCTAATTATCCCTGGACAAGACCCCAATTTATGTAGTGGTGTTGATGGTATTGTATGATGGTGATATTACTAAATGTAATTGTATGAGGCCAGCTGTGAAGGCTCCTGAGATAAAATGTAGTTGTGAATTGTCAGAAGGCCTTTCTTGCTACCACTACGACCTCACACTTAATTTTTTTTTTAATGAATGTGGCTACGTAAAGTGTCTAGGGTTATGATATGTAGTGTGGTGTAATAGGTTATAGATATACCCACAGATATTTAACAAGACTAATAATATTAAAAATGTTAAAATACACTGAACTAACTCACGTGTGTAAAATTTTTTGATAAAATTATATTACATTTATTTTGTTCTGGATCAATTTTTTAGGTTGACCAGAACTTAAAAAGATTTAGAGATTATGAAAGAAATGCATGGAATATTATATCATAAATGCAATAGTGTACATATATATGTACTATACTAGTTAGTTTTATTAAAATGTTCTAGTAGTCATCTACTTGGGAGGATATTTAATGTTTGTGCTGTTGGGGTGGCCTCATCACACCTGTCTATATTGACTACACAGTGTCCAGAAAATGGTGGGAATTTTATGGGGGTATTAGTAACTAAAGGGCTTTGGTGAAAGTCCAGCAGACCAGAGGCTCACTCATCTTGTCGTTGTAGCTCTGGTGCTGAAAACTGATGGTCCCACCTCTCCGTGCTGGCGGGCAATAATGGTGGTCTCTGTCACAAGTACTGCACAGATACACTCGAGTAAAGTCACCAACTGAATAGTCACTGCTTTGTTGACAACAGAAACTCGCAGCTCTGCAATCAAAGTATGGGCCATGTGTCAAAATCTATTCTCTACCCACGTCTGGACACAACACTGACACAACAACCACATCATACAGACAGGTCAGATCTCTCTGACCAAACAGCACATTTACCATGGTGGTTTTACATCAGATAGATCCTCCCAGACTATAGATTCTGAAAAATATTTATTAGTTGTCTGCCCTAAAAGAGGATAGGTAATATGTTTCATTATTCTCAACACTTGATCTGTCTTGCCTAACCCTTGCTGGAGTTTATGTACATTGTTGGTCCCTAGACCCTGACTAGGGCGGGGGGTCTAGAGCAAATCCCTACTTGTTTGTAAGGCTAGATTTCGATATGGCAGTATCAAATCACTCGAACATGAAACAATATTCAAAATATATATGGAAATAATTTCAATCTTTAACACAGAATTGCTAGCAAAACTCAGCTGAGCTGCTGGCTATAGTATGGCGTCCCTAAACTTCTTACACTTTCTTTCATATGGAAATCACCACACTTTAAAATCTGTGTCTATCACTGAACAACTATTGAGAAATGACCCCACTTTCGCGTCTGAGCGCTAATGATATGATTGTCTGTGGCCAATCACTGCCTAGGTTTATTTTAAATTCAAATTTCCTACCATAAAGTCATTTCAGTCATGCTTCAGTCAAGTATGGATGGTTATCTGTTAGTCTGTCCGTCTCTACTTGTGTTTCTACAAAATGTACTTGATTTTTGAACCAACCTTTCTCTCCCCTCCAAAATTTTGTCGTTAAAAGTTATATTTAGACACAGCTACCACCCAAAAAACCCTCTCTTCCATACTACGTAGATTTGAACACTTGCGTCTCGAGGTCGTGTTTTTTTTGTGCAATTAGCGACACTTTTAGATTCAATACAGTCTGTCGATGATGTGAACAACACTGTCTTTTGTCATTATCTTCAATATTATCTATCCGTCTGTAAAATTAAGACCATATTAGTTCACTGCTCAGAATAGGCCATCCGGCCAGCTAATTTTTATATTCCTAACATTAATATTAAGAAAAAAAGTACTTTTTAAATTTTGTAATATTTCGAACATCTGCGTTTAGCCGCTGAATTCAAATCAAGGCCTTGGTATCGCGCAAAAGCGTCCAACAAATGACTGTGGCGTAACATATCTATGGTCCCTTCTGTCGAGTTGCTTACTTTTTATGTCACCTTGGGAAACGTGACTTTTCTCCGTTTCCCCCCCAATTGCGTCTCCTTAGCCTTTCTAGTCTCATGCAATCTTTCCAGTCATATTTTTTTCCTTTTTGATCCGCCGTTCCCCTCCTGTCTAGCAAGTCAATTATTATGGAGGATGATGACCCGCGGTCTAGGCGATCATGTACTATTCGCAGCCTACGCATTATGTTTTTATCCTTAAATGTTATCTTTGGAGATATTTTACCGTTGTATCTCTGTCAATTTCACTACAGCAGGGAGTGGATAATGTTGACATCATATGTATATATTTACTATCATTTGTAATAAGTTGTATGTATACCTAAACATGTTCACCCAGGCACAACCCATTACACTTGCCACTGTCCATTTGCAATTTTTCAATTAAATTAACTAAAAGAATGCTGATTTTTCAGCATATCCCTTGAGTTATATGATGTACGCTCAGGGAGATTAAAAAAATTCAGAGAAAGGAATCGTTTGACGAACAGCTGGAAAGGTGCCTGATTAATATCAGGAAAGCAAAGACTTAGCAGAGGTTTTGTCCTTTTATTTCTTCTAAAGTTTGTGGTACTAATCTACAATACCAGTTGTACTACTATTCTGTGGTTCAAAGCTTGTGGTCGACACTGGAAACCTACATCCCACGGCTTGTGAAGATACCTGCCTTGACCAGACGAGGTTACCTCTTGAACTGATCTGGAGACTTGCCCTTGCCACAGAGAAGAATTGATGGAAACAGCAGCATCGACACTTCAATGTTTTGGCAGCAGTGACATTTCTAGCAGGCCAAATACAGAAGAACTTTGTTTTTCTTTTCAACAATGCACTTCTAAAGCCGACATCTTTTCTAGGAAGGCACCTACATTTTATTAATCACCAGCTCTTATTTATTTACATTTGTTCAAAAGTAATTGATCATTACATTTGTTATGTTGTTTTACAAATTCATAGTTGATTCAGTTATTAGAGAGAGAAATGCACATGCAAGATTCAGTATCTTTAATCTATATCTATATAGACCCAATAAGAAGAATTTTACTGTTAATCAGTTGGGGGTTTGTACGTGCTCAATTTAATTATATAATACATCTTCACAAAAGGCGGCGGGCAGATAAAAGTTAACATTACTAAGACACATTCAGCATTGTTCTTGACTTCTGAAATACCTTGTGAATACTCCTCTTGCGCCAGACAACAGAGGGCAGTCCAAGAGGAATTAGATGGACAACATTTTCTACACTGGAAGACCTGGAATATGCAGATGACATTGCACTACTCGCGCATTCACATCAACACATTCAAGACAAAACTGATAGACTGAATAAGTATGGCCAGCAGGTTGGCCTGAACATCAATTTGAAGGAAGACAGAGGTCATGACACTAAATGTGGGCAATTATGAGCCAATAACAGTAAGGAACCAGAAGTTAGAACAGACAGACACATTTACTTACCTAGGATGCATAGTAACACCTGACGGCGGAACAAGCAAAGACATTAACAACAGAATGAATAAAGCGAGAACAGCCTTTGCTATTCTCAACAACATTTGGAAGTCTTCCCAGTACAGCACAAACACCAAATTAAGACTGTATGAGAGCTGTGTACTTTCTGTGCTTCTCTATGGTGCGGAATGTTGGAGAGTAACAGAGAAGGAAATGTCGAAACTGTCCTTCCACACAATCTGCCTAAGGAAAATTCACCGAATCTTTTGGCCAAACACCATAAGCAACCAAGAACTACTTATTCGGAGTAACCAGGAGGACATGCACACCATCATAGCAGGCAGATGCTGGAGTTGGGTTGCCCACGTCCTCAGAATGGACCCTGATACCATCACAAGAACAGCTATGCTATGGACCCATGAGGGAAAGCGAAAGAGAGGCCGACCAAAAACAACTTGGCGGAGAACTGTGGAAGCCGAGATGCAAAGAATGAACCAGAGTTTGGGGCACTGTACGAAGGATGGCCGCCGACCGAGCAAGGTGGAATCAATTTGTTGCTGCCCTACAGGACGCCACCAGGCGTGATGGCCGCTGACTGCTTTGACGGTTATGGATCAGAGAAGAATACTCCCTCAAGGTAGAAGCATTATCATCCTTCTATCTGCATCTCTTCCAAGAGTAATTTTGTGTGAAGGTAGATACCTTTGAAGACCCACATTAGATACTCTTGCTGTTGGCCATTGTTGGACCATCACTGCGGAGCAAGGGGAGGAAACCCGTGACAGTTGTCAGTACCTAAAATCGTCCCTATGCACGACCGTGTGTGTGTGTTTTTTTTAACAAGATACAGAAAAATATCCTTTTCAACCTTTTATGGGTTATTATTGGAATATAAGAGTGTCTCTTTCATCGTCCTATTATTTGGCATATTTTATGCCCTACATTTTTGGCTCTGAAGCCGATAGACTTTCTTGATTATGTTTCACCAGGTGAACTGTATTATTATAGAGGTTAATTAGACCGGTCAGCGGATAATACATTTATCACCTTAGGCGTCTAGCCACCTTTGATTGAGACGATCTGTGTTTACCCAATGTGGTCGCGCACGATCGATGAAAAGAAAGCCATATTGTCTGAGATCCGTCTGGGGGATCTAAGCCAACACAGGTGATAATTAGATAATCGCTTCCGCTGGCCCATCTTGGTATCAATATTACCGATAACCTGTCGGGGGAGATTATGTCGGGGCAGGAATGAGTTCGCAGATTTGTTTCTGAGTTTGCATAAAGATGCAAGCGGAAGTATTACAGCCTTATTAAAAAGAGGTCACGCGTTGGAATTTTAAAATGTAACATTTTAAAACATGCGGGGGGGGGGGGGGGGGGGTGGGGTTATGATTTAACACCCCGACCCATTTAGTTCTAAAGAGTTTACCATTGGCTTAATTGGAGAGCCGGAATAGACTTCGACTTCCATTGACAAATTCGTCTGAAGCACAATCTGGGATTTTGAACTGAAAATTGGAAATATAATCTAGCAAAATCGGACTGCATCGCCACGTCAAGCTAGCAATTCACCAGAGCCAGAGAGAGAAGGATCGGACAAAGGATTCCAAAAGTATAAATGACAGATCAGAGTATTTGGGCAACTTTAAAACTTAAAAGTAAACCAGCATTTTTAAATACAAAGACTGGAAACTTAAAGGACCAGGATCGAAATATTTGGGCAACTTTAAAACTTAAAAAGTTGTTGAGGGTCGCTCCATGGTGTGGAATTGTCATGGCAAGGTTTATTTTAGTCAGGGTGATTGTTGCACCATGAAGCACCCCTCACTGGTAGAATGAAACGTATAGCCATACTATAAGACTCATCAACACATAGTTACAAGAGAAATCATTGTGTAGCGTTTGAGCTTGACGGCAGTGTTTATAGATATGTGGTATCATCATCTCATCTCGTAACCCGTCATGGGTCGTAGGGGTGCTATGGTGGAAGCATCAGCAGACAGGGTCCTCCACTGCTCTCTATCCTCAGCAATGCGTACAAGTGTGGAAAAACCGTGACCTGCCCATTCTTTGATGTTATCAGCCCAGGATTTTCTTTGCCTTCCTCTTCTCCGTTTACCTTCGACTGCTCCCTGAAGGATCGTTTTCGAAAGGGGGTCATGACGAGTTACATGCCCAAACCAGGCAAGCTTTCGACGTTTC
Source organism: Oreohelix idahoensis (assembly GCA_024509875.1). Taxonomy (NCBI): domain Eukaryota; kingdom Metazoa; phylum Mollusca; class Gastropoda; order Stylommatophora; family Oreohelicidae; genus Oreohelix; species Oreohelix idahoensis. The sequence continues at coordinate 93,085 of JAMPIV010010026.1, forward strand.
ACTATTGACAAAAGTGGTTCTTGTTGGCCTGCATAGGTGTTTATCTTCTCTCTAACATAGACATTTGTTTTGTGCTCTTTATAGCAAATGCGCAAAATTCTTCTATAACATTTATGCTCGAAAGCCTGAATCCTTCGCTCCGTATCTGCAGTGAGTGTCCAGCCCTCACACCCATACAAGAGAATAGATAATACAAGTGATTTGTATAATTTGATCTTCACAGGAAAACTGATGTTACTTTTCCAGATCACATTCAACCTTGTCATGGCAGCTGAGGCCATCTCAAGTCTTGTCTTGATTTCTTTACTTGATCTTCCATCACTACATATAGTGGACCTGAGATATTTAAAGGTGTTAACTTCTTCTAACGTTTGCCCATTTAACGTAATGTTGGTCGGAACATGTTTCTTATGGCTATTCACCAATATCTTGCTTTTTTCTATATTAATTTCCATCCCATACGTCCTTGTTACTTTCTCCAGTCTAGAGGTAAGGTCTTGAAGTTCTGATTCTGATCCAGCTATCAGATCAATATCATCAGCAAAACGTAGGTTGCACAGAGGTCGGCCTCCAATCGATATGGTTGATTTATAATCGTAGAGAGCCTCCTGCATAATATGTTCTAGATATATATTAAAGAGCACTGGTGACAGGATACATCCTTGGCGAACTCCTACAGTTGTTTTGAAAAATTCTCCAATGTCGTTGCTTGCAAAAACAGCACTGCTTGCGTCCTTGTATAGTGCTTCAATGATATCTATGATGTTGGTATCAAAATTGAATTTTCTCATTACTTGCCATAAGCCTTCATGCCAGACTCGATCGAAGGCTTTTGTGAAATCGATGAAGTTATGGTATAAATCGTGTTGATGTTGGAGATGTTTTTCGATAAGTAATCTAATATTGAAGATTTGTTCTGAGGTACTTCTTTTTGGTCTAAAGCCAGTCTGTTCCTCTGACAAGATTTCTTCTGATTTCTGTTTTATTCTGCTCATAAGTATCCTTAACATCACCTTACTTGGATGACTAATAAGGCTAATGGTTCTGTAGTTCTTGCACATTTTTAGATTTCCTTTCTTTGGAAGCGGTATTACTAATGACTGCGTCCATTCTTTTGGCCATTTTTTTGTACTCCATATCTTCTGGCAAATTGTTGTCATGATTTTTACTATATCTGGCCCTCCATATTTCAAGAGCTCTGCTGGGATATTATCCACACCCGGTGACTTCCCTCCTTTCATCGAACATATAGCCTCTTCCACTTCTTCCCGTAATATTGCTGCATTTCCGAGTTCCCTGTTTTCGCACTTAATGTTGTTTAATATGCCTAAGTCAGTGTCAAGTTTACAGTTATATAATTCTTTACAATATTCTGTCCACCTTCTCATTACAGCTGTTTTTTCATTGAGCAGAGCCCCATTGCTATCTTCTATGACAATTACCCTGGGCTGTTGGGTTTTTGATAGATTTCTTAATGTGTCAAAAGCTGCCTTGCTGTTACCTTTTATTAGCCCCGTATTAATGGTCTCACATTGATCAGCTACCCATTTTTATTTGGCCTGTTTCATTTTCTTCCTAATATTTTTATTCATCATACTGTATTGCCATGCTGCTTCAGGAACCTCTTTCTTAACCTTTTTCATTTCCCGCCGTGTATCACATAACTTCAGAATGTCATCTGTAACCCATGGTTTGTTTATTTTCTTTCTTTTACCAAGTATTTCTGTTGCTGATTCAATGAGCACGTCTTTCATGTTCTCTGTGATTGAGTTGATATCATCCTCCAAAAAGTTGAGAGCTGCGAATTTTCCTCCAACAGTTGCTTCAAAGATTCCCGCGATTTCTGGATCTTTCAGTTTGTCTAAATTGAATCTTAACTGAGAACATCTGTTTTGATTATAGTTCTTTTTAAGTTTAAGCTTGAGCGTCATCAATACCATGTCGTGATCACTACCAATGTCGGCGCCAGGAAAAGTCCTAGTCTTGGCTTTATTATATACTTTTGGGACTTGAATCTTTTGGGATACAAGAATAAAATCAATTTGGCCAGTATCTCAGTTTTTGGGGCACCGTATGCATCTGGCCCTATTTTAGCATTCCAATCACCTAACACGATGAGAAGATCTTTCTTTGGAATTTTCTTAATTGCTTCATCCAGATTGTCAATAGTGTATTTGCAATGGTTAGTTTATAGTTGCTGGCAAATTCTAGTAGCCTTAGTCCTCGATCGTTGGTTTCACCTGTCCCAAATCTCCCCACTGTACCAGCCCAGTGACCGTATGCATCTGGCCCTATTTTAGATGGAGATGTTCTTTGGATGTGCTGCAATACGAATGGTGATAAGCCTGCTATTTATTGGGGTGCAGCTGATGACAGAGTTCAATCTATCTTTATGTACGATAAAACCTACTCCATGCTGATGTTTAGACTCATCTCCACTAAACCAAATTTTATGACCATCATCCGTTATTGATTCACCTAATCCTGTCCATCTGGTATACCCACACTAATAAAGTGTAGTTGTAGACAAGATTTCAAAAGGCTTTGGAAAAGCCGTAGTTAAAGTGTTTAAGTAGAGTGAATTTATATTCACCGCAGTGTAATATAATTACAGGTACCTGCCAATTCAAGGCTTTAGTGATAAAAGCAATTTTAAGGACTCAGTCGTCCAAGATGGAATAAACGTGAAAATATTATGGCAGATGATTCTGGCTTGGAAAGCCAAAGGAAAATATAATATAAATATAAGATTCAAATGTGAATCAAGTCATATAGCTAGATATATAGACGCAGATTACTAAATCTGATATAGAGTTTTCCATGAAGGAATAACTGTGTAAAGATGTATAGTCATTATAAATTCCAGGAACTAGGTCGAGAATAAAACCTAAGTTCGTATAGCCAGAATAGAAGCAAATTTGAATAATGAACGAATCATATTATTGTCATATGAACTGTTTGTGAATGTGATCATTAAATATATATCAGTCGTTTATGACCGTGCTTGCTTCAGTTGATGACATTCGTTGGAGTCTAACCATTGGAATGTCTTTGAAATGTCATTCAAATCTACATGTTGTCACTGTCTTCAAAATACAGAGTAGATATATTTGAATGCGCAACTAGATCAAACATAATATTAATATAACAGAATGCAGAACTCAATAATAATGAAACAGAACAAAGTAAGCAATGAATATAAATAATGGAAATAATATAACTTTAACATGAATCCACGCAGGGGGCTATGTATCGGTCACTAGGTCAGTATCAATTCTGACTCATGCCAAAGATAGAAGTCTACAACGTCATTAATCCTGACAATAGCAACAAAAAACCCCCTAACAAAAGTAAACCCGCATTTATAAATACAAAGACTGGAGACCTAAGAAATCCGATCACCCGTCATAAGAGGAATACTAAAATTTCCAGACCAAGTGATTCGAAAGTATCCTAGGTGCTGTGTCAATTCTAAACTGTGTCAGGACATTGTTTTCCCAAAAGTTACTTTGGGGTAAGTGGAAACATTTATTTTACAAATGTGAATTTGACATGTTTTCCTTGCTAAGTGGTTATATATGAGGCTGGCAACCTCAACATATGAAAATAGTATATTCATAAACGACTACAGCAAGCGCTGGTGTTTGTTTTATGCTAATTCGCTCAGAAACGCGAAAGCAGCAGTAGCTCCAGAATCCGAATAGAGCAGTGATAAGTGATGATTACATCACGTGCGTAAAGTGTTTAATATCATTGTGTGAGATATATGTACCTTGTTAAATGTAATTCAGGCAAATCATGGCATTTCACGCTGTCCAACCACATATTTTCCGTTAAATACCAAGAAGAAAATTTTTGATTTCTAATAGTCTTCCCTGAGTATACTCAAGATTATAATTATTCAGAGAGGCTAACATTGGTGATTGATTATTAAATTTGTGTTATTTTAAAACAGTTTATTCGAGTATGAAAGCAAACGTATGATCAAGACTCTTTAATATATATATACACTAAGACATATATTTACATATATAGAGCTAATTCTTAGAAAATAATTTAGCTGGATTTACACCAGCTGTGGGCTTGAACGGGCTAAAACAATAGCTTATGTCTTCATAAAAGGCGGAGGACCGATATAAGTTAACAATTGCCCTGCCAATGCAGCACTGTTCTTGACTTCGGAAATATCTCACGAATACTCCATTGAGATTCATTCATAACCCTCCATTCCCAAAGGAGCATAGGCCTTCAACAAACACATGCCAAGTCCTCCTGTCACGTGACATCATCTTAAGTTCTTTCCACGTTCTCATCATTTTCACCTGTTTCCAGCTCTCTTCTCCATGTGCTTCTTGGTCTACCTCTGCCTCTATCGCCCTGGGGGTTCCAGAATAAGGACTGTCTTCAACAGGTTTCCTCAGTGTGTGTCCTATCCATCGTCTTCTTCTCATCTCTTGTTCCACTGGCACTTGTCTGGTTCTTGTCATCAGTTCCACGTTGGTAACCTTGTCATACCATTTTAATCCTTCTATTCTAAGCAAGCACCCATTTATGAAAGTCTGTAGCTTTTTGGTTGTTGTCTTTGTTGTTCTCCATGTTTCAGAGCCATACAATAGGACTGACTTCACATTTGAGTTGAAGATTCTTATTTTCGTGTTGGATCCGATTTCTCTTGATCTCCATATATTTCCCAGTGCAATGAAAGCTCCTCTTGCTTTTTGTATTCTTATTTTGATATCACTGTCTGTCCCTCCAACATTGTCTATATTGCTGCCAAGAAATGTGTACGATTCTACATCTTTTAGTGGTGTTTCTTCAAGTTCAACCTTGTAAAGAAGTATTGGTTGATTTTTCTTTCTCGTTTCTTTTTAAATCTATCTTTCAATGTTTTCTCTACTTTTACTTTTAAATTATTGGTTATCTCTTTCAATCTTCCTTTCTCTGATTGTAATAATAATATATCTTTTTCCAGAACTTTATTTCTTCTTCTTCTTCCTCGTTCGTCCTGAAAAGGACGTTGGTTGTGTTGTGTCTGTTTACACCGGAGCTGCGATATCTACGCCTTTCGGCCGACACATCAGACTTCAGCACTGCATTTTTTGGGACCGGGTTTGCCTTCCCTCTTCGATCCCTACTCTCTTAACCAGACTGCAGTGATGCAGCCTGTTTCCAGGACCACCACTTGGAGGTGGAGTAGGGTCTTGGTCAGCTCTGGTTCGCTGACCCTGACGCAAGCAGTCAAGCTATAGGTCGCTGACTGCATTCTCTATTGCTCATCTTTGGGTCCTGAACTTTATTTCTATCATTAACCCTTTCGCAACGATGGGTTTTTTATTCCACATGACGACACCATTTTCAGCTTAGTTCATTCCCCTGAACGACAGGATAATTGTAATTTTTGGGGTCATATGTTTAATTTGACTGTATACAGTTTATCATAAAAGGAAACCCATTAAAAGTATATATATATTATGAAAGAGCATAAAACAAAGTTTCAGAATATGCTAATCAAGGCCAACATAAGTCAAGGTCACAGGGTACGTACATAAATGAAAATTGAGAGAAAAATAAACAAAAATTATTTTGTTGTTTTCATTTTATTATGATTAAAAAAACATGGAAACACTGCTGGCACTTGTTTTCTTGAGTTTGCTGACATTTTTACAGTTATAGGTTGGGCTGAGTGTGGTAAGTTTCAAAGCATTCTCCAAGGCACAAACCAGGCTTGCTGGGGCACTTCGGACAGTAATACCGAGTCTCACGACGAATGCCTTTGTTGTAGCAAACTCTGCACCTCTTCTGTGGTCTGCTCTTTGCTGAGTTTTCAGAGGGGATCTGGTAGATGAAATGCCTTTGATTTAGTCTGGCAACATTTTCATTTTCAGCAAGGTTGATTTCACCCCTTTGATAGATAAGATGAGCAATACAGTTGCGACTAAAGAGTCCTCTTTTCCACCAGTTGTCTTCCTGAGGTACCAGGCATTCATAATTGCTAGTTGTATGAAATGAACTCCTAGCTTGAGGTACCACTTTGTGGTTTTTCTTGCTGCATTGATTGGTTCTAAGATTTGATCCATACGGTCCACACCTCCCATTCCTGTGTTGTAATTCGAGACTGACACAGGAAGTTGGGCTTCAGTTCCGCCTCTACGGATTTTGGGCACAGTTTCAGCTGGGAAAGCACTGGTCAGCATAAACACAGATTTCTTATCAAAGTACTTTTGGGCTAGTATTTTTCCTAAGTGGATTGAGCAGCTCCAGAGTTGTCTTGGCAGTAAGTGAGAGCTCTTGACAGTCTTCAGGGATAAGGTCGTCTATGTTGTACAGTGGGTCCTGCTTCCCGGAGTACAATCGAAAACGATATAGATAGCCTGCCTTGTCCCACAAACAGAAAATCTTAATGCCAAACCTGGCCCTTTTGAGTGGTATGTACTGTTTGAACAATACTGTGCCCTTCCACAGAAGCAATGATTCATCGATGCAAATGTCCCTTCTGGGGCAGAAAGCTGTTTGGAATACATTGGAGAAATGTTCCAACAAAGGTCTAATTTTGAACAATCTGTCTCTTTCCTCGGCTGTGTGGGGAGGCTCATTTTCATTATTGTTGAAGTGGAAGAATTTCATCAGCAGTTGGAAGCGATTACGACTCATGACAGCTAGGAAGAGTGGTGTAAGAAGCAAACTGTCAGTGCTCCAATAATTAGTGTATCTCGGCTTTTGAACGATTCCCATAAGAAGAATTAGGCCAACGAACCGCTTCATCTCGTATACATTTGTTTCCTCCCAAGACCTAAAGATTGATCGTTTTGCTAAATTTGTCTTTGTAGCAAGATATTGTGAAGCTCTTCTGTTTGTCTCATTCACTAGTAGTGTCCAAAAGTTATCATTCAGAAACTCATTCATGAAATCATGGCATTCATAATCAGTATGATCAAAAAGTAGACCAGGCTGTGCTGTAAACTCAGGCCAATCAAGCTGGGCAGCATGGTTTTCTTGTCTCCATTCATGACTTACGTTTTCATCTACATTATTTTCTTCCTCTGCCTCTGGTAAGTCTTCGTTACCAGTGTCTTGTAGGTGACGTTCTTCTTCATCAATGTTTTTTTTTCATTCTGAGGTCTAGATCTTGACATTTTCTTTCCTTGTGCAAATCTTGTTTTCACTGCCTTTCCTTTTCCTTTCACTGATGAATTATTTTGATTCTAAACTGAGTGAACTAGATCTAGATCGAATGTTACTACTGGTACTATCATTCACTTTCCTCGTTTTAGAAAGCCTCTCACTATCACCTTGCTCTAGATCTAAATCTACATCAGTCTGATTCTGAACCAGACAGCACATACTCTGACCCTGAATCTGAGTAAAAAGAGTCGTCAGAATCATCCAAGTTGAATAAATTCAGCTCAAACAAGAATTTTCGTGCTCTTTTTCCACCAGATGTTGATGGTTCGTTTGTACTGGCAGAATCCATGTTTGTGAACTTTGGCCTTTGTGAAATCGCTATTATCAGTTCTACTGTATTCGCTAGCAGTAAAAATTTTGTTCGTTTCAAGCTTAGTGGCCAGATTTTTCAATGCTGAATCCGATTATGCCCAGCAATTGCAAATACGTTTGTAAACAGAAGAGTTCTGGTGCTTTTAAAATAGGATGTACGCTGTACGTCATACAGGTGAATGGGAACGAGAAATCGCGCTACTTCCGTGACGTACAGCATAGCGACAAATATTGTAAAGATTTATGCCGTACGACGTACGTCATACTGGTGCTAAAAGGGTTACGATACTTATTTTGTTTCCTTAAATAACAATTCCTTTTGTATATTTTTGAATCTTTAACATTTGAAAGTTGAATTATTAGTTCTTTATTTATTTTGTTTTAATGTCTTTAATTTCCTTTTGAAACATTTTTGTAGCACTTTCAGTTTTCTTTAGCGACATTAGACTGTGTCTCTCTTCTTTTAGGACAGTCATCTGCACTGCTTGCATCTCAATCACCTCTAGAGCTTTCTCGAGGTTTTGCTTTAATTTAGAAAGGCCACTATGGACACTTTCACGTTTGCCACTACAGGTACAAGATGTTTCTTTGTTTGCCTGTTCTCTTGGTAGCAGTCATAGCTTCAAAAGCTGGTTGACTCAAAAAGTCTTTGATATTGATGTTTTTCCTTTTCATATCCTTAATTTTTTTACAATAACTTTTTTGTCTTAGCGCTCTTATCTGTGCATTGGTAAATGGTCTATTCAAGAGTCTTTGCACCCAGGAACATAGAAATGTATTTGTAAGGCCCTCCCTACTTCTGAAAATATCAAGTGCTGCCAATATGGAATTGGTCATCACAAAGTCAAGGGGTGGTGCTAGTCAGCAGGACTGGACAAAAGTTTTTTCCTAGTCAAGTTGATTGACGAGAGTAGCTCAGGAAGCTCGTCAAAATCTACATCATTTGCTAAACACTGTTGCAGCTCATGATCATTGCCGCCAGTTAGAAAATGCTGCGCAGTTTGCAGGACTTTCAGCACACGGTTGCGAAGGAAAAAGCTTGAGGAACCATGCAGTCACCTAATGGACGGATAGATGATATGAGTATGAACATTAGTCTATCTGGGTTCAACGGTTTGAACTTGTGGTTATAGGAAAAATAATTAATTCATTCATGTTTCCTAATCATCTTATTGACGCTTATTGTGTTCTTCTTTCTCGCTCTTGCATTCTCTACTTTTCAACTTTTATTCTATCTGCTCCTCCCTTTTCTCCATTTCACTTGCAGTTTTTCTGTTTGTAGTCTGTCCGAGTGTCTGTCTGTGTCTGTCCGAGTGTCTGTCTGTGTCTGTCGCTTTATTTTTTTTTAAAAAACACACACATCAACAGTCGAACCTCAAGGAGATGTTGCAGAGAAAATCCTCCTTCAGATAAATAAAGTTGTGCAGGACCTTTTTGTCAGTTTGATTGCTGGCACCTTAGGACAGGGAGGACCCTTCCCTGATGCTTCCACCATGGCACCCCTACGACCCATGACGGGTTACGGGCTGAGATGAGATGATGATTTGAACAGAAAAAAATCAAGAGCAGCTGCAGGAAATTATTCTTAAGTAATGACAGTGAAAACAGTTTAGGCTAGCCTAAATGGCCCCCTACTGCAAAAACTTAAAAAAAAAAAAAGATATTGTCATCTGTGATCAGGAATTATTCAGAATGCGATCACTTGTATATATATATATATATATATACTATATCAGTATAATATACAATATATATATATTATGAAATAAAAGGGGCTACTCATAAACAAAGGACAGAACAGCCAAAGCAAAAACAGGATTCTAAGAAGTGTAGGGCATCCTATAGCCTACAGCACAAATGTATTAGAAGAAGTAAGCATGACAGTTCTTCTGTGTTACATAGAGCGAATCCTGTCATAAATTCAAAGTTTCACACATTCAAAAGGGGCAGCCTACTTTTACTGGGCATATTATTTGGAGAGAAAACTCTGACAATATCATTTGCACAATATTTGGAACAAGCAATAGCAGATGACAAAGAGAAATGGTACAGAACAGTTTATCAACGTGGCATAGAAGAGAGAAACTGTATTTTGATGAGAAAAGCCTGAGACATTCTCACATTATGAGAGAAGTAGATGTGACGAAAGTACTGAGATCCTGTCTTTCAAATGGCCCATGTCTTTTTCTCCTTGCATTTTGTTCACTATTTTTAGGAGGGATTACAGGAAATCCTTCTCCATGTTTCTTCTCCTTCTATTATTTACGTTTTTTCAAGATGAGATCACGAGGGAGTTTGATCTCATCTGCTTTATGGTTCTTCTTTATGTGTTTAGAATGGGGGTGTAGGGAATTAGACAGTATTTTTCTAGAAGAAAGATTATAGATGCTAGATCAGGATTGGCACCAGATTGTCTTTTTTTAAAGATATTGCGTGGCCATATACACATTTTTCGGGAGTTAAATTATTTGCGGCCATTTTTGCTTCATTTCCGCAGTATAGGGCTAGGCTTAATCTCGTTTCTTTGTCTAAAACTCGTGTACGTTGCATCAGCATGATCTAAGGTTCTGATTGGCTGAGAGCTAACTGCAGTTGAAATGCAGAGCTGCCATTGGCTTTAGAACCACGCCGCGCATATGACGTCATGAAGTCGGCGCGTGGGGGTCTTGATTATAAAAAGGCCTATATTTCATAGCCTCTTTCTCTTTTAATGAAAAATCGCTAAGCCGGTTGCCAGAGTCAAGTCGATTGCCTTCACTAGGACATTCGAGATTTGGTAAGCATGAATTTTTGCGTGAGGACTTTATTTAATTTTTCTAGTCCTAGCCGATCATTTAAGTTTCTTTGGGAAGTTTTAGTTTAATGTTAATTCTCATCGCCAGAGCCATCAAATACGATCTTAGTGATAGACTTGAAACTTTATAGGTCCATTTAATTCCTTGTTGAAGGAATAGCGGCATGGTTTAAAAGTTGAGATATCACCGCTTTGTATTATTGCAAAGTCGGTCGGGAGAGAAACTCGCATCTGCGAATCATATTTATATATATATATATGGAAGCCACTGACATGAAAACGGATGTCCTGACCGCAAAACAAGATACAAGAATAGGATTTTGGAATGTCAGGACAATGTACGAGACAGGTAAACTAAGACAGGTCACGGCAGAAATGAGAAACTATTAGGTTACACATCCTGGGGATAAGCGAGAGCAGATGGACAGGGGCAGGAAAAGTTAAAACAGCAACAGGAGAAACAGTACTTTACTCTGGAAGAGAGGATGGACAGCACAGTGAAGGCGTAGCCATTATTCTACAGAAAGGGATAGAAAGGACATTACTGGAATGGAAACCCATCAACAACAGACTGATACGATTGAGATTGAGAGGGAGATTCACCAACACTACAATAATACAATGCTACGCACCAACGAATGATAGCGATGAGGAGGTCAAGGATGAATTCTATCAACAACTGCAGAAAGAAATGGAGGACACACCTAGATATGATCTTGTTATAGTAATGGGAGACCTCAATGCGAAAGTTGGTACACACAATACATATAATGAAAGAACAATGGGGAAATGCGGCAGCGGAACAGCAAACGAAAATGGGGATAAGCTAATAAGTTTCTGTAGCATTAACAGCCTGGTCATTGGAGGAACACTTTTCCCACATAAGGAAATTCACAAGTTAACATGGGAATCACCAAATGGTCGGGACAGAAACCAGATAGACCACATCATGGTTAACGGCAGATGGAGACATGCATTACAAGATGTGAAGGTAAGGAGAGGTGCAGATGTGGGAAGCGATCACCATTTAGTAGTAGCAAAACTGAAAGTGAAACTAAGAAGGGCTGGACCAACTGTAACTACACAGAAAAGGTTTGACATCAGCAAATTGAAGGACCCCCTTACCAGAAAAGCTTTTGCGGCCGACATTAAGAAATGATATCAAATTGCCAAAAGCCAGGAAAAGACATTGACTGATGATATAAACCAGAATTTCAACACCATTTCAACAATATATAAGGAAAGTAGCAAATCATGCTTAGGATTCTAGGAAAGGAAGAAGCAAGACTGGATAACACCAGAAACACTAAACACCATAAAGATGAGAAAGGAAATGAAAAGAAAGAAAACAGAAGCGAAGTCCCCCAGGTTAAAGCTACTATATAGCGAACAGTACAGTCAACTGGACAGGGAAGTTAAACGCCAAACCCGAGCCAACAAAAGGAATTTCCTAGACGATCTTGCAAAACAGGCAGAAGAGGCAGCACTGAGAAATGAACAAAGCACAGTATACAAAATAACTAAATTCATCAGCGGAAAACAAGGTGCAAACAATATTACATTAGTAAGAGATAAGCAAGGAAATCTCATCAAGACAGCAGAGGGACAGGAAACAAGATGGGCAGAGCACTTCAGAGAAACTCTGAACAAGGAAATACCAGAGACACAATTGAATGTTCCTGAGGCTGAAAACGATCTAGATGTAAATACAGACATTCCACGAAAAGAAGAAATCATCACAGCAATCAAAGGGTTAAAGAACGGTAAAGCTCCGGGCCATGATAACTTAAATGCAGAGCTATTTAAGACAGACCCTGAGCTAGCTGCAGAACTATTAGAACCACTATTTGCACAAGTGTGGAAAACGGGGACAACACCATCAGAGTGGAACAAAGGAATAATTGTCAAATTGCCCAAGAAGGGAGATCTTTCAGACTGCAATAATTGGAGAGGAATCACTCTTCTCTCAGTTCCCAGCAAAATACTAGGCAGGATAATTATACAGAGAATTTCAAAGGCAGTAGACTACAAACTGAGGAAAGAACAAGCAGGATTTAGAAAGAACAGAAGATGTGTAGACCATATATTCACTCCCAGGAACATTATAGAGCAGTGCTCAGAATGGCAAAGACAGCTTTACATAAATTTTGTTGATTTTGAAAAGGCTTTTGACAGCATACATAGGGACAGTTTATGAAAAATACTGAGGGCTTATGGAATTCCAAGCTGCATAGTGTCAATCATAAAAAGCCTCTATGCCAACTTTACGTGTAGTGTTGGGCAGAGCAACCTAACCTTCGAGGTGAAGACAGGAGTACGACAGGGATGCCCCTTATCAACCACTCTATTTTTAACAGTCATAGACTGGGTGATGCGCCAGACAACAGAGGGCAGTCCAAGAGGAATAAGATGGACTACATTTTCTACATTGGAAGATCTGGAATATGCAGATGACATTGCACTGCTGGCACATTCACATCAACACATCCAGGAAAAAACGGATAGACTTAATAAATTTAGCCAGCAGGTGGGCTTGAACATCAATTTAAAGAAGTCTGAGGTCATGACGCTCAATGTGAGCAACCCTGAGCCCATATCAGTAAGGAATCAGCAACTGGTACAGACAGATACCTTCACATACCTAGGAAGCATAGTAACACAAGACGGTGGGGCAGGCAAAGACATCAACATCAGAATGAATAAGGCAAGAACAGCCTTCTTTAGCCTAAATAACATCTGGAAGTCCTCCCAATACAGCACAAGCACAAAATTAAGATTATACCAGAGTTGCATGCTTTCTGTGCTTCTCTATGGTGCGGAATGCTGGAGAGTCACAGAGAAGGAAATGTCAAAATTGTCCTCTTTTCACACAACATGCCTAAGAAAAATTCACCGAATCTTTTGGCCGAATACCATCATCAACCAAGATCTGCTTACTCGTAGCAAGCAAGAGGACATGCACACCATCATAGCTGGCAGACGCTGGAGCTGGGTTGGTCATGTCCTCAGAAGAGACCCCGATGCCATCACAAGAACAGCTATGCTTTGGACCCCTGAAGGAAAGCAAAAGAGAGGCCGACCAAAAACAACTTGGCGGAGGACTGTGGAGGCTGAGATGCAAAGAATGAACCAGAGTTGGGGCACTGTACGAAGGATGGCCACCGACCGTGCAAAGTGGAATCAATTTGTTGTTGCCCTACAAGACGCCACTAGGCGTGATGGCCACTGACTGCTTTAACGGTCGGTGGCTAAGGATCGAAGAATATATATATATATATATATATATATATATATATATATATATATATATATACATATATATATATATATATATATATATATTGTATTGAAAAACAGGACTAACATTAAAACTTGAAAAGGGCACAGCTTGCTTAAATTAAAATGTAGGCCTATAGGCGATTATGAAATACGAATCTGAACTATGTAAAGTGCATTTTATGAAAGATGTTTATATATATATTTCTTCTTTTCGAGGAATTTTAACGACTATCAACAAGTGGCTGCTAGTCCGGACATTTCAGTGCAACATCAGTTACTAGTTATGGAGTTTTCCGGTCTCCTGGCCTATAGGCTACACAATATGTCAGCCATTGACATTGGCCTTGCGATACCCTTCGCTTCTGAGATCATAATTCACCCTATTATGTTGCAAAAGAAACCTTCATTCAATTACACATTAATCAAAACATGCATTTTTTAAATTGGTAACTTTCTTAGCTTTTCAAGCTCGTGAAATAATTAAATTGATGCGTGAATGTCTGAATTGGTGATAGCACATTCAATCCACGCTGTTACAATAACTGTGCGATCGTGTTAAATTGCGAAATAATATTAAAACTATTGTAAATTTTACATTTGAAGTTCAAAACATTGTTAATAAGTGATATACTTACGTATAAAGTTAGTTGCTTATCCTTTACAGGACGTGGCAATCAACCCCAGCTTTTATTGGCTGTTTGTGATTTTTCTAGGCAATTTTTTCATTCAGTAGTTTGCCATTGCTTTCTGAACGGTACGGCGCTTATACCATTGTTAAAAATCCACACAAAGCGATCTGCTACCAAACCGCCTGCAGCAGGTTTCGAACCTGGTATATCTGGATAATGAAACTGCGTTCATATCCATTAGGCCACAGACGCCGACATACTTACGTATAGTCATCCTCAATTCAGAAAATGTGATGACGTTTGATAACAGAACTGGTGAAACAAGTCCTGATCACAGTAGCAAGATCCGTGAAGTAATAGTGTTGATTGCAGTATCGTCCATAAACACCAATGGAAGTGACGTACAAGATTGCGGCAATAAAAAAGACACAAAAAGGATACGAAACGAAAGACAACCTATTTTTAAAAAAAATAAATCGTGAAAAAACTATAAAATACCATTTTATTTTTTTAATTTATATATTTGTTTCCTTACAAGTTTTACAACAGCCTCATTTATACTCTCCCCCTATAAGGTTGCAGCTTCCATTTCATGTTTTTGATGAACCAAGGTATTTGAGTCTATTTTTTCTTTCTTTGATTCTTAGCCGCCGACCGTCAAAGCAGTCAGTGGCCATCACGCCTAGTGGCGTCTTGTAGGGCAACAACAAATTGATTCCACTTTGCTCGGTCGGTGGCCATCCTTCGTACAGTGCCCCAACTCTGGTTCATTCTTTGCATCTCAGCCTCCACAGTCCTCCGCCAGGTTGTTTTTGGTCGGCCTCTCTTTCGTTTTTCTTCAGGGGTCTATTACCTTGTATAAAACTCATTTCTTTCACTGACGTCGATTTTATCCAAATTAGTTCTCTCTAGATCACCTTTATAAATATAGAAGAAGTGTTAAGAATAGACAGACCTAGAGAACTGCATTATATAGTCAAACAATATTAAACACGAACAAATGTTAATTTAAAGTAATTGGGAGTGTGAAGGTCTGATGCTGTTCTTACAATGCATATGACTTTTGACAGGTGAAAAACAATTAAATATCTATTATAGTCAGTTATATAACTGGAACCACTAGGCCTTACACCACTCCCCCTTAATATTATTCTTGTTTGGAGTTTCTGTTTGATTTTGTTCGGTGTTATCTCGTTTTTGTTTGTTGTGTTTGTTTTTTAACATGCAAGCATAATTGGTAATTATGATTTTCCCTATTTACAATGATTTGACAGGTGTGATGCCACAGTCCCGTATCGGTAGCTGTTCATATTATTTGGAATTGAAAACAATATATATCCTAATTATAACCCATCGGAGGTTGAACGGGATATATTTTCATCATTAATATTTTTAAAAAAAATTCTAGATCACCTATGTGGAACCGATGCAAAAAAAAAAAAAACCCCAAGTGTCAGTGAAACAAAGGAAATGATCCCGTTACACGCCCACTGAGGCATATTAAGGCGGCCGGCGTGATGCTGACAACATCACCCCCTAGTGTGCCGATGGTCAAGAAAATATGAGCCTAACACCATATTCCCAATAGTGAAACAAGAGCTGAGAATAAGATACTGGCGATGGATAGAACACACATTCAGGAGAACCTGTTGACAGTATTTCAAGGTAGTTCTTGTTCTGTAATCCCCGGGGGGGGGGGGGGGGGGGGGGGAGACCAAAGAACACACGGAGAAAAGAACTGTAGACAAACGTGAAGGGCGTGAGGAAGATGTTGAAAGACCTTGACCTGATGGCACAGGACAGGAAGACTTGAAATAAGGGATGGGGAAAAGGGGGGGGGGGGGGGGGGGGTGATCGTGCTTGTCACATAATATCTTTTGTTGCGCACATGGGCTTTGATGGAATAAATATATACTTTGGTGCGCACATCAGCTTTAAAAGAAAATGGTGCAAAAGTGTGCAATGGAGTGGAGTGAACAGGAAGCCTGACAGAGAAAGATGTCAGTTTGCCGGCTTTAGAAGCCGTATTGTATTTGATCGTGCTCTCTTTATGGTCGCTGGGTTTTGTACAGCCTTGTTTTATATTCCAATGGTAGTAGGACTTGTTGATCCAGCCATATGGTTATTGCTGACAATTTATTGCTATTGTTATTGAATTCGTACGTGTAGCATTGTTATTATTAAAAAGGGAGATTGTCAGCACGCCTTCGTATACGCTTTGTGAATGGCGTTTACAAGTATGTTGATTGTGTGATTTCTCGCAGTTTGATACGAGCTTAGAGGATAATGTCATGAAGGTGTAGTTATACTGTGACAATGCTGATTAATTCTCTCTGTACATCTAACAAAAATAGCTGACGTGTATCTAATAACTTTATGTATCTGTCCCACATCCACAGTTGATTTCCAACACAGTTATGTATAGCCTGCTCAGAGAGAACACCCTGGGAGTAGGAAGATATTACTTCATTATTTTCGGCGTGATCACCCTGGTTAAGACAGCCATCCCTGTATTGGGTATGACGATTCACCACCTGTACACAGCAGTGAGGATAACAGCGTTGACTGTCTTCGGAAATGATTTTCCTACCTGGCTGACGACATCCCCAAGAACGGTGACTTAGTATTAATCTGGCCAATGGCAGATAATTGGTGGATTTGATGTAATCTTGAACAACCCCGGGCTTTCTCACCTTGTTAACAACAAGGCAGTTATGAGAGACTTCATTGAAGTTTGTTTGTTTTTTCATTCTTCCGTTTTTTTTTAAAAATTTCTATTGTTTGTTTGTTGGTTTCTTGGAAAGGGGAGGTCACACACAAAAATGGTTTTGATTTACTCTATATAAACTTAGGGATTTAGGGGAGGGGGGGGGGGGGGGGAGAAGAAGGTACTATATTTGGGTATTGGATATCTGACTTTATTTTCTTGAATTAGTACACCATATGTCCTAATCAGAACCCATCAAGGGTTGAGCGGGATGCTTTATTTAAAAAAAAAATATTAATAAATATTACGTTTTTTTTTTGAATTTTTAAGGAATTTTCTACAGGACAGAGTAGACTGGCCCCCATGCCCAACTCTTCTTAGTTGCCTCTTATGACATGTATGGAAGGTTACAATGTTAATATTCTTTGCTCTTCTTTAGGGCTCCAGTAACGAGTGGATGATCAATGCATTGAAGAGGAAATAATCCTATATATAAAATCCCAGCTTTTTCTGTCAGTACGTAACGCTAAGGATACAACTTTTGTTGAAAGTTAGACATCTCCCGAAAATAGTATCACTTACAAAAGAACAATGCGCAAATGACAGTGTGCACAAAAATATATTTATAGAATGTGATCCCATATACACACATTGGGATCCTTGCTGCTGCTACGTAGTTCGTGTACTGTGGTGATGCACAGTGGTTTGTTTTAAATACGGTACTTTTGAATAAGTAAAATTGCCATTAGGAACTGGTGCTTTTGAATTTAATTCCCGTCTTCTGACGGGCTTTTACACTCGTTTTGATATATTGCACATTTGATTTGTATTTCTGCATTTTCATTATGATCCTAGAATAAGCTATATCTGGAATCCCCAGGGCAAGAGAGGTAGAGGAAGATCAAAGAACACATGGAGAAGAGAACTGGAGACATACATGGAGAACACATGGAGAAGAGAACTTGAGACAGACATGGAGAACACATGGAGAACAGAACTGGAGACAGACATGGAGAACAGAACTGGAGACAGACATGAAGAACACATGGAGAAGAGAACTGAAGACAGACATGAAGAACACATGGATAAGAGAACTGAAGACAGACATGGAGAACACATGGAGAAGAGAACTGGAGACAGACATGAAGAACACATGGAGAAGAGAACTGAAGACAGACATGAAGAACACATGGAGAAGAGAACTAGAGACAGACATGGAGAACACATGGAGAAGAGAACCGGAGACAGACATGAAGAACACATGGAGAAGAGAACTGAAGACAGACATGGAGAACACATGGAGAAGAGAACTGGAGACAGACATGAAGAACACATGGAGAAGAGAACTGAAGACAGACATGGAGAAGAGAACTGAAGACAGACATGGAGAACACATGGAGAAGAGAACTTGAGACAGACATGAAGAACACATGGAGAAGAGAACTGAAGACAGACATGAAGACAGACATGGAGAAGAGAACTGAAGACAGACATGGAGAACACATGGAGAAGAGAACTGGAGACAGACATGGAGAACACATGGAGAAGAGAACTGGAGACAGACATGAAGAACACATGGAGAAGAGAACTGGAGACTGACATGGAGAAGAGAACTGGAGACAGACATGGAGAACACATGGAGAAGAGAACTGGAGACAGACATGGAGAACACATGGAGAAGAGAACTGGAGACAGACATGAAGAACACATGGAGAAGAGAACTGGAGACAGACATGAAGAACACATGGAGAAGAGAACTGGAGACAGGCCTTGAGCTGATGGCACAAACAGAAAGATTTGGCATAAGTTTGTTGAAGGTTTATGCTTCTTGGAGAGCAGAAACGTAATAATGATTATTTAACCCTTTCGGCCCGTATGATTCCAAATGGAATCATTAACTGTCTTGGCTTTCATAGCGCATATTAAACGACGGATGATTCCAAATGGCATCGTAAATGCTCGTTCCGGGCCTTGCCGACAGAGGGCGCTGTTAGCTGATAATTTTCAAATTAACATTCGCGAACAGTTTTCTTTGTTTGTTGACATAGAAGGTGCGTTTCCAGCTCCTGCTACCCTTGATATTGTCGAAAATAATAACAGGTATGTATTAAACTTATAAATCTTATCTAAATTGTTTTTTTATTACTTATATAATTTTAGAATAATACAAATATTTGATTATAGAGTATAGGCATGCAAGTTGAATATTTGCTACCAAAATGTAGCGATTCCATTTGGAATCACCAGGTTCATTTGTAAAACACGGATTAGGCTATATAATATGTCACGTTCCACCTTGTTGTTTATTAGCAATTACATGGAATATTTAGCGAATGTTTTAGTTTCTTCTGCCTATATTTATCTCTTTTTAAGTGTTTTTGGTGAAAAAATATAATATAAATAATATTTAAATTTGAGTATGTATCGTAATATATGATTATTTAGTTATTTTCGTGATATACGATTAGGCATTTGAAGGT
Source organism: Oreohelix idahoensis (assembly GCA_024509875.1). NCBI lineage: Eukaryota > Metazoa > Mollusca > Gastropoda > Stylommatophora > Oreohelicidae > Oreohelix > Oreohelix idahoensis. The sequence continues at coordinate 112,468 of JAMPIV010010026.1, forward strand.
TATGTATCACAATATAATTATTATTTTCATATCTTTTTCTTTTAGAATATGACGAGGCAATTGACATGCGAGGAAGTTTGGGTGCTCTTAGAGGGGGATATATCAGATGTTGAGGATGCTGACTTGCAAGATGATGATGAGGAGGAGGTGGCATTGACAGAAGCTGTTCGAGGCATAGTTTTGGATGAACAGGAAGGTGCAGGTCAAACGTTGAATACAGACAGCTACAGCATGCCTGTGGAAATTCATAGGATTGATAGTGAAGATGAAGATGATGGAGAAGAAGATGAAGATGATGGAGAAGATGAAGATGACACACCCCTCAGTGTACGAATTGGAAGACAAAATCGCGGGGAGCCACCAGTATATGAGATAAGGAATCGATGTTGGCGACACAAAAATATGGAAGCAATAGATGTGGCATATCATTCCACATTTTCTGATCCTCCAAATGATGAGTTAAGCCCACTGAACTATTTTGAAAAATTTATTGATGACAGCATCATTAAAAATTTTGTGGATCAAACTAACGTGTATTCTACAGAAAAAACAGGGAAGTGTATCAACACATCTGTGATTGAAATGTGCCAATTTATTGGTATTCATATTTTAGCTGGAGTTGTTCATGTGCCACAATACAGGATGTACTGGGCTGAATCTACACGCTACGAGCCTATAGCAGGTACTATGTCACGTGATCGGTTTTGCAAATTGAGAAATTATTTGCACATTAACAATAATGATAATATGGTTCCAAGGGAACATAAAGATTACGACAAATTGTTCAAAGTCAGGCCATTCATAGAGTCTCTGAGAACCAATTTTCTGAAAATTGAACCAGAGGAATATAATTCAGTAGATGAGATGATGATCCCTCTCAAGTCCCACACATCTATGCTACAATATGTGAAGAGCAAGCCACACCGATGGGGGATTAAGGTATTCGCACGGGCTGGAGCAAGTGGGATAGTCTATGACTTCGAAATTTATGTAGGCAAGGGGACAAAAGTGAAAGATGGTCCTCTAGGCATTAGTGGTAATGTAGTCATTAGGCTAGTGGAGCATTTGCCTAAACACCAGAACCATAAGGTATTTGTTGATAATTGGTTCAGCTCCTTTGACCTGGCAGTAGAACTCAAGAAGTTGGGAATGCATATGGTCGGAACTGTGAGAAAGAACAGGCTGGTAGGCTGCTCTTTGCAGACAGATGCCTCTTTGAAAAAGAGTGGTCGAGGTTCCTATGATTTTAGAGTGGAAAGCAAAGAAAATATCATTCTATTGAAATGGTTTGACAATAAGGCTGTGCACCTTATCTCCACCTATAAAAGCCAAGAGCCAGTTGAAAATGTCAGACGGTGGTCTGTTGCTGCTAAGCAGCATGTGAATGTCCCTCGCCCAAATATTGTGAAAGAATATAACACATTCATGGGAGGTGTTGATCTCCATGACATGCTTGTTCAGCTTTATCGTACCAACATTAAGGGTAGACGCTTCTACTTGAGAGTCATATTTCATTTCATAAATATGGCCTGTGTCAATGCATGGCTTTTGTATAGGAGGCACTGTGATCAGAAGAAAGAAAAACACCGACCACTACTTGATTTTGTGTGTGATATAGCTGCTGGCCTCCTGAAAAGGGGAACCAATGACCCAAGAAAAAGAGGGCGTCCATCAGACTCAACAAAGGAAGGACCATCCAAAAAGAAGAGAGTACAAAGAGCACCCTGTCCTGTTGCTGATGTGCGGTATGATGCTGTGAGTCACTGGCCAGAATATAATCCACACAAGTCAAGATGCAAACTGTGTATAACAAGTTACAGTAGAATGAAGTGTGGAAAGTGTAACGTTGCTCTTTGCCTAAACAAGGACAAGAACTGTTTCAAAGCATTCCATGTAAAATGATTTGAAATATGTGTAAAATTGTACTCATCGTAGCGTAAAGGTGAGCTTTTATGTGTCACCCGATATATATTTCCTATATGCATCACAATGTCCCAATGATGCCAATAGGAATCATTACATAATTCATATCCTGAAAAATATTTTTCATAAAAATGTTTTATATTCTTGTTTTCTTAGACCTTATTGCTTAATAAATTGAAAGAAAAATTTTTTTCATTTGCAAAAAATAATTCAGGTCTGAAAGGGTTAATATGTTGTTGAAACCAGGCATTGTATGTCAGAAGTTGTGTAGAATACGTTTTAAATGTTTAGATTAGTCTACAGCAGCAGTGGGCAACCCAAGGTCCGTGGGATCTACTTTAGAAACACTGAGCTGTCCGATGATCTACCTTTATAAAATGTTTTGTTATTTCATGTTCTCATTTTGATTTTCGTCGATTGCTAACTGTCTTGAATTGATATATTTTTTTCCTGGTTCTGTATTTTTCTTGCTTTATTATTTCTCTTCACCGGTGTTGTTATATTTCATATATATTTGTTGTTGCCATTCTAATCTGTGTTTCTCATCTTGTTATGTGTTTGCATTGTCTATTGTGTTTTTCTTTAACCTGTCTATATTTCTTGTCCTTGTTGCCTGTTAGTGGCTGACAGAGGGTCATACCTGAAATGTCCTGTGTTTCCTGTGTACCGTTAAATTTGTAAAACTGATATATATATATATATATATATATATATATATATATATATATATATATATATATATATATATATATATATATATATATATATATATATATGTGTGTGTGTGTATATATATATTTATAAAATCATGCCTGTTTTCAGAGAGTTAAACTTTGACTAAGTGCATCCTTATTGCATTCTGCAAACAGGTTGACGGAAGACTCAAACAAACTGATATTGTGCCGAATGTTAATTTCATCTCAAAGAAAAGATTGCTAGCCTATATTCATGTAAAGTGAATTTTCCCAAGTTAGCTTATGGGTTTTCCCCTGGGAACACAGACAAGGTACATTTAATCCTGGGAAACCCCAATTTAAATTGCAAGTGGAAGAGGACTAGTGCGCCATTGTTTAAACATTCTTACTTTTTGTCCCTCTCCCTCACATGGAAATCTGCCAAATCATCCTGTGATCTACCTGTACATCACAACTGACCAGTTGCCAAGCCATGATCTACTGCATCCACTTAAGTTGCACAGTTGTGGCGTGACTCATCGTGCAGTTTTTACTTCCCTTTTTCTGATTACCTCAAAGTTTTTTTGCAAGCATCGAACATACTCTGCTGACAGTATAGTCTCCTTAACCATGTGAATAGTCTGTTGACAGTATAGTCTCGTTATCCTTGGATCACAGTGAATAGTCTGTTGACAGTATAGTTTCTTTAACCATGGATCAGTGAATAGTCTGTTGACAGTATAGCCTTGTTAACCTTGGATCACAGTGAATAGTCTGTTGACAGTATAGCCTTTTTAACCATAGATCACTGTAAAATGTCTGATGACAGTTTAGTCTATTTAACCATGGATCACTGTGAGTAAATAGTCTGTTGACAGTATAGAAACTTTAACCATGGATCACAGTGAATAGTCTGTTGACAGTATAGTCTCATTAACCATGGATCACAGTGAATAGTCGTTATACAGTATAGCAGTGGTTACCAAACTTTTTCGGTTCACGGCGCCCTTAGTGTACCAGGATTTTTCCACGGAGCCCCAAGTCAGAACATAAGCCTACCTAACAGTTGCAGTGCGCAGTTGGTGCGGTTAGGTTGGTTAAAAAAAATAAATGAAACACGTATTTCAAATCACAAACAATTTATATAAAAAGTATTAATAAAGTAATAATTTGGAACAATCATATCATTGAACAGATAAATTGTAATTAGCGGGACAGGTGAGCCTGTTGTTCACTGCCCATCTTCTCAAATCTTGGAATCAAATCATTGCATCAACACATCGATGGTCCAATTCTAAAACCACGTGGGCTAAGTGTAATTTCAGTAAAAATATTGGAATATTTCGCGGCGCCCCTGTAAACCAGCCAAGGCGCACCAGGGCGCCGGGGCACACAGTTTGGGAACCACTGCAGTATAGTCTCTTTAACCATGGATCACTGTAAAATGTCTGATGAAAATATAGTCTCATTAACCATGGATCACAGTGAAAAATATTCTGTTGATAGTATAGTCTCATTAAGCATGGATCACAGTGAATAGTGCATTGACAGTATAATCTCATTAACCATGGATCACACTGAATAGTCTGTTGACAGTATAGTCTCATTAACCATGGATCACAGTGAATAAATAGTCTGTATACAGTATAGTCTCTTTAACCATGGATCACTGTGAACAATTTTTTGACAGTATAGTCTCATTAACCATGGATCACAGTGAATAGATAATCTGTTGACAGTATAGTCTCTTTAACCATGGATCACGTTTTCACGTCTGGTGCTGATGCTTCTCTCTGCTAAGTACTAGACGTGAAAACGTGTGCCTATAGATTATCTTCTATTGAGAGAAGACTTGCTACTAGTCATGATATAACTGATGACTATATTTCAGTGTGTTTTATTCAAACTGGAATTACAGATTAGCAATCGAGCACAGGCTGGGTGTTTGTTTTGTTGGTTTATTTGTTTAATGTTTGCTTCAGTGTGCTCTTAATGTCACTGATAGAGTTGTAGAAATAAATACAGCCCCTGCCTTAAGAATCAGAGTTTTATTGTTGAATCGGGTCGGTTGCGAGTGTGCAAGAGAGTGATCAAATATCACAACATCATCATCACCATCTTGCCCCACCCTATCACAATTGGCGTCATCGACAGGATTAGGCAGACAGTGACATCGAGCAAACCCAGAGAGAACGAACGAAGTTAGACACCAGAGCCAAGCTGTAAATGCCTTGAGCACATTAGCAATCGAGCACTAGCTGGGTGTTTGTTCGGTGTTTTGTTTGTTGGTTTATTTGTTTAATGTTTGCTTCAGTGTGCCCTTAGTCACTGAATGGGTTGTAAAAATAAATACAGCCCCTGCCTTAAGAATCAAGAGTTTTATTGTGACAGGGTGGACGAGATGATGATGATGCTGTTGTGATATGTGATCACTCTCTTGCACACTCGCAACCGACCTGATCAACAATAAAACTCTTGATTCTTAAGGCAGGGGCTGTATTTATTTTTACAACCCATTCAGTGACTAAGGGCACACTGAAGCAAACATTAAACAAATAAACCAACAAACAAACACCCAGCTAGTGCTCGATTGCTAATGTGCTCAAGGCATTTACAGCTTGGCTCTGGTGTCTGACTTCGTTCGTTCTCTCTTGGTTGGATGGGCGAGATGATGATGATGCTGTTGTGATATGTGATCACTCTCTTGCACACTCGCAACCGACCCGATCAATAAAACTCTTGATTCTTAAGGCAGGGGCTGTATTTATTTTTACAACCCATTCAGTGACTAAGGGCACACTGAAGCAAACATTAAACCAACAAACAAAACACCAAACAAACACCCAGCTAGTGCTCGATTGCTATTTTGCAAAAGCCGCCCAGAGAGAACGAACGAAGTTAGACACCAGAGCCAAGCTGTAAATGCCTTGAGCACATTAGCAATCGAGCACTAGCTGGGTGTTTGTTTGGTGTTTTGTTTGTTGGTTTATTTGTTTAATGTTTGCTTCAGTGTGCCCTTTGTCACTGAATGGGTTGTAAAAATAAATACAGCCCCTGCCTTAAGAATCAAGAGTTTTATTGTTGATCGGGTCGGTTGCGAGTGTGCAAGATAGTGATCACATATCACAACAGCATCATCATCATCTCGCCCACCCTGTCACACATATATATATGTAAATATGTGCCTCACTATGTATCACAAAGAATATCAATCAATCACTCAATACCCTTTAGCTTCTCAAGGAGCATAGGCCTTCAACAAACACACGCCAATGCCTTCTGTCATGTGCCATCAATTCAGGTTCTTTCCCCATTTTCCTCATTATTTTCACTTCTAGTCTCCAGTTCTCTTCTCTATGTGTTTTTTTTTTGGGGTCTACCTCTGCCTCTCTTTTCCTGAACAAGGACTGATTTGAAATGCTATCAGCAAGTTTCCTTATTGTGTGTCCTATCAATTGCCAGCATTTTCTTCTCAACTCTTGTTCCTGGAACTTGTCTGGTTCTTGTCATCAGTTTCACATTAGTGGTCTTGTCATACCACTTCAAACTTCAATCCATCCATTCTACTCAGTCATCCATTTATGAAAGTTTGTAGCTTTTTGGTTGTTGTTTTTTTTAATTGTTCTCCGTGTTTCATAGTCACTCAGTACGACTGCCTTGACAACAAAGAATATAGGAGGGTAGGATCCCGTTACATGCCCACTGAGACATATTGGGAATATGGTGTTCGGCCCACATTTTCTTGACCACACGACTCACTAGGGATGATGTGGTCAGCATCATGCCAGCCACCTTTACCCTTCCAAGAGGTGCTTTGGTAACCAATTCATGAGGCTAGGTTGACCACCAGAGCCGTTTGCCATCTTAAAAAAAATTCCACCTTAACTGGGAATCAAAACCATGGACCACTGAGCTACGAAGCCAGTGCACTAACCACAGCGCTTCTGCGGCTACCCAACAAAGAATATATCAATATTATTTCCATCATGGATAGAGCATGGAACTTTAAAGAAAATAATAATAATAAATTCTTTAAGCGCCAAACATGGCGCATAAGGCAGAAACCAGTCCTCTCCAGGTTGTTCGTTGTGACGCCACTCCTCTTAACTCTTGCACATTATTTAGGCCCAACGTTCTTCCTTCTCTTATTATTGTTCTTCTAAGTGTTTCTTTTGGTCTTCCTTTTTTCCTCAGGAACCCAACTGGTAATAGTAGGTGCCTTTACCAAATTACAAAACAATTATGCCACCAGCCTACTGATATGGAAACACCTGTTAAAGATAAATTAGGGAATTCAATACCAACAGGAAAAGAACAAATGAAGAGATGGGCTGAGCACTTCATGGAGGTGCTTGACAGACCACCACCAACAGTAACACCTGATTTTAAAGAATATGCTGTCATATAAATTCATTATTCCCCTTTTTAACCTCTGCGGCTGTTCCGCAAGCAGGAATCCTGCCTCATAGCATTCAGGTGGTCTTGCAGCTGTGTCTTCAGCAGCAACCTGTTTTATATGAGGAGGTTGCCAACCCCATTCACAACCTCATATTAGTCACCTGTTACAACATTTCCTGAGGGCGAAGTAATACTCTTCTCTTTTTGTCTCCCCTGAAACCTCGAGAACTGCTCAAGGAAAGAATTAGTATCGTTGTGTTTTGTCTATGAATCTTCTCTATGCCACTTTTAAATGATAAAAAAAAAAACACAAGTTTCCAAAAGAATAAGATTTTGAAGAAAAAAAAATGTAACATAAATGCAGCTTCACCACACAAAAATCAACAATATGGCCAATAAATTCAAAATACAATTGTTTACGTTGTATGTCCCGCAGCCCACTTATTCGTCATCTGAAGTAAAGCACAAATGAATCCAACTTTTTATTCATCTCAGCTTAAATTATTTAGAATTTAGTTCTTAAAATAACATAGAAATTAGCTGTCTAAACCAGAGGTTTAAAACAAAACACATACTTAAATTAAAATACAAAAATTTCTGTTTTTCTTTAAATTTAGCAACCTAGTAAAACAGTGCACCTCAAACATTTTGGTCTCGGGACCCCTTTACAAATTACTGAGGACCCTGTAAGAGCTTTTGGACAGACCATGTCTCTAGGGTGAAAGGATGGCAAGGCCGAACGTTAACATTAAAAAAAAAAAAGGCAAATAATGTCTTAGATTATTACGAAAATACTTTTGACCTTGCGGACCCCTTGAAAGGGTCTCAGGGACCCCCAGGGGTCAATGGACCACACTTTGAGAACCGCTGTAGTAAAACATAATGTGTGCATATATTAAGGTAGTCTCATAGCAGATACTGCTGTAGGGGAGTGAAGTGTTAAGATATTTCACTAGACTACATCCAACTTTACAAGGTAGGTTGACTGAATTCCTTCCTCACTGCCTTTGCCTTCCCTAACTCAACAGGAGAGTCAAGTGTCCATTTACAGTTAGGCAGGTTTGGGTGTTGTCCCATGTAGTTCCTGGGGTTCTCAGAAGAGATGCAGAAAGAACAGGACCACCGCTCCCTCAGGCATGTCGTCAAAGGTAACTAAAATGAGGCTGTGAATGGTGGTAGGCAACTTTAACATCCTATATATAAAATCCCAGCTTATTACTCACATTATTCCCACCGTCGGGACAGAACGAGATGCAGCTAATGCTCAGCATAAAAGTTTTATCATTCATTTGTTGTTTAACGCGTGATGTCAAATAAAATGTACAGGACTGGTTTCTTGAGCATAATGAGAGACTGAGTGTTCCTGTACCATCACTCTAACAAACTTCTTCTTCTTCTTGCGATCACATCTTTGATGTTTACACCATCAGACAAGTTCTCATGATGAATTCGACTGTAGTTTGAAGTTCCTCTTTAGCTCCATATAGCTTTGAGTTTAGTGTTGAGTCATTGGGCCAGTATATCTTTCTTAACTGGTCATACAGAGACTCTAACAAACAAAAGATGAGAATCCTGACAAATGCCAGTGGGGACAAGAGTCGAGTAGAGAAGATGTTCGCGATGGATGGATCACACACACTGAGGAAACCGGGTGATAGCATTACAAGACAGTCCATGTTCTGGAACTCCCATGGTAAGAGAGGCATAAGTAGACAGAGAAGCACAGGGAGAAGAGAACTGGATACGGAGGGGAAAATGATGAGGAAATCTGGAGAGAACTTAAGCTGATGGCACGTGACAGGAAGACTTGGCATGTTTTTGTCGAAGGCCTATGCTCCTTGGAGAGCTAAAAGGTAAAGATGACCCAGTCTACCTTCTTTGGACATGTTATAGGATGAGGTCAGCTAGAATGTATTGAAGGAAGCAGACCTAGAGGACGACAAACAGAGAAGATACTGGACAGTCTGACATGGACAGAAATCACAGCACTGGGTACAGGAAGTTGTGAAGCAGCATGATCACCTTGTCCAGCAGGAATGGTACAGGAAGTTGTGAAGCAGCATGATCACCTTGTCCAGCAGGAATGGTACAGGAAGTTGTGAAGCAGCATGATCACCTTTTCCAGCAGGAATGGTACAGGAAGTTGTGAAGCAGCACGATCACCTTGTCCAGCAGGAATGGTACAGGAAGAAGAAAAATTTAGCTTTCATGTATTATAATCACATAGAATTTAGCTTCCTTGTATTATAATCACACAGAATTTAGCTTTCATGTATTATAATCTCACAGAATTTAGCTTCCTTGTATTACAATCAACTCCGCCTATGCCGGTCCCAAGCCCGGATGAAAAAGGAGGAGGGCGGCCTGCATGGAGGCCGTAAGGAGGCAGCCCCTCCACCATGCAAAGGCACAACAGGCCAATCACCTGTTTGTCTTAAACTATGATTATGAGCAATACAAGAGAGAAAACCGGACTGATTCTAAAGGCGATGAACTGGAACGGACTACGGACTACGACTTATGGAACTTGGAACACAAGAAGTATAAATGGGAAGGAAGAGGAGCTGGTGGAAGAGATGAGGAAAGCAAAACTAGAAATCCTGGCTATAACGGAAATGAAGAAAAAAGGACAAGGAGTCATGGATCTCGATGGCAACACGTTGCTCTACAGTGGTGTACCCATATCTGAAAGAGCTAAAGGGGGCGTGGGTTGCATTGTGGCCCAAAATCAAAAAGATAGTATCAAGGGATGGAACTTTGTCTCGGAGCGCATTATGGTTGTAAAACTAAAAGAAGGAGAAACCATTGTCAACCTGGTCATAGTGTATGGGCCAAATGAGGATGAGAGAGCAGAGGTCAAGGAGGAATTCTTCGAGCTGCTTCAAAGGACAGTGGATGACTGCCTAGATGAAGTTATCATGCTCGGAGATTTTAATGCCAGAGTTGGAAATGACCATGCTAGATGGGGTGGAGTTATCGGAAGATATGGAGAAGATACTCTTAATGACAATGGAAAGCGACTCCTTAGATTCTGCAGTGAGCAGAATCTGATCATTACAAACACAAAGTTCCCCCATAAGCGCATACATGCATACACTAGATGTGAACCAACCAAGAATGAGAAATCAGTGATTGACTATGCCATTGTTCGGAGAAGCTCATTCAGATATGTCCGAGATGCAAGAGTCTGAAGGGGGCCAGAGATTGGAAGTGATCACTACCTGCTAACAATCAAACGAACAACTGAAAGAGTTGCTCAGCCTAGGAACTGCCCAACATCACGCAAGAAACCAAGTAAACGAGCAGGAGAAATGAGCATTAGAACCTACAAGCTGAGAGAGCCAGAAATTAAGACCAGATATCAGGGGCTTATTGCTGCAGCAGTGAGCAACACAGAAGAATGACCTGATGACTTGGAAACCATCTGGAATAAATTCAAGGATATCATAAAGACAGCTGCTGCAGAAGCATGCGGTGAAGTCTGACTTGGGAACCAGAGAAAGAGGACACCTTGGTGGACAGAGGAAGTCAAAGAGAAAATAAGAGAGAAGAAAATGGCATGGAAACAATACTTAGGAGCTAAAAACACAACAGGACAAATGGAAAAATATAGAGAATATGTGACACTCAGAACAGAAGCAAAGAACAAAGTGCTAGCAGCAAAACAGAAGTCCTGGGAAGAATTTGGAGAAAAGCTAGACAAAGATGCACAAGAAAACCAGAAATTGTTCTATAAGACCCTAAAGAACATGAGGAAGGAAAAACAATGCCCTCTCAAATTTATAAAGGACAAGCAATGCAAATTGCTTACTGCCCCGAAGGAAGTAATGGAAAGATGGAAAGAATATTTCTCAGAACTCCTGGATGGTGAGCATGGTGAAGCATCAGAAATGATAACCACTAGCACAGAAGAGAAAACCAATGATGGTGAAGATGACATAAAGATGGAAGAACTGAGGGCAGCACTAGAGAAAATCAAGATGGGCAAAGCAGCAGGGCATGATGGTATAACACCAGAAATGGTTAAGTACATGGGAGCATCAGGCGACCTATTACTCTTAAAGGTCCTACAGGCAGCATGGTGCAACAAGACCATACCAAAGGATTGGGAGATTGCCATCATAACACCAATTTTCAAAAAGGGTGACAATCGACAATGTGGAAACCATAGAGGCATATCCCTTCTCAGTGTCCCTGGTAAAATCTGCTCTAGGATTCTAGAGCAGAGACTCCGACGCCTAGCTGAGCCACAATTGGATGAGGTCCAGTGCGGATTCCGAGCAAACCGAAGTACTCAAGACCTAATCTTCACACTCAGACAGCTGAGTGAAAAAGGCCCTTGAGTATAAGAGTGAGATCCATCTTTGTTTCATAGATCTGGAAAAGGCGTTTGACAGGGTCCCCTGGAGCAAACTTTGGGACTGTTTGGCAAGGAAGAATATTCCAGCACCTCTGATTCATGCTATACAGAGCTTCTACAAGTCTTGCAGAAATTATGTGAGGACAGCAAACCATAAGTCAGAAGAGTTCAGGACCACCACTGGTGTAAGACAAGGTGATATCCTATCACCTTACCTCTTCATACTCCTTATGGACGATGTCATCAAGGCATGTAAGGAGAGAACAAAAAAGTATTCAGTGGGGTACTGGAAGATGAGACAGGTCTATATTTCGGAGCTGGCATTTGCTGATGATGTTGCCCTGATTGCTAAATCAGAGGCACATCTCCAATCCAACCTGCAAGTCTGGAAGGAAGAGCTGGAGAAGAGAGGGATGGTCATAAGCAGCTCTAAAACAAAATCCATGGTGATATCACGAGAAGAAAGAAAACATCAGATTAAGTTGGGAGAACAGGTCCTGGAGCAGGTCGACCACTTTAAATATCTCGGAGCTATTATAGACCGAAAGGGAGGCATCAAAGAAGAGTTGGCCACTCGAAAAGCAGCGGCTGGGAGACTTTTTCAGGCCATAAATCGTGGATTCCTCAGCAAGAAAGAGGTTGGTATGAAAACGAAGATGGCTGTATACCGCTCCACCTATGTCCCGGTCTTGACATATGGATGCGAGTCGTGGGCAATGACTACAACCCACAAAAGCCAGATCCAAACCTCAGAAATGAGGTATCTGAGGAAAGTGGTTGAAGTAACAAGAAGAGACATGGTCCGCAACCAGACGATCCGTCAAGGCCTAAAATCCCATCCGCTGCAGACCCAAATAGAACAGTCCCAAATAAGATGGTTTGGCCATGTCTGCAGAATGGGAGAAGATCGGCTACCACGACAAGCATGGGAAACAAAGAGCCAGGGATCCAGACCTCCAGGACGACCCAGAGTCCGATGGGAGGACAACATTAGACAATCTTTGAAGGACCGAGGACTAGAATGGAACCAGGCCAGGAAGAAGACAGCTGATAGAATGGTCTGGCGCTCTCTCTTCCAAACCTCTACACCTCACGGTAGAAGGGGAACGACTAAGTAAGTAAGTAAGTATTACAATCACACAAAATTTAGCTTTCATGTATTATAATCTCACAGAATTTAGCTTTTGTGTATTATAATCACACAGAATTTAGCTTATGTATTATAATGAAGCAGAATTTAGCTTACGTGCATTATAATGAAACAAAATTTAGCTTTCATGTATTATAATCACACAGAATTTAGCTTTCATGTATTATAATCACACAGAATTTAGCTTTCATGTATTATAATCACACAGAATTTAGCTTTCTTGTATTATAATCACACAGAATTTAGCTTTCGTGTATTATAATCACACAGAATTTAGCTTTCACGTGTTTAAGTCTTACAGAATTTAATTCCCTTACATTTAAACTCAGTTACAGCCAACTGATTTATTTTAATTGAAAAGTATTTCCTAAAAAAACTCGATCTGGAAAAAATAGAGCCTAAAAAACATGGAATTCAAAAATGTACAGCCCAAAACTCTGGATCTGAAAATCAAAGTAAACAGAAAATAAATAACAAAAGATCAGGCCTTCTTATATAAACAGAAAAAATAACACAAGGTCAGGGTGTTTATGGATAAGTTGTCTTAGTTAAACAGGAAACTTAACACAAGGTCAAGATGTTTATGTGTGATAAAATTAACCGTGATACAACGTTAAAATATCTCCAAAGATAAAATGTAGGGATAAAAAAATAATGCGTAAGCTACTAGAAGACATGATCGTCCATGCCGCGGGTCACTACCCGCCATGAAAATTAACTTGTTAGACGTGAAGGCAAAACGTTTACCCTTGGAACGGGATGAGAACGGAGATCAAAAAGAAAAATATGACTGAACACGTGCTTGAAACTAGCAAGGCTAAAAAGACGCAATTGGGGGGGAAAGGAAAAAAAAATTCACGTCCCCAAGTTGACACAAGGTAAAGAAATCGACAAAAGGGACCTTAGCTATTATACGCAACAGTCATTTCTTGGACGCTTTTGCGATACTTAGCCCTTTTATTTGAATTCAGCGGCAAACGCATTACAGAAGATGCTCGAACATATTTCAAAAAAACAACTAACCTTGAAAAGTAACTTTTTCTTAATAATAATGTTAGGAATATAAAACCTAGCTGGCCGGATGGCCCATCTTGAGCAGAGAAATAATATGCTTTCATTTATACAGACGGATAGATAATAATGAAGATATACTAATTTTCAAAAAATTGCGGCCTTGAGACTCAAGTGCTAAAATCTAGTTAGAATGAAAGAGAAGGGGCATTACTGGAAAGTTGTGGCTAAAAATAACTCTAGAGGCAGAATTCGTGTAGGAAATGCATGTATAAACAAGGGTGTTTTTGTAAAAAAACGCAAGTAGAGACAGACGGACCAACAGACAATAATACATACTTGACTGAGGTATGACTGAATTGACTTTTGGTAGGAGGTTTGAATTTGAAAAGGGGGAAAGGCGGTGATTGGCCACAGATAAACATATTATCGGCGCTCAGACGCGCATTTTTGCCATTCATCATAAATTGTCCAGTAGTAGACACAGTAAATAATTCAGTGGTGTATTTCCCAGAAGCTAATTGCAATATTTAGAGGGACGCCATACTAGAGCCAGCAGCTCAGCTGAGTTTTGCTAGCATATAACTGTGTTCTCTATTCATAATTCTGGTAAGACTGAAAGTATTTCTTTGTATATTTTAATATTGTTTAATGTTTCGAGTGATTTGATACTGCCATATCAAAATCTATCCCTTACAACAAGTAAGGATTCGCTCTAGATCCCCAGCCCCAGTTCAGGGTCTAGAGACAAATAAAATACATAAACGCCAGCAAGGATTATGAAGGGCGGATCAAGTGTTGAGATCAGTGGAACATATCACCTATCCTATTCAATGGCAGGAAGCTAATGAACATATTTCAGAATATGTAGTTTTGGGGAACTTATACTATGTGAAACCAACTTGGTAAGATGTGCTGTATGGTCAGAGAGATCTGACCTAGTCTATGTGGTGTTGTTGTGTGTAGTGTTGTGTCCAGAAATGGTTTAGAGGATAGAGTTCTGACACATGACCCAATACTTTTATTTCAGAACTGTGAGTTTTTTTATTTGGCACCAAAGTGGTGTCAAATGCTGTGTGGTAAAATACAAGTGTGGACCCGTGCAGTATAGTATTTTGGCAGAGCAGCCTTATATTGCCCCCAAGCACGGAGAGGTGGGGCCACCAGAACTACTCAGTCAAAGATACGTGAGCGTCTGGCCTGCTGGATATTCACCAACTTAGTTTCTAACTACACACCAACTAGATTCCCATCAACTAGAACATACCATGTTGGGAAATAAACTTGTATTCCTCCCATCAGTAAATGGACAATGTTTGGTAGACATAGACTGGGAGTGATGAAGTCACCCCAACAGCACATCCATTAATCGTTCTCCCAGATAAATTACAAATATAAACAGTAGTAATATTAACTAGTCTTGTAAAATTCATATGTACACACCTTTCATTTATTATGCCATATATTCATGCATTTTATTCATAATTTCAAAACCTTTCATATGTTCTGACCAAAATAAAACCTTGGTTCAGAACAAATAAACTTAAAGAAAATTTAATATCAAAAGTTTAAACCGCTTGAGTTAGTTCAGTGTGTTATAAAGTTTATTAATATTATTAGACTTATTAAATATCTGTGTGTGTGTTTGTATATACTAATACAACACCTTACATTCAGTACCCTAGATTTTTAACGTAGCCACATTCATTAGAAAAAAAAAATATATGAGTGAGGTCGTAAGTGGTAGCAAGAAGGGCCTTCTGTAAATTCACAGCTACATTTATCTCAGGAGCCTTCACAGCTGACCTCATGCATCACACTAGGTAATATCACAACCATACAGTACCATCAAAACCACTACATATATTGGGGTCTCTTGTCCAGGGATAATTAGCTAAACTTGTAATATTAGGATCTCCTGGTGGGAGAATTAAAATTAGGGGAACACATTGTAAAAATTAAAAGTGTCCCTTAAAATTAAAAGTGAAATTAAAAGTTGGTGAATCTTCACAGCCAGTGGTAATTAATTAGTTAACTGGCTAATTAGAATTATTTTAGACTATAGTAATTAGAATTACTTTAGTGGTTGGAATTTTATCTTGCTCATTGCTAAATTGTCTAAAAAGTATGGCGGAGCTAGCTAAGTTCAGATCAGCTGCTGTGCTAACGGCAAAGGATATGGGAATGGATGGTCAGGGTTTAATTCAATATGTAACGGCTGAATGTGATAAGTATATTGAACGGGAAGAAAGAAGATTAGAAAAAGAGGCTGAAAGAAAATTAGAGTCTGAAAGGTTGGCTGAAGAGAAGAGGTTACAAATTGAGGCTGATAGAGAACTTAAGAGGCTGCAGATTGAGGCTGAGGCTAAGAGGCTGCAGATTGAGGCTGACAAGGAGGCTAAAGCATTAGAGGCAGAAGAAAAACGAAAGCAAAGGGAAGCAGAAGAAAAAAGATTGACTGCCGAAAGGGAGGCAGAAGATAGAAAGTTGCAAAGGGAGCACGAATTACGACTAAGGGAGCTGGAGCTACAAGGCCATGCTCCTGAAAATGGTGCCGGCCCTTTTGCCTCAGATGCTATGCCCAGTCTGGGAGCCTCAACATCAGCTATGGGGTTTCATTTAGACCATTTTGTTGAGAAAGACGATGACATAGAGGGGTACCTCGGACGTTTTGAGTTATTAGCTACTACATATGGGTTAGAGAGAGAGAGGTGGAGTTTAAAGTTATCACAGGGACTGAGAGGTACTTCTTATGAAGTCTTCGCAAAAATGAACAGAGAAGACCAAGACAATTATGACATGTTAAAGCAGGCTTTGTTATTAAGGTACGAAAAAAATGGTGAATTTTATCGTAAGAAATTTAGAAATGCCAAACTGTTGTCTGGGGAGACATACCACCAATTCTCTGCCAGACTGGAAACCTATTTGGAGAAATGGACGGCTCTGGGGAAGACCCAAGATCTTAAAGAGATGATCATGATTGAGCAATTGAGAGAGTCCATGGCTCCAGACATGAGAAAATTTCTCATGGAACAAGGTGCAGAGAAGTTGGGGGAGGTTTTAAATATCGCTGAGAGGTATCAGGCAGCCCAGGCAGAGGTAAGTGGCTCTAAAAAGAAGCACATAGAAACTTTTAAAGCTCCACAGCCATTTAATAAATTTGAAAATAGAGAACAGGGTAATAAGGGCAGGACAAACTTTGAACGGCCAAGAAATGACTATCGAGACAGAAACTCACAGTTCAATGACCAAAAATACAATGAAAGAAAACCGTTTAACCAAGGAAAAAGATGGTGTAAATGGTGCAAGAAAGATAACCATAACACCGAATTTTGTAGAAGGAAACCTTCAAACATTGCTGCAATGAAGTCGGGGACTCAAAGATTAAAGGTTAATCCTAATGGACAGCAGGAACCTTATCATCCCCCAGTTTGTGAGGATGTTATTTGTAATGGGGTCACCATCAGCTAAGGACATACCACTCATGACACTTCCCATCGCAAGGATAACGGTGAAAACTCGCTATGTGGAAGGAGAAATCAGAGCAGCAGTGATAGATGAACCAATCTACCCTCTGATATTGGGGTGTAGATCCGTCTTCTTGGGGAATCCGAGAGACCTGTGATCATGGCGACAGTGCAGACCAGGTCACAGAAGAAGGAGGAAGAAGGTGAACCTATAAATGCTCATCCAGAGGAGATGAGGAAGGCGCAGGCTGAGGATAGGACACTCAAGCCATGTTTTAAAAAATTGCCCAAATGCCACACACCTCCGAGCAAGGGGGGAATATTTTATGAAGAACAAACTATTATACAGGAAGGCCGGAACTGGAACAAATGGTCACAACCAGCTGGTTCTTCCCACTTCATATAGGGATAAAGTGATGGAACTCGGGCATGCGATTCCCTTCAGTGGTCACATGGGGATCAGCGCCACAGGACAGCGTATAGCTTGTCATTACTTCTGGCCAGGGATAACGGAGGATATAAAAAGATATGTCAAATCCTGTCCAGAATGTCAAAGGGTAGCTCCAAAGCACTGGACTGCTCCTGCAACTCTAGGGAAAATGCCCATAGTGGGAACACCTTTTGAGAGGGTTGCAGTGGATATTGTGGGACCTCTCACTCGGACCAAGAGGAGGAACAGTTACATCCTTACTCTGGTGGACACTTGTTCTATGTGGGGAGAGGCGGTAGCCCTGCCATCAATTGATTCAAAACATGTAGCAGAGGCACTACTTACAATATTCACCCGATTAGGATTCCCACATCAAATCTTGACTGATAATGGCTCTCAGTTCAAGGGGAAACTAACGGAAGAAGTTTTTAAGCTATTTCAAGCCAGACACTTTCATTGTAGTCCGTACCATCCGCAAGGGAACGGCCAGGTAGAGAGGTTCAATGGGACTCTCATTTCTATCCTGAGAAAGCTGGCACACGAAAAACCGGATCTGTGGGATCAATTTCTGCCCGCCGCATTGTTTGCGTATCGGGAGGTACCACATAGTTCAACCGGGATGGCTCCCGCAACTCTGCTATTTGGGAGGCCAATAAAAGGTCCATTAGAAGCGCTATTAAGGACCTGGACAGATGAGAAGGCGGAAGAGACTGTTACCTCATCTTATCAATACGTGAACGAACTGACCACTCGTTTGAAAGCTGGATGGAAACTGGCAAATGATAATTTGAAACAAGCCAGGAAGAAACATGCAGCATATTTTAATAGGAAGGCAAAGGACAGAGAACTAGCTGTGGGAGAGAAGGTGCTTCTTCTACTACCCGGCAGCCAGAATAAATTACAAATTGGATGGCAAGGTCCATATACGGTTCTAGAGAAGGTGTCTAGAACAAACTATAAAATTGACAAAAAGGGGAAGGAGAAAGTTTATCATGTAAACCTGTTAAAGAAGTATCTGGACAGACCACTCCAGGAAAGCACCCCCTTACTGACCTTGGCTATCGCAACTCAAATGCAAAAGGAACCACTCACCTCACATGAATACCCATTACATCCTTGTGAAACAGCAGCACAGGTAAAAGTCAGTAAGCACCTGACTAAAAACCAGAGGGAGAGAGTTCAACAGGTTCTGGAGGAACATACAGATGTATTAACAGATAAACCAGGACATACAAATTTGCTACAGTATGACATGAAACTGGTAGACTCAAACCCAATCTGTATGAGAGCCTATTCTATTCCGTTCGCGAAGGAGAAGGCATTGAAGGAAGAAATAGATTATTTGTTGAAGGAGGGGATTATTTCACACAGTGAATCATCTTTTAGCTCCAGTGTCGTCTTGTTGAGGAAACCGTCTGGGGAACACCGACTGTGCATAGATTACAGGAAACTGAATGCTGTCACAGAAGGACAAGTGGATCCATTACCAGACACAAAACAGTTATTTGCCAGATTAAACAAGGCAAAATACTTTTCAAAGGTGGATCTTAGTAAAGGCTATTACCAGATTCCAGTGAAGCCTGAAGTGAGACCTTATTTAGCATTTAGCACATCAGAAGGACATTATGAATTCAACATGCTACCATTCGGACTGAAAAATGCTCAGAGTGTATTTTCAAGGATAATGCGTAAATTGTTGGACCCCCTGAATAACCCATGTATCACGAATTTCATGGATGATATTCTCGTCGCCACAGAGACATTTGAAGAACACATTGACGCTCTAAAAATGTTATTTGATAGGCTTAGGGAGGCGAACTTAACTGCTAGGCCAACAAAATGTTGTATTGGATGCAAAGAGTTGGAATTCTTGGGACACACTGTATATCAGGGTAACATGACCCCTGATCCCAAGAACTTGGAAAAACTGCAGAGAGCACCTAGACCACAAACAAAAAAAGGACGTGCGATCATTCGTGTCGTTATGCGGATTTTATCAAAAATACATCAAAGATTTTAACTCTATCTGTGCTCCTCTGACTGATCTGACTCGCAAGGGACTTCCAGATAAAATTATTTGGACTGCGCAAAGTGAATTAGCGTTCCAAGACTTAAAGGAAAAAACTCACTAGCAAGCCTATTCTCAAACTGCCTGATTTGACACAGGACTTTGTCGTAAGAACAGATGCAAGTAATGTAGGACTCGGGGCGGCTTTGTTGCAAAGATCATCTTCACCTGATGGGGAACTGAACCCAGTCGCTTATGCAAGCCGCAAATTGAATAAGGCGGAACAAGGATATTCCACAAGCGAAAAAGAATGTTTAGCGTTAATCTGGGCAATAAAGAAGTTTCAAATCTATCTGTATGGTAGGACTTTTGTGGTCCAGACGGATCATCAGCCCCTCGTATTCTTATCTCAGGCTAAGCATGAAAACGCAAGATTGCTGAGGTGGTCTTTATTGCTTCAACCTTATCAGTTTAATATCCAATATAAAAAAAAAAAAAAGGAACCCGTTGCACGCCCATTGAGGCATATTGGGAATATGGTGTTAGGCCCATATTATCTTGACCGTCGGCACACTAGGGGTGATGTGGTCGGCATCACGCCGGCCGCCTTAACCTTCCCAGAGTTGCTCTGGTACCCATTTGGGGCTGGGTCGACCCAGGAGCCGTTTGTGGCCTAAAAATATTCCCACCTCATCTGGGGATCGAACCATAGACCACTGCGCTAGGAAGCCAGTGCACTAACCACTATGCTACCGCGGCTCCAATATCCAATATATCCCAGGCAAATTGAATGTCGGTGCAGATTTCCTCAGTCGGCACCCCTGTGATCAAAATTAGAGTAGTGACAGGCGTGAGGAATAATTTTATCTATGTGTATCACTGGTTTTGGAACTTGCCGTAGGCATGTTTTCAAGTGGGGAGATGTGTGATAAAATTAACCGTGATACAACGTTAAAATATCTCCAAAGATAAAATGTAGGGATAAAAAAATAATGCGTAAGCTACTAGAAGACATGATCGCCCATGCCGCGGGTCACTACCCGCCATGAAAATTAACTTGTTAGACGTGAAGGCAAAACGTTTACCCTTGGAACGGGATGAGAACGGAGATCAAAAAGAAAAATATGACTGAACACGTGCTTGAAACTAGCAAGGCTAAAAAGACGCAATTGGGGGGGAAAGGAAAAAAAAATTCACGTCCCCAAGTTGACACAAGGTAAAGAAATCGACAAAAGGGACCTTAGCTATTATACTCAACAGTCATTTCTTGGATGCTTTTGCGATACTTAGTCCTTTTATTTGAATTCAGCGGCAAACGCATTACAGAAGATGCTCGAACATATTTTAAAAAAAAACAACTAACCTTGAAAAGTAACTTTTTCTTAATAATAATGTTAGGAATATAAAACCTAGCTGGCCGGATGGCCCATCTTGAGCAGAGAAATAATATGCTTTCATTTATACAGGCGGATAGATAATAATGAAGATATTGACAAAAGACTGTGTTGTTCATATCAGCGAACGACTGCATTGAAACAAAAACATGTCACTAATTTTCAAAAAATTGCGGCCTTGAGACTCAAGTGCTAAAATCTAGTTAGAATGAAAGAGAAGGGGCATTAGTGGAAAGTTGTGGCTAAAAATAACTCTAGAGGCAGAATTCGTGTAGGAAATGCATGTATAAACAAGGGTGTTTTTGTAAAAAAACGCAAGTAGAGACAGACGGACCAACAGACAATAATACATACTTGACTGAGGTATGACTGAATTGACTTTTGGTAGGAGGTTTGAATTTGAAAAGGGGGAAAGGCGGTGATTGGCCACAGATAAACATATTATCGGGGCTCAGACGCGCATTTTTGCCATTCATCATAAATTGTCCAGTAGTAGACACAGTAAATAATTCAGTGGTGTATTTCCCAGAAGCTAATTGCAATATTTAGAGGGACGCCATACTAGAGCCAGCAGCTCAGCTGAGTTTTGCTAGCATATAACTGTGTTCTCTATTCATAATTCTGGTAAGACTGAAAGTATTTCTTTGTATATTTTAATATTGTTTAATGTTTCGAGTGATTTGATACTGCCATATCAAAATCTATCCCTTACAACAAGTAAGGATTCGCTCTAGATCCCCAGCCCCAGTTCAGGGTCTAGAGACAAATAAAATACATAAACGCCAGCAAGGATTATGAAGGGCGGATCAAGTGTTGAGATCAGTGGAACATATCACCTATCCTATTCAATGGCAGGAAGCTAATGAACATATTTCAGAATATGTAGTTTTGGGGAACTTATACTATGTGAAACCAACTTGGTAAGATGTGCTGTATGGTCAGAGAGATCTGACCTAGTCTATGTGGTGTTATTGTGTGTAGTGTTGTGTCCAGAAATGGTTTAGAGGATAGAGTTCTGACACATGACCCAATACTTTTATTTCAGAACTGTGAGTTTTTTATTTGGCACCAAAGTGGTGTCAAATGCTGTGTGGTAAAATACAAGTGTGGACCCGTGCAGTATAGTATTTTGGCAGAGCAGCCTTATATTGCCCCCAAGCACGGAGAGGTGGGGCCACCAGATTCCAGCACCAGAACTACTCAGTCAAAGATACGTGAGCGTCTGGCCTGCTGGATATTCACCAACTTAGTTTCTAACTACACACCAACTAGATTCCCATCAACTAGAACATACCATGTTGGGAAATAAACTTGTATTCCTCCCATCAGTAAATGGACAATGTTTGGTAGACATAGACTGGGAGTGATGAAGTCACCCCAACAGCACATCCATTAATTGTTCTCCCAGATAAATTACAAATATAAACAGTAGTAATATTAACTAGTCTTGTAAAATTCATATGTACACACCTTTCATTTATTATGCCATATATTCATGCATTTTATTCATAATTTCAAAACCTTTCATATGTTCTGACCAAAATAAAACCTTGGTTCAGAACAAATAAACTTAAAGAAAATTTAATATCAAAAGTTTAAACCGCTTGAGTTAGTTCAGTGTGTTATAAAGTTTATTAATATTATTAGACTTATTAACCTTTAGCACGCTGCCGGCGAGATATCTCGCCGAACGCAACCTATGTTCTGCCAGCTGGAGGCGATATATCTCGCCTTGCGGCTGTCATCGGGAAACTGATTTATAATGTGTGTACACGTGATCTGAAAACCGGATGCAAAAATTGACTCTTCTGTGAAAGAGATTTTACTTCCTTTTCTGACTCTTAGTTGTAAAGGGTGTGATAGCGTACATTTTCTGTGCAATTTTCAAATCGAAATCAATCGGCATGGATCAAGCTGCCATTTTACCTGAAGTTTTCATGGATGCTGATTCAGATGATGAGTGTTTGGAAGGGTTTACTAGTACTGGTGTTGCGGTCCATGGTCCGAATATGGGTGATGTTGAAGGGGAAGATAGTGATGTGTCAAGTGTTGATGATGATTTTGAAGAAGTGAATGTTGTTAAGGCACCATCTGGCTACAACCACGACTGGCTCCGCAACTTCGACCAAGTTGTGGGACCTGTGGGCGTTGGCGATGACATTTCTGAGGTAGATGTGTTCCGTTTGTTCATCACAGATGATGTTGTGAACACATTAGTTACAGAAACTAATCGTTATGCCTATCAGGTTGGTGATACAAGAGGGCAAGATATTCGTGCCGCATCCCGTGTGGCGTTGTGGACCGATGTCACAGCTGACGAGATGAGGGCATTTCTTGCTTTGCTTCTGTTGATGGGTGTAACTAAAAGATCGTCATTTGATTTGTATTGGTCAAATGACTGTTTCCTTGACATGCCAGGATTCAAGAAAGTGATGAGTAGGGACAGGTTTCTGTCTATCTTATCTTTTCTACACCTCGTGGACAATACAACTGCTGCACCACGAGGGCACCCTGACCACAGCAAAGCCTTCAAAATCAAATCGTTTGTTGACACTCTTCTCCCTCTATGGCAAAGCCATTACATACCATCTAAAGAGCTAAGTGTTGATGAAAGTATGATAGCTTTCAAAGGTAGGACCAGCCTTATGCAGTACATGCCCAACAAACCCTCTAAGTGGGGTATGAAAGCCTGGGGCCTAGCTGACTCCAAGACAGGCTACCTCTGGAATTGGCAGCTCTACCTTGGGAAGGAAGACAATGTGGACCCTACTAGGGGGGTTGCTCACCGCGTTGTCACCTCCCTTGTTGCTCTCCTGTATGGGCATGGCCATGTTGTGTACATGGACAACTTTTTCTCTTCGCCTGCCCTGTTCACGGAGCTTGGGGATAATCAGACAGGGGCTTGCGGCACACTGCGGACCAACCGCCGAGGGGTCCCCCCACAACTCAAGTTGGCGAAACCCAAAGCTGGTGACCCTCCCATGACTGTTAGAGAAGGCAACATCCTCTATATGTCATGGTTTGACAAGAGGCCAGTGAATCTAATGACAACTGCACACGATGCGCAGACCTTCAGGAAGGAGGTTAGATCCAAACATCACGCTGGCAATGTGCGGATCGTGGACAAGCCATGCGCTATCCAAGCATATTCCTGTCACATGGGAGGTATTGATCGTGTGGACAAACAGTTGACATACTACATGGTTCTACACAGGAGCAGCAAATGGTGGAAGAAAATATTCTTCTATCTGTTGGAAGTTTGCTTTGTCAATTCGCTTGTCCTGTGGAGGGCCAAGCATCCGTCTCGTATCAAGGCGGAAACATTCCGTCTGCGGATTGCTCATGGGCTTCTTGATGGTTACCAGTCTAGGGTCACAGCCCGCCCGCAGAGGAAGGTTATCTGACATTGCACCAGCAAGATTGGTTATGGGGGAACACTACCTGACTCTTAACCCTAAACGTCTGGCTAGCGGCACGCCTTCCAAGCCAGACTGTGTTGTGTGTTCCAGCAGGGACACGGGCAAGAAGCGCCACCAGACCCAATTCGTGTGCCGTAGGTGTGTAATACCTCTCTGTCCATATCCCTGCTTTGAGCGTTATCACACTCTGCTCAATTTTAAGGCAGATTGCACCAAAAGGCTGCACATACAACACCTTACATTCAGTACCCTAGATTTTTAACGTAGCCACATTCATTAGAAAAAAAAAAGATATGAGTGAGGTCGTTGTAGTGGTGTTTGATGGTAGTGTATGATGGTGATATTACTAAATGTAATTGTATGAGGCCAGCTGTGAAGGCTCCTGAGATAAAATGTAGTTGAGAATTGTCAGAAGGTCTTTCTTGCTACCACTACGACCTCACACTTAATTTTTTTTTAATGAATGTGGCTACGTAAAGTGTCTAGGGTTATGATATGTATTGTGGTGTAATAGGTTATAGATATACCCACAGATATTTAACAAGTCTAATAATATTAATAAAGGTTAAAATACACTGAACTAACTCACGTGTGTAAACTTTCTTGATAGAATTATATTACATTTATTTTGTTCTGGATCAATTTTTTAGGTTGACCAGAACTTAAAAGGATTTAGAGATTATGAAAAGAAATGCATGGAATATTATATCATAAATTCAATAGTGTACATATACATGTACTATACTAGTTAGTTTTATTAAAATGTTCTAGTAGTCATCTACTTGGGAGGATATTTAGTGTTTGTGCTGTTGGGGTGGTCTCATCACACCTGTCTATATTGACTACACAGTGTCCAGAAAATGGTGGGAATTTTTATGAGGGTATTAGTAACTGAACGGGGTTGGTGAATGTCCAGCAGACCAGAGGCTCACTCATCTCTTAGTTGTAGCTCTGGTGCTGAAATCAGGTGGTCCCACCTCTCCGTGCTGGCGGGCAATAATGGTGGTCTCTGTCACAAGTGCTGCACAGATACACTCGAGTAAGTCACCAACTGAACAGATACTGCTTTGTTGACCATAGAAACTCACAGCTCTGCAATCAAAGTATGGGCTATGTGTCAAAATCTATTCTCTACCCACGTCTGGACACAACACTGACACAACAACCACATCATACAGACAGGTCAGATCTCTCTGACCAAACAGCACATTTACCATGGTGGTTTTACATCAGCTAGATCCTCCCAGACTATAGATTCTGAAAAATATTTTTTTTTTTAGTTTCCTTCCCTAAAAGAGGATAGGTAATATGGTTCATTATTCTCAACACTTGATCTGTCTTGCCTAACTCTGGCTGGAGTTTATGTACATTGTTGGTCCCTAGACCCTGACTTGGGCGGGGGGTCTAGAGCAAATCCCTACTTGTTTGTAAGGCTAGATTTCGATATGGCAGTATCAAATCACTCGAACATGAAACAATATTCAAAATATATAAAGAAATAATTTCAATCTTACCAGATTATGAATAAATAACACAGAATTGCTAGCAAAACTCAGCTGAGCTGCTGGCTATAGTATGGCGTCCCTAACTTTCTTTCTCTTTCTTTCATATGGAAATCACCACACTTTAAAATCTGTGTCTATCACTGAACAACTATTGAGAAATGACCCCACTTTCGCTTCTGAGCGCTAATGATATGATTGTCTGTGGCCAATCACTGCCTAGTTTTATTTTCAATTCAAATTTCCTACCATAAAGTCATTTCAGTCATGCTTCAGTCAAGTATGGATGGTTATCTGTTAGTCTGTCCGTCTCTACTTGTGTTTCTACAAAATTGTTCTTGATTTTTGAACCAACCTTTCTCTCCCCTCCAAAATTTTGTCGTTAAAAGTTATATTTAGACACAGCTACCACCCAAAACCCCTCCTCCATACTAAGTAAATTTGGACACCTGCGTCCCCAAGGTCGTGTTATTTTGTGCAAAATAGCGACACTTTTTATCCAATACAGTCATGTCGCTGATGTGAACAACACTGTCTTTTGTCATTATCTTCAATATTATCTATCCGTCTGTAAAATTAAGACCATATTAGTTCACTGCTCAGAATAGGCCATCCGGCCAGCTAATTTTTATATTCCTAACATTAATATTAAGAAAAAAATACTTTTTAAATTTTTGTAATATTCCTAACATCTGCGTTTTAGCCGCTGAATTCAAATCAAGGGCTTGGTATCGCAAAAGCGTCCATTCCGTACCTCGTGTCAATTTGGGGGAACGTGACTTTTCTCCGTTTTCCCCCCCCCCCCAATTGCGTCTCCTTAGCCTTTCCAGTCATATTTTTTTCCTTTTTGATCCGCCGTTCCCCTCCTGTCTAGCAAGTCAATTTTTATGGAGGGTGATGACCCGCGGTCTAGGCGATCATGTACATCAGCAGCCTACGCATTATGTTTTTATCCTTAAATGTTATGTTTGGAGATATTTTACCGTTGTATCTCTGTCAATTTCACTACACATCTCCCCACTTGAAAACATGCCTAAGGCAAGTTCCAAAACCAGCGATACACATAGGTAAAATTACTCCTCACGTCTGCCACTACTCTAATTTTGATCACAGGGGTGCCGACTGAGGAAATCTGCACCGACATTCAATTTGCCTGGGATATATTGGATACTAAACTGATAAGGTTGAAGCAACAAAGACCACCTCAGCAATCTTGCGTTTTCATGCTTAGCCTGAGACAAGAACACGAGAGGCTGATGATCCGTCTCCACCACAAAAGTCCTACCATACAGATAGATTTGAAACTTCTTTATTGCCCAGATTAACGCTAAACATTCTTTTTCGCTTGTGGAGTATCCTTGTTCCGCCTTATTCAATTTGCGGCTTGCATAAGCGACTGGTTTCAGTTCCCCATCAGGTGAAGATGATCTTTGCAACAAAGCCCCTCCGAGTCCTACATTACTTGCATCGGTTCTTAAGACAAAGTCCTGTGTCAAATCAGGCAGTTTGAGAATAGGCTTGCTAGTGAGTTTTTCCTTTAACTCTTGGAACGCTAGTTCACATTGTGCAGTCCAAATAATTTTATCTGGAAGTCCCTTGCGAGTCAGATCAGTCAGAGGAGCACAAATAGCGTTAAAATTCTTGATGTATTTCTGATAAAATCCGCATAACGACACAAATGATCGCACGTCCTTTTTTGTTTGTGGCCTAGGTGCTCTCTGCAGTTTTTCCAAATTCTTAGGATCAGGGGTCATATTACCCTGATATACAGTGTGCCCCAAGAATTCCAACTCTTTGCATCCAATACAACATTTTGTTGGCCTAGCAGTTAAGTTCGCCTCCCGAAGTCTATCAAACAACATCTCCAGAGCTTCAATGTGTTCTTCAAATGTCTCTGTGGCGACGAGAATATCATCCATGAAATTTGTAATACATGGGTTATTCAGGGGATCCAACAATTTGCGCATCATCCTTGAAAACACACTCGGAGCATTTTTCAGTCCGAATGGTAGCATATTGAATTCATAATGTCCATCCGAAGTGCTAAAAGCCAAATAAGGTCTCACTTCAGGCTTCACTGGGATCTGGTAATAGCCTTTACTAAGATCCACCTTTGAAAAGTATTTTGCCTTGTTCAGTCTGGCAAATAACTGTTTTGTGTCTGGTAATGGATCCACTTGTCCTTCTGTGACAGCATTCAGTTTCCTGTAATCTATGCACAGTCTGTGTTCCCCAGACGGTTTTCTCAACAAAACGACACTAGAACTAAAAGATGATTCACTGTGCGAAATAATCCCCTCCTTCAACAAATACTCTATTTCTTCCTTCAATGCCTTCTCCTTCGCGAACGGAATAGAATAGGCTCTCATACAGATTGGGTTTGAGTCTACCAGTTTCATGTCATACTGTAGCAAATTTGTATGGCCTGGTTTATCTGTTAATACATCTGTATGTTCCTCCAGAACTTGTTGAACTCTCTCCCTCTGGTTTTTAGTCAGGTGCTTACTGACTTTTACCTGTGCTGCTGTTTCACAAGGATGTAATGGGTATTCATGTGAGGTGAGTGGTTCTTTTTGCATCTGGGTTGCAATAGCCAAGGTCAATAAGGGGGTGCTTTCCTGGAGTGGTCTGTCCAGATACTTCTTTAACAGGTTTACATGATAAACTTTTTCCTTCCCCTTTTTGTCAATTTTATAGTTTGTTCTAGACACCTTCTCTAGAACCGTATATGGACCTTGCCAACCAATTTGTAATTTATTCTGGCTTCCGGGTAGTAGAAGCAGCACCTTCTCTCCGACTGCCAGTTCCCTGTCCTTTGCCTTCCTATTAAAATATGCTGCATGTTTCTTCCTGGCTTGCTTCAAATTATCATTTGCCAGTTTCCATCCAGCTTTCAAACGAGTGTTCAGTTCGTTCACATATTGATACGATGAGGTAACAGTCTCTTCCGCCTTCTCATCTGTCCAGGTCCTTAATAAAGCTTCTAAAGGACCTTTTATTGGCCTCCCAAATAGCAGAGTTGCGGGAGCCATCCCGGTTGAACTATGTGGTACCTCCCGGTACGCAAACAATGCGGCGGGCAGGAATTGATCCCACAGATCCGTTTTTTCGTGTGCCAGCTTTCTCAGGATAGAAATGAGAGTCCCATTGAACCTCTCTACCTGGCCGTTCCCTTGTGGATGGTACGGACTACAATGAAAGTGCCTGGCTTGAAATAGCTTAAAAACTTCTTCCGTTAGTTTCCCCTTGAACTGAGAACCATTATCCGTCAAGATTTGATGCGGGAATCCTAATCGGGTAAATATTGTAAGTAGTGCCTCTGCTACATGTTTTGAATCAATTGATGGCAGGGCTACCGCCTCTCCCCACATAGAACAAGTGTCCACCAGAGTAAGGATGTAACTGTTCCTCCTCTTGGTCCGAGTGAGAGGTCCTACAATATCCACTGCAACCCTCTCAAAAGGTGTTCCCACTATGGGCATTTCCCCTAGAGTTGCAGGAGCAGTCCAGTGCTTTGGAGCTACCCTTTGACATTCTGGGCAGGATTTGACATATCTTTTTATATCCTCCGTTATCCCTGGCCAGAAGTAATGACAAGCTATACGCTGTCCTGTGGCGCTGATCCCCATGTGACCACTGAAGGGAATCGCATGCCCGAGTTCCATCACTTTATCTCTATATGAAGTGGGAAGAACCAGCTGGTTGTGACCATTTGTTCCAGTTCCGGCCTTCCTGTATAAGAGTTTGTTCTTCATGAAATATTCCCCCTTGCTCGGAGGTGTGTGGCATTTGGGCAATTTTTTTAAAACAGGGCTTGAGTGTCCTATCCTCAGCCTGCGCCTTCCTCATCTCCTCTGGATGAGCATTTATAGGTTCACCTTCTTCCTCCTTCTTCTGTGACCTGGTCTGCACTGTCGCCATGATCACAGGTTCCTCGGGATTCCCCAAGAAGACGTATCTACACCCCAATATCAGAGGGTAGATTGGTTCATCTATCACTGCTGCTCTGATTTCTCCTTCCACATAGCGAGTTTTCACCGTTATCCTTGCGATGGGAAGTGTCATGAGTGGTATGTCCTTAGTCGCCCCTTGTATTTCCACTGTTTCTGTGGTATACTGACTTGGGTCCACTAGGCTAGACTTCACAACTGAATCATAATCCAAACCTGTATCATAAAGGCACCTTATGGTGACCCCATTACAAATAACATCCTCACAAACTGGGGGGTGATAAGGTTCCTGTTGTCCCTTAGGATTAACCTTTAATCTTTGCGTCCCCGACTTCATTGCAGCAATGTTTGAAGGTTTCCTTCTACAAAATTCGGTGTTATGGTTATCCTTCTTGCACCATTTACACCATCTTTTTCCTTGGTTCAACGGTTTTCTTTCATTGAACTTTTGGTCATTGAACTGTGAGTTTCTGTCGCGATAGTCATTTCTTGGCCGCTCAAAATTTGTCCTACCTTTATTTCCCTGCTCTCTATTATCAAATTTATTAAATTGCTGTGGAGCTTTAAAATTGTCTATGTGCTTCTTCTTAGCACCACTTACCTCTGCCTGGGCTGCCTGATACCTCTCAGCAACATTTAAAATTTCCCCCAACTTCTCTGCACCTTGTTCCATGAGAAATTTTCTCATGTCTGGAGCCATGGACTCTCTCAATTGCTCAATCATGATCATTTCTTTAAGATCTTGGGTCTTCCCCAGAGCCGTCCATTTCTCCAAATAGGTTTCTAGTCTAGCAGAGAATTGGTGGTATGTCTCCCCAGACAACAGTTTGGCATTTCTAAATTTCTTACGATAAAATTCACCATTCTTCTCGTATCTTAATAACAAAGCCTGCTTTAACATGTCATAATTGTCTTGGTCTTCCCTGTTCATTTTGGCAAATACTTCATAAGAAGTACCTCTCAATCCCTGTGATAGCTTTAAGCTCCACCTCTCTCTCTCTAACCCATATGTAGTAGCTAATAACTCAAAACGTCCTAGGTACCCCTCTATGTCATCGTCTTTTTCAACAAAATGGTCTAAATGAAACCCCATAGCTGAGTTTGAGGCTCCCAGACTGGGCGTAGCATCTGAGGCAAAAGGGCTGGCACCATTTTCAGGAGCCTGGCCTTGTAATTCCAGCTCCCTTAGTCGTAATTCGTGCTCCCTCTGCAACCTTCTATCTTCTGCCTCCCTTTCGGCCTTTTTATCTTCTGCCTCCCTTTGCTGTCGTTTTTCTTCTGCCTCAATCTGCAGCCTCTTAATTTCTCTATCAGCCTCAATTTGTAACCTCTTCTCTTCAGCTAACCTATCAGACTCCAATTTTCTTTCAGCCTCTTTTTCTAATCTCCTTTCTTCCCGTTCAATATATTTATCACATTCAGCCGTTACGTATTGAATTAAAATTTGACCATCCATTCCCATCTCCTTCGCGGTGAGCACAGCAGCTGATCTAAATTTTGCCAGCTCCGCCATACTTTTGAGACAATATAATAATATACAAGCTAAATCTCTAACCAGTAAATACACTAAGTACTTCTTATGACTATAGTCTAACTAATTCTAACTAACCAGTTAACTAATTAATTATTACTGGCTGTGAAGATTCACCAACTTTTATCTGCAGGGACACTTTTAATGTTAAAGGGAATTTTACAATTTATTTCCCTACTTTTATTTCTCCCACCAGGAGATCCTAATATTACTATTGGGCTAATTATCCCTGGACAAGACCCCAATTTATGTAGTGGTGTTTGATGGTAGTGTATGATGGTGATATTACTAAATGTAATTGTATGAGGCCAGCTGTGAAGGCTCCTGAGATAAAATGTAGTTGAGAATTGTCAGAAGGCCTTTCTTGCTACCACTACGACCTCACACTTAATTTTTTTTTTAATGAATGTGGCTACGTAAAGTGTCTAGGGTTATGATATGTATTGTGGTGTAATAGGTTATAGATATACCCACAGATATTTAACAAGTCTAATAATATTAATAAAGGTTAAAATACACTGAACTAACTCACGTGTGTAAACTTTCTTGATAGAATTATATTACATTTATTTTGTTCTGGATCAATTTTTTAGGTTGACCAGAACTTAAAAGGATTTAGAGATTATGAAAAGAAATGCATGGAATATTATATCATAAATTCAATAGTGTACATATACATGTACTATACTAGTTAGTTTTATTAAAATGTTCTAGTAGTCATCTACTTGGGAGGATATTTAGTGTTTGTGCTGTTGGGGTGGTCTCATCACACCTGTCTATATTGACTACACAGTGTCCAGAAAATGGTGGGAATTTTTATGAGGGTATTAGTAACTGAACGGGGTTGGTGAATGTCCAGCAGACCAGAGGCTCACTCATCTCTTAGTTGTAGCTCTGGTGCTGAAATCAGGTGGTCCCACCTCTCCGTGCTGGCGGGCAATAATGGTGGTCTCTGTCACAAGTACTGCACAGATACACTCGAGTAAGTCACCAACTGAACAGATACTGCTTTGTTGACCATAGAAACTCACAGCTCTGCAATCAAAGTATGGGCTATGTGTCAAAATCTATTCTCTACCCACGTCTGGACACAACACTGACACAACAACCACATCATACAGACAGGTCAGATCTCTCTGACCAAACAGCACATTTACCATGGTGGTTTTACATCAGCTAGATCCTCCCAGACTATAGATTCTGAAAAATATTTTTTTTTTTTAGTTTCCTTCCCTAAAAGAGGATAGGTAATATGGTTCATTATTCTCAACACTTGATCTGTCTTGCCTAACTCTGGCTGGAGTTTATGTACATTGTTGGTCCCTAGACCCTGACTTGGGCGGGGGGTCTAGAGCAAATCCCTACTTGTTTGTAAGGCTAGATTTCGATATGGCAGTATCAAATCACTCGAACATGAAACAATATTCAAAATATATAAAGAAATAATTTCAATCTTACCAGATTATGAATAAATAACACAGAATTGCTAGCAAAACTCAGCTGAGCTGCTGGCTATAGTATGGCGTCCCTAACTTTCTTTCTCTTTCTTTCATATGGAAATCACCACACTTTAAAATCTGTGTCTATCACTGAACAACTATTGAGAAATGACCCCACTTTCGCTTCTGAGCGCTAATGATATGATTGTCTGTGGCCAATCACTGCCTAGTTTTATTTTCAATTCAAATTTCCTACCATAAAGTCATTTCAGTCATGCTTCAGTCAAGTATGGATGGTTATCTGTTAGTCTGTCCGTCTCTACTTGTGTTTCTACAAAATTGTTCTTGATTTTTGAACCAACCTTTCTCTCCCCTCCAAAATTTTGTCGTTAAAAGTTATATTTAGACACAGCTACCACCCAAAACCCCTCCTCCATACTAAGTAAATTTGGACACCTGCGTCCCCAAGGTCGTGTTATTTTGTGCAAAATAGCGACACTTTTTATCCAATACAGTCATGTCGCTGATGTGAACAACACTGTCTTTTGTCATTATCTTCAATATTATCTATCCGTCTGTAAAATTAAGACCATATTAGTTCACTGCTCAGAATAGGCCATCCGGCCAGCTAATTTTTATATTCCTAACATTAATATTAAGAAAAAAATACTTTTTAAATTTTTGTAATATTCCTAACATCTGCGTTTTAGCCGCTGAATTCAAATCAAGGGCTTGGTATCGCAAAAGCGTCCATTCCGTACCTCGTGTCAATTTGGGGGACGTGACTTTTCTCCGTTTCCCCCCCCCCCCCCCAATTGCGTCTCCTTAGCCTTTCCAGTCATATTTTTTTCCTTTTTGATCCGCCGTTCCACTCCTGTCTAGCAAGTCAATTTTTATGGAGGGTGATGACCCGCGGTCTAGGCGATCATGTACATCAGCAGCCTACGCATTATGTTTTTATCCTTAAATGTTATGTTTGGAGATATTTTACCGTTGTATCTCTGTCAATTTCACTACAGTCGTAAGTGGTAGCAAGAAGGGCCTTCTGTAAATTCACAGCTACATTTATCTCAGGAGCCTTCACAGCTGACCTCATGCATCACACTAGGTAATATCACAACCATACAGTACCATCAAAACCACTACATTATGGATAAGCCTTCTTATCTAAACAGAAAAAAATAACACAAGGTCAGGTCTTAGTTAAAGGAAAACTAACACAAGGTCAAGATGTTTATGGATAAGCTGTCTTAGTTAAACAGGAAAACTAACACAAGGTAAAGATGTTTATAGATAAACCTTGTTATCTAAACAGAAAAATTACACATGGACATGATGTTTACAAATAATACTTCTTTGAGAAACAGAAAAAAATAACACAAGGTCAGGATGTTTATGGATAAGCCTTCATATTATAAAAACAAATGAGCACAGAGCCAACATATATATGGATAAGCCTTCTTATATAAACAGAAAAAAGAACTCAAGGTCAGGATGTTTATACTTAAGCCTTCTTATATAAACAGAAAAAAGAACTCAAGGTCAGGATGTTTATACTTAAGCCTTCTTATATAAACAGAAAAAATAACATAAGGCCAAGATGTTTTACGATGAGCCTTCTTTGAGAAACAAATAAATAACATAAGGTCAAGATGTTTAGGCATATGCCTCTTTATATAAACAGAAACAAATAACATAAAGTCATGATGTGTATGTATAAGCCTTCTTACATAAACAGAAAAAATAACAAAAAGTCAGGATGCTTATAGATAAGCCTTCTTATTGAAACAGAAAAATAACATAACGTCAAGATGTTTAAGCATAAGCCTTCTTACATAAACAGAAAAAAATAACACAAGGTTAAGATCTTTACGGGTGAGTCTCCTTCTGTAGGGCATCAATTTCAGCATGAGTGATGCAGCTGCACTCAGAGATGATGGTCAGCTGTGGAGGAAAAAGTTCAAAAGTCAATGGTTAAAACATCTTTTATTTAAGTTCATAAACCATAATTCAGGTCAAAAGGTGTAAAAACAAATTTTTTTATGTTAAGGACACACAAAAAAAGGACATGGGGGTGTGTGTGAATTAAAGCCATTGCCCAGGAGAGAAAGGTTTTAGAGCACTGGCCTCTCATGACAAATGTACAGGGTTCATAACACGCTTGCATCATGCTTAATTTTACCTAGATGTAAATGGGCACCTGACTCTGCTTTTCAGTTAGGGAAGGCAGAAACAGCAAGGAAGGGAACTGGTCACCCCCCCACATCTTGAAGCTGGACCTAGTATAGAGTGAAGTCTCTAACACTTCACTCCTCCCCGGCAGTATCTGCTGTGAGAATACCTTTAGTTAAATATTTATGCCTCACTGGGAGCTTCAAGTGATGAAGAATGTTGCTGATGGTGGTGATCGTTGTGGTGGTGATGGTTGTGATCCATGTGGTGCTGATGGTGGTGATGTTGTGAACGAATCATTATAAAGTGTGTTGATCATGAACGTCATAGCAGAAGTCACTGTAGTGGTCTAAGCAATTAATTGATTCATTTACCACCTTTCTGCACCCTACGGAGCACTGGCCTACAACAGATACATGCCAAGTCTTCCTATCCGGTGCTATCTGTTAGAAGTTTTTCCCCTGCTTCCTTTATCACCTTCATCTTCAAGCAGAAAAGTACAAGAACATGCCCGCACATCCAATGAAAACTAGATTTGGAGATTTAGCCAGTGGGAGGTTGAAGAGAAGCAGTTTTGTGCATCGGTCCAAAAAACTAATTAGAACATACAAGGATGAACTACCAGACATCACTAAGGAAATAACTCCCACACTCCTCCCAACCCCATGGGAACAACATCAAAATTTCAGTATTAAGACCTCCATAACTACCACCTGCCCCATGGGAGAGCTAAATACTCTCCAAAGGAAAATAGCAGCATGTGACATGATTGAAGAACTATACCCCAGAGAAGCATGGATCCAAGTATATACTGATGGATCTGCAACCAGAGCAGTGAAGAACGGAGGCGCAGGAGTTTATGTGGTCTATCCAGACAAAGAAAATGAATCCACCTGTTCACCTACTGGAATATTCTGTTCAAACTATGCTGCTGAAGTACAGGCCATAAGCATTGCTGCAGGAATAATAAATAACACAATAAGCCAATGTCAGCAGGTTGTATTCCTTACCGATGCAATGTCAGTTCTGCAAGCCCTCAACAGTGATAAACTGCCAGAATTAAACAAAGTCCTATGCGAAGTAAATATCAAAAGAAGGGTAGTGCTACAGTGGATACCATCACACTGTGGCATACCAGGAAATGAGAGAGCAGATATGTTAGCAAAAGAGGGAGCAACACAGGAACAAAAAGAACAAACAATCACATTCCAGGAAAAGAAGACCCTTATCAAGGCCATCAGGAAAATTGATCAACAAAGAGACAACAATCAATATCTTGATCGAGCAAAACAGGTGATCCTGTTCCGTATGAGAACAGGACACAACAGACTGAACAGTCACTTATACAGACTGAGATTGGTCCCATCACCCCTATGTACGTGTGGACAGGCAGCACAGACAGCCGAACACATCCTGCAAGACTGCCACATGCTTAGTCAATTGCGAACTGAACATTGGCCCACAGAGACGCACATCCACACAAAGCTGTTTGGGAGTCTTGAAGAACTTTCAACCACAGCAACATACATCCAGAAAACCGGACTTCTTGTGTAGACATTTCTAAACAACAGCGAACGAGAAGAAGAAGAAGAAGATCTTCTTCTTAGATCCTTAACCACCGTGCATCAAAGCAGTCAGTGGCCATCACGCCTAGTGGCGTCTTGTAGGGCAACAACAAATTGATTCCACTTTGCTCGATCGGTGGCCATCCTTCGTACAGTGCCCCAACTCTGGTTCATTCTTTGCATCTCAGCCTCCACCAGGTTGTTTTTGGTCGGCCTCTCTTTCGTTTTCCTTCAGGGGTCCAAAGCATAGCTGTTCTTGTGATGGCATCGGGGTCTCTTCTGAGGACATGGCCAACCCAGCTCCAGCGTCTGCCAGCTATGATGGTGTGCATGTCCTCCTGCTTGCTTCGAGTAAGCAGATCTTGGTTGGTGATGGTATTCGGCCAAAAGATGCGGTGAATTTTTCTTAGGCATGTTGTGTGAAAAGAGGACAATTTCAACATTTCCTTCTCCGTAACTCTCCAGCATTCTGCACCATAGAGAAGCACAGAGAGCACACAGCTCTGATATAATTTTAATTTTGTGCTTGTGCTGTATTGAGAGGACTTCCAGATGTTGTTTAGGCTAAAAAAAGGTTGTTCTTGCTTTATTCATTCTGATGTTGATGTCTTTGCCTGCCCCGCCATCTGGTGTTACTATGCATCCTAGGTATGTGAAGGTGTCTGTCTGTACCAGTTGCTGATTCCTTACTGATATGGGCTCAGGGTTGCTCACATTGAGCGTCATGACCTCTGACTTCTTTAAATTGATGTTCAAGCCCACCTGCTGGCTATACTTATTAAGCCTATCCGTTTTTTCCTGGATGTGTTGATGTGAATGTGCTAGTAGTGCAATGTCATCTGCATATTCCAGATCTTCCAATGTAGAAAATGTTGTCCATCTTATTCCTCTTGGACTGCCCTCTGTTGTCTGGCGCATCACCCAGTCTATGACTGTTAAAAATAGAGTTGTTGATAAGGGCATCCCTGTCATACTCCTGTCTTCACCTCAAAGGTTAGGTTGCTCTGCCCAACACTACATGTAAAGTTGGCATAGAGGCTTTTTATGATTGACACTATGCAGCTTGGAATGCCATAAGCCCTCAGTATTTTCCATAAACTGTCCCTATGTATGCTGTCAAAAGCCTTTTCAAAATCAACGAAATTAATGTACAGCTGTCTTTGCCATTCTGAGCACTGCTCTATAATGTTCCTGAGAGTGAATATATGATCCACACATCTTCTGTTCTTTCTAAATCCTGCTTGTTCTTTCCTCAGTTTGTAGTCTACTGCTTTTGAAATTCTCTGTATAATTATCCTGCCTAGTATTTTGCTGGGAACTGAGAGAAGAGTGATTCCTCTCCAATTATTGCAGTCTGCAAGATCTCCCTTCTTGGGCAATTTGACAATTATTCCTTTGTTCCACTCTGATGGTGTTGTCCCTGTTTTCCAGACTTGTGCAAATAGTGGTTCTAATAGTTCTGCTGCTAGCTCAGGGTTTGTCTTAAATAGCTCTGCATTTAAGTTATCATGGCCAGGAGCTTTTCCATTCTTTAACCCTTTGATTGCTGTGATTTCTTCTTTTCGTGGAGTGTCTGTATTTACATCTAGATCGTTTTCAGCCTCAGGAACATTCAATTGTGTCTCTGGTGGTTCCTTGTTCAGAGTTTCTCTGAAGTGCTCTGCCCATCTTGTTTCCTGTCCCTCTGCTGTCGTGATGAGATTTCTTTGCTTATCTCTTACTAATGTAATGTTGTTTGCACCTCATTTTCCGCTGATACTTACTTACTTACTTAGTCGTTCCCCTTCTACCATGAGGTGTAGAGGTTTGGAAGAGACAGCGCCAGACCATTCTATCAGCTGTCTTCTTCCTGGCCTGGTTCCATTCTAGTCCTCGATCCTTCAAAGATTGTCTAATGTTGTCCTCCCAGCGGACTCTGGGTCGTCCTGGAGGTCTGGATCCCTGGCTCTTTGTTTCCCATGCTTGTCGTGGTAGCCGATTTTCTCCCATTCTGCAGACATGGCCAAACCATCTTAGTTGGGACTGTTCTATTTGGGTCTGCAGCGGATGGGATTTTAGGCCTTGACGGATCGTCTGGTTGCGGACCATGTTTCTTCTTGTTACTTCAACCACTTTCCTCAGATACCTCATTTCTGAGGTTTGGATCTGGCTTTTGTGGGTTGTAGTCATTGCCCACGACTCGCATCCATATGTCAAGACTGGGACATAGGTGGAGCGGTATACAGCCATCTTCGTTTTCTTACCAACCTCTTTCTTGCTGAGGAATCCACGATTTATGGCCTGAAAAAGTCTCCCAGCCGCTGCTTTTCGAGTGGCCAACTCTTCTTTGATGCCTCCCTTTCGGTCTATAATAGCTCTGAGATATTTAAAGTGGTCGACCTGCTCCAGGACCTGTTCTCCCAACTTAATCTGATGTTTTCTTTCTTCTCTGGATATCACCATGGATTTTGCTTTAGAGCTGCTTATGACCATCCCTCTCTTCTCCAGCTCTTCCTTCCAGACTTGCAGGTTGGATTGGAGATGTGCCTCTGATTTAGCAATCAGGGCAACATCATCAGCAAATGCCAGCTCCGAAATATAGACCTGTCTCATCTTCCAGTACCCCACTGAATACTTTCTTGTTCTCTCCTTACATGCCTTGATGACATCGTCCATAAGGAGTATGAAGAGGTAAGGTGATAGGATATCACCTTGTCTTACACCAGTGGTGGTCCTGAACTCTTCTGACTTATGGTTTGCTGTCCTCACATAATTTCTGCAAGACTTGTAGAAGCTCTGTATAGCATGAATCAGAGGTGCTGGAATATTCTTCCTTGCCAAACAGTCCCAAAGTTTGCTCCAGGGGACCCTGTCAAATGCCTTTTCCAGATCTATGAAACAAAGATGGATCTCACTCTTATACTCAAGGGCCTTTTCACTCAGCTGTCTGAGTGTGAAGATTAGGTCTTGAGTACTTCGGTTTGCTCGGAATCCGCACTGGACCTCATCCAATTGTGGCTCAGCTAGGCGTCGGAGTCTCTGCTCTAGGATTCTAGAGTAGATTTTACCAGGGACACTGAGAAGGGATATGCCTCTATGGTTTCCACATTGTCGATTGTCACCCTTTTTGAAAATTGGTGTTATGATGGCAATCTCCCAATCCTTTGGTATGGTCTTGTTGCACCATGCTGCCTGTAGGACCTTTAAGAGTAATAGGTCGCCTGATGCTCCCATGTACTTAACCATTTCTGGTGTTATACCATCATGCCCTGCTGCTTTGCCCATCTTGATTTTCTCTAGTGCTGCCCTCAGTTCTTCCATCTTTATGTCATCTTCACCATCATTGGTTTTCTCTTCTGTGCTAGTGGTTATCATTTCCGATGCTTCACCATGCTCACCATCCAGGAGTTCTGAGAAATATTCTTTCCATCTTTCCATTACTTCCTTCGGGGCAGTAAGCAATTTGCCTTGCTTGTCCTTTATAAATTTGAGAGGGCATTGTTTTTCCTTCCTCATGTTCTTTAGGGTCTTATAGAACAATTTCTAGTTTTCTTGTGCATCTTTTTCTAGCTTTTCTCCAAATTCTTCCCAGGACTTCTGTTTTGCTGCTAGCACTTTGTTCTTTGCTTCTGTTCTGAGTGTCACATATTCTCTATATTTTTCCATTTGTCCTGTTGTGTTTTTAGCTCCTAAGTATTGTTTCCATGCCATTTTCTTCTCTCTTATTTTCTCTTTGACTTCCTCTGTCCACCAAGGTGTCCTCTTTCTCTGGTTCCCAAGTCGTACTTCACCGCATGCTTCTGCAGCAGCTGTCTTTATGATATCCTTGAATTTATTCCAGAGGGTTTCCAAGTCATCAGGTCGTTCTTCTGTGTTGCTCACTGCTGTAGCAATAAGCCCCTGATATCTGGTCATAATTTCTGGCTCTCTCAGCTTGTAGGTCCTAATGCTCATTTCTCCTGCTCGTTTACTTGGTTTCTTGCGTGATGTTGGGCAGTTCCTAGGCTGAGCAACTCTTTCAGTTGTTCGTTTGATTGTTAGCAGGTAGTGATCACTTCCAATCTCTGGCCCCCTCCAGACTCTTGCATCTCGTTTTCCGCTGACGAATTTAGTTATTTTGTATACTGTGCTTTGTTCATTTCTCAGTGCTGCCTCTTCTGCCTGTCTTGCAAGATCGTCTAGGAAATTCCTTTTGTTGGCTTGGGTTTGGCATTTAACTTTCTTGTCCAGCTGACTGTACTGTTCGCTATATAGTTGCTTTAACCTGGGGGACTTCGCTTCTGTTTTCTTTCTTTTCATTACCTTTCTCAGTGTTATGGTGTTTA
The DNA here is from genome assembly GCA_024509875.1 of Oreohelix idahoensis. Lineage (NCBI taxonomy): Eukaryota > Metazoa > Mollusca > Gastropoda > Stylommatophora > Oreohelicidae > Oreohelix > Oreohelix idahoensis. The sequence goes on from JAMPIV010010026.1 coordinate 153,165, forward strand.
ATGTTTCTGGTGTTATCCAGTCTTGCTTCTTCCTTTCCTGGAATCCCAAACATGATTTGCTGCTTTCCTTATATATTGTTGAAATGGTGTTGAATTTCTGGTCTATATCATCAGTCCATGTCTTTTCCTGACTTTTGGCAAATTGATATCGTTTCTTTATGTCAGCCGCAAAAGCTTTTCTGGTAAGGGGGTCCTTCAATTTGCTGATGTCAAACCTTTTCTGTGTAGTTACAGTTGGTCCAGCCCTTCTTAGTTTCAACTTTCAGTTTTGCTACTACTAAATGGTGATCACTTCCCACATCTGCACCTCTTCTTACCTTCACATCTTGTAATGCATGTCTCCATCTACCATTAATCATGATGTGATCTATCTGGTTTCTGTCCCGACCATTTGGTGATTCCCATGTTAATTTGTGAATTTCTTTATGTGGGAAAAAAGTTCCTCCAATGACCAGGTTGTTAATACTACAGAAACTTATTAGTTTATCCCCATGTTCGTTTGCTGTTCCGCTGCCGCATTTCCCCATTACTCTTTCATTATATGTATTGTGTGTTCCAACTTTCGCATTGAGGTCTCCCATTACTATAATAAGATCATATCTAGGTGTGTCTTCCATTTCTTTCTGCAGTTGTTGATAGAATTCATCCTTGACCTCTTCATCGCTGTCATTCGTTGGTGCGTAGCATTGTATTATTGTAGTATTGGTGAATCTACCTCTCAATCTTAATCTAATCAGTTTGTTGTTAATGGGTTTCCATTCCAGTAATGTCCTTTCTATTCCTTTCTGTAGAATAATGGCTACACCTTCATTGTGCTGTCCATCCTCTCTTCCAGAGTAAAGTACTGTTTCTCCTGTTGCTGTTTTAACTTTTCCTGCCCCTGTCCATCTGCTCTCGCTTATCCCTAGTAACCTATAGTTTCTCATTTCTGCCGTGACCTGTTTTAGTTTACCTGTCTCATTCATTGTCCTGACATTCCAAAATCATATTCTTGTTCATGTTTTGCTGTCAGGACGTCCGTTCTCGTGTCAGGGCTTCCTTTCGGCTTTCACCACTGACAGTCATACGAGCCTCAGACTCCGGATGTCTGTCCCACAGCAAAGTTTGTTCATTCGTTGTTGTTTCCGTAACTTCGATTTTTTTTTTACACAGACAGGGGTGTCAGCCCTATGCTAAAACCCCTAACCTGGAGGACCAGGGTGTCTACTTTTGTCTGACCCCTGCCCGCGCAAACCTGTCCATCTTGGTAGAAACTTCCAGGAGTAAAACTCCCGCTGGCATAGCTCTGGGGGTAATCAGGGTACGCAAGCCGCCATACCTCGACAAGGTATTGACACCTGTGATGGCAGTATCACCTTCATGTATATGTCTAATTCTCTTCTCTATGTTTGTACTGTTTTAGCTTTCCTCTATTTTTCTTACCCTGTGAGTTCCAGAACAAGTACTACCTTGCAAAGCTATCAATGCTTTTTTTTAAAGAATTAGTGGTGCCTAATGATGTCATACTCCCCCCTGATCTCCTGGGTAGCGAGATAAGATGTCTAGCCTTCTTGGATAAGCGTGAATAAATAGGAGGCCCCGTGTGCAAGTTGCGCACGTTACAAATCCATCGGTAGTTGGAAATCATAAAGAGTAGGCCAAATGGCCGCTGCTCTGGCAAAATAAAATAAATATTAGGAAACCTACCCACCACAAAAATATTTATAGAATGTGTGATTCCTGTATACGCACATTGGAATCCTCATCAGTGCTACAGAGTTCATGCACTGTGTGAAATCCTCCTTGTGTGATCTAAGGGAGAAGATTGGAGTACTGATAGAGTTGTCAGTGTGCAAAGAAGATGTTCCTGAAAACCAAACCAAACCAAAGCTATCAACTGGTTTTTCTCAATTTATTTTTCTTTCTTTTGATGTGATTAAAGTTGGGCCCATTGTGACAAAAGAGAATCTGACAGCATGACATGGAAAAGTAGCAGCACAGCTGATTCCAGACAATGAGGACGACACTGCAGTAAGACGTTCTGAATGGTGGGTTAATTTAAAAACAAATAATAACAATGCATCTTCCTATGACAAAAGACAAAGACAATTTGTGGTGTCATTTAGCGGATTCATTGTACGATTCTCTGGTTTGCTGTATCAGCTGCAGGTGGGTTTTTAAAAGAAGAAAAAAGGTAATGCGTATTGCTTGGACAAAAAGACAAAGAAAATCCCCATGAAAAGAACCATTAGGCGACCGCAGCTGAGATTCAAAGATGTGTGTAAGAGAGACATGAGGGCACTGGACATAAATCCAGCAACCTGGGAGGATGAAGCTGCCGATCGCACCAAGTGGTGATGCTATCTACGGCGCCACTTCAGATTGGGCAAAAAGAAGCTCACACAACAAGCGGAAGAGAGGAGAAAACGTCGAAAGGAACACCAGGAAAATAAGCAGCAGAGGGCTGTCACCTCAGGGGTGCATTCTCATAGTCAGTTATGACTGAAAGGGCCATTATTATTACTGTACGATTCTGGACAAGTGGCATTCACAGGTTGTATTTATTTTCTCATGTTCCTTACTTAGCTCTTGGTTTCTTTCCTTCATTTGACGAAGGAATTGTGGCTGCAACATGGGCAAGTTTCCTTGTTTTTAATGTCCAAAGTAATAGACACTACCTTTTTTTTCTTTGTGTTTTTAAAAACCCACCGATAGCTGACACAGCTCACTAGAGACCACAGCAGCTACTCGGCCTAAAAAAACAAACAAAAAAAACAAAGAATTTAAAATTACTTCTTTCTCTGGTGTAGTGCCATCTGGGCAGTTTAGAATGACGTTCTTGTTGATAGTTTTGGTGGCAAAACAGCAGCGGCTAGCAGGGCTGTCACAACCACCATCACATTTCCCAAAGTTCATGGTAGAAGACTGGCAGCCATTTTCATCTGTATACACATCAAAGTTACGCACACGATCGCAGGTCAATGGTTTGGCTGTGAAAATATACATTTGTCTCTTTGATGTAGTTGATGTGTCACATATATTGCTTTCGGTGAAAGAAAATACAAACCAAGTATGTGTATCATTTTTACACAACTGTAAGAAAATTTCACCAAAAAGAAATCCCCACTATTACTGTCACAAAATTAACCGTGATACAACGTTAAAATATCTCCAATGATACAACGTAGGGATAAAAACTAATGCGTAAGCTGCTAGAATACATGATCGCCCACGCCGCGGGTCATCACCCCCCATGGAAATTAAATTGTTAGACTTGAAGGCAAAACAGAACGGGATGAGAACGGAGATCAAAAGGAAAAATCTGACTGAACGCGTGCTTGAAACTAGCAAGGCTAAAAGACGCAAGTGGTGGGGAAAGGAGGAAAAAGTCACGTTCCCCAAGTTGACATAAAGTAAAGAAATCGACAAAAGGGACCTTGGATATTATACGGCACAGTCATTTCTTGGACGCTTTTGCGATAAACTTAGTCCGTTTATTTGAATGCAGTGATGAACGCATTCCAGAAGATTCTAGAAAATATTTGAAAAGTAACTTTTCTTAATAATAATGTTAGGAATATAAAACCTAGCTGGCCGGATGGCCCATCTTGAGCAGTGAAATAATATGCTTTCATTTATACAGACAGATAGATAATAAGAAAGATATTGACAAAAGACTGTGTTGTTCATATCAGCGAGCGTCTGCATTGAAATAAAACATGTTACTAATTTTCAAAAAATTGTGGCCTTGAAGACGCAAGTGCTAAAATCTAGTTGGAATGAAGAGACGGGGTGGGATGGTGAATTGTGGCTAAAAATAACTTTAAAGGCAGAGTTGGTTAAAAAAACAAGTGTGTTTTTTTGTGAAACGCAAGTAGAGACCGGACGGACCAACAGACAATAAGGCATACTTGACTGAGGTATGACTGAAATGACTTTTTGTTAGGATATTTGAATTTGAAAAAAGAAAAGGCAGTGATTGGCCATAGATGAATATATTATCGGCGCTCAGACGCGCATTTTGTGCCATTCATTATAAGTTGTCCTAGTAGACACAGTGAATTATTAAGTGGTGTAATTCCCAGAAGCTATTGAAATATTTAGAGGGACGCCATCCTAAGGCCAGCAGCTCAGCTGAGTTTTGCTAGCATTTAACTGTGTTCTATATTCATAATTCTGGTAAGACTGAAATTATTTCTTTGTACATTTTAATATTTGTTTAAGGTTTCGAGTGATTTGATACTGCAATAGCATAATCTGTCCCTTACAACAAGTAAGGATTTGCTCTAGACCCCCCGCCCCAGTTCAGGGTCTAGAGACAAATAAAATACATAAACTCCAGTAAGGATTATGAAGGACAGATCAAGTGTTGAGATCAGTGAAACATATCACCTATCCTATTCTATGGCAGGAAGCTAATGAACATATTTCAGAATACGTAGTCTGGGAGAACTTATCCTATGTGAAACCAATTTGGTAAGATGTGTTGTTTGGTCAGAAAGATCTGACCCGTCTATGTGGTGTTGTTGTTGTGTAGTGTTGTGTCCAAAAATGGTTAGAGGATGGAATTCTGACACATGACTAATACTTTGATTGCAGAACTGTGAGTTTCAGTTGGCACCAATGCGGTGTCAAATGAGTTGTTGAATATTACAAGAGTGGACCCGTGCAGTAACATTTTGTCAGAGCAGCCTATTATAGCCCCCAAGCACGGAGAGGTGGGGCCACCAGACTTCTGATATTGCCCCCAAGCACGGAGAGGTGGGGCCACCAGACTTCTGATATTGCCCCCAAGCACAGAGAGGTGGGGCCACCAAACTTCTGATATTGCCCCCAAGCACGGAGAGGTGGGGCCACCAGATCTCAGCACCAGAGCTACACCTTCAAGCTACGTGAGCGTCTGGTCTGCTGAGAATTCACCAACTCAACTTATTTGCTAACACGCCCATAAAATTTCCATCAAATAACTGGACAATGTGTAGTCACCATAGACAGGGAGTGATGAGGCCACCCCAACAGCACATCCATTAAATGTTCTCCCAAATAGATTACAACTATAAACAGTAGTAATATTAACTAGTCTAGTAACATACATATGTACACACCTTGCATTTATTATGTCATATTCATGCATTTCTTTCATAATTGCAAAACCTTTCATATGTTCTGGCCAAAATAAAACCTTGGTTCAGAACAAATAAATTTAAAGAAAATTACTATCCAATTTTTACACACTTGAGTTAGTTCAGTGTATTATAACATTTATTAATATTATTAGACTTAGTAAATATCTGTGTGTGTGTATGTAAACTACCACAACACATTACATATCATTACCCTAGACATTTAACGTAGCCACATTCATTAGTAAAAAAAGATAGGTGTGAGGTCGTAGTGGTAGCAAGAAGGGCCTTCTGACAATTTTTTTTTTTTTTTTTTTTTCCTTAACCAGCGGCACTTGGGCTTTCAGCCCTTCGGCCCAATGACATGTCATTGCGAGGCTGGGGAACCTGAGGACTTTCCTTCCAACCCGGTCAGGAGCTTCGCTCCTTCCCATCCACAGAGGGTTTATCACAGGAGCCGTTCAGGCTATTCAGTCAAATTTCCGGCCGTAAACATTTCTTCAAACGCCGACGCCCGGGTTTGAACCATGAACACCTGGTCGCCAGTACAACGCCGAAGCCATTACACCAGCGCGGCTCCCCTTCTGACAATTCACAGCTACATTTTATCTCAGGAGCCTTCACAGCTGACCTCATGCATCACACTTAGTAATATCACCATCATACAATACCATCAAACCCACTACATATATTGGGGGCTCGTCCGGACTAATTAGCCCATTAAGTATATTAGGATCTCCTGGGGGGAGAATTAGATTAGGGGAACACATTATAAAAATTAAAAGTGTCCCTTAAAATTAAAAGTGTCCCTGAAAATAAAAGTTGGTGAATCTTCACAGCTAGTGGTAGTTAATTAATTAATTAGAATTATTTTAGACTAGAGTAATTAGAAGTACTTTAGTAGTTGGAAATTTTATTTTGCACATTGCTAGATTTGTTTAAAAAGTATGGCGGAGCTGGCCAAATTCAGATCAGCTGCTGTGCTGACGGCAAAGGAGATGGGAATGGATGGTCAGATTTTAATTCAATATGTAACGGCTGAATGTGATAAATATATTGAAAGGGAAGATAGAAAGGTAGCTGAAGAGAAGAGGTTACAAATTGAGGCTGATAGAGAAATTAAGAGGCTGCAGATTGAGGCAGAAGACAAACAACAGCAAAGGGAGGCAGAAGATAAAAGGTTGACTGCCGAAAGGGAGGCAGAAGATAAAAAGGCCGAAAGGGAGGCAGAAGATAGAAGGTTGCAGAGGGAGCACGAATTACGACTCAGGGAGCTGGAGCTACAAGGCCAGGCTCCTGAAAATGGTGCCTGCCCTTTTGCCTCAGATGCTACGCCCAGTCTGGGAGCCTCAAACTCAGCTATGGGGTTTCATTTAGACCATTTTGTTGAGAAAGACGATGACATAGAGGGGTACCTAGGACGTTTTGAGTTATTAGCTACTACATATGGGTTAGAGAGAGAGAGGTGGAGTTTAAAGCTATCACAGGGACTGAGAGGTACTTCTTACGAAGTCTTCGCAAAAATGAACAGAGAAGACCAGCAGAATTATGACATGTTAAAGCAGGCTTTGTTATTGAGGTACGAAAAAAATGGGGAATTTTATCGTAAGAAATTTAGAAATGCCAAGCTGTTGTCTGGGGAGACATACCACCAATTCTCTGCCAGACTGGAAACCTATTTGGAGAAATGGACTGCTCTGGGGAAGACCCAAGATCTTAAAGAAATGATCATGATTGAGCAATTGAGAGAGTCCATGGCTCCAGACATGAGAAAATTTCTCATGGAACAAGGTGCAGAGAAATTGGGAGAGGTTTTAAATGTCACTGAGAGGTATCAGGCAGCCCAGGCAGAGGTAAGTGGTGCTAAAAAGAAGCACATAGACAATTTTAAAGCTCCACAGCAATTTAATAAATTTGATAATAGAGAGCAGGGAAATAAAGGTAGGACAAACTTTGAACGGCCAAGAAATGACTACCGAGACAGAAACTCACAGTTCAATGACCAAAAATCTAATGAAAGAAAACCGTTTAACCAAGGAAAAAGATGGTGTAAATGGTGCAAGAAAGATAACCATAACACCGAATTTTGTAGAAGGAAACCTTCAAACATTGCTGCAATGAAGTCGGGGACTCAAAGATTAAAGGTTAATCCTAAGGGACAGCAGGAACCTTATCACCCCCCAGTTTGTGAGGATGTTATTTGTAATGGGGTCACCATAAGGTGCCTTTATGATACAGGTTTGGATTATGATTCAGTTGTGAAGTCTAGCCTAGTGGACCCAAGTCAGTATACCACAGAAACAGTGGAAATACAAGGGGCAACTAAGGACATACCACTCATGACACTTCCCATCGCAAGGATAACGGTGAAAACTCGCTATGTGGAAGGAGAAATCAGAGCAGCAGTGATAGATGAACCAATCTACCCTCTGATATTGGGGTGTAGATACGTCTTCTTGGGGAATCCCGAGAGACCTGTGATCATGGCGACAGTGCAGACCAGGTCACAGAAGAAGGAGGAAGAAGGTGAACCTATAAATGCTCATCCAGAGGAGATGAGGAAGGCGCAGGCTGAGGATAGGACACTCAAGCCATGTTTTAAAAAATTGCCCAAATGCCACACACCTCCGAGCAAGGGGGAATATTTTATGAAGAACAAACTCTTATACAGGAAGGCCGGAACTGGAACAAATGGTCACAACCAGCTGGTTCTTCCCACTTCATATAGGGATAAAGTGATGGAACTCGGGCATGCGATTCCCTTCAGTGGTCACATGGGGATCAGCGCCACAGGACAGCGTATAGCTTGTCATTACTTCTGGCCAGGGATAACGGAGGATATAAAAAGATATGTCAAATCCTGCCCAGAATGTCAAAGGGTAGCTCCAAAGCACTGGACTGCTCCTGCAACTCTAGGGGAAATGCCCATAGTGGGAACACCTTTTGAGAGGGTTGCAGTGGATATTGTGGGACCTCTCACTCGGACCAAGAGGAGGAACAGTTACATCCTTACTCTGGTGGACACTTGTTCTATGTGGGGAGAGGCGGTAGCCCTGCCATCAATTGATTCAAAACATGTAGCAGAGGCACTACTTACAATATTTACCTGATTAGGATTCCCGCATCAAATCTTGACGGATAATGGTTCTCAGTTCAAGGGGAAACTAACGGAAGAAGTTTTTAAGCTATTTCAAGCCAGACACTTTCATTGTAGTCCGTACCATCCGCAAGGGAACGGCCAGGTAGAGAGGTTCAACGGGACTCTCATTTCTATCCTGAGAAAGCTGGCACATGAAAAACCGGATCTGTGGGATCAATTCCTGCCCGCCGCATTGTTTGCGTACCGGGAGGTACCACATAGTTCAACCGGGATGGCTCCCGCAACTCTGCTATTTGGGAGGCCAATAAAAGGTCCATTAGAAGCACTATTAAGGACCTGGACAGATGAGAAGGCGGAAGAGACTGTTACCTCATCTTATCAATACGTGAACGAACTGACCACTCGTTTGAAAGCTGGATGGAAACTGGCAAATGATAATTTGAAACAAGCCAGGAAGAAACATGCAGCATATTTTAATAGGAAGGCAAAGGACAGAGAACTAGCTGTGGGAGAGAAGGTGCTGCTTCTACTACCCGGTAGCCAGAATAAATTACAAATTGGATGGCAAGGTCCATATACGGTTCTAGAGAAGGTGTCTAGAACAAACTATAAAATTGACAAAAAGGGGAAGGAGAAAGTTTATCATGTAAACCTGTTAAAGAAGTATCTGGACAGACTACTCCAGGAAAGCACCCCCTTACTGACCTTAGCTATCGCAACTCAAATGCAAAAGGAACCACTCACCTCACATGAATACCCATTACATCCTTGTGAAACAGCAGCACAGGTAAAAGTCAGTAATCACCTGACTAAAAACCAGAGGGAGAGAGTTCAACAGGTTCTGGAGGAACATACAGATGTATTAACAGATAAACCAGGCCATACAAATTTGCTACAGTATGACATGAAACTGGTAGACTCAAACCCAATCTGTATGAGAGCCTATTCTATTCCGTTCGCGAAGGAGAAGGCATTGAAGGAAGAAATAGATTATTTGTTGAAGGAGGGGATTATTTCACACAGTGAATCATCTTTTAGCTCTAGTGTCGTATTGTTGAGAAAACCGTCTGGGGAACACAGACTGTGCATAGATTACAGGAAACTGAATGCTGTCACAGAAGGACAAGTGGATCCATTACCAGACACAAAACAGTTATTTGCCAGACTGAACAAGGCAAAATACTTTTCAAAGGTGGATCTTAGTAAAGGCTATTACCAGATCCCAGTGAAGCCTGAAGTGAGACCTTATTTGGCTTTTAGCACTTCGGATGGACATTATGAATTCAACATGCTACCATTCGGACTGAAAAATGCTCCGAGTGTATTTTCAAGGATGATGCGCAAATTGTTGGATCCCCTGAATAACCCATGTATCACGAATTTCATGGATGATATTCTCGTCGCCACAGAGACATTTGAAGAACACATTGAAGCTCTAGAAATGTTATTTAATAGGCTTAGGGAGGCGAACTTGACTGCTAGGCCAACAAAATGTTGCATTGGATGCAAAGAGTTGGAATTCTTGGGACACACTGTATATCAGGGTAGCATGACCCCTGATCCCAAGAACTTGGAAAAACTGCAGAGAGCACCTAGACCACAAACAAAAAAGGACGTGCGATCATTCGTGTCGTTATGCGGATTTTATCAAAAATATATCAAAGATTTTAACTCTATTTGTGCTCCTCTGACTGATCTGACTCGCAAGGGACTTCCAGATAAAATTAATTGGACTGCGCAAAGTGAATTAGCGTTCCAGGACTTAAAGGAAAAACTCACTAGCAAGCCTATTCTCAAACTGCCTGATTTGACACAGGACTTTGTCTTAAGAACCGATGCAAGTAATGTAGGACTCGGAGCGGCTTTGTTGCAAAGATCATCTTCACCTGATGGGGAACTGAAACCAGTCGCTTATGCAAGCCGCAAATTGAATAAGGCGGAACAAGGATACTCCACAAGCGAAAAAGAATGTTTAGCGTTAATCTGGGCAATAAAGAAGTTTCAAATCTATCTGTATGGTAGGACTTTTGTGGTCGAGACGGATCACAGCCACTCGTATTCTTATCTCAGGCTAAGCATGAAAACGCAAGATTGCTGAGGTGGTCTTTATTGCTTCAACCTTATCAGTTTAGTATCCAATATATCCCAGGCAAATTGAATGTCGGTGCAGATTTCCTCAGTCGGCACCCCTGTGATCAAAATTAGAGTAATGGCAGGCGTAAGGAGAGATTTTATCTATGTGTATCACTGGTTTTAGAACTTGCCGTAGGCATGTTTTCAAGTGGGGAGATGTGTCACAAAATTAACCGTGATACAACGTTAAAATATCTCCAATGATACAACGTAGGGATAAAAACTAATGCGTAAGCTGCTAGAATACATGATCGCCCACGCCGCGGGTCATCACCCGCCATGGAAATTAAATTGTTAGACTTGAAGGCAAAACGGAACGGGATGAGAACGGAGATCAAAAGGAAAAATCTGACTGAACGCGTGCTTGAAACTAGCAAGGCTAAAAGACGCAAGTGGTGGGGAAAGGAGGAAAAAGTCACGTTCCCCAAGTTGACATAAAGTAAAGAAATCGACAAAAGGGACCTTGGATATTATACGGCACAGTCATTTCTTGGACGCTTTTGTGATAAACTTAGTCCGTTTATTTGAATGCAGTGATGAACGCATTCCAGAAGATTCTAGAAAATATTTGAAAAGTAACTTTTCTTAATAATAATGTTAGGAATATAAAACCTAGCTGGCCGGATGGCCCATCTTGAGCAGTGAAATAATATGCTTTCATTTATACAGACGGATAGATAATAAGAAAGATATTGACAAAAGACTGTGTTGTTCATATCAGTGAGCGTCTGCATTGAAATAAAACATGTTACTAATTTTCAAAAAATTGTGGCCTTGAAGACGCAAGTGCTAAAATCTAGTTGGAATGAAGAGACGGGGTGGGATGGTGAATTGTGGCTAAAAATAACTTTAAAGGCAGAGTTGGTTCAAAAAACAAGTGTGTTTTTTTGTGAAACGCAAGTAGAGACGGACGGACCAACAGACAATAAGGCATACTTGACTGAGGTATGACTGAAATGACGTTTTGGTAGGATATTTGAATTTGAAAAAAGAAAAGGCAGTGATTGGCCATAGATAAATATATTATCGGCGCTCAGACGCGCATTTTGTGCCATTCATTATAAGTTGTCCTAGTAGACACAGTGAATTATTAAGTGGTGTAATTCCCAGAAGCTATTGAAATATTTAGAGGGACGCCATCCTAAGGCCAGCAGCTCAGCTGAGTTTTGCTAGCATTTAACTGTGTTCTATATTCATAATTCTGGTAAGACTGAAATTATTTCTTTGTACATTTTAATATTTGTTTAAGGTTTCGAGTGATTTGATACTGCAATAGCATAATCTGTCCCTTACAACAAGTAAGGATTCGCTCTAGACCCCCTGCCCCAGTTCAGGGTCTAGAGACAAATAAAATACATAAACTCCAGTAAGGATTATGAAGGACAGATCAAGTGTTGAGATCAGTGAAACATATCACCTATCCTATTCTATGGCAGGAAGCTAATGAACATATTTCAGAATACGTAGTCTGGGAGAACTTATCCTATGTGAAACCAATTTGGTAAGATGTGTTGTTTGGTCAGAAAGATCTGACCCGTCTATGTGGTGTTGTTGTTGTGTAGTGTTGTGTCCAGAAATGGTTAGAGGATGGAATTCTGACACATGACTAATACTTTGATTGCAGAACTGTGAGTTTCAGTTGGCACCAATGCGGTGTCAAATGAGTTGTTGAATATTACAAGAGTGGACCCGTGCAGTAACATTTTGTCAGAGCAGCCTATTATAGCCCCCAAGCACGGAGAGGTGGGGCCACCAGACTTCTGATATTTCCCCCAAGCACGGAGAGGTGGGGCCACCAGACTTCTGATATTGCCCCCAAGCACAGAGAGGTGGGGCCACCAAACTTCTGATATTGCCCCAAGCACGGAGAGGTGGGGCCACCAGATCTCAGCACCAGAGCTACACCTTCAAGCTACGTGAGCATCTGGTCTGCTGAGAATTCACCAACTCAACTTATTTGCTAACACACCCATAAAATTTCCATCAAATAACTGGACAATGTGTAGTCACCATAGACAGGGAGTGATGAGGCCACCCCAACAGCACATCCATTAAATGTTCTCCCAAATAGATTACAACTATAAACAGTAGTAATATTAACTAGTCTAGTAACATACATATGTACACACCTTGCATTTATTATGTCATATTCATGCATTTCTTTCATAATTGCAAAACCTTTCATATGTTCTGGCCAAAATAAAACCTTGGTTCAGAACAAATAAATTTAAAGAAAATTACTATCCAATTTTTACACACTTGAGTTAGTTCAGTGTATTATAACATTTATTAATATTATTAGACTTAGTAAATATCTGTGTGTGTGTATGTAAACTACCACAACACATTACATATCATTACCCTAGACATTTAACGTAGCCACATTCATTAGTAAAAAAAGATAGGTGTGAGGTCGTAGTGGTAGCAAGAAGGGCCTTCTGACAATTCACAGCTACATTTTATCTCAGGAGCCTTCACAGCTGACCTCATGCATCACACTTAGTAATATCACCATCATACAATACCATCAAACCCACTACAATTACCAAGAGAAAAACAATCCTAAGGAAATAAACAATAAAAAGTCAAGAAAATTATAAAATAATACAATCCTAAGGAACTAAACAATAGAAAGTGAAGAAAATTATAAAATAATACAATCCTAAGGAAATAAACAATAAAAAGAAAATTACAAAATAATACAATCCTAAGGAAATAAACAATAAAAAGTCAAGAAAATTACAAAATAAGACTTGGAGGATTGTGTGAGGGAGGTGCTCTAGGTGTGGCCTATACAACAAGAGCTCATGTCAAGCCTCTATCTAGAGTGTTGATGATAGTGAGTTCGAGCGCGAGTTTCACGAACGTCTTCCGCGTTGTACAGCGGCTCTTGCATTGCTGGATTGTATCGAGAGGAGTAGAGTAGGTATGAGGCCTCCTGCTGTGATAAGTGCACATGGGTATGAGTATATGCGATAGAAGTGCTACCATGGAAGGCAGCTTAGTTTATGAGCGAGAGACCTGAGATTTACACTTTGTTGTGAGGGTTAATTATAGAGCAACTGTAGACTCCTGCTCCGTACACCATCAGAGAGACAACAGCCTCACATGCTATAATCATATGTGTGTCGCGCGGAGCAGTATGGGTTCAGCGTGTGGTAGTAGTGTCTGATTCGAGATTCAAGTGTAATCAGAGTACGATGACGGAATTTTCGAGGTTGTGGGAGTTTAGCCGCAATACGACTCTGCGGCACAATAAGCTAGCCACCACGAGCAACGGTAAAATCAGGCTTAGTCCTTTAACTAACAATTCAATATTTCCAATAAATTAGGAGTTAGCTAGCAGATTACACAATACAATTTAGGTGAGTTGTAATTTAGGCTCTTCTTCGACACTAGTGGGGTGGGAGGGAGAGGGGGAGTGTGAGGTAGATACTAGACGTGGAGACACATAAAAACATGAAGCAGATTAGGCGGTCATGCGCGGCGCGACTACAGATACATATTAGACGTTGTGGTAGCGCGTAGAGAAATTCTCTCAGAGGAATCACAATGATGGCACGTATGTGAAGGTTGGACAATAGTTAGAGATGTCATAATCTATTATGTTTATGTAGGTATTAGTATTACAGGCGAGAGAGTTTCAGCTCAGTGAGAATCATGTGAGAGTGCGCGTATATATGATACGAGAGCTAATGATCTGGTCAGCTGAGTCCAGGGAGAGATAGTTGGAGTTGCGTGGGAGGGCGCGTAGTGTGTTTACAAGAGGCGCCTGCCGAATCCTCTCAAGGTGTTCTAGCACAGCGTCAACACAGCGGAGCGCGCAAAGGCGATGCTTCGCTGCCATGGTGTGGAGTAGGGGGGCTGATCGTCGGACGAAGTCTAGCATCTTCTCTTCTTAACGCGGTGAGATTAACGGGTCAGCATATACTGCTACAACAACGATAGACTACATAAGACTTCAGGGTTCGAGAGCAGGCTTCACAAGACGCTCAGTGTTGCAAGTGTTTAGCCGGCAGCAGACAGTCAAGACTACATAGACATAGGTATCTAGGGGTGAGGATTATTGCCGTACATATGGGTAGTGATGAACACATACAAGAGAACACAGGACGGCAATTGCTGATGTGATTTTCACCGATCATTACAACACATTTGTTTGAATCTACTGATGAGCATAGTGGATGAGAGGTTTTATGATGATATGATAAATGTAGGCACACACACATACTCACAGACAGGTGGAGGGGAGATAGAGAGTGAGGAGAGGTAATAGATTTGGTTTGGTGTGGTGGATAGAGGAATGGGGGGGTTGGGAATGAGGGGGAAAAGATCGGTGTATAAGTATCTACTGTACGTATGTTGATGGAGGTGGGATGATATTCACTAGGATGGGAGGGTTAATGGCAGTGATCATGAATGACATGGAGGTTTTGTTGGGTATGACTAGTTGGAGGACTTGTTGGTGATATGGTATGATGGAAGGAGTTACACGAGTGTTTGATAGTTTGAAGGTTTGATGATAGGAGCTAGGAATTTACGACGGGTATAATGGGGGATACAGATATTAAGTTTGTTGTATTCTGGGGTATGAAATGGTTGGAGGTATGATGATATTATAGGACAGTTAAGGTCTAATGGGTCTTGATAGCTCGTCTAGGAGGATTGGTGACTACATGATATAAAGTTGGGGAGTTAGGTAGCGCGCTCTATACTATATGGTGGTTGTTAGGGTCTGATGTGCAGTAAGAATTATCACTTACACAAAGTCATGACTGTCTCTGGATGGCCGTGCACAGTGCAGAGATTGACAGATAGTAAAGGAGTGCTTAGACGTAGCGAAGTGTGTCGCTTGGCGGGAACAGATAGACGACTATTATCTTTCGAGAATGAAGCTGGCTAGTGGCGCGTGGGCATGTACTAGAGGCGGCAAGTGCGTACTGCCATACAGAACATGTGTTAGCGTACAGGCGTATCAGGTTCGATGATCTGGAGGCTTGCAACAGAGCTAATTGAGTATACAATATATAATTTGGACGTAGGGGTCATCAGAGGCTGCTTAGGCGAACGCAAGACGGTGCATAACGACATTATGCACACGTCATATGCTTGCGAGTAAGCAACATCGGTGAGATGTCTATAGCAGATCGATATGCGATTTCTGGATAGTGATTTTATAGATATTAAGGATTATTAGGTTATTTTTGGTGTTATTTGTTTTTTGTGAATGATGGAGGGGAGCATTGGGCCATCGTGTGTTGGTAGAGAACTAAGTGATAGTGAACGTGATGTGCAGGGTAAGTAGGAGGTTGACGGATGGATGGGGATAATTGAAGGTTGTAGTAGCACTGACATTGATATATCACTGAGGATTTCGCTACACTACTAGGTGGTCTTGTAGGGGAGTAATCGGATGTGAGGAACACGTCTGGGTGGGGGGTACAGAGGTCGTTAGATTTTTGTTTATTTAGTTTTTCTATGAAGTTTACAGTTTTAGTGTGATGGGAGTACATATATGAGAGATGGAAACTTTTAGTGAAGACCGATGCATGACTTGTCTTGTTTGGGGTCTATTATATAAAGGGTTTACTGTTGCAACAGGTCATGTATATAAATATATATACAGAAAATATAGATACGGCTGGTATACATATAGAAGAACACACACATATGCTAATGACGGGGAGGGAATGAGAGAGAGGAAGAAGTAATAAGGGAGGAAATTTTATTATATAGGTAGCATGGTAGGACTAGGTTCGTGTATTGTAGAATGACAAAGCGGGTATTTAGTGTCATTAAATTTTAGGATCTCTCTATATAAGGTGGATTCTATGAGCTACTCTGCTAGAGAGAAGTCTCTCCTCTAAATGTCTCTATCTCTTACTATACTATATACATGGCATCTGATGGACTGGGAGGAAAACGTTTTATTACGGCTAATACCAGTTTGCCAGGGTGATCTTGCGCCAATAAAGAGGTGAGAAAGGGTCGTCTCTCTTGTAGGTACATTTGAGACAGACTATGTGCGATAGTTGGCAGGGCGGGTGATTATGGCCGGGTAGAGGGATTGGGATGGTTGTTGGGTAGAGGAAGAACGACTTCTTATGGAACGCAGAGTTATCATACATGAAAGAGAAGGGGGTATTGAGTAGAGTGGGGGTGTGAGTTGGGTGATTGTAGGCACGGTACAGAGATGAAACATTGATGCTGAGGGGAGTTATCAGTATTAGTCATATAGATCGGCCAATAGGAAATGCAGCAATTTGTATACCCGACACAGAGACATATTATGAGATTGATTTACTATTTCAGCGGGGGGGGCGAATTCGTCGTGGACAGAGAGGATCACGTAGTAGCAGAGCGGCCCCGCCGACGCTTAGGTTTGACTCTTAGTCTTGAACATGGCTCTAGATAGGTGCACACAAGGCGTCAAGGGCCCACACGAAAAAAACAATCACAGAGAGCGATTTGAGTGACACGTTCAGATCTGGATAGGAGCTTGCCACGGTAAGAGTGGGCACTTTGTGCGACGAGACACAGTGTCTTCGTGAGAGCGCAGGTTCGGAGGGCACACAAGTGTGGTCAGTCTGATTTAGACAATAGGGTGTTTTATTGACATGATTATCTTCGCACTCTACAGTTTGGGTCTCGATGCATTTATTATGATGAATTTGATTCCTAGATATTAGAGTCTTCTGGTTTATCTGATGCAGGACCGGCCGATATATTCACATGAGGAGACATAGATAGGTCTAAGGGTGTGATACAGGTGGATGTAGGAGACGACTGGTCTTTATGATTTTCCGATGGCATTTGGAGAGAGAGGAACTCTTGAGTACAGGCCCGAGTCACTACTAATATCTTCAAGCGAGGGTCCTTATATGTGTAAACACGGGGTCACTCCGCCGTTCTCTTTCATGAGGTGGAAGGCGCATGCAGGCGACTTGAGAGGTACACGATGTGCGCATTCTGTACAGGCTCACGACACAGACATCTCATGTCATTGTGTTTTTATTGGTAGGGGACTACGATCAGAGGTGGATGCTGCGTAACTATAATGTCCTGTGAGTGGTGTGGAGTAAAGACATAATGAACGGGATAGCAGAGGACTCGGGAACATGATGCACAATTCTGAGGATACTGCAGATTACTGGTCCGGAGGGGTTAAGTAGTGGGGTGACACACTGGCATGTCGGCGTCAGTATGTTTGCGTGGATCCGATGGTCCAGTGGCCCTCATAGCTCGTGCAAGCACGAGCGATCTTGTGAATCCCCACTCAGCTGTGGTCAGCCCAACTGCTCTCGAGTTGCGCGATCTGCTAATTGTCCATAAAGACATATCTTTTCGATGCGACAAATCTGCCATGGGCAATACGAGGTGGCCACTTGGCGCGATGTAAGTGTCTGGCGGAGCGCTAGAGATACTAAACTAGGAGATTCTTATATCTGTACATAGAGCGAGAAGGTCCGATACTCGAGAGCGTGTGGTGTAACTATGTAGACTCTTCTGAACTGAGCGTCACGATGATCATAACTGGTACCACAGAAAGGTACTGAGTGGCCGTGATGGTGGATTGATGGAGTTAAGAACAAGCCATTATGAAAAGACACAAGAACAAAAGATGTGAGACAGCTTCTAGACTGCCTGAGCTGACTGCTTACAGGGTTTATTTAGGTAATAGTGCCCGGGCCGTCTTGAATTGTATTACTCGATAAAGATAACGAATGGTAAACATTGCGACAAGCGGGAAGATGGTAAGGTTAGAGGGTCGTTGTTCATAAGTTTGGCGCGCGAGGCGGCGGATGTTGATAGCGGAGTGGTGTGCAATTGCACTGAGACATCTTACTGTAGAAGTTGAACACCATAACTACTCGGCTGATGGGAGGATATTAGGTGAGGCGTAAGGAAACTGTAGTTAAGTAGAGTGGCACACGGGCGCGGAATAGAGTTGCGCGTGGTGCCGAGATGCATGGGCTATAGTACGCTGGTGACATGAGCACAGAGATGGACTTATTGCATTTGATGAGTGAAAGGGGGACATGCGACAAAGAGTAGTATAGGAGAGGTGTTGATGACTCGGTTCTCCGGACGAAATGAATATTGTTATGTCTGTGACAGGTAGAGTGAAATGGTGGTGAACGTGCATAAGGCTATCTTATCACCGTCTCTCTACATCTGTGAGCTAGTGTGGCAGTTTAGTCGCGTGTGACTGATGAGTGCGCTGAGTTGGTACGCTATAGAGTCAGTCTGGGATGCGTGACACAATGTGCGTAGATGTGATACGAGTGTTGTGGTTACCCACTGCCACACCCAAGACATGATTGGCGTATCTCGAGCGTGGAGAGTGCGGGGTGTATTTGAGAGAGGTCTTGCGTTCGTATCTGGCACTATTTCGTGTCACAATATACGATTCGATGTCTCTCTGGATGCAGTGTACTTGTTGGTAGGCGCGGAGTTGATCATGTGTATGACGTGGTATTTTCTTGCGATCACTACATACTATGACAAAATTAAAAGAACGGACATAAGACCATAATGTAGAAGGACATATTACATTAAGTTGCACACACACACTTGTGTATATATAATATGTACATGGAGATTGCAGCAAGTTTGTGGTCATTCGATTAGTACCACACACGCGTAGAGGAGGGTGTGCGTGGAGGGCAGCATGAGACGAGAGAGACGGAAGAGTAAGGGGGGGACAATGAGCCGAGAGTGGGATCATGGGGCATGGTATATATATAGCTGGGACGGAGATGCAATGTGTCACGTGTGTGAGACAGCATTCCTCTCCATAACTCTGGGCTGACATGTGATGCGAGTAAGCGTGGAGGAGGCGAGATTAGTCTTGTCTAGCAGGGGATGCAGTGGCAGACGGTCAGGGGAAAGTTATAGTATGGTGGGTTTTTGGATTGATTTTTTGTGTCATGACACAATGAGACACAAGTCGAGATTGATGTGCGGGGATGTTATATAGTTGGTTATAGGGATACTCATAAGATGAGAGACATGGTATTTATAGTCTCAGTGAGGGCGCTATGAATGTATTGGATGTCAGAGCAGTTGCACGGGGCACGGTTAGACACGGATTTGCAACTGTATTGGTGGACGAGTGGATGAGATTATAGTTACTGTGATCTCAATGAGCATGTTTATCTGGGAGGTATGAACGTTGGGTTGAATGTGTCGATATCTCAGGGCGAATAGATAAGTAGTAGAAGACTTATTCTGGATAGTTCTAGTGACTGAGGTTGAAAGCTAGAGATCTACGAATAACGTGGAGTGAGGATATTATAAGGTGATACATGGTCGTAGAGAGAGAAACATTATAAGGTTCTCTGAGTGAAGGCTGGGAGAAGGGGAGGAAGACAGTGAGATGTGCACTCTGGAGTAAGATAGATAGCGTTCGCACGGAGGTGGTTCGACGTGGTTAGGAGGTATGACGATAAAGTGGGGTACATCTAGAGGTGGTGAGACTACATCACTCATCTAGGACAGGAACACAGTGTAGTGAGAGCGTGGACTGCATCAGAGGGGGGTGCACTACACATGGGTTCTATACAGGTGTGTGATAGACTCTAGATGAGAACGAGTATATGTTAGAAGCAATGTAGAGAGAGGTATTCAGGTGTGGAACAAATAAGTAACTGAGGTTAATTTGTTGAATTAGGACGACATCGGATCAGAGCGCATTGAGAGTCAGACTAGGTGAGGAGCTTACAGGCATCTGGCGGATCTTTGGTGTGGGGTGACATGTGTGAACTTCGATGGGGAGTGGGGGACATGAGGACAGCAGATAGTTTGGAGTGGTGGATGAGGGCACATGCATGACACAGGCGCTCTAGCATCAGAGTCGTGTGAGGCAAGAAGACAAACAGGAGGAGAGTTGAATGGGTTACAATGGAAGATCAGGACATGTGGCAGGATGGTATCAGTGATCTGGTGTAGGCGTGAGGAGTATGTAGACTATCAAGATGGACACGAAGTGGGGATAGTTCACGTGACCGGAGCTCTTAGCGGAAATGAGGTGAGGATGCAGGTCGGGTGGGGTGAGGGTCTAGGCAGTGAAGCGTGACGCGTCTATGTGGGGATATTGAGTAGGTTTTAAGAGTCGACGAGTGGCAATCGAGGGACAGAGTTATGTTGTGAGGTGGGTGAGACACAACAGATGTGAGCAGGCGAGGGCATGTGGGTGAGACATCTAGTGGTAATAAGGAAGAACAGGACCAGAGCGAGGCGGAGCGGGATTTTGGGACTCGTAGTGGGGGTGGAGCACTTGGGTTCGGAGTATCGGAGACATTGGTACTCTAAGTGGTGAGCGTGGTAAAAGGACACAATGAATTGGAGTGGCTATGTCGGATGATGGGGAATGTTTAGAGAAGTGTGTAGTAGAGCATTTTGATGATCATGACTAGGTATAACACACATGACAATATGGGTGGGGGTTAGTGGAGAATATGGGGGGGGGGTTAGGTGGTGGGTTGATGGGGGGATATAGAAGTGTGATTATATTGTAAGGATAATATAGAGGTGTGTTGATTTTTGTCTAATGGGTAGGTGGTGGGTGTAAGTTGGGGAAGTTTAGGCGTACTATTGAGTGTATGATGGACATGGTGAAGAGATCGGTGACTTGAGTATTTGGGGATGAGGGCACGACAGCTGATATTCTACTGGAGAACACGGGGAGGGGTGGTGGGGGCCAGAGTGTGATGGGGGAATGGACACACAAACAGGTGATAGTGGGGGGGGGTGGGAGAGTAGGATGTGTGGACATTTCTTACAGTGGATGGAGGATAGAGACAGGGATGGTGGGACTATGCATTGTGTAGAGGTGATGTATTGAAAGCTGGTAAGAGGTCTGGGAGTAGTGAGTACTTTCGAGTATGTGTGACAGAGGCTATTGAACAAGGGACTATGAGTGGCGGAAGTGGATTGAAAGGTGATAGAGGTTTCAACTCGTGTATTATGTCAGGAGAGGTAGATGCAACTGCATAAGTGGGGTAGGTGTTGCATGAGGCGGGGGGGGTGGTGCGAGGAAGCATATGAACAAGAGGTGATGTTATGGTTTATACACAAGATAGTGCGGACACACATGAGAGTGATAGTGTAAAAGAAAGGATGTTGTGGCCTGATTGATGGTACGATGTTATATATAGACACATGATGAAGGAGATACAAGATGGATCTTGTTGGTGAGCAGGTTATATTGGTGAGATAACAAGGAGACACAAGACGATGGACTATGGAGTGGTTGCGCTAGTGATGTAGGTTCTCGAGTTACATAGCGGTAAGGGAAGGTGAAAGTGACTATTGGGAAGTACGTTGAACATGTGGGCGTGTGTGTGTAACTTATCGTCTAGAGAAGTGAGTATAGGTGACAGTGTATGAATTGTATCAGATAGGGGCACAGGTTGTAAAGAGTTTCAATCTACCTGGATCTTGATATGGGCGACTTCTTTGTGATAGCATATGATTGGAGTGGCTGATACAGAGTTGGTGACACTCTACACAGTTAGGTATCAATGAGATGAGAATGACACTTGTATGTAGCACGAGGTGAGTTTGACACTAATGAGGACAGTTTGATCGAGTTTCTGTGATGATGACGTTAGGTGTAGGTGGTCGCAGACTTTACTCGTCTGTATAGTTCTGAGTGGCATTCGATTGGGACTTAAAGAGTTAATCTGACCCTGCTTATCACTGATTACTATTTTGAGCCACCTTCTTTAGCATATGTTTGTAAAAGGCTTGTGTTCCTTGGGGAACTGAAAGGGAATGGATTGACTGATTTTTTTCAAACTCGGCCCCTGAGTTACAGTTGTTTTTAAAAAATCCAGAATTGTGGTTCTGCTTTTAGTTCTCAGGTAAAAATATACTAAAATTCTTAGTTCTCATCCCGGGGTGAACAGTTTTCATCATTACCTATCAGATCCCCAAGGAGATTAGGCCTTTAAGTTGATTTTTATTTTTCTCCATGTGTTGTCTGGATATATAGAGGATGAATTCTGAGATTACTGGCGCAAAGATGAGATCAATGGCACAACGATGAGTTCACTGGTACAAAGATGGGATCATTATTACAAAGAGAACACTAATCTTAACCCAGCTTATGAAAATCTTAACTTAACCTTACCTTCACAGGCTCTCCTCTCTAGAACCTCAAAGACAGGTTCCTTACTCTCACAAGCTGTCCTCTTCAGCTCACACTCACTCTGGAATGTCTGAACTACATTTCCCAGCTGGCCGCAGATTAGATCCTCAGGGATGCTCTCGCAGGTTTGACACTTACAGTATGCTATATTGTTACTGCCAACCACACAGACCTGGCCTGGCCCTTTACATCTATCAGGATAACATGGTCCTGAGGACAGAGAATGGGGATGTGGAGAGGAGGCCAATAAGATCCATGTTCCTGGTCTTGATAAAAGTGGAACAAAATGTACTTAGTTTTTTTTTTTTGGGGTGGTGGCTTTTTCATATAATTTTCCTTTGTGCACCTTACAGAGTACAGAGCCACCTCTGTAGCTAGTCTCCTTGTAGGAAGTCTGCAGAAAGCATTCACACGATCCTGCAGCTGTGGTTTCTGTGGCTACTTATTTTACGTGATGAGGTCACCGTGCACAACCTCATATTAGTTGTCATCAGACAATAAAAAAGTAAAAGAAGTAATTGGCACTTCAAGCATTTGAACAAGGGACCATCAAAACGACACCACTGCCTCTCTATCAGAGTAAACCATGACAGGACACAAGCCGGGCTATGTATCCCCAAAAAAATACAACAAGAACAAATAGAAGTGCCTCACCAGGGGTAAGCACTCTTAAAAGAACACAAAGCTACTGCGGAAGATAGGACCCCAAAGACCTTGTAGCTCTATGTGATAGAGTTACTGTGATTTATTTTTCAACAGGCCTCATGTTCTTCTCCTGGTAATATTAGTGAGTTTGGTCTTTTTCTGTAGGTAAATAAATTGGGGTTATAATAGGGATTACCGGGGAGTTTATATTAGATTGGCACCAGTTCTTTTTTCTAAATAATCGCGAACACATAGGGTTTTCTTTGTTACAATTATCGCGGCCATTTTATCGTGTATCAGCGCGTGAGTATTAATTGGGCTGGGTGGAAATGTTCAGACGTTTAAAGAGACCCCACCCGTACGTTCTAATTATAGCATGACCTTGGATAATTATGGAATTATTCCGGTAGGATATAGGTCAGAGCTAATTTTAGCTCATGATCACGGACTATTTTTAGATTTTACGGCAAGATGATTGGGTCAGAAGCATGGCCCCTAAAGGGCAAGTCAAGCGATGACTAATTCATAGCATGGGCTTGTATCAGTTTTTTTGTAATAAATACTCGCGTCTAATAACGTAGAGGTCTCTCTGATTAAAAACTTCATGCCCTGAAAGTCTTCGCCTGTATTCAATATACATAGTTCGTTTGCTCTAAGGAGAGATTCGATCAATTGGGTAAGCATAACTATTTAGCATGGTACTTATAATTCGGTTCTATTAGATCTTAGCCGGTTAACGTATAGGTTCCTCAGGAAGTTTTAATTTAATTTCGTAAACAGAAGTGCCATCAACTGCTATCTGGTAGAAATTTTGTTCTGATAAGTTACAAGGGTGTATATACGGGAGTACATGTATGTATTTTATTTCATTAAGTAATTAATTCTGATTATTTACAAGTGTATATCCACGAGCTTAGTTGTGCTTATAAACTTCTGGGAACAGTAGAAATATCTATTAATTGTGTAACAGGGTTTGGAAATTAACTATATGGTTAAGTCCTTAGGTTCTATCAATACGGAATTTCTGAGGGTCTGATATATATGCAACCTCGATGTAATCATAATAATTGTAGTGTGAATAAGCTTGGTAGTTTTGTATGGTATTTTTTTTGGTGTGCATTTAATTGGTCGTGTAATTAAATATTATGGAGCGGTGATTTTATGTTAACTGGAGATAAGCGTATGGGGGTGAAATAAATGGTTAACAGGTATATGCTCGGATTGTATTGAGTATTGAATTGGGTAAGGTAGTTGGATGAGAGGGGTGAAGTTAACATTATTGAGAATACAGGAACGCATGTATTTAACTACAGGGGTTAAATTGATAACCTCGAGTGTTTATAATTTTCGCAGTATAATTATGCTAGCGAAATTTTTGTAAGTTATTTATGGTGCATTTTTATTGCTGTGTAATCAAATTACAAAGAGATGTAATTTATAATTCTGATAAGGGAATTTCTGTTTACTGAGACGGGAGTTCATCCTTCCTAGATGTACATTTTTTATTGATCAATGAACACCAAAGGTCGGTGATAAAGTAGCCCAAAGTATTACGGACAGGAGGGGTTCCTCAAGTTTGAATGTTGTGACCTGTGGCTAGACATGCATAACAAAAGATTTAGGTCAGCCGTGTCTAGGAGTGATTAACAGACCAGTGGTTACTTTGAAAATGGGATAGCTAAATCAGAGGGGGGATTGCATGGGAGGCTGACCTTGGTGGGGCATAAAATATTATTTATCGCTGGTGCAGGAATAGAGCAGGAGAGCTGCATTGTTTTAAAGGGAGAAGGGAGTTAGGTGTTAGAGATGTGTAACTGTTGACATGTTATATAGCTGTTGTTGTTTATTCCACAGCGAGTTTTCACGGCAAGTAGGAGGGGTAACCTGCCTCTGTCCTTTACAACAGCAAGTTGTCATCTCAGGAGCAGAGAGCTCGAGATATCGCCAGAGGCTAACGAAAATAACATACGGTCCCAGGTAGCGAAGACAAACTTCAGCTGGGAACAGGATTTTCCTTAAAAATCCAGAGCTCTTAGCTCATTATACCACTCCAACAACGGCGCACGGCCGGGAGATTGGTTTAAATTTTATACAGCCATAATAATGATGTTTTCCCCTAAACCTTGAGCGAGTTAACGGGGCAAGCAAGAAGTTGTTCAGCAGCAGTGAAGCTTCTACAATTGATGCAAGTACCTCGTGCTTGATACCCCAGTCATCAGTGCAGTAGTCAGAAACAGGAGACAGGGTTAACATTTCTGGTTCTGAATGTTAACGAGAGAAGGGGCGTAACAGAGACGCCACATCAGCAGACGTCGAGAGTGTCTGAGAGACACTGAAGCAAGGCGGAGAGGAGAGAGAGAGAGAAAATAGCCGGGACCAGTAGGGTCTTATATTATCCTTAGAGGATAGCGTCTGAGCCATAGATGTAATCAAAGTCTACTAGTGTAGAAGGCCAGTGGTGTATTTTAGTGGCGTGTATATCGCCTAAAGAGCTTGGAAGCTGTGTCACCAGTCGTGTAGGCAGTGTCAACAGAACAGTAGAATTATTATTGTAGTAGGGAGTGGTGGCTAAAGTGATGCCCCCACACATTTGTTGTGGTTAAACCATTAACTCTTACTATACGGCAGCTAAAACCGCGTTTTTACGCGCTAGTTTAGCTATCGTTACTGTTGCGCGCCACTTGAACTGGCGAGCCGTAAAATTGGTACTAAACCCGCGCCACTTCACGGGGCTTGCCGGATACTAAGAGTTAATCATTCTATTGTTCCCCAGCAGGGTGAAAGGAGTGAAAGTGGTCAATTTTCTAGTGTATATCAATTTAATTGTTTTTCTTGTTTTCAGGTCTGTGCAACATTGCAAGTATTTATTTTCCTGTGTGATTTGATTGTTTTGAGTTGTTTAATAAAACTAAATAAATGTTCACTGGATCAGTCTCTCTCTAATATATAGCTAACTATACTGTGCATATATATATAATTGTCTATATAGTGTGTCTGTGGTCTTAGTACACCCTTATCTCCTTTGTAAAGGTGCCAGAGGGGGGTGAGTCTATAGCTATTCTTAAACTCACGAGTGGCGAGGGAGAGTCAATCTCGGTTCTCATCCCTCAAAGCCAATAGGCCCATCTGTCCACATTCACTATCATTTCTCATCTAAATCTATCTTCTCAGTCTCTCATACTAGGGTCTTGTCTATACACTGGACACACTCTAAACTTAAATCCACTTTGTGACACTCTACTGAAGCCTTACTTAGTCGTTCCCCTTCTACCGTGAGGTGTAGAGGTTTGGAAGAGAGAGCGCCAGACTTTCCTATCGGCTGTCTTCCTCCTGGCCTGGTTCCGTTCTAGTCCTCGGTCCTTCAAAGATTGTCTAATGTTGTCCTCCCAGCGGACTCTGGGTCATCCTGGGGGTCTGGATCCCTGGCTCTTTATTTCCCATGCTTGTCGTGGTAGCCGATCTTCTCCCATTCTGCAGACATGGCCAAACCATCTTAAGTTACCAACGTTAAATGTGTTGTTTTTTTTTTTTTTGGTAGTGAGAATTGATATGTGGACAAATCACTCTCAGGACACTGCAAGGAACTATGGAATGCAGGATCCAGAATGACCCCCAAAGAACTGGTAGCTCTACTTAAGCCACAATGTTAAATATGTTGTTCCTTTGTTAGTGCTGCTGATTTTTGTTGTTTAACTAGGAATGCTGAGCTTTTCATTCTTTTGCAGCCAATACCACATTCAGACTTGGCTCTTCTGTCCCATAACCGTAATCAGATGCAGGACAAATTGAAAACACTCGATGAGAGGTCACAGCAATTGGGTCTGAAAATACACAAGGAAAAGACAAAAATAATGAGAATAAATGCAGGTAATGATAACAGGGTTGAACTTGAAGAAACACCAATACAAGATGTAGAATCGTACACATATCTTGGCAGTAATATAGACAAAGTTGGAGGGACAGACAGCGATATCAAAATAAGAATACATAAAGCAAGAGGAGCTTTCATTGCATTGGGAAATATATGGAGATCAAGAGAAATCGGATCCAACACGAAAATAAGAATCTTCAACTCAAATGTGAAGTCAGTCCTATTGTATGGCTCTGAGACATGGAGAACAACAAAGACAACAACCAAAAAGCTACAGACTTTCATAAATGGGTGCTTGCGTAGAATAGAGGGATTAAAATGGTTTGACAAGGTTACCAACGTGGAACTGATGACAAGAACTAGACAAGTGCCAGTGGAACAAGAGATGAGAAGAAGACGATGGATAGGACACACACTGAGGAAACCTGTTGATAGCATTACAAGGCAGTCCTTGTTCTGGAACCCCCAGGGCAAGAGAGGCAGAGGTAGACCAAGAAGCACATGGAGAAGAGAGCTGGAAAGAGAGGTGAAAATGATGAGAACGTGGAAAGAACTTGAGATGATGGCACGTGACAGGAGGACTTGGCATGTGTTTGTTGAAGGCCTATGCTCCTTTGGGAGTGGAGGGTTATGATGATGACCACATTCAAGACTCCTTGGTATTAAGTACACTGTAGATATAGGCTTTTCCTGTGGCTTTTTTGCCATTCTGAAATGTGTTGAGTTGAAGTCATGAGCTCCAGTTTCAGATGCCTAGCCTTCTCGGATAAGGGTGTATAAGCTGCGCAAGTTAAAAATCCCTCGGCAGTTGGAAATCATAAGGAGTAGGCAGCTGCCCCGGGAAAAATTGTAAAAATTTAGGAAACCTACCCACCACAACAAAAATTTACAGAAGGTGTGATTCCTGCATAAAACACATTAGGATACTCATCGGTGCTACGGAGTTTGTGCACTGTGCTGAGATCTTCCTGGTGTAATCTAAGGGAAGAGATCAAAGCACTGATGGAGTTGTTCGTGTGCAATGAAGACAGTCCTTCAAACCAGAACCAGCATCATTTCTCTTGTTGCTCCTTACACAGAATGGAGTCACCACGGTTGTTGGTCCCCAGGCAGGAAGCCTGCAAAAGCATTCTGATGCTATCACACTGGTAGATTCTGTAGCAGTTTATTTTATATAATAAGGTTGCCAGCCTCATGCTAGTCACCTCTTATGACATGTTTGAGGAAGCACATAGACCAGTTCTTGTCTATGCCTCCTGGTGCAGTAGTATACTTTCTTTGCCTCTTTAGAGACCTCCCCCCTCCCCCGACAAGTCTGTAACACGTTATTCAAAATCCACAGGGACAGCTTTATTTAAGAGAATGGATTTTTTTTTTTTAAGTTTTCAAATGGCAGCCATATCGTTTGATAAGTAGCCCCCCATATTCACCCAAAATAAGGGACCAAGAGCTAGAAAATACAAACACATTTACATCCTTAGGAAGCATAGTAACACCAGATGGCGGAACAAGCAAAGACATCACTGGCCGAATGAATAAAGCCAGAACAGCTTTCGCCAATCCAAACAACATCTGGAAATCCTCCTAGTACAGTACAAATACTAAATTAAAAACATATATATGAGAGCTGAGTAATTTATGTATTTCTGTATGGTGCAGAGTGCTGGAGAATAACAGAAAATGTCCAAATGGTCCTCTTTCCACACAACCTGCTTAACCCTTTCGCCACGACGGGTTTTTTATTCCCCATGACAACACCATTTTCAGCTTAGTTCGTTCCCCTGAACGACAGGATAATTGTAATTTTAGAGGTCATATTTTTAATTTGACTGTAAACAGTTTATCGTAAAAGGAAACCCATTAAAAGTATATTCTGAACCAGACTACACATACTCTGACGTTGCATCTGGGTAATCTTTACCTTTAGTGCCGTCGAGTATGTATAATATGTGTATTGAGTTAGAATTAGAATCACCGTAAACCTAACCTCAACCTTAACTCTAAATGGTACGAAAATACACATATTAAACATACTCGACGGCAATAAAGGTAAAAATTACCAGAATCTCAGTGAAAAGAGTTGTCAGAATCATTCAAGTTGAATAAATTCAACTCAAACAAGAATTTTCGTGCTCTTTTTCCACAAAATGTTTATGGTTCGGCGGTACGGCAGCATCCATATTTGTACTTTCGCTTTTGTAAAATCACTATTATCAGTTATACCGTATTCGCTAGCAGTAAAATATTTTGTTCGTTTCAAGCTTAGTGGCCAGATTTTTCAATGCTGAATCCGATTATGCCCAGCAATTGCCGATACGGTTGTAATCAGAAGAGTTCTGGTGCTTTTAAAATAGGACGTACGCCGTACGTCTTATAGGTGTATGGGAACGAGGTATCGCGCTACTTCCGTGACGTACTCGGTACGGCACAGCTACAAAAATTGTCAAGATTTATGCCGTACGGCGTACGTCATAATGGTGCTGAAAGGGTTAAGGAAAAATCTTTGAATTTTCTACCCGAACACTATCACCAACCAAGAACAGCTTACTCGGAGTCACCAAGAAGACATGCGCACCATCATAGTGGGTAGACACTGGAATTGAGTTGGCCACATCCTCAGAAGAAACCCTGACACCATCACCAGAACGGCCATGCTATGGACAACAGAAGGAAAGCAAAAGCAAGGATGATCAAAAGCCACCTGGTGGAGAACTGTGAAGGCAGAGATACTGAGCATGAACCAGAACTAGGGCACCACACAAAGGAAGGCTGTCGACCAAGCAAAGTGGAAACAGTTTGTTGCTGCCCTACAAGATGCCACCAGGCGTGATGGTCACTGATTGCTTTGTCAGTCAGCGACCAAGGATCAAAGAAGAAAAAGATTACTTATATTGTAAAACTGAAGTGTTTCCCCTACCATTATCACAGGTACTGTAGCATGGGATAGACTTAGATTCCGTTGTAAATTTGCTGGTACTGTTATCAAAGATTTTCCTGCTTCGGGTTTGTACCCCCTGTTTGCACTTCTCACTACAAGATGACCAAGGACTCCAAGGTGCTGAAAAAAAAAAACGTCAAAAACATGGAAAATCAACTGGATATATATATACAAGACTGCTGCTGTGAGGATTTTATGAATGAATCAATCAATACCCTTTAGCTCCCCAAGAAGGATAGGCCTTCAACAAACACATGCCAAGTCCAACTGTCACATGACATCGGCTCAAGTTCTTTCTCATCATTTTCACTTGTCCCCAGTTCTCTTCTTCATGTGTTTTTTGGTCTACCTCTGTCTCTCTTTCCCTGGGGATTCCTGAATAAGGACTGCCTTGTAATGCTATCAACAGGTTTCCTCAATGTGTATCCTATCTACCGCCAGTGCCTTCTCCTCATCTCTTGTTCCACTGTATCATGGGGTGTGTGAAAACTAAAAGAAAGGCAAAGGTATCCAAATTTGGACTGCCAATTTAGTGCAGTGCAGAAGTGATAGGACAGACTGTCTTACAGGGTATGAGGGCTGAGTGACATACAACAACCAAGATAACAGGTTACTAAGGGGTCTCGATCTTTGTTTTCACCTACACGTTTGTTTTAGTTGTAGCCACCCACTCTCCCTATTTTTTCTGATTAGACAGACACAAATAAAAGATTGGGAAAACTGTATGTTTGGTATCTATCTTTTGTATCAATTTATTAAAGATGAAACCGTTCAAATCAAAAGATAAGAAAAATTAAACATCTATCAAGTTATCTGTAAATACAAGTAATGAAAAGGTGAAAAAACACTAAGCCTTATGGCATCACATATGAAAACAACAATCTGTTTTATAAAAGAAAAAAAAAAATTGAACAACCATTAGATACAGAGTTACGACACTGGACAGGACAACACTTCCACATGAGGGACAAGTACAAGGAATTGTCTCTGGAGTTGGCTGACCGAGCTGGTAGTGAAGGTTGAGCTTTTTAGGTAAACCTCATGATGATAGGAAACTCTATACAGAGCAATACAACAGGAGGCAATCTGATCATCAGAAGTGGTCCCTCGTCGATCAAGTGTTTCGGCCCCTTAATCTCCTTTACACTTGGGGGTAGAGAAGGGGGCGCCCACTTGGGTCATGACTCCCAAGAGTCAGCCTCCTGTTGTCTTCTGCAAAGAATTGAACCCACTCCAACTTGGTTGCAGCTTTCAACTTCACTCCTATTTTCTGCCAGCTGGAGGCAATTGTGAAAGTAACCCCTATGTTGAAAACAAATTACTGTCCCGGGTTCCAAAGCCCTTGGTGATATGTTCCACAGCCCGCACAATGCCCTTTCTGCAGTTTCGCTGAGCCTCTTATGTGCCCATGTTCTTGACTGTCCTTTCAAACCCAACAGTTTCAGTAGATCATACACTCAGGCAGCGAGACCTGGACAACCTATGCCAAGCAAGAAAGAAGGCTCAATACCTTCCATTTATGGTGTCTACTCCACATCCTCAGCATCTCGTGGAAAGATAAAGCAGCATCTCGTGGAAAGATAAAGTGACAAATGTTGAGGTGTTGTCACGTGCTGGCCTTCAAAGCATGTATACACTGCTTAGACAGCACAGACTATGCTGGCTTGGCCATGTCCGCCGCATGGAAGATGGTCGCATCCTGAAGGATATCTTCTTTGGACAATTAGCAGATGGCAAGAGAACAGTTGGGCGACCGCAGCTGAGGTTCAAAGATGTGTGCAAGAGAGATATGAGGGCACTGGACATGGATCCAGCAACATGGCAGGATGAAGCTGCCGATCACACTAAATGACAATGCTATTTACGGCGCCACCACAGATTGGGTGAAAAGAAGCTCACACAACAAGCAGAAGAGAGGAGAAAACGTTGAAAGGAGCACCAGGAAAATAAGCAGCTGAGGGCTGTCACCTCAGGGGCGCATTCCCATAGTCAGTTATGACTGAAGGGTCTATTATTATTATTATTACACTCAGGCAGCCACAAGACCTCTTGCACCTACCTCAACAGCCATGACCCTTGGAGTGAACCATGGTGTCTCAAGTCATTATACTTGGCCACTTTGAACGAGTGTTGCTCGTTCAATCTGGATTCAAATGGCACGGTCAGCTCAATCATTATAATCTGGTGCAATGATGAGGAATGCAGCACTATATCTGTCAGTCTTCGAGATCTTTTGATACTCTCTGGATATGCTCCTAGCCCAGGTAGGTCTACTGCCATCTCCCAGTCATTTGCACAGCCAAAAAGAGATGGTAAACTGCTACTTGATTTACTTGGTTTGGGATGTGCTGACTTTCCTTCTCTCAAGAAAGTATGTATTTGCGGTACTCGGTTTGACTTTGCTGTTCACCTTCACCCTTGCCAGGTCTATTGTAGCAGCCAGCTCCTTTAGTACTCTGTTGTGGCGCCATGTGTATCGCCTTGCCCTAATGACATCTTGCAAGCTGAGAGCACATGTTCAAGTGTCTGCCTCTTATGGCACAGGGGGCACTGAGCATCATCAGACTTTTTCCATCTCACAAGGTTTGCAGACGATGGCAGGAGGTCACACATTGATCTGATAAGGAAGCTGAGTCTAAGAGGCACCATATGCCATATATTATTCCATGTCAAGGACCTTTCCAGGTCTCCTTCCCATGTAGTCCATTGGCCTTGTTGGGCCTGGTTGCACCGTTTTTTGCATCCTCTTACCATTCTCAGCTTCTTGTATTTCCTGAATTACCATGTCTCTGTGTTCCCTGTTTGATGCCTTGGACCACCAGCGGATGCCACTTTGGCCAGATCCTCATCTATTCATCTGTGTGTATCCGATTACCTCCCTTAGCTTGAGCAACTCTTGGGCAGCACCAACAGCTTAATCCACTTTTCACTTCCTTCCAGTTTTCAGTGCGGGCTGAATGGACTTAACTACATCATCTGTTGACTTGCACAGCATCATTGTGACCCTTGCCTTTCCTGCTTTGTATTCTCCAACAACTGACTTGAAAGGAAGCACAAGCTTTGCCTTCTTGCAGTACAGTGCTACGTCTGACAGACCTGGTGGTACCCCTAGCCATTTCCTCGTGAACTTGTTAATCTTTTGCTCTATAGCTTCCACTGTTCTGGAGCTTATTTCATATATAAGCAGTGGCCATAGCAATTTAGGGATCAACATGAACTAGAGGCACCACAGTTTCAACTTTTCTAGGAGTCTGCTTTGGTCTATGATCTGTAGTCCTCTGCCATTTCTAGTTAAGTTGGAAATCACTATATATTACATGAACTATAAGGATATGTTAACAATTAACATACCTAGGTGCTAAAGTGATAACATAGTGACAGAAAGTGAAAATGAAGGCCTCAGCCTTAACAGCAAAAAGACAGAAGAAATGGTCGTCTCAAAGAAAATGGCTTCCCCAGAATGCACTATCAAAGTAGAACAGTTTTAAAACAAGTCAATAGATTAAAATACCTGGGCACGTTAATAACATTGGATGGAAGATGCATCTCAGAAGTGAAGAGCAGAATGGCTCAGGCAAAAACAGCATTCTATAAAATGAAGAGTATTTTATGTTACACTTCTTTGTCAATGGAAGTAAGAGAGTTCTTTAGTGTTATAAAGAGCCAATCCTGACATACAGGAGTGAGTCATGGACAATTAGTAAACAAGTAGGGAAAACATTAGAGGCCACAGAGATGTGGTTTTACAGAAGAATGTTAAAAATACCATGGACAGCAAAAAAATAAGTAATGAGGATGTCCTGAGAGAGGCCAATGCACAAAGAAACTTATTCCATATGTTAGACAGAAGCAATCCACTTTCTTTGGGCATGTTATGAGAAGAGGAAGGTTAAAATATATCGCAACAACAAGTAAGATTGAAGGAAAAAGAGATAAGGGAAGACAAAGAGAGCAAATACTGGACAAAGCCAACAACAGAACTGATAAATACTACTATAGACAGGAAGTTGTGGAGGGGCATGATTGCCTGTGCCACCAGGCATGGTACTTGAAGAAGTTTTGTTATATTTTTTTACATCTAATTTTATCCTTTCTTTTTTTTTTTTTTTTTAATAGTGAAATAGTCAAATGTACACATTACTGTACTGTACAGAACTGTACTCTCCCAAATAATGAACAGATAATTTATGACCGAACATTGGGGGTCAAAAATACTGCAACAGGATTAATAGGATGGCCATCGTAAGTACGAGAGGTTGTAAGTCACATACCTTGTGTAGGGGTCAGAGTGGCTACAAGGTAATGTGTCTGCCTCAAATTCTAAAGGTACTGGGTTCAATTCCCAGTATAGGGAATATAATTTATGGAATTTTTTTTTTCCAGAATAAGTGGTTCCTAATCATGTTATACTCCACCCTGGTCTCCTGGGTTGTGACATCGGATGCCTAGCTTTCTCGGATAAGAGCAAAAAAAAATAGGAAGTCCCGTGTGCAAGTTGCGGATGTTAAAAATCCCACGGCAGTTGGAAATTGTAAAGAGTAGGCCATAAGGCAGCTGCCCTGGCAAAATTTAAAAATTAGAAACCTACCTTCCACAAAAATATTTACAGAATGTGTGATTCCTATATACACACATTGGGAATCTCACTGGTGCTACAGAGTTTGAGCACTGTGCTGATATCCTCCTTGTGTGATCTAAGGGAGGAGATTGGAGCACTGATGGAGTTGTCCATGTGCAATGAAGATAGTCTTTAAAACCAAACCAAACCACATACCTTGTAAGTCGGGGACAATCGGTAAAGACTTACTAACTTAGTCGTTCCCCTTCTACCGTGAGGTGTAGAGGTGTCGGTAAAGACAACTGTGATAATACAAAATTTATGATTGTGATGAAAACAAAATGTCTGTTTGTTTTTAAAACAAGATTAGGAAATGATAAAATGATAAACTCACACTCTTTTTCATTGATAATGGGCGGGCAAGGTTTTCCAATGACTTCTACTTCCACCTTGGTTTCTACTTCTGCTTTGCAGGTCACCGACTCCATGTGACAAACACTGTTGTAGGTTACTTTGTTCGAGGCGCACACCTTTTCTGGAAAGTGAACAAAGGATCATCATCATGATTATCCTTTGGGCTCCTTATGGAGCATGGAGCCACTAGTGTAATTGATCTTCCCTTACAGGAAGCCTGCACCAAGCATTCACACACTCTTACGGCAATTTGTTTTACACGACGAGGCTCTCAACCCCATGCACAACCTCATGATATGTACTTTATATGATATGTACTTTATATGATATGTACTTTATATGATATGTACTTTATACGATATGTACTTTATACGATATGTACTTTATACGATATGCCTGAGGGTGTAGTAGTCCTGTTCTTTCTTCATCTCTTCAGACACCCCCGGGGGACTACACGGGGCGAACAAACAATAGAGATAACTAAATGATGAGGACAAATAATTTCGGTTAACGTGTA
Organism: Oreohelix idahoensis; assembly: GCA_024509875.1. Classification (NCBI taxonomy): domain Eukaryota; kingdom Metazoa; phylum Mollusca; class Gastropoda; order Stylommatophora; family Oreohelicidae; genus Oreohelix; species Oreohelix idahoensis. The sequence goes on from JAMPIV010010026.1 coordinate 188,597, forward strand.
CAACTGATCGTCCCGGGATTTAAATTACTTACTTACTTGGTCGTTCAACCTTTACCCTGGGGTGTAGAGGTTTGCCAGAGAGAGAGCGCCATACTATTCTATCAGCTGTCTTCCTCCTGGCCTGGTTCCAATGTAGTCCTCCCAGCGGACTCTGGGTCGTCCTGGAGGTCTGGATCCCTGGCTCTGAGTTTCTCATATTTGTCATGGCACCCAATCTTCTCCCATTGTGCACGCTGACCAGTGACTCTAAATTTCCGAATTCCTCGGTCCTTCAGAGATTGTCTAATGCTGTCCTCCCAGTAGACTCTGGGTCATCCTGGAGGTCTTAATCCCTGCCTCTTAGTCTCCCATTCTTGTCGTGGTAGCCAACCTTATCATATTCTGGGATTTAAATTACCAAGAATTATTCTTTTCTCCATAAATCTCTTAAAATGTTAAAGATGACTGATTCAGCAAATCTCATTGTCATCAGTTAAGGAGGTGCTTAAAAATGTAATTATCTGATGCTAATTTCATAGAAGCAATCTACTTTCATTGAGCATGTTATGAGAACAGGAAAGCTGGAATATATCGTAACAACAAGAAAGATCGAAAGAAGAAGAGATACAGAGGAAGACAAAGATAGCAGATATTGGACAGTTTGTCATCGTGGCATGGAAAGTCAACAGCAGAATTGATAAATAGTACTTGCAACAGGAAGTTGTGGAGAGACATGATCACCTATGCCACCTGACATGGTACTTGAAGAAGACACCTCTACTTCAGTTTTCAGAGATCTGTTTTACTGGAAAGCCATAAATATGTTCCAATGTCAACAGCAAGGCATCTTCTGCCCATATAAATAGGACTTGGCATGCAGTTGTTTTGCACAAAAATTATTTTTGTCCTGCAAGTATCAGGACTAAATCACTATTGTGGAACTGATGATGAGAACCAGACAAGCACCAGTAGAACAAGAGATGGGAAGAAGGACGTTGAGATGGATAAGGCACATACCGAGAAAACCTGCTGATAGCATTACAAAGTCATGGAATCGCCAGACTCAAGGCCTAAAAACCCAACCCCTGCAGACCCAAGTAGAACAGTCCCAACTGAGATGGTTTGGCCATGTCTGCAGAATGGGAGAAGATCAGCTACCATGGCAAGCATGGAAAACTAAGAGCCAGGGATCCAGACCTCCAGGACGACCCAAAGTCCACTGGTAGGATAACATTAGACAATCTTTGAAGGACCGAGGACTAGAATGGAACCAAGCCAGGAGGAAGACAGCCGTTAGGATAGTATGGCACTCTCTCTTCCAAACCTCTACACCTCACGGTAGAAGAGGAATGACTAAGTAAGTAAAAGGAATCGCTAGGGTAAGAGTGGTAGAGGGTGACCAATGAACACACAGAGAATATAACTGGTAGAGGGTGACCAATGAACACACAGAGAATATAACTGGAGGCAGGCATGATGAAGACATGGAAAAACCTTGAGCTGATGGTACAAGCCATGAATACTTGGTATAAGTTTCTTCAAGGCCTATGCTCCTTGTGGAGCTAAAACATGATGATGATGAAGTGTTAGGAATGGGTGTAGAAGTGTTTAAATTTCTGCTTTTTTGAAAGTATAAAATCAGCGGATATTTCCTGCCACAGTAGAGGGAATTAACCTTGCCCGAGTCACAATTTATTACCTTGGGGTCAGCCCTTAGGACATGGAACTAAAACAGCAATTTGGTATAAAGAACAAACAGCCATGTTGTTTAGACCATGCTGCCAATATGATCTACTAATATGAGGTTGTGCTTGGGACAAAACCTGCTACAGATAACCACTGCTCCAAGACTGCATGAATGCTTTTGTTGCAGGCTTCCTGCTTGAGGACCCAGCTGTAGTGGAGCTTCCACGCTGTAGTGGAGCTTTCACGCTCAATAAAGGACAGAAAAAAAAATGACGATGATGATGACGCAGGCAAAAGCAGAAGAAAGATGTTTTAACATTTGTTAGGGAATCCAAACTAATGATCAGTTACAGGCTGAGAAAATCTTATCGTAACACAGAGAAACATTCATTCCCTGACATGGACCCCTCTCGGGAAAACACAGAAAGGGAAAACTCTGGAGTTTTTGATGAGTCTGAAAGATGCAGCAACAGTGATAAATGCAGTCAGCGTCTCATAAACTGCTTGGGTCAGGGTCAGCGAACCAGAGCTGACCTAGACCCGACTCCACCTCCAAGTGGTGGTCCTGAAAACAGGCTGCATCACTGCAGTCTGGCTGAGAGAGTAGGGATCGAAGAGGGAAGGCAAACCCGGTAAAAAATGCGATGCTGAAGTTGGATGTGTCAGCCGAAAGGCGCAAATATTGCAGCTTCGCTGTAAATGGACATAACGCAACCAACGCCCTTTTCAGGACGAACGAGGAAGAAGAAGAAGAATGAGGAGTCTCATGTTGTTTTTTGGGATCTCAAAGAAAGAACAAAACTGTTGTTCCCTAAGTCATGTCTTGTAAGGTGACTAAAATTACATTGTGCATGAGGCTGGCAACCTTATCATGTAAAATAAATTACTACAGAAACCACCACTGTAGGGGCATGCACTCTAGTGCAGACTTGCGGCAAGGGGGCCAGCTAGAGTTGTAGCTCCTGGCTCCATTAAACAGCTAAACAGGAGATGTGATGATGATGACGACATAGAAATGAGAAAATCTCTGATAGACATTGTGTTTTGGTAGGATGGGGGCATGTCTTGCCAATTTAAATGGGGCAAAGTTCAGACCAAATAAAAATCCCTGGACAGACCTTGTCAGTGTGCCCAAAGATCCTGATGTAAAATGGAGCCAATGTACAGTGACTTACTGAGTGATCCCAACTTCATAACTGTCAACAGCAGACGTGAGGTGGTCATGTGAAAGTGACACATCCTCATATAACTTGTCTGCTCTTTTTCTTCTTCTATGCTTGCTATCTTCAATCAAATATCACATGGTGACTGAATGATTGATTCCAACATTCTAACTTTCAACAGTAGATTGAGGTGGTCATGTGACAGAGACACATACTCTATCTTACATTTCTTCTTCTGTATTTGCCATCTTCATATAAAGATGCTAAAATATCCATTAGTGCCAAAGTATTTTAAATGTGTGACTGACTGATCGATTACAACATTCTAATTTTCAACAGTAGATTGAGGTGATCATATGAAAGTGACATATCCTCTATCACACAATTCTTCTTCTGTATTTGCCATCTTCACTGAAAGTTGTTTAAATATCAAATGGTGCCAACATATTTTGAATATGTAACTAACTGACTGATTTCAACATTCTAACTTTATCACATTAACTACAGCAAGCCGGTGGGACCGGCTCATGAAATCCTATCATTTGGACCGCAAGCCACTCAGAGCGTCGATCTATGTTTAGTAATAAAACAAATGAAAAATGTACTGAAACTCATTCTGATCTGGTTCAAGATTTTAAGTTGCCACCAGAGAACAAATTCCCAAAGCACGGTTGTTGTAGAACATTGGAAAATTGATAGTATGTTAATATTTTCATCGTTTTGGGTTAGTTACTAAATCGTGTAAAACTGTTTTCAGTGGCAACTAGTCATAGGACCACAAAAAATGCTTGTACATCTCCAATAATGGCTGAACAAGCTAGAAATTTGTTTCAACAATTGACTGATAGATCTAGCGACGAGGACAAGAGTGAAAACGGTGTGCACATTGATTGAAATAGTGATTTTGATAGTAGTGGAGTGCAAGCAGTGATGATAGTGAAAAAATTGCAAGCACTCGGCCACCGGAGGGCCGTAAAATAGCAAAGATCTCAGAGTTATAAATGGTGCAGGAAATAATTAGTACATTCATTTATCTTTAAAATGACGTATAATTCAGAACAATCTGTAAGCAATCACAAAAACTACAGCTTAATTTGTGCATACTCCTACAGGGTGAAAATGGGAGCAAAATTTAATTACGCCACAGCGTGTTTTCCAATTCGGTAGTTAATGTGTTAAACAGTAGATTGATTTGGTCATGTGAAAGAGACATATCCTCAATCTTACATTTTTTACACCTTGCTTTCTACATACGCTGTCCTCATTTAAACATATTACATATCTAATGGTGCCATAGGATGTGGCTCGACTGACTTATTCCAACTTACCAGTTGTGGTGTAGGTGGAATTCTCACATTTTGGGCACTGACACTGAGGTATGCCCTTCACATCCTCACAAGTAGAGTACTGTTTATTGCAGGTCACTTTTTTACATTTGTCTGGAGAAAGAGATAGGCTATGAGATCATTATGAGAGGTAGAGGATAATTAGTCACAGACAGAAAAAGTATTTGGAAAGAAACTGTGCTAGTTACATAAATCAATTTTAATGTAGGAGTTAGTAAAAGAGTTTATATGTGAGAGTTAGTCAGACAGATCAGCATTGTAACAGAAATCAATATTTGAGAGACAGTCACAGAAATCAATATTTGAGAGTCACAAAAATTAGCATTAGATAACTGATGGAGTTAGTCACAGAGCTCAGTATTAGATAACTGATGAAGTTTGTCACAGAAATCAATATTAGAGACAAAGAGAGAGAGAGAGAGAGAGAGAGTCACATAAATCACCATTAGATAAGTGATTGAGTTTATCACAGAAATCAATATTAGACAAAGAGAGAGAGAAAGAGTTAGTCACATAGATCAGCATTAGGTAAGTGACTGAGTTGTCACAGAGATCAGTATTAGATAACTGATGAAGTTTGTCACACAGATCAATATTAGAGAGAGAGAGAGACAGACAGAGAGACAGATAGAGCGAGAGAGAGAAGACAGAGGCAGAGAGACAGATAGAACGAGAGAGAGACAGACAGAGGCAGAGAGACAGATAGAACGAGAGAGAGAGACAGAGAGAGACACTGACAGAGAGCAAGAGAGAAAGACACAGATAGAGAGACAGATAGAGCAAGAGAGAGACAGAGAGAGACACAGAGGCAGAGAGACAGATAGAGCAAGAGAGAGACAGACAGAGGCAGATTGACAGATAGAGCGAGAGAGAGACAGAGACACAGACAGAGGCAGAGAGACAGATAGAGTGAGAGAGAGACAGAGAGAGACACAGACAGAGGCAGAGAGACATATAGAGCAAGAGAGAGACAGACAGAGGCAGATTGACAGATAGAGCGAGAGAGAGAGACAGAGAGAGACACAGACAGAGGCAGAGAGACAGATAGAGTGAGAGAGAGACAGACAGAGGCAGAGAGACAGATAGAGTGAGAGAGAGACAGAGAGAGACACAGACAGAGGCAGAGAGACAGATAGAGCAAGAGAGAGATACAGAGAGACAGATAGAGCAAGAGAGAGACACAGACAGAGGCAGAGAGACAGATAGAGCAAGAGAGAGACACAGATAGAGAGACAGATAGAGCAAGAGAGAGACAGAGAGAGACACAGACAGAGGCAGAGAGACAGACAGAGCAAGAGAGAGACAGACAGAGGCAGAGAGACAGATAGAGTGAGAGAGAGACAGAGACAGAGAGACAGATAGAGTGAGAGAGAGTCAGAGAGACAGATAGAGCAAGAGAGAGACAGAGAGAGGCAGAGAGACAGCTAGAGCAAGAGAGAGAGACACACACACAGAGCAAGAGAGAGACAGGAGAGACAGAGAGAGATAGTGAGAGTCATACAGATAAGCATTAGACAAATGGTGGAATATTTGTATCATAGACCAAACCTTAGGAGGAAGTTAGGTACACTTCCGCATTAGATAACTGACTGATGGGGTTTGCCACATATATTAGCAACATATTACCGATGGAGTTAGTCATAGTGAACAGTGCTAGATAACTTATGGAATTAGTCACAGAGGTCAATATTTGAGAGACAGCTAGTCATAGAGATCACCTTTACATAACTGATGAAGTTTGTCACAGAGATCAGCACTAGATACATTATGTAATTAGTCACAGAGATCAATATTTGAGAGAGTTATCACAGAGATCAGCATTAACTGATGGAGTTAGTCACAGAGATCAACATTTGAGAGAATTGGTCACAGAGATCAGCATTAGACAACTGATGGAGTTAGTCACAGAGATCAGCATTAAATAACTGACAGAGTTAGTCATAGACAACAGCATTAGATAACTGATGGAATTATTTAGGAGGTCAATATTAGTGGGAAAGTTAATCATATAGATCAGCATTAGATAAGTGATGCAGCTAGTCACAGAGATCAATATTTCAGAGACAGTCATAGAGATCAGCTTTACATAACTGATGAAGTTTGTCACAGAGATCAGCACTGGATAACTTGTGTAATTAGTCACAGAGATCAATATTCTTGGGAAAGTTAATCATAGAGATCAGTTTTAGATAAGTGATGCAGCTAGTCACAGAGATCAATATTAACTCTTAGTATACGAGCTAATTTCATGACTACCATTACAGATTTTGCAATAAATAATTTATTTATAAAGATAACATAAAGTGTTATATATCAAAATGTGAAGAAATGAAACCCCTATATCATGCACGTAACTAAATTGTTCAGTGGTTTTAAACATGCATTCAGCTATAAATTTTCGCTATTGACGGGGATCGATCATCGGCTTCTCTAGAAGGCCGCTCGTATACTAAGAGTTAATGGGAAAGTTAATCATAGAGATCAGAATTAGATAAGTGATGGAGCTAGTCACAGAGATCAATATTAGTGGCAAAGTTAATCATAGAGATCAGAATTAGATAAGTGATGGAGCTAGTCACAGAGATCAATATTAATGGGAAAGTTAATCACAGAGATCAGCTTTTAGATAAGTGATGGAGTTAGTCACAGAGATCAATATTAGTGGCAAAGTTAATCATAGAGATCAGAATTAGATAAGTGATGGAGCTAGTCACAGAGATCAATATTAGTGGCAAAGTTAATCATAGAGATCAGAATTAGATAAGTGATGGAGCTAGTCACAGAGATCAATATTAGTGGCAAAGTTAATCATAGAGATCAGAATTAGATAAGTGATGGAGCTAGTCACAGAGATCAATATTTGAGAAATGCTAGTCACAGAGATCAGCATTTGATAACTGATGAAGTTAGTCGCAGAGATCAATATTTGAGAGACAATCACAGAGATAAGCATTAGATAACTTATAAAATTAATTACACATATCAATATTTGAGAGATGCTAGTCACAGAGATCAGCATTTGATAACTGATGAACAGCTAAAATACTTTGGCCACATAAAAAGGCATAACACCTTGCAGAAGACCATAACAGAAGGGAGAGTTGAAGGCAAACGTTCAAGGGGAAGACAGCGCTATAAGTGGGAAGATAACATCAAGAGATGGACAGGAAAGAGTCTATCAGAGTGCACCACCAAGACAAAAGACGTTGGAGATCCATTACAGCCAACCTTCGTTGTGGAGATGGCAACTGACGATGATGATGATGAAGTTAGTCGAAGAGATCAATATTTGAGGGAAAGTTAGTCGCAGAGATTAGCATTTGATAACTGATGAAGTTAGTTGCAGATATCAATATTTGAGGGAAAGTTAGTCGCACACATCTGCATTCTTCTTCTTCTTCAAATACCATGCTTGGTGACATATGCAAAATGTCTCTTCACAACTTCCTGTCTCGGGTACTGCTTATCATTTCTGCTGCTGACTTCTTCCTGTACCACGATACCAAAATGTCCAGCATCTTCTCTCTCTGTTTCTTTATACTTCAATCTTTGATGTTGTCACAACATATATCAACTTCTTACAACATGCCCAATGAAAGTGGCCTGCTTCCTTCTAACGTGAGTATTAAGCTTCCTTTGCGCACCAGCTTCTTTCTGGACATCCCCATTACTACTGTTAGCTGTCCATGGTATTCTTACGTCCTCAGAAGAGACCCCGATGCCATCATAAGAATAGCTATGCAAGGGACCCCTGAAGGAGAGCAAAAGAGAGATCACCCAAAAACAACTTGGCGGAGAACTGTTGAGGCTGAGATGCAAAGAATGAACCAGAGCTGGGGCACTTCACGAAGGAAAACCGAGCAAAGTAGAAGCAGTTTGTTTCTGCCCTACAAGACGCCACCAGGCCGGATGGCCACTGACTGCTTTGACAGTTGGCGGCTGAAGATCAAAGAAGATTATTTTTAACAATCTTCTGTAAAACCATGGATTGTCTTGGTTGTTTACTAATTGTCCACGGCTCACTTCTATATGTTAAGATTGGCTATATAACACTGAAGAACTCTCTTTCATAAGATCTGCATTAGATAAACAATTGGTACAGAAAAATAATAAAAGAGGATTCTGTAACAGCAATAAAAAAAAAAAGAAGAAATCAAAATGAAAAACTGAAATAAATTCAGTTTAACAAATGAGCAAAAAAAAAAGAAAAATTTTGGTTTCATCCCAAGAACCTGTCACTGAGAAATAAATACTAAAGTAGCACTGACCTTTGCATGGACCCCTATAGTTAACACTCAGCTGGTCATTGTCTGTTCGACAAGCTGCAACAAACAGGGACCTGTAGCTAGGATACGTCTTGCCGTCTGTACCACACACCTGGGACAATAAATGATGATAGTGATCATTATTATCATTATGATGATTCAGCTCCACAAGGAGCATAGGCCATCAAGGAATTCAAGCTAAGCCTCCCTGTCCTGTGCCAGTAGTTTACAGGCGTTCCCTGTCTTATCACTTTCGTGAACGTAGTACAGAGTTGGTGCAACAGATCTCTGCATCTGCGGCATCAGCCCGATGACAGCCAAACGCCTGCTGCAGTCCTGCCCAACATACAGCAATGAACGGAGCAGCATATGGCAACAACCTACCTCACTCCATGAAAAACTGTTTGGAGATGGCAGAAACTTTGAGCTGGCTATTGCCTTTATTAGAGTCATTAATGTGGAAGTCTGAGGGCAAACAGGATGTCAGGAACCTTGAGCTGACTACTGCCTTTATTAGAGTCATTAATGTGGAAGTCTGAGGGCGAACAGGATGTCAGGAACCTTGAGCTGACTACTGCCTTTATTAGAGTCATTAATGTGGAAGTCTGAGGGCGAACAGGATGTCAGGAACCTTGAGCTGACTACTGCCTTTATTAGAGTCATTAATGTGGAAGTCTGAGGGCGAATGAGGACGAAGAAGAACCTCTCTTACCCTGAGGATTCCAAAACAAGGACCCTCTCCTTGTAATGTTATCAGCTGGCTTCCCCAATGTGTATTCCATCCAACGTCAACATTGGAGTAGCTAAGAGGTATGGTATCTGCCTCTAATTCTGAAGGTACCAGGTTCGATTCCCAGTGCAGGTAATTTGATGGAAATTTGCTCAGAACCAGTGGGTCCTAATAATGTCATACTCCCCCCTGATCTCATGGGTAGTGAGATCGGATGCCAAGCCTTCTCGAAAAAGGGCGAAAAACAGGAGGTCCCGGTGTACAAGTTGCACATGTTAAAAATCCCTCTGTAGTTGGAAATCATTAAGAGCAGGCCATAAGGCCGCTGCCCTGGCAAAATTTAAAAATTAGAAACCTACCCACCACAAAAATATTTATAGAATGTGTGATTCCTATATACATACATTGGGATCCTCGCCTGTGCTACGGAGTTCATGCACTGTGCTGAGATCCTCCTTGTGTTATCTAAGGGAGGAAATCAGAGCACTGATGGAGTTGTCTGTGTGCAATGAAGATAGTCCTTCAAATCAAACCAACATCTTCTCCTCATACATTGCTTCAGATGGTACTTGTCATCTGCTTCTTCCCATTAGTAATCTTGTCATAGCATTTCAATCTTTCTAGCCTGCGCAAGCATCCATTTATAAAAGTCTATCTTTTCTTTTTGGTTGTCATATTTGTTATTCTCCATGTTCAGGGCCATAAAATATGACCCTTGGGTGATGTGGTCATCACACTGGCCGCCTTTAACCTTCTCAGATTAGCTATGTGTTGGGGTAGAATTAGTAGTATATCTTCTCCCCACCGAGTTCTTCTTTAAATTGCTGGTAACGAGTTGGCAGATCAGAACGCCAAGAATGGAAGAACAAGTAAAAACAATATAAGAGCAGGACTGGGAAGATCGGAAATCAAGAGCCTAGTGAAGATAACAATAAACGAGGAATGGAAGACAACATGGAAGAAAAGTAGAAAAGGCAGACACGCGTTCAAACTGCTGAAAGAACCAACGAGGACGTGCCAGGTCAGAGAAGAATTAAAGATACCATCAAACAAAAAACTGTGGCGACTCCGTCTCGGTGCAGCATACTTTATGATAGAAGAACCACACTGCCAAGAATGTCAGGAAGAGAATGACATAGACCACTACCTGATCCACTGTAAAAAGTATGAACAACAAAGGCTTGAATTAAAAACTTACTATAGAAATCACAATATAGACTTGACAGGTGATAAGGTTTTAAGTATAGATGCCCCAAGAGATGCCCAATCAATACTTAAAAGATATATACATAAAACAAAGGAAAACATATAAGGTTAGTAACAAAAAAGCAAAAAAAAAAAAACAAATTAAAAAAAAAAAAAAACTTACTAACTACTCATAGGACAAGGAAAGACAACGAGGTATTAAATAAAATAAAAAACAACTCAAAAAGAACAAATACTAATACAAAGTAAAACCAAGTGTAAAGGACAATAGTTATCAAGAAACAATACAGAAGAGAAAATAAAATAGACAAATACTAATATAAACTAAAATCAGCAACTGCTAAAGACAACAGCTATTTAAATTGAATACAAAATTAAAAAATAAAATGACACTAAATACCCCAATTATAACCAAATTTCAGGTTGAACAGGGTAGACCAAGATGGAACGAGAAGAGGCAATAATGGTCAGCTGTTAAGTGCCCGCTCTCCACCCATCACCTCATCAAAACAACAACAACTTCTGTAAATCATCAAGTAGCTGGTTCTTAGCTTCCAGCTTGTCTAGGGTATATTTTGTAACAGGCCTCTAAGTCCAACTTTTTAAACAGCCTTAGAACGTGTAATCAGTCTTCAACAGTCAGAAACTTGATAAGGCCAGTTTGACGTTGAAGAACACATATTCACTTTTAATATAGGACGAAGCTCCTTATATATATTTGCATCCAATATATATATTAATCAATGGCATTCACTAGCCAGTCCATGAAACCAGTCTATCGTCACGTAGACTAAGGACAAGATGTCTTATGTATACTGCTGAAATCTTTAATGAAGTCGTTCCACACTCACTTCTTTCTATTCAGCATTCGCTTGTCCATTTAATTATAATCAAGCATAGACTCCATACTGTAGGACGACCTAGCTGATATAAATTCTGAAAGACTCTATCACAAGAGTACACTTTCTGGAGCTCATCAAAACACGTCTTCTCACACACAGTAATACACAGCGAAAGAGGACAAATACTAGCTCAAATCTGCCACGCAAGGCCGGCAAAGAATCGTCTGCCAAATATTAGCAGACTATGTGACGTACTTCCGGAGTAGTCCGGGCAACACATATCAACAAGGAAGTATGTATACAAACCATGTCGAGTGCGATAAAACCTGTTATGATTTTACACATAACACTCTGGTACCCAATTCATGAGGCTGGGTCAACCTCGGAGTTGTTTGTGATCTAAAAATAATCCCACCTCAACTGGGGTTCGAACCATAGACCACTGAGCTCGGCCGCCACCGTGGCTCATTATTTTTATGCAGGACTTCATTTCTTTTGATCTCCAAATATTTCCCTATGCAATGAAAGCTCCTCTTGCCCTTTCTAATCTTATTGTCAATCCACCGTCTCTTCCTCCAATTTTGTCTATATTCTCTCTCTCTCATCGCCCCTCATCTCCCAAAGGAGCATAGGCCTTCAACAAACGTATGCCAAGTTTTCTTGTCCTGTGCCATCAGCATGTTCTCTTCATCCCCTTCATGCCTGTCTCCAGTTCTCTTCTCCATGTGTTCCTAGGCATCTCTTTATAGTGCTGCCAGGATACTTGTATCATGTTTGGACATTCCACTTGTCCAATCTAGAGATTTTCCTAGAAGAAGAAAACAAGGTGGTCAGCAACCTAGATTCATTCTGGCTTTCTCTGGGCGGGATCACAAGCATCTTTTTATAGAGGCCCTTTGCCTTTTCTGGATGACTGAGTTGAATTATTTGAACCACTTGCCTTGGATAAGATGCCACCAGGCATGATGGTCACTGATTGTTTTGTCAGTCAGTGGCCAAGGACAAAAGAAGAAAAAGACTTGACTCTGATGACTTGTCCATGCTGTTGTTGAAGTTAATTTGGCTCAAAGTTTCTACATGAAGTGGTAGCTAGCCCTCACCAAGCCCTTCTTAGTTGACTTATGACTTGCCTGGTAGAACAGTGTTACTATTCCTTGTTCCCCTTTTGGGCTCAAAACCTAGTAGCATCACTCCCCAGCTGTAAATGGGTACCTGACCCTGCTCTTGAATTATGGAAGGCAACAAGCACAAGGAAGGGAACTGGTTACTCCACTTCAAATGTAAGACTAACAGGGATGGATGTATAAGAGAATGCAATCGTGTATACAACCAGTGTGCTACAGGAACAATTAGCATTCATATCCTTCAACATTTGCTGAGGGAGATTGAGCACCTATAGGTTTTGTCTGGAGCGCAACGATGTTGATTCTGATCAATGGTAACAATAAGTAAGTACACGTTGAATTTACTGTTTTTTGACAGAAATTTATCAATGTTTGACAGAAATTTATCAATGTTTGACAGAAATTTATCAATGTTTGACAGCAATCAGCAACCTGAAGGACGTCTAGCATAAGTACAAATAACTTTTGTCACAAGTGAATGAGAAAAGACATAAGTAAAAGATAATATTAATCATGTACACCTTTTAGTTTGGATCCTAAAAAAAATATTTTAAACAAATGTGCTGTGTTTTTATTGCCTAACTTGTAAATTGTTCAAATTTGAAGCGTGAAAAGGGGGCAATTGGCTTAATTGGGGTTTAGCCTCTCAATGCGGTGTAAGTAATCCTGAGTTATTGTTTTTGTTATACTGAGTCATGTTATATCGAATTTATGGTGTATGTTTCTGAGAATGTTCCCAATTTTCTCTTGAAATTTACACCATCACCAAAACTTCCAAACCACTTCTCTGGATTATTAAAAACAGACATTGAAAAAACAAATATGATAATTGCTATGAAGAAGAAGAAAAGGAGAAGATAAGCTGATTATAATTAGGTCATTACCGTTCCAGGATCCTCACATTTCTTTCCATGGCATGCACAGCATTTCTTGGTTACTGGTCCAGCAGTCACATCACCTGAAAAGATGTAGTGTATATACTGCAGACTGATCACACCACAGAGCTGCATAATTTATGTACTTCTGTATGGTGCAGAATGCTGAAGAGTAACAGAAAAGGAAATATCCAAACTGTCCTCTTTTCCACACAACCTGCCTAAGGAAAATTATTCAAATTTTCTGGCCAAACACCTTCACCAACCAAGAACTGCCAACTCGCAGCCACCAAGAAGACATGCAAACCAGAATAGCTAGTAGACACTGGAATCGGGTTGGTCAGATCCTCAGAAGAGACCCTGACACCATCACCAGAACTTTCATGCAATGAACTCCAGAAGGAAAGTGAAAGCAAGGCCGGTCAGAAGCCACCTGGTAGAAAACTGTGGAGGCAGAGATGCTAAGCCTGAACCAGAGCTGGTGCACCACAAGATGGATGGCTGTCCCTATGGCAGTATCTTTTACACAGGTTTACTAGCAAATTAGGGAGCTGCGGTAGCGCAGTAGTTAGTGCACTGGCTTCTTAGCTAGGTGGTCCATGGTTCAATCCCCTGTGGAGGTGGGATTTTTTTTAAGACCGCAAACAGCTCTGAAGTCAACCCAGCCTCATGAATTGGGTACCAGAGCAACTCTGGGAAGGTTAAGGCAGCCGGCGTGATGCTGACCATATCACCCCTAGTGTGCTGATGGTCAAGAAAATATGGGCCAAACACCACATTCCCAATATGCCTCAATGGGCGTGTAACGGGATCCTTTACTAGCAAATTAACCTATCAAGAAATGAGGGCAAAAAAATGGTGGGGTGCAGTTTCTGTCTCATGTTCTGAGAATTGCACCATTTTCTCTTGTATTCAGGTTTTTCCTTGACATTTCCTTCCATCTTTCACTGAGCAAGTATAGACACTTGGAAACTATTTAAAAAAAGGTAGTCCCATAGCAGATACTGTCGTAGGGGAGTGAAGTGTTAGAGACTTCACCATACTAGGTCCAGCATCAGGAGGTGGGGGTGACCAATTCCCTTCCTCGCTGCCTTTTCCTTCTTTATTTCAAAGAGCTGAGTAGGTACCCATTTACGGCTGGGTAGACTGGAGCGTGTCGGGACCGACCATGATACGAACCTGTCACCTTTACTGCAGGAGACCAGCGCTCTAACCTATCTGTCAATCAGATGCTATTTGGAAACTTTACTTAACAAAAAACACACTTGCAAAACTTAATACAGATGACGAAACTTTAAGAAAAAAAACCTGCACCGAGAATCGAATGCAGAGCGTTTGCTTGGAAGGCAAATGTTCTAAAAACTAAGCCATCTTCCACCTTGGTATAAAAAAAGGTAAAGGTAGTCCCGTAACAGATACTGTCGCAGGGGAATGAAGTGTTAGAGACTTCACCATACTAGGTCCAGTATCGAGAGGTGGCTTATGAAGAAACTGGCTGGCACAAGTTGGGGGGCAAATACCAACATACTTAAAAAAGTCTATACAGGCACAGTCAGACCTGTACTTGAATATGGCATGTCAGCCTGGGCCACAGCATCTAAAACAAACACAGAATGTCTAGGGAAAGTGCAAAATTCAGGCCTTAGACTAATCACTGGAGGGATGAAGACTTCTCCAATCCAGGCAATGGAGCGATACACCAACATCCGCTCTCTTGATGACAGACGTGAGGAAAAGGTATTCACTCACAGTGAGAAGCTTCTACGAATGCCAAGTCATCCAATGCATGCCAAACTCCATAGTGTGACAAAGAACAGGCTGAAAAGAACCAGCTTCCTAAACATCTCCAAACATCTGCACCGATGCCATGAAGACCTCCTCCCAAATCAATCTACTGAGATTGAAATGTTAATTGATTACGAGGAGCCAGACGACTGCCATGGAAATATATCTATCATCACAGAAGTCCCTGAAATAAAAAAGAAAGGCCACCTGACCCCTCAACAACTAAAAACTTTGGCTCAAGAAATGATTGAAGAAAAGTACAACCCGAAGGAGTGGACACATGCATACACAGATGGATCTGCTGAGGGGGCAGTAAAGAACGGTGGAGGAGGCATTTTTATAAGATTCCTAAATGGAAAGATCATCCGAAAGGCCTTCCCAACTGGAAAGATCTCCTCCAATTTTAGGGCAGAAGCTATGGCACTACTGCAAGCCCTGAAGATCCTCACCAGACCTGAACAGCAGCCACAAGCTAAGATAGTAATCTTCACTGACTGCAGATCATTACTTGAATCAATACAAAACACCAGAAATGATAACATGATGAATGAGATCAGATCTGAGCTTAACATCATCCAAAGGTCATCAACCATTGCCCTTCAGTGGTTACCTGCCCATTGTGGAATCGCTGGTAATGAGAAAGCAGATGCTCTATCAAGAAGTGGCAGTAAAATGGAACAATACAGCCACCCATTGCCCTATCGGGAAGCAAAAACCATCATCCACAACAAGTACAAAAATCAGTGGAAGGAGGAAGGGGATATATACAGCAGAGATGACCCAATCCACCACCTAAACAGACACCAACAGACGACAATTTTCCGCCTGAGAACTGGTCACTGCAGATTACTTGGACATCTCTATCGCCTCAAGATATCCCACACAAATGAATGCCCTTGTGGAACTGATATCCAGACTCCAGAACACATTCTCCAGAACTGTCCAACCCATGATAAATTGCGACGTGCGACCTGGCCAAAAGGTGATGAGCTCCAGCAGAAGCTATGGGGCTGCCGCGCCGACCTGGAAAAGACTGTGGACTTCGTCCTGGCGACAGGCCTGCAGATTTAGCATGACTACAAACCGAACGCAGAAGAAGAAGAAGAAGAGAGGTGGCTGTGAACAGTTCCCTTCCTTGCTGCCATTTCCTTTCCTAACTTCAAGAGCAAAGTCAGGTACCCATTTACAGCTGGGTAGACTGGAGACCAACCTTGGTACATGTCGTTTTTAAAATCTTAACTATTTTATGATTATCTCCCTCAGTCATCGTTGCATTAATTACTAGGTCAATTACGGACATAGCAACAAAATATTATTAGAAAAGATTTTTTGTACTGAAAAAAAAAAAAAAAACATGGCATCCATTTCGGTGTTAGCATAAAACCTAAAAACTATCAGGAACAAAAAACAGTTAAACCTGTCTTCAGAGCTACGTACGTTCACAAGTGCCATTTCCATTTTTGGTGTAGCCAGCACAACATTCACAGTGAAAGGATCCTGGTGTGTTCACGCATTCAGAGTTGGCACTACAGCTATAAACAGGATATTCACATTCGTCGATGTCTGGAATTACAGAACATATTTGAAATGTTGTAGTGGTGGTGGTAGTTAGTGATGAGAAATAGGGAGAAAAATTCTGTTTTTTTTTCAGCATTTTAAAATGCTACTGGCGGAACCTGACATTAAAAATATCTGATAAAATAATTAATTCATCCATATACTTACCACTAGACATCAAAATTACAAAAAACATTTTAAAAAATGCATGTTGTTTTCAGAGATAAGATACTGCAATTCAATAATTGTTTAGGGTTATCTGTCAGAGACAGGATAGGAAAAGATTAAGTCTGTGTAAAGAAGCAATATGTGCAAAAAAGGATGGACAGACTGTTTGGTTGATTGAATACAACTTGTGCTATTGTGACAAGCAAGTGTCTGGTTTTAGATGATAGTTGTAGTCTCAATTAAATTGTTGAGCAGTATTCAAGGATGTCCCAAGTTAATGAATGTTCTGAGTTTGTGATGGACAGCAAGAAGGATGGACAGACTGTTTGGTTGAGTGAGTACAACTTGTGCTATTTTGACAAGCAAGTGTCTGGTTTTAGATGATAGTTGTAGTCTCAATTAAATGGTTAAGCAGTATTCAAGAATGTCACAAGTTAATGAACGGTTTGAGTTTGTAATGGAGAGCAAGATTCGGTTGAGCTCTGCAATGAGTACAGACAGAGAGCAAGACCGAAAGTGTAGCAAGATATTTAGGGCAGTTGAGAAATAGAATTTGTACGGGACAGTTGAGTGTGGCAACATGAATTGTGAATTCGTAATGCAGTGTTTTGATTAAGAGTTTGTAAAGAGCTTCCTGCCAACGGTTTATTGCCAGTAGTTAGAATCAGGTGCTCTATCTGATCACTGTTACGACTGTATTTGCTAACAGCCAGGGCTTGTACACATTGTTCTGGATACGTTATGAGCACCAAGTTTTTGTTCACTCGTTGATGTTAAATGTCCCATACCTATTTGTCAACAGTAAAACAGTACGCTACACATACCACTAGACCCTTGTCATGAGTCTGTGACAGTCTGCTTTATTTTTCTTCTATTCTTGTCTTTTTTTTATTTTTGCTTCTGGTGCATCATCTGGCCACAACATGCACTTTGCTGCTTTGGAGGAAGCCGATATCACAGTGCTTCAAGTTCTCTTGCAAGGGCTGCTTGCGGTTACTGCAGGAATTTTGTTTGTCCATGACAAGGTTGCTAGCTCTATGCTCACGTCTCCATTATGAGGCCTGGCTGCAGTCTACATAAGGGTTGTCAACTACTCAATCTCAATGGTAGATCTCAGGGGAAGATTTGGTAGATCTTTAGATAGGGAGGGGAGAAGAATTTTTAACCTAGGGAAAATTAGGACAAGCCCTCTCCTGCTGGCATTTAAAGGCTCAGTATCCCCGGGATTTAAAGTACCAGGTAGCCATCACCTTTGTCAAGAAAAGTAATGCTGTGAAACATTTTAAAACTGTTCATGCTAACCCTGAAACTGATTTCCCCCTGACCTCTGAAGACATTTTTTTTAAGGGTAGATCTTTTGAGATCTCAGTGTTTCTAAAGTAAATCTTTGGAGATCTCAGTGCTTCTAAAGTAGACGTTTGGAGATCTTGGTGCTTCTAAAGTAGATCTGGAGATCTCTGTGCTTCTAAAGTAGATCTGGAGATCTCTGTGCTTCTAAAGTAGATCTTTGGAGATCTCTGTGCTTATAAAGTGGATCTTTGGAGTTCTCAGTGTTTCTAAAGTAGATCTCAGTGCTTCTAAAGTAGATCTTTGGAGATCTTGGTGCTTCTAAAGTAGACCTTTGGAGATCTCAGTGTTTCTAAAGAGATTTTTGGAGATCTCAGTGTTTCTAAAGTAGATCTTTGGAGACCTGTGTTTCTAAAGTAAATCTTTTGAGATCTCAGTGTTTCTAAATTAGATCTTTGGAGATCTCAGTGTTTCTAAAGTAGATCTTTGGAGATCTCAGAGCTTCTAAAAGATCTTTGGAGATCTCAGTGTTTCTAAAGTAAATCTTTGGAGATCTCAGTGTTTCTAAAGTAGATCTTAGTGTTTCTAAAGTAGATCTTTGGAGATCTCAGAGCTTCTAAAAGATCTTTGGAGATCTCAGTGTTTCTAAAGTAAATCTTTGGAGATCTCAGTGTTTCTAAAGTAGATCTTTGGAGATCTCAGTGTTTCTAAAGTAAATCTTTGGAGATCTGTGTTTTTAAAGTAAATCTTTGGAGATCTGTGTTTCTAAAGTAGATCTTTGTGTTACTAAAGTAGATCTTTGGAGATCTCAGTGTTACTAAAGTAGATCTTTGGAGAACTCAGTGTTACAAAAGTAGATCTTTGTTTCTAAAGTAGATCTTTGGAGATCTTAGTATTTCTAAAGTAGATCTTTGGAGATCTCAGAGCTTCTAAAAGATCTTTGGAGATCTCAGTGTTTCTAAAGTAGATCCCCACAGTTCCATGAGCTGCCTTTCGCTGGCCTACATTATGTGACCTGCCCTAAGTCTGCAAAATAAAAACCTGCCTTTACGTTTCATGACCTGCTTACCTTTACAGTGCTTTCCATTTCTGAAGTAGCCTTCCTCACAAACACACGCAAAAGAACCTTCTGTATTTTTGCAGGTCTGACCACGCCTGTTGCAGTCAGCAGTACCAGTAGAACACTCATCCACATCTGCAGATTAGATAGTTTATTTCAGTGAACATAACTGCATAAACAGATCTAATACACATATCTATCACAGTGATGTGGAGCAGGACTGTCATATGATGATGATGATAATGAGGATTGTATGTATACGTGGTAACGGGTAAAGCATGGAGAGGTCTCATACGTGAACAGTATGTTGTTTGTATGCCTTTGTGTATGGTAAGCGTGAATGAATGCTGCTCAGGCTGGTTAACGCAAGGGGCATACATAGTCTGAGTTTCACTAGTATGGGTAAAGGTTGTTAGTAAAAATCACATGAGAATGGAGGTTTTGTTGTTTTTGGATCGTAAATGTGAACTGAGAGGAGTTCCAAGCTGAATTTTGAGCAAGCTGGCTGTATTGTAATATTCTGAGGTGAAGAAGTGGAAGAGGATTACACATTACAACGTAATCAGTGAGATACTGTTTTGTCTGTATTCCTTGGATAATATCAATGTTCATAACATTATTCATTATACTGTGTTGTGGGTCAGAACCCCTGAGTTGTTATTTCATTCAGGAGTGAATGTGTGATCCACAAGGACCTGTTCATACTCTTAGACAATAATACGTGCTATAACACAGGTTGTTCCTTCCTAGCACATACAAAATATTCTTCTTCTTCTTTGATCCTTAGTCGCCGACTGTCAAAGCAGTCAGTAACCATCACGCCTGGTGGCGTCTTGTAGGGCAGCAACAGACTGCTTCCACTTTGCTCAGTTGGCAGCCATCCTTCATGCAGTGCCCCAGCTCTGGTTCATTCTTGCATCTCGGCCTCCATAGTTCTCCACAAAGTTGTTTTTGGTCTGCCTATCTCTCATTTCTCATCAGGGGTCCATAGCATAGCTGTTCTTGTGATGGCATCAGGGTCTCTTCTGAGGATGTGGCCAACCCAACCCCAGCATCTGCCATCTATGATGGTGTGCATGTCCTCTTGGTTGCTCCGAGTAAGCAGTTCTTGATTGGTGATGGTATTTGGCCAAAGATTCTGAGAATTTTCCTTAGGCAGATTGTGTGGTAAGAGGACAATTTCGACATTTCCTACTCTGTTACTCTCCAGCATTCCACACCATAGAGATGCACAGAAAGTACACAGCTCTCATATAATCTTATTTTGGTGTTTGTGCTGTACTGTAAGAACTTCCAGATGTTATTTAGACTAGTAAAGGTTGTTCTAGCTTTATTCATTCTGTTGTCGAATACAACGGATAACACAACCATATACACTAATATTACACAGTGTCATCGGAAACAGAAGAGCTTGTGTCAAGGATATAGGCAGAAAGATAGATAAACCAGATTCATCTATATCTCTGAAGCACCATGTCAAGCACTGACCTTCAGTAAAGAGAGAGAAAGAGGTAAAGATCTGTGGCATACTTGATTACCTTTACAATGATCGCAGTCACGGACATATCCTGCCTTACAGACACACGAGCCATTGACACATTCCATGTTTGGGGTCGCACATCTGATTCCAAAACAGCTATCACCTGCAATGGCAACCAAAAGACAGTAAACCTATATTCACAGGCAAAAATAAAATTTAATGTGCGCTGAAGACATTTGAATATACTTACTTAGTCATTCCTCTTCTACCCATGGGTGTAGATGTTTGCCAGAGAGAGGGTCATACTATCCTATCAGTTGTCTTCTTCCTGGCCTGGTTCTAATCTAGTCCTCTGTACTTCAGAGATTGTCTAATGTCCCCCCAGGGATCTCTGGGTCATTTAGTAGGTCTGGATCTCTGGTGCTTGGTTTGCCAATTTGTCGTGGTAGCCAATCTTCTCCCATTCTGTAGACATGGCGAAACCACCGTAGTTGGGACTGTTCTACTTGGGTCTGCAGGGGCTGGGTTTTAAGGCCATGATGTATTGTCTAGTTGCGGACCTTGTCTCTTCTTGTTACTTCAACCAACTTCCTCCAATACCTCATTCCTGAGGTTTGGAACTGGCTTTTGTGGGTTGTAGTCACTGCTCATGACTTGAATTCATAAGTCAAGACTGGAACATCGGTGGAGCCAACTTAGTCTTCTTGCCAATTTCTTTTGCCAAGGAATCCTCAATTTCTTCTTCTTCTTCTTTGACCCTTAGCTGCCGACTGTCAAAGCAGTCAGTGGCAATCACGCCTGGTGGCGTCTTGTAGTGCAGCAACAAACTGATTCCACTTGATTCGGTCAGTGGCCATCCTTCGTACAGTGCCAGCTCTGGTTTATCCTTTGCATCTCGGCCTCCACAGCTCTCCATCAAGTTGTTTTTGGTCAGCCTCTTTTGCTTTCTCCCGGGGGCCCACAGTGCAGCTGCTCCTGTGGTGGCATTGGGGTTGCTTGCCAACCCAACCCCAGCGCCTGCCTTCCACGATGCTGCGCATGTCCCCCTGGCCACTCCGAGCAAGCAGCTCCTGGTTAGTGATAGCATTCGGCCAAAAGATTAGAAGAACTTCCCCTAGGCAGACCGCCTGGAAGGAAGACAGCCTCGACACTTCCCTCTCTGCTACTCCCCAGCATTCTGCACCACAGAGAAGCACACAGCTCTCATACAATCTTAATTTGGTGTTTGTGCTGTACTGGGAAGACCCCCAGATGTTGCAGAGACCAGCAAAGGCTGCTCTTGCTTTGTTCATTCTGTTCTTGATGTCCCTGCCTGTTCCACTATCTGATGTTACCATGCATCCTAGGTATGTAAATGTGTCCATCTGCTCCAGCCCCCGGCTACTTACTGTCATGGGCCCAGGACCGCCCACACTGAGTGCCATGACCCCTGTCTTCACCAGACTGATGCCCAGACCCATCTGCCGGCCACACCCACTCAATCCATCTGTTCTTTCCTGGATGCGCCAATGTAAATGTGTGAGTTGTGCAATGTCACCCGCATACCCCAGATCCTCCAGCGTAGAAACCGCCATCCATCCAATTCCTCTTGGACTGCCCTCTGTTGTTTGGCGTATGACCCAGTCTATGACTGTCAAAAATAAAGTTGTTGATAAGGGGCATCCCTGTCGTACTCCCGACTTCACCTCAAAAGCCAGATTGCTCAACCCAACACCTACATGTACAGATAGCACAGAGGCTTTCTATGATGGAACAATGCAGCTGGGAATTCCACAAGCCCTCAGCATCTTCCATAGGCTGTCCCCGTGCATGATGTCAAAAGCCGTTTCAAAATCAACAAAGTTAATGTATAGCTGTCTCTGCCATTCCGAGCACTGCTCTATAATGCTCCCAAGGGTGAATATATGATATTCACATCTTCTGTTCTCTCAGAATCCTGCCCACTCTTTCCTCACCTCATGCACGACTGCTTTTGAAATTTTCTGGACAATTATCCTGCCCTGTACTTTACTGGGAACCAAGAGGAGAGCAACTTCTCTCCAGCCGCTGCAGTCCACAAGGCCACACCTCTTGGGCAATTTGACAACCATTCCTTTACGCCACTTCTTTGGTGCCGTCTCCGTTTACCAGACCCATGCAAACAGTGGTTCCAAAAGTTTCACCGCCAGCTCAGGATCTGCCCTGAATAACTCAGTATTTAAATTGTCATGACCAGGAGCCCTTCCACTCCCCAACCCTTTGACAGCCATGATGACTTCTTCTCTTCGTGAGCGTCTGTATTTACGTCTAGATCATTTTCAGCCTCAGGAACATTCAACTGCGTCTCTGGTGGTTCCTTATTCAGTGTTTCTCTGAAGTGCCCTGCCCATCTTGTCCACATGATGATGGTGGCCAGCCTTATGCCATGTCATCCTCGGGGGGCTCGTTGATGAGATGAAGAAAGAATAGGAGTACTGCTTCCTCACACTGTGGCGATGAGATCTCCATGCCCGTCTCTCACCAACGTAATACCGTAATCCTCAATGTATGGCCTGAGAAAGTCTCCCATCTGCTGCTCTTCGGGTAGCCAACTCTACTTTGATGTGTCCCCTTCCAGTCTATGGCAGCTCCACGGTATTTAAAGCGGTTGACCTGCTCCACAGCCTGTTCTCCTTTGTCTTCTCATGATTTAATTTGTTAAATATGTCCCATCTACTCAAGGACTGTCCACTTGTATCTCCAGTTCTCTTCTCCATGCATTTTTTTTCTCTCCCTCTACCTCTCTTACCCTGATGATTCCAGAACAAGGACTGCCATGACATGCTATACACAAAATTTTATCAGTATATGTCCTATACATTGCCAGCATCTCTCCTCCTCACCAGTTCCACAAGTACCTGTAAATGATAAATATGTCCTATCTACCCAGGGTCTTTCCACTTGTGTCTCCAGTACGTGATGGTCTATAAGACGACTACTACTGAATACAAGTCATGCAAATAAAATGATAATGGATTATTCCTATCTGGAATATTTTTAGAATTTGTGAGAAATTAATGTTAGTCAGTCCGCAAATGTTGAGACGATCTCTAAATCCCATGCTGTTAACATCAAATTGAATACTTTCAAGCTGATGAATGAATGTTAAGTTCAAAGTGATTAATAAAGCTGGCAGGATCAAGCAGCCAGTGTTTCTACGGATCATGTATTGTATAGGCCTATAAATTGAGCAGGCCTATATATTGAGTAGGCCTACATATTGAGTAAGCCTATATATGAGTAGGCCTATCAGGCCGCTGCCCTGGCAAAATTTAAAAATTAGAAACCTACCCACCACAAAAATATTTATAAAATGTGTGATTCCTATATATACACATTGGGATTCTCACCAGTGCTACGGAGTTCATGCATTGTACTGAGATCCTCCTTGTGTGATCTGAGGGAGGAGATCGAAGCACTGATGGAGTTGTCCGTGTGCAATGAAGATAGTCCTTAAAACCAAAACCAAGTATTGCATACAGAATTTACGTGCTATAGAGGTTGCCCCCTTTCGAGCGTTTGAAGTCGGCTGTTTGGAGTTGGAAGTTAGATGAACCAAACTCTAGAAATCAATATCTCATAGCTATTATAGCACGAGTTTGTCATATGCTAGTCTTTACCCTGTAGCAGTCACCCTCCTTCATGGGAAGTGGTGAGTTTAAAACTCACCTTCATGGGAAGTAGTGAGTTTAAACTCACCTTCATGGGTAGTGAGTTTAAACTCACTTTCATGGGAAGTGGTGAGTTTAAAACTCACCTTCGTGGGAAGTGGTGAGTTTAAAACTCACCTTCACAGGAAGTGGCCAGTTTTAAACTTAAGGGGGTAAAGCTGACTAAGACTTTGTTGAATGCATATTACTGTCCAGCCGTGTGTACCACCTCATATTAGTCACCTCGTACGACATACGTGAGTGAGCAGTACTCCTATTATTTCTTCATCTCATCAACAAGCCCCCGAGGATGACATGGCATAAGGCTGGCCACCATCATCATGTGAAACAACCTGCTGCAGAGACCACCGCTGTAAGAACATCCGAATGTTTTGGTGAAGGCTTCCTGCACTAGTGCCACCTACAGTGGTCTCTACATGCTCTATAAGAAGCTAAAACAGGAATGGATGATGATAAAAATAATGTTCTCATTTTTGAGTGGGGTTCCACAACAAACCACCGGCAATGCTGCAGCGCATACAAAACATGCACATAATTATATGACTGCGACATTTAAAACTTACGTATGCATTTGTTATTCTCATTCCTGATGTAATCCTTCTTACATTGGACACCAAGTAATCCCTCCACGATCCCACATTCCTCATTCTCATCAAACTTGGCGGGCACCTCCTTTGTCACATTCTTGCCCCGACATTTGATTCTGCTGCAGTCAGGTAAAATGATAACGGCCCCAGTCTGCATACAAAGGTTAAAAAAAAAAAGGACGTGTTACATCATGCTGAACATCTGCTTGACACAGTGGTTAGAGTGCAAGTCTCTCGCAGCAAAGGTACCCGGTTTGAAAAACTGTGGTGTCACACTCCAGTCTACCCAGTTGTAAATGGGTATCTGACTCTGCTTGAAAGTTAGGGAAGGCAAAGGCAGTGAGGAAGGGGAACTGGTCACCCCACCACATAAAAAAGCTAGACCTAACTCCCATAAGGAAGTTTCTGCTTTGAAACTACCTTTGCCTTTTATTTAACATTTGTTTTATTGTCAAGTTAAGTTAAGTTAAGTTAAGTCAAGTTAAATATTATTGTTGTTGTTTAACTAGGACTGCTGAGCTTCTTGCTCTTTTGCAGCCAATACAGGTTGAAGACTCCTTGGTATTATCTACACTGTAGATCTAGGCTTTTCCTCTAGCTTTTCTGCTGTTCCGAAATGTGCTGAGTTGAAGTCATGAACTCCAGTTTCTCCAGTTTGGTTGCATTTAAAGGATCATCACATCTGGTCCCAAGCTAGGAGGAATAAGTGTGTGGCATACTGTGCATTCCCCACCATCCAAGGGGGCTCTCCAAAGATGCAAAGCTAAAAATACTGAGCTCCTGTTCTGGGCTCTCCAAAGGAACTGTCATGTCCTACACAGAGCCAGTACTAAACTCCTTCTGCCTATCATGAGTCCATAGTGAGATCTTCCTGCATTCGGCCAATCATGGAAAAAAACCACAGTTACAACTGGGGCTCAAATGCTCCTCCAAGCTTAGTGTGCAATGCTGGGCTCTCAACACGTTTCACCACAGGGGGAATCCCTGGAAGTGTGTGGATGATTTCAACAGTCAATGAGGGTATAATTAGCCTCACAAACAGAGATTTACTTCCCCATATGTATACCACAGCATTGTGCTTAGCTGGTAGTCATATAAGGATGACCCCATGTATGCCTCCATGCATAAGTTAAATAAAAAATGATGATGTTATTTAATCAGTTATTTAATGCTTATCTCCCTGACTAACTCCATCAATTATCTAATGGACAATGCATGGCTAAAAAACTAAAAGAGAAATAGAAAATGGTACTGGGATCCGTTTTACAAACGAACAATCTTCATCAAGTACCATGCCTGGTGGAATAGGAGATCATGTCTCTCCACAACTTCCTGTCTCCAGTATTATTTATCAATTCAATTGTTGACTTCTTTCTATGACATGATGTCAAACTGTCCTGTATCTTCTCTCTTTGTCTTCCTCTGTCTCTTTTCCCTTTCAATCCTTCCTAAGGTTACGATGTATTCCAGGTTTCTTCCTCTCATAACATGCCCAAAGAAAATGGATTGCTTCTCTCAAATATGAGGGAATAAGCTTCTTACGTGCACTTGTCTCATTCAGGACATCCTCATATGAGGAATAAGCTTCTTACGAGCACTGGTCTCATTTAGGACATCCTCATATGAGGAATAAGCTTCTTATGAGCACTGGTCTCATTTAGGACATCCTCATAACTCTTTTTTAGCTGCCCATGGTATTTTTAACATTCTTCTGTAAAACCATATCTCTGTGGCCTCTAGTGCCTTCCCTACTTGTTTACTAATTGTCCATGACTCACTGTCATATGTCAGGATTGGTTCTATATAACACTGAAAAACTCTCTTTCTAACTTCTATTGACAAAGAATTGTTGCATAAAATATTCTTCATTTTAAAGAATGCTATTTTTGCTTGCGCTATGCTGTTCTTCACTTCTGAGATGCATCTTCCATCCACTGTTAATAATGTACCCAGGTATTTGAACTGTTACACTGACATAAATGGTGCATTCATTGTCTTTGAGATGACCATTACTTCCAAATTATCAATACACGAGAAAAACAGCAGGCTTCTGATCAGCCTTCACCAGCCACAGAAGCAGGAAACTAAGATGAGATCGACAGAAAGGCTCTGACAACATGATAAAGAACACAGCAGACAGCTATGAGAAAAACAGTGGAACAAGTACTCCAAAACTGTTGGCTCCAAGAGAGAATCAGGGTTGCAGAGTGCCCTTCTGCAACCCAGTTGATGGAGAAACTGTGTGGTGAAGGGAGAAACTGTGTGGTGAAGGGAGAAACTGTGTGGTGAAGGGAGAAACTGTGTGGTGAAGGGAGAAACTGTGTGGTGAAGGGAGAAACTTGTGGTGAAGGGAGAAACTGTGTGGTGAAGGGAGAAACTGTGTGGTGAAGGGAGAAACTGTGTGGTGAAGGGAGAAACTGTGTGGTGAAGGGAGAAACTGTGTGGTGAAGGGAGAAACTGTGTGGTGAAGGGAGAAACTGTGTGGTGAAGGGAGAAACTGTGTGGTGAAGGGAGAAACTGTGTGGTGAAGGGAGAAACTGTGTGGTGAAGGGAGAAACTGTGTGGTGAAGGGAGAAAATGTGTGGTGAAGGGAGAAACTGTGTGGTGAAGGGAGAAACTGTGTGGTGAAGGGAGAAACTGTGTGGTGAAGGGAGAAACTGTGTGGTGAAGGGAGAAACTGTGTGGTGAAGGGAGAAACTGTGTGGTGAAGGGAGAAACTGTGTGGTGAAGGGAGAAACTGTGTGGTAACGAGAGAAGCCTGAGATGGACTGCCAGCTTTATAAGAGAGATAGATGTGGTTATTTGAGAGCAAACAAAGAAGAAGCAGAAGAAAATGATAAAGAACACATCAATGAAAACATGACAAATGGACAGCACACACTGAGAAAACCTGTTGAAAGCATTACAAGGCAGTCCTTGTTTTCAAATCCTCATGGTAAGAGAGGTGAGGTAGACCAAAAACACATGGAGAAGAGAACTGGAGATGGACATGAAAGGGATGAAAAGTCATGGAAAGACTTGAGCGAACAGCACAGGACAGGCAGGCTACGCATTCGTTTGTTAAAGGCCGAGACTCCTTTGGGAGCTGAAGGCTGATGATGATAATTCAAACTTACATAATGATGATGATGATGATAATTCAAACTTACATAATGATGATCATGATAATTCAAACTTACATAATGATGATGATGATAATTCAAACTTACATAATGATGATGATGATAATTCAAACTTACATAATGATGATGATGATGATAATTCAAACTTACATAATGATGATGATGATAATTCAAACTTACATAATGATGATGATAATTCAAACTTACATAATGATGATGATGATAATTCAAACTTACATAATGATGATGATGATAATTCAAACTTACATGATGATGATAATTCAAACTTACATAATGATGATGATTCAAACTTACATGATGATGATAATTCAAACTTACATGATGATGATGATGATGATAATTCAAACTTACATAATAATGATAATTCAAACTTACATAATGATGATAATTCAAACTTACATAATGATGATAATTCAAACTTACATGATGATGATAATTCAAACTTACATGATGATGATGATGATAATTCAAACATACATGATGATGATAATTCAAACTTGCATGATGATGATAATTCAAACATACATGATGATAATTCAAACTTACATGATGATAATAATTCAAACTTACATGATGATGATAATTCAAACTTATATGATGATGATAATTCAAACTTACATCATGATGATGATCATAATTCAAACTAACATGATGATGATAATTCAAACTTACATGATGATGATAATTCAAACTTACATGATGATAATTCAAACTTACATAATGATGATAATTCAAACTTACATGATGATGATGATAATCCACACTAACATAATGATGATGATAATCCACACTAACATAATGGTGATGATAATTCAAACTTAAATAATGGTGATGATAATTCAAACTTACAGGATGGTGATGATAATTTGAGTGTACAGGATGATGATGATAATTCAAACTTACATGATGACAATAATTAAACCTTACATGATGATGATAATTCAAACTTACATAATGGTGATGATAATTCAAACTTACATGATGGTGATGATAATTCAAACTTACATGATGGTGTTGATAATTCAAACTTACATGAAGATGATAATTCAAACGTACATAATGGTGATGACAATTCAAACTTACATGATGGTGATGATAATTCAATCTTACATGATGGTGATAATTCAAACTTATATAATGATGATAATTCAAACTTTTGCATGATGATAATTCAAACTTACATGATGATGATAATTCAAACCTACATGATGATGATGATAATTCAAACCTACATGATGATGATGACAATTCCAACTTACATGATGATGATGATAATTCCAACTTACATGATGATGATGACAATTCAAACTTACATGATGATGATGACAATTCAAACTTACATGATGATGATGAAAATTCGAACTTACATGATGATGATGACAATTCAAACTTACATGATGATGATGATGACAATTCAAACTTACAGCTAGGTACCCCTTTTTATAGAAACAGCCACATTTCTCTGGTTTGATACACCTGTCCCCCTCCAGGATTTGACCTACTTGGCAGAAACACTCCTGGTTTGCTTCAGCGATTTCTGTCACATCATCACTCTGACATGTCTGACGGGTGACAGTGACGTTTTCAGACGTTTTGGTGACCATGTTGTTAGGACACTTGGGTTCTGTGAAAATATATATCAGAGGCAGACGTATAGTTTTTATTATTTGAGAGAATTTTTATAAAACATGACAGACAGCAGACATTGGTATGTGATCCAAGCTGTCTCCTCTCCTGTGACACCATGTAGTATTGGTGTGTGTCGATGGGTGTACGTAGTATGTACTGGGAGAAGCACAACCTATGTAATGCATGTCTAACGGTATAGAAAGGTCCGTATAAATCACACATTCATTCTTGAATGAACGACCAACTCAAGAATTTAATCCCACAACAGAATATAATGAACAATGTCATGAACATCGATATCATCCAAAAATACAGATAAACATCCTGTCACCAAAATGTTGTAATTCGTAATTATCGTTCCTTTCTTCACTTCAGAATACTACACTACAGCCATACAATACAGTCAGCTCTCTGGGCTCTCAGCACACAACAACCTTCCGTTCACCTTCTCAATCCAAAAGAACCACTCAGCACTCAAAACTATTCTCCTATGTTTTTCTACGAGGGGCGTTCAGAAAGTAATGCACCACATCGTTTTTCTCAGGAGCTGTTTATTCAAATAGCATGAAATTTATACACAATATACATGGATATGTCATGTAAACATCGGTATTATTCAACATAATCCCCATCAACTTATACGGCTTTATGCCAGCGTGAAACAAGTGCATGTATTCCTAGCCTGTACCAGATTTTGTCTTGATCATGTAGCATGAATCACTCCTTCATCTTTTTCAAACCTTGTCCCGCGGAGTGCATCTTTAAGTGGACCAAATAGATGAAAATCAGAGGGTGCCAAATAGGGACTATAGAGTGGATGGGGTAGTACAGTCCAACCCAATTTGGTGATTGCTTCCCGTGTTGCCAGACTTGTGTGAGGTCGCGCATTGTCGTGAAGGAGAAGCAGGTCTGCTGGATTCTTGTGCTGCCGAACTCTGCGAAAACGTTGACTGAGTTTTTTCAATGTCTTAATGTAAGCTTGCGAATTGATTGTCTCTCCTCTTGGCATAACGTCCAGAAGAATCACACCTTCAATGTCCCAAATGACAGTGATCATGACCTTTCCAGCTGAAGGAATTGTCTTGAATTTCTTTCTTCATGGTGATTGCGGATGATGCCACTCCATTGACTGTCTTTTTGTCTCAGGTTCAAAATGATGTGCCCAGGTTTCGTCACCTGTAACGATCTTAGCCAAAAAGTTCTCTCTATCAGCATTGAAATGCTCCAACAATTCAGAAGAAATTGCTTTCCTTTGCAATCGGTGGTCATTTGTGAGACTTCGAGGAACCCATCTTGCGCAAACCTTAGAAAAACCGAGAGTTTTTATAACTGCATTTGCACTACCAATGCTGACTGATAGCTGTAAGGCCAATTGTTGAGTAGTGATTCGCCTATCAGTAAGAATAATGCACTTAGCGCATTTCAACATTTCTGCGTTGGTGGCTGTGGCAGGACGTCCACAGCGCGGCCGATCAAGCAGCTCCGTATCTCCATTTCCTGATTCTTTGATTCTCTGAACCCAGCAACTTACTGTACTCCTGTCGACTGCAAAACTTCCATACATATCACATAGACGCTTGTGAATGTTCACAACAGTTTCCTTTTCTGCAACGAGAAATTCTATCACAATTCGCTGCTTATAACGCAAGTTGCTAACACGCTCCATTTCAACGGTTTAGGGCAGCCGTATTATTTGGCCGGTTGCGGTGCAATTTGGTGCACACAATTGGCACATGCTATATTTGAAGTGTGCAAAATTTCATGCTTCTATCTTCATTATTAGCTGAGAAAAACGATGTGGTGCATTACTTTCTGAACGCCCCTCGTAATACAAACACTGCACGAGGCAAACTAACCATCTATTTATGTCCCTCAAGTAAAACCGGACTGACCAGTATTCATTCACGCTTAACATACACACAGGCCTACAAAATATACTGTTCACACAAGAGACCTCTTAAGACTTTGCCAACTGCCACTCATACATACAATCATCATCATGTGACAGTATGCATAAACAAATGTTAATATTATGGGCATGTGTAATGACAGCATGATAAATAATCATGCTGGGTATGATGATGCCATTGTGTACACTGATGGGTCTGTAATCCATGATGAGAAATCAGGGTGGGGCTTCTCTGCTAGAGTAAAGGGCAGAATCGTCGTGGAACATGGCGGGGATTACATGATTACAACCTCCAGCATGATGTGATGAAGTACTGAAATTCTGTTTTTCAAGAGGCCCAGTTTTCTTGTCGTTCTAAATTATTATGTGTTTGGTCTTTTTCTGTAGGTATTTTATTGCGTTTTATAAGAGGGATGACAGTAGGTTTTGTTTATACTTGCACCAATTTCTTTTCTTTAAAGTTAATTGTGGTTACGAGGGTTTTTCTTTGTTAAAATTTATCGCGATCACGTAGTCCCAGTTTCCGTTGTTTGGCTCACGCAATATGACGCAAGTGGGAAACGCACGCAATTGGGATAAACAGGTCGACGGGCTTTTCAAATCTATTGGTGTAGACCCCGTTATTAATTTTTTTAAGTAATTCCATTGGTTTAGCTGAAAGCTGTAGTAATGACGTAGGCAGAAGTCCGCAGGGATTTTCTTGTATATAACCCTGAGCGGTCTTGTAACAGACCCCTATGCCTGATGAAATTTACTACCGTGAATCCAGCATTCACTGTCTGCTCCATGCGGAAGAAACGCAATGAATTGGTATGTGAATATTTTTATTAGAGCCGTAATATTAGTGGGTTTTTTTAAATATAGAGACATAGCCGGATTCAGTTAAGTTTTCTTCGGGAGGTTAACTGATAGTTAAAATGTAAAGTGCCATCCATTACTATCTTTGTAGAAATGATGTAAAGGTAAAGTGTGCCTAATTCTTTCTAGGATAATTGGCAGTATATATAAGAGTGTGGAAAGTGAGATATCACTGGGTGGAGTTTTAGCTTATGGGCGCTAGGTAGTATGTAGAGTGTTGTGTGAAACCACCATTTTATTCTGTATATGTACAAGTGTAATATTATGGACTTTTTTGTGTGTACGGGATTTTATTGTGCGTAAATGTGGGTAACACAGTCGGAGGGTATAGATGTAATTTATAGTGAATTATCCTGCTTAGAGGAGTAAATTATTCCTAGCGTAAGGTTAATTTAAATTGTGGGTTAAGCGAGTAAACCTCACGAGGCAATGTCTAAAAGTAGGCCAGGTATTTCGTAGAGGGATTTCCCAGGTTTTATTGTTGGACACGTGGCGAGATTGACGTAACAGATTATAATCAGACAGTGTCAGGAGTTTTGCTGCATACCAGAAAGATTTTAAGTTGAAGGGAAGAGGGGAGTAGAAGGGTGAGAGAGAGTGACACGTGGATAAAAATATTTTATGTATCGTTGTGCATAGCGAGTGAAGGGGTGATGTATTGAGTGAGGGGAGTTGTATTTATTTATGGGAGATATGTGTTAGTGATAAGTTATGTTGAAGTTGGTGTACATAAGTTGTATCTTTGTGTTCACAGCGGGTCATGGTAAAGTAACAGTAACAGTAGCAGAGTGTAGTTTGGCACATACACCTTACCAACGGCAAAGTTGAAATAACCTACGGTCTCTTGCAGTGAAGCCCCATGCTTCAGCGGGAACGGGGTTATCTATCATAACAAAATCAAGAGCTCTGAGCTCGTTGTTGTTACACACGCAAATTGGCACGTGCCAGCGTTGTTGTAATTTCGGTTTTCTTCACGACCACAATAAAGTCGTTGCTCTAAACCCGAAGAGGGGTAACGGGGTCAATTTAAGAAGTTATCCAGCCTCTGTGACGCTACTACAGTTTGATTCAAGTACCTCGTGCTTGATAGTCCAGTCATCAGTGCAGTTGTCAGAAACTGGGAGAGAGGGTGATCATACCTGGTTCTGATAATAAAGTCAACGAGAGAAGGCGTAAACGGAGACGCCACCTCAGCAGATGTCGAGAGGGTCAGAGAGACACTGAAGCAAAGAGAGAGAGAGAGTGAGAGAGAGAGAGAGGAGATAGCCGAGACCAGTAGGGTCTGATGATATATCCTCAGAGGATAGCCTTTGAGTACTAGATGTTATAAAAGTCTACTAGTGTAGCAGTCCATGTGTGTTAGTTAGCGGCGCTTATCGCCTAACGAGTTGGAAGTTGTGTAAACATACGTTTAGGCAGAGTCAACAGGACCGTGACAGTAGAAATCTTATTTGTAGTAGAGAGTGGAGGCTTAACTGATGCCCCACCAATTAGATCTTGTTTAAATCACTAATCATTCGATTTTTCCCCAGCAGGGTGACAGAAAGAGTGTATGTGATTTGGTTTTCCTAGTGTCTATCTATTTAATTGGTTCTTTGCTTTTCCAGGTCTGTGCAACAGTGCACGATATTTATTTCTTTGCTGTGTGATGAATTTTATTTTCTGATTTGTGTAAATAAACTATATATATACAAGGGGCCCAACGGGCTGATCACCCGTTTGCCAGTCACTTTGATTACGGAAACAACAGCAAACGGATTGATTTGTCGTTGCCCTAAAGACGCCATTAGGTGTGATGGGAACAACGGCAAAGAAAATCTATTCGCTGTTGCCCTTAAGACGCCACTAGGCGTAATGGCCACTGACTGCTTTGCCGGTCGTTGGCTAAGGACGGAAGAAGAAGAAGATACAAGGGGATTGACATAAGTCTTGGGCCTGACCATGAAGGACATGTCACAGAGAGCTGAAATTTTGTATAGTGTTTATTCCTTTTCAATAAAGCCACCGTCTGAATTGTCACACTTCTGCCATTTCTGCTTGACCTTGAAAAGACCTTGGGAGTAGAACACCCTATTTTTCAAACTGAACCAGTCATCACATGCCAGTATAACCTCTTCATCGCTGTCAAAATGATTTCCTTTTAGCTGTTTTTTAAGATTTGGAAATAGAAAAAAAGTCTGATGGAGCCAAATCTGGAAAATATGGTGGGTGTGGAAGAATTTCAATATTCAAATCGTTGGCTGCTAGCTGCACAAGCCGTGCATTGTGAGAGGGCGCGTTGTCTTGAAGCAAAGGAAGATTTTGAGTGCGCGTTATCCCTCGTTTCCTGGTCACAACCTTTCTTAGTTTGGTGAGAAGATCTGCATAGTACTGTCCATTAACTGTGTTGCCAAGAGGCAGATAATCTTTCAAAAGGACACCTTTGCTGTCCCAAAAAACAGTCAGCATCACTTGTCATGCAGATTTCTGCGCCCTCGGCTTGACAGGTGTTGGGCAGCCCGGGGTTTTCCATTGCATGCTGGCAATTTTGGATTCGGGGTCATAACGGTGTACCCAAGTCTCATCTACTGTCACCATGGTCTCGAAAAATTTTTTGACTGACACTGTTTGAGCAACTGTTGACAGCAATTTACCCTCGTTTGCTTCTGTTCACGTGTCAACAGTCGCGGAACCCAGCGTGCACACACTTTTCTCATGTTCAGTCTGTTGTGTAAAATTCTATAAACTGTTCTTTCATTTAGTTTTACTCTACTAGCTATCTCCATAATTGTCATTTTTCGATCCTGGTCAATGATTTACTTCACTCTTGTTGCATTTTCATCGTTGCACTCTGAGGCTGGTCTACCAGATCTTGGCAGATCAGCAACATTTGAGCGGCCGCACTTAAACTGTTGACACCAGTTTTTTACCGAAGTATATGAAGGACAAGAATCACGAAACACTGGTTCCATCTCCCTGTTTATTTCTGTAGGTGTTTTCCCCTGAAACATCAGAAATTTTATCACAGCTCTGGCCTCCTTCTTTTCCATTGTTTTGTCAAATCTTTGGAGCAGCAGATTCGGTCAATATGGTACATTGCGCCGTGCACCATAGCAGGAAAACCCATTGAAGAAACAAACACGTACTTAACACATTCAGTGCAAATATGATGAACTTTAAATGTGCCAAGTTTCATCTTCCTCCTGTGACTCCTTCATGGTCAGGCCCAAGACTTATGTCAATCCCCTTGTATATATTGCAAACTGGATCAGGTTCTATACTGTACTGTACGTATATATATTGTCTGTATAGTGTGTCTGTGGTCTTAGATAATCCTTATCTCCTTTTGTTTAAAGGTAGTCAGAGGGGGTGAGGCTATAGCAATTCTGAAGTCACGAAGCGGCAAGGGAGAGTCAATCCAGGCTCTCACTCTTGAGCCAATAGTCTCATCTTTCTACAGTCACGTTATTTTTTATCAAAATTCTATCTTCTTGGACTTTCTTACCACTAGGGTCTTGTCTCTATATTAAGACAATCTCTAGACTTAAATCCACTTCGTGACACATAAGAATGGAAGTAGAGGCAACAACTGCAGCCTTAAGATGGCTGTCTGAGACTTTATTAACAAGGGCAGTTATTGTATCAGACTCACAATCCATGCTTCAAAAGGTCCAAAATGGATGGCTCCAACATGAATGGAAATCCTCCATAGAAGCTTCGAATTTTCAAGAACTGATATGGATCTACTGTCCTGGTCTTGCAGGGGTACGCAGCAATGAAAGAGCTGACAGACCAGCTTCAAGAGCACCCATAGAAAGTGAATTGAACATGGATAAGAGAGAAATACTGAAGACAATTCATGATTGCCTATTAGAGAATGACACTGCAATCGATGAATCATCAAGGCTAAGACTGCTGGAATGTGGCATCAAAAGTAAGACCAGCAGGGATAGACGTATGAGAGGACGCATCCACCATGTATACAGCCAGTGCACAACAGGAACAATTAGCATTCATACCCTTCGACATTTGCTGAAGGAGACTGAGCACCAATGGGTTTGCCCAGAGTGCAATGACGTCGATTCTGATTAACATACAAAAAAAAAAAACCAAACAAGCACGGATGGTAAGAAACTCACAACTTATTTTCTTCACAGACTTTGACATGTGATGACCAACATTATTGACTTACCAAACAACCACAGACGGTAAGAAACTCACAACTTATTTTCTTCACAGACTTTGACATATGATGACCAAGATTATTCATACCAAACAACAACAGATGGTAAGAAACTCACTACTTACTTTCTTCAAAATTCTGACATGTGATGAACAAGATTACTGACATTTACACAAGCCAAACCAAACAAAAACAGATGGTAAGAAATTCACTACTGACCTTCTTCACAGGCTTTGACATGTGATTCCCAAGAATAGTGAAGTTTACAAACAAAAAACCAAACAAAAACAGATGGTAAGAAATTCACTACTGACCTTTTTCACAGGCTTTGACATGTGATTCCCAAGAATAGTGAAGTTTACAAACAAAAAACCAAACAAATACAGATGGTAAGAAATTCACTACTGACCTTCTTCACAGGCTTTGACATGTGATTCCCAAGAATAGTGAAGTTTACAAACAAATACAGATGGTAAGAAATTCACTACTGACCTTCTTCACAGGCTTTGACATGTGATTCCCAAGAATAGTGAAGTTTACAAACAAAAAACCAAACAAATACAGATGGTAAGAAATTCACTACTGACCTTCTTCACAGGCTTTGACATGTGATTCCCAAGAATAGTGAAGTTTACAAACAAAAAACCAAACAAATACAGATGGTAAGAAATTCACTACTGACCTTCTTCACAGGCTTTGACATGTGATTCCCAAGAATAGTGAAGTTTACAAACAAAAAACCAAACAAATACAGATGGTAAGAAATTCACTACTGACCTTCTTCACAGGCTTTGACATGTGATTCCCAAGAATAGTGAAGTTTACAAACAAAAAAACCAAACAAAAACAGATGGTAAGAAATTCACTACTGACCTTCTTCACAGGCTTTGACATGTGATTCCCAAGAATAGTGAAGTTTACAAACAAAAAACCAAACAAATACAGATGGTAAGAAATTCACTACTGACCTTCTTCACAGGCTTTGACATGTGATTCCCAAGATTAGTGAAGTTTACAAACAAAAAAACCAAACAAAAACAGATGGTAAGAAATTCACTACTGACCTTCTTCACAGGCTTTGACATGTGATTCCCAAGAATAGTGAAGTTTACAAACAAAAAACCAAACAAAAACAGATGGTAAGAAATTCACTACTGACCTTCTTCACAGGCTTTGACATGTGATTCCCAAGAATAGTGAAGTTTACAAACAAAAAACCAAACAAATACAGATGGTAAGAAATTCACTACTGACCTTCTTCACAGGCTTTGACATGTGATTCCCAAGAATAGTGAAGTTTACAAACAAAAAACACAACAAATACAGATGGTAAGAAATTCACGACTTACTTTCTTCACAAGCTTTGACATGTGATAACCAAGATTACTGACAAACAAAACAACTATAAATGGTAAGAAATTCATGATTTACATAAATGGTAAGAAATTCATGACTTACATAAATGGTAAGAAATTCATGACCTTACATAAATGGTAAGAAATTCATGACTTGCATAAATGGTAAGAAATTCATGACTTACATAAATGGTAAGAAATTCTTCTTCTTACTTCTTAGATCCTTAACCACCGGCCGTCAAAGCAGTCAGTGGCAATCACGCCTAGTGGTGTCTTGTAGGGCAACACCAAATTGATTATGTTTCCGTAACTTCGATTTTTTTTTACATAGACAGGGGTGTCAGCCCTATGCTAAAACCCCCAACCTGGAGGACCAGGGTGTCTGCTTTTGTCTGACCCCTGACCGCGCAAACCTGTCCAGCTTGGTAGAACCTTCCAGGAGTAAAACTCCCGCTGGCATAGCTCTGGGGGTAATCAGGGTACGCAAGCCGCCATACCTCGACAAGGTATTGACACCGGTGATGGCAGGGTAAGAAATTAATGACATATAAATGGTAAGAATTCATGACTTACATAAATGGTAAGAATTCATGACTTACATAAATGGTAAGAAATTAATTACTTACATAAATGGTAAGAAATTCATGACTTACATAAATGGAAAGAAATTCACAACTTACTTTCTTCATAAGCTTTGACATGTGATACCCCAGATTACTGACATACCAAACAACCATAAATGGTAAGAAATTCATGACTTACATAAATGGTAGGAAATTCACGGCTTACTTTCCTCACAAGCTCGACATGAGATACCCAAAATATAGACATTTACATAAGAAAAAAAATAACCACAGATGGTAACAAATTCACCACTTACTTTCCTCACAAGCTTTGACCGCTGATGACCAACCACTGACATTATGATTCTCATTTTCAGTGCAGTCCCACGCCAGGATCTCACCAAACCTGCATACCTCCTTTTCCAGGTCTTCTACTATATGACATAAGTCATAAGCACAGCTGGCTCTGAATGCTACCAGATCAGCTGCGTTCTTTAGCTTGAGACATTCCTGAAATTGTAAATGTTCATAAATAAGTACTGGCATAGAATAGATGGATTGAAGTGGTATGACAAAATCACTAAAGTGTTGTTGTTGATTAACTAGGGTTGCTGAGCTCGTCGCTCTGTAGCAGTCAATGCCAAGCTGAAGAATTCGCATGTGTTCTGTAGCTGTTGGGTGGTGCTGCATCTCGGCAATGGCTTTTGTCTGTGCAGTGAGCAGTCAATGCTGAACCGTCTCATACGGATGGGTACAGTTGCGGCAATTAGGCTCATGTGTGGGGTTTAATTTGTTTAACTGCATGTTGAGTCTGGTGTGTTCTGTTCTTAGTTGGAATATTGTGTTCTGGTCCACACACCGTAGGTTATTAATGTTGTAATTTTGGTTGGGATGGGCCATTTCTTTATACAAGGCATGTCCAGTAGACTCTTTTGTCCATTGGTTCGGCCATTCCTCTTTGAAGTTGTTTTGAAGTATTCGTTTAGCTGTCTGCATGTTTGGTGGAGTGTATGTTTGAACCATGCTTGCTCCTAGTTTTGTTAGTCTGTCTGCTTTATCATTGCCTGGTATGTCTGTGTGCCCTGGTATCCTGTGGAGAGTGACTCTGATGTCTTATTTTGTTAGCAGGTTGTCAACTGTTTTGGCCAGCTGTATTATTTCTTTATTTTCAGTTTGGAGGTATTCTTCTGAAGCCAGAAGTGTTGATTTTAAATCAGTGAAGATTATGATATCTGAGGGCATATAGATTTCTTGTTTGAATTGGCTGTTCATTGCTGTGAGGGTGGTTACCAAAGTGAAAATGACAGAGTTGTCGTCAAGTCCTTCCTAATTAGTCTCAAGTCTCTTAGTACGAGTCTCAAGTCTCTTAGTACGAGTCTCAAGCTGAGTCTCAAGTACAAGTCTCAAGTCTCTTAGTGCAAGTCTCAAAGTACAAGTCTCAAATTAAGTCTCAAGTCTCTTAGTACATGTCTCAAATTGAGTCTCAAGTCTCTTAGTACAAGTCTCAAGTCAAGTCTCTTAGTTCAAGTCTCAAGTCAAGTCTCTTAGTTCAAGTCTCAAAGTACAAGTCTCAAGTCAAGTCTCTTAGTACAAGTCTCTTAGTACATGTCTCAAATTGAGTCTCAAGTCTCTTAGTACAAGTCTCAAGTCAAGTCTCTTAGTTCAAGTCTCAAGTCAAGTCTCAAAGTACAAGTCTCAAGTCAAGTCTCTTAGTACAAGTCTCAAAGTACAAGCCTCAAGTCAAGTCTCAAGTCTCTTAGTACAAGTCTCAAGTCTCTTAGTACAAGTCTCAAGTCAAGTCTCTTAGTTCAAGTCTCAAGTCAAGTCTCTTAGTTCAAGTCTCAAGTCAAGTCTCTTAGTACAAGTCTCAAGTCTCTTAGTACAAGTCTCAAGTCAAGTTGCAAGTCCCTAACACTGGCTGTCAAGCCGAATCCCAAGCCAAGTACTGAGTTGAGCCTCATGTTTGATCTAACATTTGTATAGCCACAATTGCACTTTATCAAACAATTGCACTGATCACTACTGTTACCGGTGGGTTTTCTTTACTGGACTGACATTGACAATGATGTTGTCAGGCTTACAACATGTGGCCGACGTATTTCTTTGTAACGCGAATATGATGTGGGCCGTAAAACTTTGGCGTATGTTGATGATCTGAATAATAATGATGGAACCCGGTAACTATGGATGGGTCAACACAGCATGATCAACTGGTAACGTATAAACTCTGCACTCGTTGGGAGACTTATGGACGATAACATATTTTATTCTTGACGAGACTTATAACAGTAGTTCAGAACATCTTCAATAGCTTAGACATGGCACAAATGTACATAGCAAGATTACATTCACCAGAGGCGTTGACTGACTGCACTAACCGTTACCAAATCAAGGTTAACGGATTGGTAGTATACATGGTTCTGACGAAGTGACCATGTTAATTTCTTTACGTAGTTATTTATATTCCTTTACGCTTCAATCAGCTCCTAGCGTTAGTGGGACGCACTAGCAACTTGACATATCTGGTCAAGTTGAAGCTCTGCCATAACGTTACAGGAAACCAAGTATCAGAGGCAAGATGCTTAAAACGAGCCGTTTCTGGCTAAATATTTAAATTATAAGCTTCTTGGCATAGCTCCCTCAAGAAGAGTGTATTCATCTTTCAGATGATCATAATTGCTACATATTCGTGTCTTCCCTTGATTGGGTAAGAACACCAAAATCAATCACGTCTATACCCGATGCTAGTTATCTCGTACGTTGCCCGGATAGCAACAAAATCACTGCGACAAACCACGCCATACCCGTTTAAGAATGGTGCATGGTCGTACGCAAATAATTAACCTAAATGCGCTCAAATGTGCGTCTACAAAATACTAGACGCACATGTGAGGATCTCAAACATTTAACTCCCCCTCTATGAATATAAAATAACTTAACAACTACAAATAATAATGAAAAATAATAATATATATTTTAGTACTTTTACTATTTTATTTACAGACTTTTTATTCGATAAAATTATTGTATTGGTTTCAGTACTCCATTTTAGAAATATTATCTTCTCAAATCTCAAGACGAGTCAAGTCTCTATTGCCTAAATCACAAGTCGTAAAGTCAAGTCGCTGTGGCAAAAGTTTTGTGCCGTAAAAGATGATAGATAACGGATATTTGTGAAACCTAGAGATCACGTAGGAGATTTTCACAAGAAGTACAGAGAAAGACATCTTTGCAGAGTAAACTAGCATTCAATTAATAAAAGAATACTCTCCAGTGGTAGTTCAGTTCAAAATGAACATTCAGTAAAGTTAGATGTGATTAGATGCAACTAGATG
Source organism: Oreohelix idahoensis (assembly GCA_024509875.1). Taxonomy (NCBI): domain Eukaryota; kingdom Metazoa; phylum Mollusca; class Gastropoda; order Stylommatophora; family Oreohelicidae; genus Oreohelix; species Oreohelix idahoensis. The sequence continues at coordinate 230,380 of JAMPIV010010026.1, forward strand.
AAGGCAGATATTTGAAGAAGAAACCATGACCAGTGAGATTGGACAGAGAATGAAAGACACGTGTATTGTATTCATATCAGATTTCTGTAAACATGTTCATCAAGGGACTTCAATAAAGTTCATAAAACGCATTGGTCTTAGAGTAAGTGAACAATGCAAATGTTGTCTCATCCGAGTGAAGGCAAAGAAAATATTTGTGAGTGAGCATCTTAGAAAGAAAAACGAATTTCTGAAACGGTCCGACTCACGGGACGGCACACACCGTCTATGCTGATCACCCGGTCACATATTTTTTGAACATCTTTTGGGGCGACTTTGGGTTACTTTTCAAACATGATTTGGGTAACTTTGTGATCATAATTTAGATGATTTGTGATTATTCTTGGTGACTTCGTGCTATTTTTGAACACGTTTTGGCTGACTTCTGGCTACTCTTTGAAAGCAATATGGGCGACATCATGAAAACCTAAAAAAATTTTGGTTTCCCAAACAAAGATCTCCCCAAATATTTCGGATAAAAGGATACACACCTATATAATTATTCAAGGTGGCATGACTCACCCTGAAAGGAGATGTTTTACTGCTCATCAGCTCATTACACTCATAGTCAACGATGGGCCTTGGGTAGAAACACAGGTCATCTGTAAGTTCTGTCTGGTCAGGGTTACAGTTGATCTTTTCCGTGCTGTTCCCAACAATCCATGACTGAAGAAACAACGCCACGTTTTCTGTCTGAAAGTACATAACAAGTCCTACATTGCCATATGTGTCTGTGAACAGCTTACTGATAGTAACAACTCTAGATAGAGAACTCACATCCTTCAACTTAAATGGGGTCAGAGTGGCTAAGAGGTATGTGATGCGTCCGCTTCGAATTATAAAGGTACCAGGTTCGATTCCCAGTAGAGGGAATATAATTTAAGGAAATTTTTTTTTCAGAACCAGTGGTCCTAATGATGTCATACTCCCCCTGGTAGTGAGATCGGATGACTAGCCTTCTCGGATAAAGGCAACAAAAATAGGAGGTCCCGTGTGTAAGTTGCGCACATTAAAAATCCCTCGGCAGTTGGAAATCGTAAAAAAATAGGCCATACGGTCACTGCCCTGGCCAAACTTAAAACATTAGGAAACCTACCCACCACAAAAATATTTATAGAAGGTGTGATTACCTCTACACCTCACGGTAGAAGGGGAACGACTAAGTAAGTAAGTAAGTGATTACACACATTGGGATTCTCGCTGGTGATACAGAGTTTGTGCACTGTGCTAAGATCCTCCTTGTGGGATCTAAGGGAGGAGATCAGGGCACTGATGCAGTTGTCCGTGTGCAATGAAGATGGTCCTTCAAACCAAACCAATCAAATTAAATGCAGTCATTCCTACTGCCATAGGAGGAGTGAAGTGTTAGAGACCTTCCTGTAAAAGATCCAGCTTTATGAAGTGGGGGTGTGTGACCAGTTCCCTTCCTGCCTTTTTCTTGACTAATTTAAGCTAGAGTCAGGTACCCATTTACAGCTGGATAGACTGGAGCCATATGCCACCAGGTTTCAAACATGGTAACCTTGCCATGAGAGGCAAGGATTCTAACCACTCTACCAACTGATGCTCTATACCTACTGTAAAACAAGGAGAATAACCAAAAAAAAAAAAAAAACCAAGAAGTTACCAACTTTCAAAAATGGACGCTTGTGTACAACAGATGGAATGATATTCTTCTTCCTTAGTCCTTGGTCGCTGACTAACAAAGCAGTCAGTGGCCATCACGCCTGGTGGCATCTTGTAGGGCAGCAACAAACTGTCTCCACTATGGTCCTTGGTCGCTGACTGACAAAGCAGTCAGTGGCCATCCCGCCTAGTGGCATCTTGTAGGGCAGCAACAAACTAGCTCCACTTTGCTCGGTCGACCGCCAAGCTTCGGTGGAACTGATGATAAGAACCACACAGGTTTCTGTCAAGCAGGAGATGAGAGAACGACGCTAGCAACGGAAAGGGGCACATAATGAGATTTTATAGCATTACAAGATAGTCCTTTTTCTGGAACCACCTAGGTCACAAGAAGTAGAGGAAGACCACACCCCCCCCCCCCCCCCTCCCCCCCTCCTACACCCCCCCTCCCCCCCCCCCCCACCCCCCCCCAAAAAAAAAAAAAACTCACAAAGAGAAATGGAGACAGAAATGAAAGGGATCAAGAAAGACATGGAAAAAGCTTGAGAGGATGGCACAGGACAGGGTGATTCGGCATACTTATGTTGAAGGCCTATGCTCCTTGGGGAGCTGAGGAGGTAATGAATGAATTGAAAGAGAAGACTGTCGGCAGTCATTCCACAGTGTCTCACATTGAAAAACGCGATCACTGACTGAAATCTAACAACGGCAGTAGGCTCACTTGTTGGTGATAATAGGTGACTTCCTCGCCCTGTCTTTAGTCCATAACCAAGGGGTTGATAAATCCTAAACACATAGTTGCTTGCGGGGCTGGATTTAGACATGGTGAGGCCGTAAGCTATCATCATCATCATCAGTTTCCATCTCCACAACGAAGGTTGGCTGTAATGGATCTCCAACGTCTTCTGTCTCTTGTCTTGGTGATGCACTCTGATAGACTCTTTCCCGTCCATCTCTTGATGTTATCTTCCCACTTATAGTGCCGTCTTCCCCATGTACGTTTGCCTTCAACTCTCCCTTCTGTTATGGTCTTCTGCAAGGTGTTATGCCTTAAGCTATAGAGGCCCTATTAGGCAATTGGTAAATGAGAATAAAGCTGTGTAACAACTGAACTTGGCAAGAATGCCGCCAAGATGTATAACAAATCTATGTATAACAAATCTATGTATAACAAATCTATGTATAACAAATCTATGTATAACAAATCTATGCGAGAGGGGTGGAAGGGTTGCTCCATTAGAGCTTTAAAAATATGCCTTTAATAATTTTTTTGGTTTCAATATATACTGTTCAAAAAAAGAAACGCATAGCTACTTAAGGCACACACATAGCCATAATTTTGACATTCAATAACTTTTTTAAATTTAATGAGTTAATTGTTCAAATTGCACACAAGAATACCTTAGGGTTCAACCAATCATTTGACAGTTGTTTTGCATCTGGGTCACGAGAGTTTTTTGGCGTACGGGCTTTCCCGTTAGTATGGTGTGTGGCCTCCTCTTGCATCGATCAGCGACTGGCATCTCCTGGGCATGGATGCGATCAGACGTCTGATGTGGGCCTGTGGGATGGCTGCCCACTCTTCCTGGAGTGCCTGGAACAGATCACGACGATTGGCTGGAGCAACGTCTCGGCGACAAACACGTCTATGCAGCTCATCCCACAGGTGCTCAATCGGACTCATGTCTGAAGACAGGGATGGCCAGGGAAGGGTGAGAATGTTGTTGGCAGTCAGGAACAGCGTGGTCAACCGTGCACAATGGGGTCTGGCGTTGTCCTGTTGAAACACAGACCTTTGGGCAGCCAAAAGTGGAAGGACATGGGGTTGAAGAATTTCATTGACGTATCGTTGCGCATTCAAGCCTCCTTCAATGTGCACCAATTGACTCCTTCCGTTGTAACTGATCATTCCCCACACCATTGCACCTCCACCACCGTGCGGCTGAGCTTCATCAACGCAATTTTGGGCAAAACGGTAGACCCTACGCCGTCTATCATGACGCTGCAACAAAAAGAAAGATTTGTCACTAAACCAGACACGTCTCCATTGATTGTCAGCTGCCCAGGGACGATGCTGGTTGGCCCAAAGAAGTCGATTTTGGCGATGGCTGCGCATAAGGACAGGTCCTCGGTGAGGTCGTTGTGCCCAAAGTCCAGCGTCATGCAGTCTATTCCGGACAGTTTGATCAGACACATGACGTCCTGCAGGCAATGACTGGGCAGTTGAGGAAGCTGTTGTAAACCTGTCTCTGAGGTGACGAAGCCGAATAAAGCGATCCTCCGCTGCTGTTGTCACTCTGGGTCGTCCACTGCGATGCCGGTCTTCAACTAAGCCAGTGGCTTGGAACCGGTGCCAAAGTCGACTGATGGTACTCTGATGCACGTTTAGATGCCTGGCAACCTGACTTTGACTTTCGCCTGCATGCAGTCGGCCAATAGCAATGTACCTTAAATTTATCGTTAGAGACGCCATAAATGTCGGCTTGAAAATGAACTAGATTTTTCTTGTGTAGCGTTATCCTTTTATAGGGTTTCAGTTGCGTAGTCAGTGAATAGTGTTCACCCCACATTTTGTTGCTTTCACGTGCGCGCAACATGAGCTGTGGTCAAAAATTGCAGCATAAACACTATTGACCACTGCGTTGTAACGATTACAAAAACGAATGCAATTCAGGTCAACACGTGCATTTGACACTGTAAAGAACATTTGAGGCTGGTTTTTATATACCCTAGCACCAAATTTTACTTACAAACTCATAAAAACGCGCCCTTGAATAGCTATGCGTTTCTTTTTTTGAACAGTATATTTATTATGGCCAAAAAAAAATTCAAATTTGTTCCGACAGAGTCAAGTGAGTTCTCCACCTCGCTATGCCACTGTTTGAGAGGCCCCTTCAGACTGTGAGGCGCTAAGCTCTAGCTTGTTTAGAGAGGGGGTAAAGGATCCTATTACATTCCCCTTGAGGCATATTGGGAATATGGTGTAAGGCTCATATTTTCTTGACCATACGGCACACTACGGGTGATGTAGTCAGCATCATGCTGGTAACTTTTAACTTTCCCAGAGTTGCTCTGGTAACCTATTCATGAAGCTGGGTCGATCCTGAAGCCGTTTGCAAACTTAAAAATCCCACCACAATTGGGGATCAAACCATGGGCCACTGAGCTCGGAAGCCAGTGCACTAACCACTGTACAGTAGCTTGTTTAGCCTGTGCCTAAATCCAGCCCTGGTTGCTTGGAAAACTAAATAATTGTATCTTCAGTCTACCATAACTCAAAGTCCTTCAATGCAGAAGTGAGACATAAACAACCTGTGCTAAGCAAGGAAAAAAAAAGGCTGAATACCTTCCACCTACAGTGTCTATGCTACATCCTTGGTATTTTATGGAAGGACAAAGTGACCAATGTTGAGGTGCTCTATTGCGCTGGTGGCTTTCAAAGCATGTATACTCTGTTAAAACAGCACATATTACATCGGCTTGGTCATGTTCATCACATGGAAAGTTGTTGCATGCCCAAAGATATTTTCTACAGATAACTGACAGATGGCAACAGAACAGCTGGACAATGACAGCTGAGGTTCAAAGATGTTTGCAAGAAAGAGAGGAAAGCCCTGGATATAAATCCAGCATCCTGTGAGGAAAAAGCTGCCAATAGCACCAAGTGGAGATGCATCCTACGGCGCCACCTTAGATTGAGAACAGGCTCTTAGAACAATAAAATATTACACACATAAAGGTATGTTTCAGGCACTTGTGAGAAATAAAGAAGTAGAAAACTAGACAACAGAAAAACAACAGAAGTTATAGGCTCGCTCGAGAATCAAACCCAGGACCATCCAAACGGCAACACCCCCTAGCTACAGAAGTGAATCCCACTATTGTCCCCGCAAACTAATAATAATAATAGCCCCTTCAGTCATGACTGACTATGGGAATGCACCCCTCAGGTGACAGCCCTCAGCTGCTTACCAATTGGGCAAAATTTGCTTATAACTGGTAACTGCTACTTCCCGTGTTTTGCCGACACCTATAGGGCAAAGCTGGAGTGTCCTCTCTAGGGCGCGAGCGTGGGCAGTTATATGGAGATCGAGCTGTTGCCCATGCAGCATGTTCCACCTCTCCACGCAGCCGGTAGGTCCAAAGGAACGGCAGTATCCAATACAGTTTGGTACCAGCCACGTCGCAGGAGTTGCCATAATAATGTTGAATCGACATCCAAAGATTGTTATAGCCAGGAGTTGTAGTGAGGATAAGCTCTCACTGCAGATAAATATTTCAATGGCACGCGCCTCAAATAGCCTCTGACAACCAAGCCCAGCTCCTGGCCTTCACATGTGGCTCAATTTGAGCCCGGTAGAACTGTTTCCACTGACGGGAGAAGGGGCGAAGGCGAGCCACTGGCGACTTAAAACCAGCAGCTTTGGGCAGATAGGGCTCATGAACCTTGGTCGGTAGCTTATCTAAGAGAAGGAACTCTGAATTTAAACCACCGCTGCCTTGCGGGAATATCCATTTATGGAATAGGCTTAGGGAGTAAACCCCAAGGATAAATCCGGAGTTGGAGTCCCTACAACTAATCACCACAAAAATAGTGCTTCGTCGACAGGGGTCATTAGTGCGATTTTAACAAGGAGATTAGAAAAGAACACACTGAAAGCAACACTAGACAAAATGCAGCTGAGGGTCATCACCTCATTGGCTTATTATCTCCACAGTCAGTTATAAGGACCCTGACACCATCACCAAAACTGCTATGCTATGGACTCCAGAAGGACGGTGAAGGAGAGGCAGACCAAAGACAAGCTGGTGGAGAACTGTGGAGGCTGAGATGCAAAGCATGAACCAGAACTGGGGCACGGCATGAAGGATGGCCACTGACCGAGCTGAATGGGGATAGTTTGTTGCTGCCCTACAAGATGCCACTAGGCGTGATGGCCACTGACTGCTTTGTCAGTCAGGGGCTAAGAATCCAAGAAGACAAAAAGTCAGTTATAACTGGATGAGGCTATGACTAGTCCTACATGTCTTACAGACATGGAGCATCACAAGTAAGAAAAAGGACAACTACACAGAGACAGTGTTGAAGGGCATGAATGCTAACTGTTGATGTAGCACACTGGTTGTATACACGACAGATGCATCCACCCATATATCCATCCCTGTAAGCCTTACATCTGATGCCAAATTCCAGCAATCTTAGCCTTGTTGATTCATCTATTGCAGTCATTTTCTAACAACTGCAGAAACATCCAGATATGTGATGGCCCAGGCAAAAGCCTATATGTGAGTAACCACAGACAAACGGCACCCCCTACATGGAAACACAGCTGACATTAAGAGAGCAAGAATAAAGAGGGGGATGTCAAGGATGGCACAGGCAGAGTCAACAATCAAGCAGGTGACCACAGTTGAAAATATATATTCAAAGGAGAAGAGTGGAGTAAGTCAGATGAGAACTGGATTAACTACCAGCAAGTCATCATCAGCCTTGGCAGAGAGTGTAGAACTTGGGGCAATGGGAAAGCAGAACTGGAAATTAATCAGCCGATACATGATCATGCCGGGGATAATGATGCCATTGTGTATACTGATGAGTCTGTGATCTGTGGTGAGAAATCAATTTGGGGCTTCTCTGATAGGGTAAATGGCAGAATCGTCGCCAAACATAGCGGGGCTTACAAGATAACAACTTCCAGCATGAGAATGGAGGTAGAGGCAGCTACTGCAGCCTTAAGGTGGCTAACTGAAACTTCATTAACAAAGGCAGTCATTATGTCAGACTCTCAGTCCATGCTTTGAAAGGTTCGAAATGGTTGGCTAAGACATGAATGGAAAACATTAATAGAAGCTTTAAATCTGTAGCAGCTGGTGTGGATCTACTGTCCTGGTCATGCAGGGTATGCAGTAATGAGAGAGCTGACAGACTAGCATAATGAGCACCCACAGTGGGGACACTCGATATGAATAAGGGAGAGATTCTGAGAACAATTTATGATCGCCTGTTAGAGAATGACACTGCAATAGATGAAGACTAGCACAGAAGGACGTATGAGAGGATGCATCTGTCATGTTTATAACCAGCGAGCTACAGGAACAGTTAGCATTCACACTCTTCGACATATACTGAGGGAGACTGAGAACCTATGGGCTTGCCCGGAGTGCAATGATGTTGATTTTGTTCAACAATAACAATAACAAGTACACAATTACAGAAACACAAATTTTTGTCAGACTAGCTGTCTTGAGCATTACATGAACATCAGCACAGATCAAAACAGAAATATTAACAACAAATAAAATGCCACAAGAGTTGGGAAAACTAAACTAAGTAATACATAATTAAAAAAAAAAGAAAAAAAGAAAAGAGAAATGGCATTGAGTCAGTTTTACAAATAGATGGTACACTAGACGTTTCGGGGTTCACCCTTCATCAGTCAGTTACAAATAGATGGTACACTAGATGTTTCGGGGTTCACCCTTCATCAGTCACAGTTACAAATAGATGGTACACTAGACGTTTCGGGGTTCACCCTTCATCAGTCACAGTTACAAACAGGTGACAAAGACAAGAAATATAAAGTAGTGATTAAAACGGTGTGCTTGAATTCCTGACGGACGATTAGTCACTGATAATGAACAAATAGTTACAACAAAAGAAGTGAGGCCCTTGACATATGGATGTACAGAAAAATGGGGCATATTTCACGGCAACGAGAAGAAAAAACATAAAGAAATCCTGTTATTTTTGTTGATCAGAATTAACATCATTGCACTCCAGCAAACTAATAGGTACTCAGTCTCCCTCTGCAAATGTTGAAAGGCACAAATGCTAACTGCTGATGTAGCACACTGGTTGTATACATGACGGATGCATCCACCCATATATCCATCCCTGCTAGCCTTACACTTGATGCCTAATTCCAGCAATCTTAACCTTGTTGATTCATCTATTCAATCAATCAATACCCTTTAGCTTCTCGAGGAGCATATGCCTTCAATAAACATATGCGAAGTCTTCCTGTGCTGTGCCATCCGCTCTAAGTTCTTTCCATGTTTTCCTCTGTATCCAGTTCTCTTTCTCCATGTGTTTTTTGGTCTACCTCTGCCTCTCTTTCCCTGTGGATTCCAGAACAAGGACTGCCTTGTAATGCTATCAACAGGTCTCCTCAATGTGTGTCCTATCCATCGCCAGCGTCTTCTTTTCAACTCTTGTTCCACTGGCACTTGTCTGGTTCTTGTCATCAATTCCATATTTGTGACTTTGTCATACCATTTCAGTCCTTCTATTCTACGCAAGCATCCGTTTATAAAAGTCTGTAGCTTTTTGGTTGTTGTTTTTGTTGCTCTCCATGTCTCAGAGCCATACAATAGGACTGACTTGACATTTGAGTTGAAGATTCTTATTTTCGTGTTGGACTTGATTTCTCTTGTTCTCCATACATTTCCCAATGCAATGAAAGCTCCTCTTGCTTTTTGTATTCTTATTTTGATATCATTGTCTGTCCCTCCAACTCTGTCTATATTGCTGACACGATATGTGTATGATTCCACATCCTTTAGTAGTGTTTCTTCAAGTTCAACCTTGTTATCATTTCTTGCATTTATTCTCATAATCTTTGTCTTTTCCCTGTGCATTTTCAGGCCCGCTTGACCTCTCATCGAGAATGTTCATTTTCTCTTGCATCTGATTATGGTTATGGGACAGAAGAGCCAAGTCATCTGCAAAATCCAGATCATCAAGCTGTTTAGTCAGATTCCACTGGATTCCATTTCTGTTGTGTGATGTCGATGTTTTCATAACCCAATCTATTGCTAGTAAGAAAAGAAATGGAGACAAGAGGCATCCCTGTCTCACTCCCATTCTAATCCTAAATGGTTCTGTAAGTTGTCCTTCATGAAGAACTCTGCATGTCATGTCTTCATAGGTCTTCCTTATTAAGTTAATGATCTTCATGGGAACTCCATAATGCCTCATCAATTTCCAAAGTGATTCTCTCTCTACACTGTCAAATGCCTTTTCATAGTCCACGAATCTGATGTATAGCGGTGAATTCCATTCCAGACTTTGTTCAACTATTATTCTCAATGTGGCTATCTGGTCTGTACAGGATCTGTTTTGTCGAAAACTTAAATTAATATGAAACAAACATAAAGGTATGTTTTCAGGCACTTGTAAGAAATAAAGAAGTAGAACACTAGACAACAGAAAAACAACAGACATGAGTGGCTTACCCAGGATTTGAACACTGGACCTTCCGTGCGACAACCCTGCCTAGCTATGCAAGCGAATCACACTATCCTCCCTGCCATCTACGCATCACCAAAAAATGACACAGTATTAAGGTCTCTTTGTCTTGTGTGGACTGGCCTGTGCTGTCTGATAGGGAAACAACAGAAGTGATTGCGTCATTAATAGGCCGTACTGCCCATGGTGGACTTCCGGTGTTATGTCTTTCGGTTTGCACTATTGACCTGTCATCAAAGCATCATTTTTTTGGTGATGCGTAGATGGCAGGGAGGATAGTGTGATTCGCTTGCATAGCTAGGCAGGGTTGTCGCACGGAAGGTCCAGTGTTCAAATCCTGGGTAAGCCACTCATGTCTGTTGTTTTTCTGTTGTCTAGTGTTCTACTTCTTTATTTCTTACGAGTGCCTGAAAACATACCTTTATGTTTGTTTCATATTAATTTACCGTTTACAGGCCTCGGGTTTCCCTTCCTTATATGTTATAAATGTTTGTCGAAAACTTGCTTGTTCATCTCTCAGTTGCTTGTCTATGGACTCCTTTAATCTCACAAGGATGATTCTGTTTAATTATTTTCCTGGCACTGATAGTAGCATTATTCCTCTATAATTTGTGCACTCTTGTAAATTTCCCTTCTTAGGCAACTTGACCAGATAACTTTCCTTCCATTCTGCTGGTATTTCCTCTCTCTCCCAGACTTTGCCAAGTAGTTTGTATAACATCTCTGTAGAGGAATCGATATCTGTTTTGATGGCCTCTGCTGGAATTCCATCTGGACCAGCTGCTTTTCCATCTTTCAGAAGTTTTATGGCTTTCTTTATTTCTTCTCTACTTGGTCGTACACAGCTGATTTGTAGCTCCTCTTCTGCTGGCTGGATGTCTGGGGGATTAGTTGGAGCTGGTCTATTGAGAAGTTCCTCAAAATGTTCTGTCCATCTCTTCATTTGTTCTTGTATATTACTAAGCAATTTTCTATTCTTATCTTTTATGAGGCCATTTGCTTGCTTATATTTCCCTGTTAGCTTCTTTGTGTTGTTGTACTGGTCCCTCATATTTCCTTTAGCTGCAGCTTCCTCTGCTTCCCTTGCCAACTCTTCAATATACTTCCTCTTGTCTCTTTTGATGTTTCTTCTTACTTCTTTGCTTCTATGTACACTTCATGAGCCTTGGCTTTGGAGCTTCTGGTTTTGCTTCTGTTTAAATCTGCCTTCTTGTTTTTCTTGTCTTCTATCTTGGTAATGGTTTCTGTTGTTATCCATGCTTTGTGCTGATGTTCTCTTTTTCTCAGTACTTCTTCACGTCTCGTTCCATATATTTTTTACTTGTTGCCAGTGGTCTTCCGTATCTGCTTCATCTTCCAGCTGTTGGAGTACTTGGTATTTGTTGGATACTGTGACTGAAAATGTTTCTCTTATTTCCTGATTTCTTAGATTCATCTATTGCAGAGTCCATTTTTTTAACAGTTGATCATCAACTCTTACTATACGGGAGCTAAAACCGCGTTTTTACGCGCTAGTTTAGCTATCGTTACCGTCGCGCGCCACTTCACGGGGCGAGCCGTAAAATTGGTACTAAACCCGCGCCACTTCACGGGGCTTGCCGGATTGTAAGAGTTAATTGTACTCAGTATCTCTCTCCCTTATCCATATCTAATGTCCTCACTAAGGGTGCTCTCGAAGCTAGTCTGTCAACTCTCTCATTCCCACGTATTCCTGCATGACCAGGACAGTAGATTCCCACCAGTTAATGAAGATGGATGTTTCTATGGAGAACAAAAAAGTCCTAGAAAAGCTACAAATGAAAAGAGACAATGAATGAGATCAAAATTAAAAAGATAACAATATCTTGGTTATATAAAAAGACGTAACAATGAGATGAAAACCATAATGGAAAGAAAAGTTGGGAGACAAATCTACAAGAAGAAGACAATGCTGTAAGTAGGATAACATCAAGAGATGGACAGGAAAGAGCCTATTGTTGTACATCAAGGCAAGACACAGAGGACATTGCAGATCCACTGCAGCAACCTTCAATACAAAGACTGTTAAATTATCTGCTGGATTTTAAATTTCTAAAAATTGGATTCTTATGGCTTGTGGAATCGGTTTTGAACTTAGTTCTTCTTCTTCTTCTTCATACACTCTAAGATGTCCACTTGAATATTTTCAAAGAAAGGAGTAGTCAGTTTGAGGCTATTTGAATCCCCGTAAAGCTTTTCCATGAAAGGAGCTGGCGTTGGCCATATGCACTTTCTCTGTACCACATATAAGGGGGTAACTTTGAAGCAGATGTTCAGCAGTCATTTTATCAGCACCACAGTTACACTGATCAGTAGTTCCTATCTTTAGCTTGTTGAATAGATGGTATCTCAATCTGTTGTGGCCAGTGCGGAGTCTGAAGATTACCACTTGTTCTCTTCTGTGGAGCTGAGCATCATTATGTGTGTGCCCTGGATGTTCTACATTCCATTTGTTTCTGTATCTGATTTTGATAAAACTCTTTGCCTCCTCAAAAAGTTATGCTTAAATCCCTACTTTTTATCAGATACTTGCCTCCTTTTCCCAAATTGTATTGGAACAAAACACATACAATTCCACTATCATTAAACAAACAATACATAACAGTGTCCCAGGTATTCAACAGTCAAATAAACAAACAAAACATTAGTGTACCAGGCATCCAGCAGACACACAAACAAACAAAACACAATAGTGTACCAGATATCCAGCAGTTTCAGGACATCCAGGTCCCACTAATGCATCATCAGCTGGATTGAGGTTGTAATTTCCACATATCCCGCACACAGAGTCTTTGGAGTTCTTTGGGACAACCACCTTGACAATGTCTTTTCCATCCCACATCACCTCCAGCCCAGTAATTACCTTCAAAGTCTGACGATGGAAGAACACGGTACAAGAGAAAATGACATTTACTATGCCAGTTTTACAGAAGTACAGTAGGGCCCCACTCATACAGCGGGTTAAGTTCTAGACCCCTACCGAAAAGTGGAACATAGCCATTTTCTAACCTGCAAATGCATATAAAATCCTAATAATATGTTTACACTATCATATATTAAGTGCGCAACACAGCTAGGTGTAAAAAAAAATTGGGTAAACTGAAACAAATAGTTAGTAAAAATATACCGGCCCAGAAGACTATCCTCTTTTGCATCTGGCAATGAAAGATGGCATAAAGGAAAAAGACAAAGTGACATTTACTTTGTCAGTTATGCAGAAGTATGACAAAAGATGACACATTTTTTGGGTAAAGCCACTTCATTAACTTAACTCTTTCTATCCCAGGCCACAGTATACTTCTTTCACCACCAAGCTGAAACTCCACAAGAAGTGTTTAAATGATTTAAACCACCTTATCGTCATCATCGGCTGACCAAAAACAACTTGGCGGAGAACTGTGGAGGCAGAGACGCAAAGAATGAACCAGAGCTGGGGCACTGCATGAAGGACAGCTGCCGACCGAGCAAAGTGGAAGCAATTTGTTGCTGCCTTACAAGATGCCACCAGGCGTGATGGCCATTGACTGCTTTGACAGTTGGTTGCTAAGGATCAAAGAGGAAAGAAGATCATATCATCATCACCTTTTAGCTCCCCAAGGAGCATAGGCCTTCAACAAACATATGCCAAGTCTTCCTGTCCCGTGTCATCAGGTCAAGGTCTTTCCATTTCTTCACATCTGTCTCCAGTTCTCTTCTGCACGTGTTTATTGGTCTTCCTCTACATCTCTTGCCCTGGGGATTCTAAAATTGAGACTGCCTTGTTATGCTATTAGCAGTTTCCCTCAATGTCCATCTCCGGCGTCTTCGTCTCAACTCTTGTTCTACTGGCACTTGTCTAGTTCTTGTCATCAGCTCCACATTATTGATCATGTCATACCACTTCAATCCTTCTATTCTACGCCAGCACCCATTGATGCAAGCCGGTACCTTGTTGGTTGTTGTTTTTGTTGTTCTCCATGTCTCAGAGCCAAACAATAGGACTGACTTGACATTTGAGTTGAAGATTCTGATTTTTGTGTTGGACTTGCTTTCTTTCGATCTCCATATATTTCCCACTGCAATGAAACTTTTCACTGTCCTAGTAAGACGTATTTACTTATTTTTGTTTACCCTACTGTAAACTACCCTCTTGGGGGTCAGAGTGGCTAAGAGATATGGCATCCGCCTCAAATTCTAGAGGTACTGGGTTTGATTCCCAGTTGAGGGAATATAATTTATGGGAAATTTTTTTCAGAACCAGTGGTCCTAATGATGTCATACTCCCCCCTGGTCTCCTGGATAGTGAGATCGGATGCCTACCTTCTTGGATAAGGGCGGAAAAAAAAATAGGAGGTCCCATGTGCAAGTTGCGCACGTTAAAAATCCCACGGCAGTTGGAAATCGTAAAGAGTAGACCTATCTGGAAGGCCGCTACCCTGGTAAAAATTTACAATTAGAAACCTACCCACCACAAAAATATTTATAGAATGTGATTCCTATATACACACATTGGGGTACTACGGAGTTTGTGCACTGTGCTGAGATCCTCCTTGTGTAATCTAAGGGAGGAGATCGAAGCACTGATGGAGTTTCCCCGTGTGCAAAATCAAACCAAACCAAAACTATCTTCTCACTGCAACCCTCCTTCTCTTCTTTTACCTCAACTGCTACAACAAGAATAGAAAAGGCTAGAGGAGCTTTTATTGCACTGGGAAATATATTCTAATGTTCTTCATATTTTTTTTTTCTACCTCATAAAGAGGAATGGAACTGCTCATAAAGCTGAGGCCTAATATAAGTGAAGTATAACACTTTACTCCCCCCCTACTCCAGATTCTACTATCGGACGACCATCTTCACCTCTTTTTACCTGATGAAGTGGCACATGCTCCTCCGAGTAGTTACCAGGGATCTCTGATGAAACAAAGAATGATCAGGACTTACTGCTCACTCAGACATGTTGTTAAAAAAGAAAAGTGGCTACGCCGAGGTTATGCATGGGGTTGGCAACACTGCAAGTTTGTGCTCTGGTATAGGCTTCCTTAATGGCAGCCATCAGCAGTGGAGGCTCCATGCTTTATAAGGAGCAACAACAACAAAATGATGATGATGATGATAGTGACATTTGCAATAGTGTAAGCCATAGATGAAGGAAAGAAAGAAGGGAGAAGACACTTAAAAAAATAGACAACGGAAAGATAGAAGGGAGAAGACACTTTAAAAAATAGACAAAGGAAAGAAAGAAGGGAGAAGACACTTAAAAAAAATAGACAACGGAAAGATAGAAGGGAGAAGACACTTTAAAAAATAGACAAAGGGGAGAAAGAAGGGATAAGACACTTTAAAAAATATTTAAAGGGAGAAGACACTTTAAAAACCAAAGGAAAGGGAGAAGACACTTTAAAAAAATAGACAAATGAAAGAAAGAAAGGAGAAGACACCTTAAAAAATAGACAAAGGAAAGAAAAAAGGGAGAAGACATACACAAAAATAGATGAAGGAAAAAAATAAGCCAGAAGACATAAAAAAAATAGATGAAGGAAAGAAAGAAGGGAGAAGACATTTGTTTAAAAATAGATGAAAGAAAGAAAGAAGGGAGAAGACATTTTAAAAAATAGATGAAGAAAAGAAAGAAGGGAGAAGACACTTTAAAAAACATGAAGGAAAGAAAAGAAGAGATAAAACATTTTAAAAAAAGTGATTTAAATTATTAAATGTGCTGGATTACAATTAACTGATTGACAGCTGTCACAGCCATGAAGTTGTTCTCTGGGTCAGGTTGTTGCTTGATCTTTGATCCATTAACAATGACCTGACCATTAACAGTCACCAGGCCATCTTGATGCAGTCTGACAGTTTTATTTAAGACATAGACTGTGACATGCTTAATCCAGGAGTAGTGTCCAGATCGTGTGTTTTTTTTCTTCCAGGTCTTTATTTCAATTCTGGAGACAAGAAACATGAATTCAATAAGGGAGGTGATAATTCAAAGTGAAAATCTACATAAAAACAATTTACATGTAGTATCATCATCATCATCATGAGCTGCTGCCATCTTCATACAACAGATTGGCTGCAAAGGATCTCCATCGTCTTCTGTCTCTTGTCTTGATTGTGCACTCTGATAGACTCTTTCCTTCCCATCTCTTGAAGTTATCTTCCCCCTTATAGCGGTGTCTTCCTCTTGTACGTTTGCCTTCAACTAGGTACAATGTCTTTTAATATGACCAAAATATTTGAGCTCTCTAACTTTTATCTCCTTCACGAATTCTCTTTTCATTCCTAGCTTTTCTAGGAGCTCTGTAATTGTTTTCTTCTCTTTCCATGAGATGTGCCCCATTCTTTCTATATGTTCACATCTAAAGGGCCTCAATTCTGCTTGATCATTGTCCATGTTTCTACACCACAGAATAATGAAGACCATATATAACACTTGATCACTCCTCAGTTTTAATTTGTGAGTTAGTTGTTTAGATGTTAGTATCTGTCTCATGTTGCTGAATGTAGGTAGCTTTGACCATTCTTATTTCCATTTCACATCTGCCATCTTCCGTTATTATATGACCAAGATATACGAAACTCCCGTACTTTTTCCAAGATTTTCCCATTACTACATTACCAATGTAATGCAGGATTTCTTAACTCTTTTAGCACCATGGACCCTCTCTGATTGTCCGGTGAATGCTGTATACCCTTTCTTGGAAAAAATGTATATAAAACTTAATAAAAAGCTTTACACTTTAAATTTTAGGTTATGTACAACAGGAGTTCTCACGGCCCCCTTCTGAGCCTTCTTTATCTTTGTGCCCCCCTCATAGTCGGTGTTAGCTGGAATAAAGGTACTTTACCAGAAATATGGCACTTACTGTGACCACCAAGAAATATACCATGGCCCACGTTTAGAACCACTGATGTACATGGACCTTCTAGAATCCAGTCATGGACTCCAATGAGACCTGTGGACCACAGGTTAAGAAACCCTGCTGCAATGGTAGTTGTGATACTAGTGTTGACAGCAGTGCCAGAAAAATAACAAAATCTACAGGTCAGTAAATAACCATTGTAATGGTAGCTGTGATTCTGGTGGTTAGCAGTAAGGTAATCCTATAGCAGATACTGCTGTAGGAGAGTGAGGTGTTGGAGACTTCACTATACTAGTTCTCAGCTTCATGAGACTCCTTGCTGCAATCTGCCTTCCCTAACTCAAGAGCAAAGAGCAGAGTCAGTTACCCTTTTACAGATACTTAGAGTGGAGAGTAAAACTACCAGGTTTTGAAACTAGAAACAGAAATGAAAAAAATAAAGACTATGTGGCCAGCATATCGTTGTTTAACTAGGGCTGCTGAGCTTCTCACTCTTTTGCAGCTAATAACAAGTTGAAGACTCCTAGGTATTATCATTACTGTAGATCTAGGCTTTTCCCGTGGCTTTTCTGCCATTCTGAAATGTATTGAGTTGAAGTCATGAGCTCTAGTTTCTCCAGCTTAGCTTGCATTTAAAGAATCACCACATCTGGCCCCAAGCTAGGAGGAAGAATCATGTGGCATACTATGTATTTCCCGAATCCAATATACGAGGTAGCTTCAAAAAGTTCCCGGGATATGTGTACTGTATAGAAATAAGTAACTAAATAATTATTTACACTACATTTCCTTCAAAATAGTTCTCTTCGGCAACTACACACTTTTGCAACGTCCATAGAGTTGTCGGAAATGTTCCTGGAACCTATTCTTTGACACCTCTCTCAGCTGCTTTGTACCATTGGTGATAACATCCTCAGCATCCTTGAATCTCTGCCCTTTCAGTGCCGATTTTAGGCGAGGGAACAAGAAAAAATCAGGCGGTGCCAGGTCGGGAGAATATGGAGGATGTTCCAGGGCAGTCATATTGTGCGTTGCGAGGTACTGCTTCGCCAGTAGGGAACAATTTGCTGTCGCACTGTCATGCAGCAGAACCCAACTGTTTGTTCTCCATATTTCTGGGCGTTTCCTTCTGATCGCATCTCTTAGACGACGGAGGATATCAACGTTCATTTCCTTGTTAACCGTTCGGCCTTCAGGAATGAATTTATGGTAGACAATACCCTGGGAATAAAAAAAAACTTCCAACATAACTTTTCTTTTGCTCTTGTCCAAATGAAATTTCTGTGTCCGGGGAGATGAGGATGATTTCCATTCAGAGGACTGACGTTTTGTCTGAGGATCGTACACAAAACACATCTCGTCTCCTGTGATTATGTTGTTGAGAAAATTGCTATCTTGATCAGCCACAGTGATTAGGTCTCTTGCCAATGTCAATCTTGTTTCTTTCTGTTCAGAAGATAACATTTTGGGAACCATGAGTTGACAAACACGGTGCATGTGCAGTTCAATGTGGAGAATACTGTGGCAACTTCCAACTGATATTCCAACTTCTGAGGCTATTTTCTCTACACTAAGTCTTCTGTCAACACGAACAACATTCCGAACACGCTCGATGTTTTCACTGTTTATTGAGGTAGGCGGTCTTCCGCTATGTGGATCATCATCGACACTAACACGACCTTCACGGAAACGCTTGTGCCACTCAAAAACTTGCGATTTCTTCATTGCGGTATCACCATATGCTTTATTAAGCAAGGTTACAGTCTCTGAGGGTGAGGCAAAACACAAAATTTGACATTTGTACGTTGTTCAATCAAGGACATTTTCAACTCCAATGATGCTACATGCACACCACACAAACAAACTTCTGTTCGAGAGTACATGTGAAGGTTGCATCAGCCATGTTGTTTCCTTAAGGTCACTACCAACTTATAAAACTATAATCTCCATGACATAATCGATCTTACAAACATGAGTCGACTATTCCGGGAACTTTTTGAAGCTACCTCGTAAATACTGTGCTCTGGTTCAGGGCTCTTTTAAGGAATGGTCACGTCCTACGCAGAGCCACTTCTCAGCTCCCCCTGCCTATCACTGGGTCCATAGTGACATTCTCCTGCACGCAGCCATCCAGGTCAAAGCCAGAGGACGCTCAAGTGACTTCTCCAAGATTAGTGTGCAATGCTGGGTTCTCAACAAGTTTCACCATAGGGGAAACCCTGGAAGTGTGTGGATGATTTCAAGAGTCAATGAGGGTGTAATTAGCCTCACAGACAGGTTCACTTCCACATTTAAATACTATAGCATTGTGTTTAGCTGGTGGTCACTTAAGGATGACTCTAGATACACCTCCATGCATGTAACCAGTATATAACACTGTAAAGGTTGTGTTGAGCGTCTGATTGACAGAGAGGTTAGAACACTCGTCTCTCACGGAAAAGGTGCCAGGTTCGAATCACGGTACTAACATGATCCAGTCTACCCTGCTGTAAATGGGTACCTGACTCTTTGAGTTAGGGAAGGAAAAGGCAGTGGTCACCCCCACCTGTCAATGCTAACCTAGTATAGTGAAGTCTGTAACACTTCACTCCCCTACGGCAGTATATGCTATGGGCCTACCTTTACCTTTTTAAGGGCAGTGTTAACAAGAACAAAATACACAGACTATGTAGCCAGTACATACCACTGTAATCATAGTTGTGATGCTAGTGTTTACTTACTTAGTCGTTCCTCTCCCACCGTAAGGTGTAGAGGTTTGTAAGAGAGAGCGCCATACTATTCTATCGGCTGTCTT
This sequence comes from Oreohelix idahoensis, assembly GCA_024509875.1. Classification (NCBI taxonomy): domain Eukaryota; kingdom Metazoa; phylum Mollusca; class Gastropoda; order Stylommatophora; family Oreohelicidae; genus Oreohelix; species Oreohelix idahoensis. The sequence continues at coordinate 249,947 of JAMPIV010010026.1, forward strand.
CCTCCTGGCCTGGTTCCATTCTAGTCCTCAGTCCTTCAAAGATTGTCTAATGTTGTCCTCCCAGCAGACTTTGGGTCGTCGTGGAGGTCTGGATCCCTGGCTCTTAGTTTCCCCACGCTTGCCATGGTAGCTGATCTTCTCCCATTCTGCAGACATGGCCCAAACCATCTCAGTTGGGACTGTTCTACTTGGGTCTGCAGGGGGGGTTGGGTTTGATGCTAGTGTTAACACCAGTAACAGAAAATTAAAAAAAAAAGAGTTTAACTTGTGAAAACGATAGAAGAGCCATCAGAAATATAGCTCCTGAGAACGACGCAATGGATACCCTCCCTCATCAACCCTTCAGCTCCCCGAGAAGCATAGGCCGTCAACAAAATTAAGTCTTCCTGTCCCCGAGATCCTTCTTGTGTGATCTAAGGGAGGAGATCGGAGCACTGATGGAGTTGTCCGTGTGCAATGAAGATAGTCCTTAAAACCAAACCAAACCAAACCAATGATCCCCAAGGACTAACCTGAAGCTCTGAGGGCTTCCAGGCTTGCAACCATCCTGGGACAGGACAAAATCATTCTCGCTCTGAACCTCAATCCAGCGTTTGTCGTACGTGATACAGTGGGTGTCACCAAAGCACACACACTCTCCCACGGCTGTAACAACATGAACAGGCAAATGAGTTAGCACATCAAACTGATAGACAGACAGGTTAACAAAGAAACAGATAAAACAAATGACATAAGTAAACAAACTGATAAACAACATAAGAAAGTAGGAACACAGACAAAGAAAAAGACTGAAGTATTCTAGGCTGGCATATTTGAATGCAGTTTTTGTTTCATGTCCCAATTGTATATTTTATTAGTCCTCATTCATCTTCTTCTTTGATACTTAGCCGCTGACTGTCAAAGCAGTCAGTGGCCATCATGCATGGTGGCGTCTTGTAGGACAGCAACAGACTGCTTCCACTTTGCTCAGTTGGTGGCCTTCCTTCGTGCAGTGCCCCAGCTCTGGTTCATTCTTTGCATCTCGGCCTCCACAGTTCTCCTCCAAGTTGTTTTTTGTCGGCCTCTCTTTTACTTTCCTTCAGGGGTCCACAGCATAGCTGTTCTTGCAATGACATCAGGGTCTCTTCAGAGGATTTGGCCAACTCCAACTCCGGCGTCTGCCAGCTATGATGGTGTGCATGTCCTCTCGGTTGCTCCAAGCAAGCAGTTCTTGATTGGTGATGGTATTTGGCTAAAAGTTTCAGAGAATTTCCCTTAGGCAGACTGTGTGGAAAGAGGACAATTTTGACATTCTCTTCTCTGTTACTCTCCAGCATTCCAATCCTCATTCAATTTCCTTAAAAACTATTTATAACATTGCCACACTTTTAAAATACTAGACAAGAACCAACTCTTAAAATGTAACACTTTATGAAAATTGAAACTGACAGAAAATTGCGTGCGTCAAATATGGGAAAACTACTCCATTCCTTAAGAGTTAATAACTGTACTGATCCAGTTTCTGCACTGGGATCAGAAGAATATGGGGTTTAAAAAAAAAATCACTTACGAATACATGTACGACCATCTCCTCTGAATCCACGTTTACAAATGCACCTGTATGATCCATCCAAGTTCTCACAGCGGGAGTTCGGGTCACAGTCATTGAGGGTGGAGTTGGAACACTCATTGATATCTGGCAGAGGGGAAGAGAAGTTGAGATGTGGAAGTTGCTTGGTAAAAATGTAGGTCTAGTCTAGCAGTAGTCTAGTCTAGTAGCCCCCTTCAGCTATAACTGACTGTCTCATCATTTTTACTTGTCTCCAGCTCTCTTCTCCATGTATCTAGAACTGACTATGGGAATGCGCCCTTCAGGTGATATTCTTCACCTATTGCTCGGTGCAAAATATTTTGTCCGCAGTTCGGGTTTGACCCTAATCCCCATGCACATTACGGGGAAAGCAGACAGGGGCAGGACAGCACCTAACTGACTGGGGGCTGCCCAGTCGGAGCTATTATAGACCGAAAGGGAGGCATCAAAGAAGAGTTGGCAACTCGAAAAGCAGCAGCTGGGAAACTTTTTCAGGCCGTAAACTGAGGATTCCTCAGCAAGAGATAGGTTGGTAAGAAAATGAAGATGGCTGTATACTGCTCCACCTATTTCCCATTCTTGACATATGGATGCGAGTCATGGGCAATGATATTCATAGCCACAATATTATTAGGTCATCCAGGTCTGCATTATTTTGGCTTTTCAACGTTGCGGCCAACACCAGTAACATTCATGGAAAAGCTCTATGAAGATGCAAATAGCCTCAAACTGACTACTGCTTTCTTTGAAAACATTCGAGTAGACGTCTGAGAGTGTACAAAGAAGAAGAAGAAGATATGGACTGGGTGCACCTCACAGAAAGAAAAGAAAACAACTAAAGAGGTTCTAAAAAAAAGCTAGGAATGAGAAGTGAAATACAGAATGAGATCAAAGTCAGACAGACTAGCAAAATCAACTTAATAGCTTCTACCTTTGCACGATGTTGGGCCCGTCTGCACATATCCTGAGTTGCAGGAACACTGAAAACTGCCAGGTGTGTTGTGACATGTAGCTGTGTAAGGGCAGGGATTAGCGCCTGCACACTCATTATCATCTGTAAATAAACAACCAGAACATTTAACCATGGCCACCAGAAACTGTAATCTTGTTACATGAGCATGGATAAAAAGGTCAGTGGTATGATTCTATATTCATTACCCTTTCTGCTCCCTGTGGGGCATAATCAATCAATCAATACCCTTTAGCTCCCCAAGGAGCATAGGCCTTCAAAAAACACATGCCAAGCCCTCCTCTCACGTGCCGTCTGCTTAAATTCTTTCCACGTTTCCCTCATCCTTTTCATTTCTGCCTCCAGTTCTCTTCTCCATGTGTTTTTTGATCTGCCTTTTTTACCCTGAGCATTCCAGAACAAGGACCGCCTTGTAATGCAGTGGTGCATAGGCCATCCATAAATACACGTGAAGCCTTCCTGTCCTGTGCCATCCGTTCAGTTATTCATGCTTCTTTATCCCCTTTAGGTGATCCCCTCTAGGGTAGTGGTCCATCCCACTCGTGGCTTTGTATCACCTGCCAATTAGTGGGTCTGGTATGTTTTACCAATGTTGAGCCTGATGAGTTGGAGAAGCCCTCTAGTTTTGCAAGGAAGCCCTGGAACTCACCCAGTGTCCTATCTACTGCCAGAGTCTTCTTCTCATCCAAAGTTCCACCGGCACTTGTCTGGTTCTTGTCATCAGTTCCACATTAGGAATCTTGTCACATGGATGGGTATGGAAAAAAAAAAATCGAAAAGAGGTGATTCGTCTTACGAGGACTAAAGACAAAGAAAATAACCAATGTCGCAGCCACAAGGCCTTCGTCGGGGAAAGGAAAGAAAGTGAGGGCTAAATAGGACACATAAAAATCTAAATAAATATAAAAACTAGGTACTTCCCTCAAGGTGGCTAAAACCTAGCTAGCCTTTTTCCAACTCATTCTGTCCTCTTTTATCTCTAGTACACATTATTATTACGTTTGGGTAGTTTCTAGTTCAGCTTCGTTTCTTAGCTTCTTAGTATCTACTGTTTACATCCAGAAGTGGCAGCCTTTTCATTTGCTTGTGGCGTGCTCTCCCTTTGGCGGGTGTACTAGGTTTCAGTTACCTTTAGGGAAGTACCCAGTTTTTATATTTATTTTTATTTAGATTCTTATGTGTCCTATTTAGCCCTCATTTACATTACTTTCCCTTACGAAGGACTTGTGGCCGCGTTGGCTATTGTCTTTTGTCCTCGTAAGATGAATCACCTTTTTTTTTTTTAGCACACATCCATCGTACTCCATGTCTCTTACTGCAGCTTCCTTCATCTTCCTGGATCTTGTCATACCAACTCAATCCTTCTATTCAGCATAAGCACCTATTTATGAAAGTCGCCATCTTTCTCGTCGTCATTTTTGGTTTGTCCATGTTTCAGAGCTGTACAATGGAACCATCTTGAAATCTGAGTTGAAGATTGTTATTGTTGTTTTGAATTTTATGTTACTTTCTATGTCAAAGGAAAGATTTTCACCAAGACCCCTAAAAATTCTAAATTTGGATAAATACTTGTTGTTGAATCAATATGTGAATTTATGCAGCTGCGTCATCTCTGATTCTCTAGATCAGGAATTGTTAACCTTTGTTCCACGGACTCCTTAGCAGTACATGAATGAATTCTAGAAGGCCCATGTACATAAAGTAAAATGTACAATTTTTTATTATACTTTTATGTAATTTTTTTTCGCAAGAAGGGGTCCATAGCCTTCATCAAACAATTAAAGGGATCAACAGCCTTCATTGGACAATCAATGGGGTCCACTGCATGCATCGGGCACAAAAAAAGGTTAAGAAGCTCTGATCTAGATAGTAGAGTCCATAAAAGTTAGTAAGGCATATGTCGCAGTGACACTCAAATTTAGCTTTGTTAGGGTTCCCCTAATGATGTCATAGGAGTAATCTCTATGAAAAGGGGACTGAAAATGAAATCGCTGTAGAAAGGTATGGTGTATCGTTGCCAGGGGACAGAAAACAAATAGATGAAACGGAGAAAAAGTGATAGGCATACCAATGCAACCCCACAATATTAAGAGCAGCTGGTCGTCAAAATGCAGAAGAAGCCAGTTGTACACCAGTGAACCTATCCAAGATTTTGACCCGAGATGGGCATGCTTAGACAGCATATATTTAAATACGACATGCAGGCCTGTTAGATGTGCTGGAACATTTCAGGTTGTATTTCTTTTAACATAATTGCCACATCCTCGGCATTTTGTGGAAAGATAAAGTGATAAATGTCGACGTGCTGTCATGTGCTGGCCTTCAAAGCACGTATACACTGCTTAGACAGTGCAGACTACAATGCCTTGGCATGTCCGTCGCATGGAAGATGGCTGCATCACAAAAGATATCTTCTACGGACAACTGGCAGATGGCAAAAGAGCAGTTGGATGGCCTCAGCTGAGATTGAAAGATGTGTGCAAAAGAGACATGAGGGCACTGGACATAAATCCAGCAACCTGGGAGGATGAAGCTGTCGATTGCACCAAGTGGTGATGCTATTTAAGGTGCCACCTCAGATTGGGCGAAAAGAAGCTCACACAACAAGCAGAAAGAGAAGACATCGAAGAGAACACCAGGAAAATAAGCAGCTGAGGGCTGTCACCTCCGGGGCACATTCCCATAGTCAGTTTGACTGAAGGGGCTATTATTATTAAAATAATTGATTTATGGGAAATGAATATATTAAGTAAGTAGTCGTCTTACTTTATAAATAAGGGGGTTTGGGATGTCAGGTATTGGTAGCACCTCTGGTGAAGGAGCTGTCATGCCCTTTTCAGGGCAGCTCGGCCATATTTAGTCCAAACCTGGCATCCAGCTTTCACCTGTGGCTCCTCGTAGCTGTCAGCATGCGACAGCAGTCACCCCCTGGGAAACGGCTTTGACAGGCCAGCTAAACTAGGTGAGGGTAGCCGACTGGTTATAAACCTTCGGTGAGTTAGGGTCTGCCTACCCATGCATGTGAAGACTGGATTTGATAGACTGCACGGAAGAAACCACCTGTTGGTTCAACGAGCATGACGGCGATTACCAGCAACGCGCTGTGGAGCATAAGGAGCACGGCGAGGCACGTAGAATACTCTGGTCATCCATTGCACCTGACTTCATCTCCAGTCATCTTGACTTGTCTTGCCACAGGATTCTGATTGACCCAGGCGAGAAAGTGAGGTCAACCAACTGCTTCCTCACTTTAAACCAAATCACTGCGCAAGTCACTCTTTCATCCACTCACAACAAGTCCTGTGGCGATGGGCGAGCGGCGAAGTGGCAGGCGTGGGTACGCTGGCAGTCGTAGTTGCAGACCTACACACAAGCGGGATTGGTGGGTACCCTGCTTCGGCATGCAACACATAAGAAAAAAAAAGGAAAGATTTATCCCCCTTATTCTAGGCACTTGGAAAGTGCGCACTCTTCTTGACAAAGACATTAACGCAAACAGACCTGAGAGGTGAACTGCCCTGATTGGGAGAGAACTGGCCAGGTACAACATTGACATAGCAGCACTGAGTGAAACTCGACTTGCAGGCGAGGGTCAACTTTGCGAAAAGGGTGCAGGTTATACATTCTATTGGAGCGGAAGAGGAACTGAAGAAAGACGAGAAGCAGGGGTTGGATTTGCAATCAAAACAGCAATTGTCGGCAAGTTAGCGGGGCCCCTAAAGGGAATAAATGACCAATTCATGACGGTCAAGATCCCCCTGCTTTATGGAAGGAAACATGCCACCATCATGCACCAGCTATGACAAACCAGGATGACATCAAGGATAAGTTTTACAAAGAACTGCATGCAGTCATTGCATCAGTTCCTGAAGCAGATAAGCTCATCATTCTTGGTGTCTTTAATGCAAGAGTAGGCTCAGATAACATCTCCTGGAATGGCACTATTGGAAAGTATGGCGTGGGTCGCCGTAACAGCAATGGACTTCTCCTCCAGACTTGCGCAGAACATGACCTCTTTGTCACCAACACCATTTTTCGACTTCCTACCCGCAACAGGACCTCCTGGATGCACCCTTGCTCAAAGCATTGGCACCTAATTGACTATGTAATTGTTAGGAAGAAGGACAGGCAAGATGTCCGGATGACCAAGTCCACGTGTGGTGCAGAATGCTGGACTGATCATCACCTCATTGTGTCAAAACATAAAATTTGTATCCAACCAGCCAGGCGCCCTCAGCGGAAGAAAACTAAAAAAAGGCTGGATGTCACCAAACTAAAGAAGATAAAAATCAAACAGTCATTTACTAACACCCTAGAAGACAGTCTCAAATCTATCTCGTTAGATGGCCAAAGTGTGGAAACAAATTGGGCAGCCCTAAGTGAGCAGATCTACAATACTGCTACAGAGGTCCTGGGTCCCGCCATCAAGAAACAAAATGACTGGTTTGATGAGAACTCAGATGATATAAAGAAGCATTGGCTGAGAAACACCATCTCCATAAAGCATATTTAAATGTTCCAAAATCTACATCCAAGAAAGACGCTTTCAACAACATGCGTAGAATCGTCCAACATAAACTACGACAGATGCGGGATTCATGGCTGAGTAATAAAGCAGATGAGCTCCAAGTCTTTGCTGACAGCCATGACTTAAAATTTTTTACCATGCACTCAAAGCGGTCTATGGTCCAACATCATCAGGATCATTTCCCCTCCTTAATGCAGATGGAAAATCACTAATTACAGACAAGGAAAAAATTCTCCAACACTGGGTCGAATATTTTAATAATATTCTGAACCAGCCATCATCTATTAACGACGAAGCCATCAACTGACTGCCCAAAATTCCTATAAATGAAGCACTAGATGATATACCAACTCTGGGGGAAACTAAAAAAGCGATTCGTCAACTTTCTAGTGGAAAGGCCCCCGGCTTCGATTCAATTCCTGTTGAGGTCTATAAAGATGGCGGTACAGTTCTGATAGAGAAACTTCACATGATCTTCCAGCAAATGTGGCAGAGTGAAACTATCTCACACGATCTCAAAGATGCGTCAATCAAACAACTGTATAAACGTAAAGGTAATTGCCAAGACTGTAACAATCATCGAGGCATCTCTCTATTATCAATCGCAGGGAAGATATTCGCCAGAATCCATCTGAATCGCCTTATGCTCATCTTGACAAAGGTCTTCTATCTGAAAGTCAGTGTGGATTCCAGAAATAATGTGGAACCACCGATATGGTGTACGCTGCAAGACAGCTGCAAGAAAAATGCCAAGAACAGCACTGTGACCTGTACACAGCTTTCATCGACTTGACAAAGGCGTTTGACACAGTCAGTAGAGAGGGCCTATGGAAGATTATGGCAAAGTACGGCTGCCCAAAGAAATTTATCACAATAGTGCAGCAACTGCATGATGGAATACAGGCTAGAGTTCAGGAAAACAGTGAGCTATCGGAGCCTTTCCCCGTCTCAAATGGAGTTAAACAAGGGTGTGTACTTCCACCGACTCTGTTCAGTATTATGTTTTCTGCTATGCTGACTGATGCTTTCAGAGACAGGGACACAGGAATCGACATCAGATATCGTTTTGATGAAAAATTGTTTAACCTTAGGAGGCTTCAAGCAAAAACGAAGGTCAAATCACACACTATCAGAGATCTGTTTGCTGACGATTGTGTCCTCAATGCTGGCTCAGAGGCTGATCTGCAGCATAGCGTGGAAAGATTCTCCGAAGCCTGTTCCAACTTTGGGCTTACCATCAACACGGAGAAAACAGAAATCATGTACCAACCAGATCCTGGCACAATTTATACTGAGCCAATCATCAAGGTAAATGGTGAGAAACTGAAAGTTGTGAACAGATTCACAAACATTGGTAGCACACTATCTCAGAACATCGTCATTGATGATGAGGTGAACACCAGGATCTCCAAAGCTAGCAGCACATTTGGCAGACTATAAACAAATGTTTGGCATCACAATGGCATTAGTCTACAAAGCTGAAGGTGTACAGAGCTGCGGTGCTTCCAGTGCTGCTTTATGCATGTGAAACATGGACTGTATACAGGCGCCACGTAAAGAAGCTAAACCACTTCCATACAGTCTGTCTCAGAAAGGTAATGAACATCAAATGGCAAGACAAGATCCCGCCGTTCTTGACACAGCTGGTATCCCTAGCATCGATACTATTCTGATGCAGTCACAGATTCGCTGGGCAGGACATGTAGTCCGCATGCCAGACCATCGACTGCCAAAGATACTCTTTTATGGTGAGATGCAGAAGGGTAAACGCTCCTATGGTGGCCAAAAGAAGCGCTTCAAAGACTTCATTGAAAACCTTTGACATAAACCCTGACACATGGGAAGATGCTGTGCACGACCGAACCGCTTGACGCACATCTCTTCGTAAAGGTGCAGCGGCATGCAAATCATCCAGAAGAGCAGCAGCGGAACAGCGGAGACAAGCTAGAAAAGACCGTGTAATAAAACCTTCAAATGAAGCAAACATTCCTTGCCCACACTGACCGAGATTTTTCCAGGTCCGCATCAGGCTCATCAGTCACCTTCATACCCATAGACTAACCTAACATATTCCTAATAATTGGATGAACAGAGTGGTCTTCATCACCCGTGATGGACGACCAACATAAATTTATAGGTGAATACAAAGATAAAATGCAACAGTCCTAGATAGTAGTAAAAAAAGAAGACATGAACCAGCTACTCTTTAAATATCTTGACAACATACTATTGACTGTGTACCATCACTTATGTAGGAGACTGAATTTCATGAACTGCATTCTTGACATGGTGCACTGTCATTCTTAAATTTGTAGTCAAAATTATTAAGGAGCTTCAGTAAGAATTACATGGACCATGACAGAATCGTACAACACCATCAATATCATCTGAATTCAGAAATAAAACTCTAGATTAACTTTTATCGAGTGCGCAAATTGCAAAATCTTTTTCCTCTCAAGTTCCACTTGCATGTTTTGTCTGTTTTTCTGCATGAGAAGATACGCACAACAATAAAACTCAGATGAAATGAAATCGCATTAAGAAACTAATGTATTACAACAGGGTCTGCCATCTTGGTTATTGGTTTGGAAAACTGATCCCTTCCCTTATGGTATAAAGAAAAATTAATGATGGACCACCACTGATCACTGGCCTAGGCAATAACGAGACGTCATTCTAATTACATTCCACAAGTGTGGTGCTGTAACTGTCACACATACAGACTGTCCTCCACTTACGACGGAGATCAGTTATGATGACTCCATCATAAGTCTATATGATTGCAAGTCGGAAAGTGCTATATACTCTAAGAACCATTAGGATACGTTTAAAATTAACATACCCGAATGCTCAAATGTATACTTCTGTTTTATAATAGTTTACAAAATTAATTTTATTCTTTGTTTATAGCGTATATATTTCTACAGTGTACAAATTGTAACCTAAAATTACTGTACTGTGCAGTACTGTACTGCAATAATTAATGATACATGAGTGTACAATGCTATAACAGGATTAATGGGATGGCCGTCTTAAGTCCAAGTAGTCATAAGTTGCAACATTGCAAGTTGAGGACAGTATGTATACCAATTTGCGCAAAAGAATCAGAAGGGTGATGCCAAGACTGTACTCTGTAGAAATCCTTAAAATTTTTAATATAACACAGCTTAGGATGGCAAGCTCATCACAAGAACTGCTATGCTATGGACCCCAGAAGGACGGCAAAAGAGACCAAGTAGTCATAAGTCGCAACGTTGTAAGTTGAGGACAGTCTGTATACTAATTTGTGCAAAAGAATCAGGAGGGTGATGCAAAGACTGTACTCTGAAGAAATCCTTAAAATTTTAAATATAACACAGCTTGGGATGGCAAACTCATCACTTAAAACAAATTACCACAGGAACCACAGTTGCAGGAGCAGAAAAACTGCTCTGGCACAGACATCCTGCATAGTGGCCAACTACATTGGTGATACCATGCTGCTAAGGGACGAAAAAAAGGATATTTATTCTATTTTTTAGTAAATACCTCTGCTGGATAGGGAAGCAAGGAACACATGGAGAAGAGAACTGGACTCAGACATGAAGGGGATGAAGAAGACATGGAAAGACCTTGAGCAGACGACATGAGACAGGAAGACTTGGCATAAGTTTGTTGACGGCCTATGATCCTTGGGAATCTAAAAGATGATGATGATGGATAGGGAAAAACACACTATTTTGATGCTGACAACAGAACTTACCAATACACTCTCGGCCATTTGCTCTTGCCTGCTTGCTGTGTACTACAACCCCTTTGCCATTCCATCCATCTAGACAAACACACCTGTAACTCAGACCCTGGGGTATGCACTTAGCCATGGGGTGACAGTCTTGGAAGACAGTTTCACACGCATTTAGTGCTGCAACACATTGTTGATTTGATTTTCTAAAGCTCATCTAATATAACAAAAAAAGTGCTGCAATATCATCATCATCATCTCAACCCATAACCCGTCATGGGTCGTAGGGGTGCCATGGTGGAAGCATCAGCAGACAGGGTCCTCCACTGCTCTCTATTCTCAGCAATGCGTACAAGTGTGGAGAAACCGTGTCCTGCCCATTCTTTGATGTTATCAGCCCAGGATTTTCTTTGCCTTCCTCTTCTCCGTTTACCTTCGACTGTTCCCTGGAGGATCGTTTTCGAAAGGGAGTCATGACGAGTTACATGCCCAAACCAGGCAAGCTTTCAACGTTTCACTATTGACAAAAGTGGTTCTTGATGGCCTGCATAGGTGTTTATCTTCTCTCTAACATAGACATTTGTTTTGTGCTCTTTATAGCAAATGCGCAAAATTCTTCTATAACATTTATGCTCGAAAGCCTGAATCCTTCGCTCCGTATCTGCAGTGATATATTGTTTTGATTTTCTAAAGCCCATCTCACACACATTTAGTGCTGCAACATACTGGTAATCTAATTTTCTAAAGCCCATCTCACACACATTTAGTGCTGCAACATACTGGTGATCTGATTTTCTCAAGCCCATCTCACATTTTTTTTTTAAAGTGCTGCAACATATTGTTGATCTGATTTTTTAAAACCCATCTCACACACAGTTAGTGCTGAAACACATTGTTGAATTGATTTTCTATTTACAGTATCAGACCAACAAGAAAGAGACCATACACAAATTGAGTAAACAAAACAAACATGGTTGAATCATTATATGCTGTGCGTCGGCCATTCTTATTTTCAACTGAGTACACACATATTCTGGACCTTTAAACACAGGGGCTTTAATCACAGCAACTAAATCAAAAATACTGAAAGACTACTGGTTAGAACACATTTTTAACATCAACAAATATGCATGGTCCACCAAAAGTAGTGTAGCGATCTGAATGATATAAAAAAAGAAAAATTATATAATAAATTAATTTTCCTGGGCGGCAACAGATGTATTCTCAAAAGAACGTTGCCTATAATAACATGTATAGTTTCTTGACTGATTCCATCAGTTATGTTCTGCTTCAAAGCATCAACTGTCCGTGGTTTACTGATCGTGCTTTTAAATATTCCCAGAGGAAAATGTTTGGTGCAGTTAAGTCAATGGATCTCGATGGCAAAATTTACTCTAGAATACTGGAGCGGAAACAACACCGCTATGAGGTCCAGTGTGGTTTCCAAGGAAGATCAATTACCATGACAAGTATGGGAAAATAAGAGCCAGGGATCCAGGCCTCTAGGATGACCCAGAGTCCGCTAGGAGGACAACATTAGGCAATCTCTGAAGGACTAGATTTGAACCAGGCCAGAAGGAATACAGCCGATAGGATAGCGTCATGCTCCCTCCTCTGAACCTCTACACCTCATGGTAAAAGAGGGGTGACTAAGTGAGTAAGATCTCGATGGCCAGTTAAGTCGACTGATCTTGAAGGCCAGTTAAGGTCATCATCACGTGAGCTGGTTTTATTACCAAAAATGTGGCGTAAAATGTAAAATTTTTTGTCGTGCAGTACGACAAGTGGCCTCATCCTGTTGCAACAAGTACGAATGTTGATTATCGATGACACTTACTGAAATGTATCGACAATGTAACGGTACTTTTCACTTATAGCAGCAACTGCTTCAGCATCGTCATTCTCGAAAAAGTAAGGTTCAATCTCCTTATCGTGCATTTGTGACCTCTGTTGAACTGTTCACCTTTCAATCTTCATTAAACCCTCAGGGGTTATAAAAAAAAATCTGGGAAAACACGTTTCCAACAATCTTCACTAAAACTTTGCTTCGTGTTTTTAAAAAAGAAATGACTCACCCAAACAAAAATGACAACATTAACAATCAATGACACATGGGGCAGAGAACAATCTTCCAACTAAAAAAACAGAAAACACCAGACTTAACAAACACTTACACAAATTAAATGCCTCACATGAGCCTTACTGCCGCATCTATGCCCATCCATTAGAGGCAGTTTAACATTATAGACCCAGAAATTTGAGTCACTCTCCAGTGGATACCAGGACACACAGACACACCAGGCAACGAAAGAGCAGACAGACTAGTAAAACAAGAAGCAAGCATGGTTCAAACAAACACTCAAGTTAACATGCAGACAGCCAAACTAATACAAATCAACTTCAATGAGGAATGGCTGCTGAACCGATGGGGAAAAAAGGTTTACAGGACATGCCACATACATGCATGGAGGCATATCTGAAGACATCCTTATATGACAGCCAGCTAAGCACATTGCTATAATATACATATGTGAAAGTGAACCTCTGTCTGTGAGGCTAATTACACCTCCATTCTGACAACAGAAAATATGGGCCTAACACCATATTCCCAATATGTCTCAATGGGCGTGTAACGGGATCCTTTTACCCTTTTATTCTGACAACATCCACACAATTCCAGGGATTCCCCCTGTGGTGAAACTTGTTGAGAACCCACCATTGCACACTAAGATTGGAGGAGTCACTTGAGCCCCAGAAGTGATTCTTTGGCTTTGAGCTGGTTGACTGCATGCAGCAGGATCTCACTATGGACCCAGTGATAGTCAGGGTAAGCTGAGAAGTGGCTCTGTGCCGGATGTGACAAGGAGAGCCCAGAAATAGAGCACAGTATTTTAGCTCTGCATAGTTGGAGAGCCCCCTTAGATGGTGGTGGGGAATGCACAGTATGCCACGTGGTTCTTACTTCTAGCTTGGGACCAGATGTGACGATCCTGTAAATGCAAGCCAAGCTGGAGAAACTGGAGCTCATGACTTCAACTCAACATGTTTTGGAATGGCACAAAAGCCACAGGAAAAGCCTAGATTCACAGTGTAAATAATACCAAGGATTCTTTGCCTTGGTACTGGCTGAAAAAGAGCAAAAAGTTCAGCAGTCCTAGTTGAACAACAATAACAACAACATGCCACGTATAAAGAAACAACCCAACCAACAAAAACTACAATATCAACAACTTACAATGTGTGGAGCAGGGTACAATCTTCCAACTAAGAACAAAACACACCAGACTTAACAAATATCTAAACAAATTAAACCCTCATATGAGCCGCATCTGTACCTATCCATCAAGACAGTTCAACATGTCTTCTTCTTGAATCCTTAGCCCCTGGCTGACAAAGCAGTCAGTGGCCATCATGTCTAGTGGCATCTTGTAGGGCAGCAACAAACTGTCCCCACTTTGCTCGGTCGGTGGCCATCCTTCATGCAATTCCCCAACTCTTTTTCATGCTTTGCATCTCGGCCTCCATAATTCTCTGCCAGGTTGTCTTTGGTCTCATTTGCCGTCCTTCTGGAGTCCATAGCACAGCAGTTCTTGTGATGGTGTCAGGGTCTCTTCTGAGGACATGGTCAACCCAGTTCGAGCGTCTGCACACAATGATGGTGTGCATATCTTTTTGACGGCACTGAGTAAGCAGCTCTTAGTTGGTGATGGTATTTGGCCAACAATTTGAAGAATTTTCCTTAGGCAGGTTGTGTGAAATAGGATAATTTGGACATTTCCTTTTCTGTTACTCTTTTGCACTCCGCACCATACAAAAGTACAGAAAGTTCGCAACCCTCGAAAAATCTTAATTTGGCATTTGTAATGTACTGAGAAGATTTCTAAATGTTGTTTAGAGTAGCGAAGGCTGTTCTGGCTTTATTCATTCTGTTGTTGATGTCTTTGCTGTTCCCCCATTGGTGTTGCTATGCTTCCTAGATATGTTAATGTATTTGTTTGTTCCAGCTTTTGGTTCCTTACTTTAATGGGCTCATGATTTATTACACTGAGTGTCATGATCTCTGTCTTCTTCAGGTTGATGCTCATTCCCATTTGTTAGCTGTATTTATTCAGTATGTCTTGTTTTTTTCTTGGATGTGCTGATGTGAATGTGAAAGTAGTGCAATATAGTCTTGCATATTCTAGATCTCTAGGGGTATCCTGTTGTCTGGCGCATCCATCAAGACTGTTTAGCAAGTGCTGCTCACATTCCCAGTTGGACTTCCCAGCAATCCCAAATGTTCTATACAGCACCACCCAACAGCTACAGAACACATGCACATTTTACAACTTGGCACTGGCAAAGTTTACAAAATTAGGAAAAAACCTGCCCACCACAAAAATATTTATAAAATGTGTGATTCCTGTATACATAAATATATAAATTAAAAAATAATATGGTATGAAATCAGTTTTACAAGTAAACGGTACACATGAGACAAGGGACGTTTCGGGTTTTACCCTTTGTCAGCCACAGTTACGAACAGGTGACAAGGACAAGAACTACATATAGGTACTACAAAGGTCTATGATAATGAGGAAAACGTCAAATGAGCAACACAAGCAGATGAAACCACGGTGATGAGTGAAACGATAACAGTAATAATGCAAGAAAATCGTGAATGCAGAAAGAAATGTCGAAACAAGAAAGTAAATAATTAACGAAACGAAGACAGAAATGAACAACACTATTAAAATGTGTAAAAAATCACTTAGCTGGATCGAAGAAAGAAACATTCCTGTATACATACATTGGGATCCTCGCCAGTGCTATGGAGTTCGCGCACTGCGCCAAGATCCTCCATGTATGATCTATGGGAGGAGATCGGAGCACTGATGGAGTTGTCCGTGTGTTATGAAGGTCCTTAAAACCAAAACCAAACCAAACTGGCTGCGAAAGAATGATGGGGTCATAGACCTAGTTAACCAATAACAAGAACAATCACCAACAACTTAAAATACAACACAGTAACAATAAATCCTTACAGAGAGGTTTCTCTGAACAGTACAGACTACCAACGATCAAGGTGGCTTCATTGACTTTTGTGTTATATCCTAGCTCAAGCTTGGTTATTGGAAGAGATTCTTTGGAGTAAATGATCCCAGCATCTGCTCTCCGTTGACCATCTTGAATGTCACAGTTACACAGCCTGGAATGACATCAAAATGTTATGCATGATCAGGACAGTAGATTCACCCCAGCTCCCGAAGATTAAAAAAAGCTGTACCAAGAATAAAACTGTTGGTTGAGAAAAAAACAGTCACAACTACAATGGTTTGACCATGTCTGCAGAATGGGAGAAGATCGGTTACCATGACAAGTATGGGAAACTAACAGCTAAGGATCTAGACCTCCAGGCAACCCAGAATCCTCTGGAAGGGCAACATTAGACAATCTCTGAAGAACTGAGGACTAGACAGGAGAAAGACAGTCAACAAGATAGTATGGCACTCTCTCTGGCAAATGCATGGAGGCATATCTGGAGTCATCCTTATATGACTGCCAGCTATGCACAATGCTACAATATACACATGTGGAAGTGAACCTCTGTCTGTGAAGCTAATTATACCCTCATATACTCTTGAAATCATCCACACACTTCCAGGGATTCCCCCTGTGGTGAAACATGTTGAGAACCCAGCATTGTACAAAGCTTGGAGAAGTCACTTGAGCCCCAGATGTGATTCTTTGGCTATGACCGGGTTGACTGCATGCAGAAGGATCTCACTATGGACCCAGATAGGCAGGGGGAGCTGAGAAGTGTCTCTGTGCAGGACGTGACTATTCCTTGGAAGAACCCAGAACCATGGCACAGTATTTTAGCTCTACATAGTTGGAGAGCCCCCTTGGACAGCAGGGAATGCACAGTATGCCATGCGCTTCTTACCCCTAGCTTGGGACCTGATGTGATAATCCTTTAAATGTAAGTCACGCTGGAGAAATTGAAGCTCATGACTTCAACTCAGCATGTTTCGGACTGGCAGATAATCCACAGGAAAAGCCTAGATCTAGAGTGAAGTTAATACCAAGCAGCCTTCAACTTGGTATTGGCTGCAAAAGAGCGAGAAGCTCAGCAGTCCTAGTTACACAACAACAACAACAACAACAACAACAACAACAACAACTCTCTGGCAATCCTCTACACCCCAGGGTAGAAGAGAAGTGACTTAGTAAGTGGTTGAGAAGAAACAGAATCAAAAGTCTCACTTTTTTTACTGTGTTGTGATAAACATTTAACAACTGTATAATAATAAAAATTTTGTTATGTACCAAATAAGGTTGTCGTTATGAAAAAAAAGAATGAATCTGTTTATTTTTGTAATGTGCATTTGCTGGGGCACCACATGAAAAGACGGCTGCCAACTGGAGACAGTTTGTTGCTGCCCTACAAGACGCCACCAGGCGTGATGGTCACTGATTCCTTTGTCAATCACCGGCTAAGGACCAAAGAAGAAGAAGAATATATCCAAGCATGGAGGCTGGCAACCTCATCATGTCAAACAAATAGCCACAGAAACCACCACTGCTAGAGCATGTGACTGCTTGGTGCTTTCTTCCTGCGGGACCAGCTGCAGTGGGTGGCCTCCATGCTCCATAAGGAAGGAAGGATCCTGTTACACGCCCATTGAGGAATATTGGGAATATGGTGTTAGGCCCATATTTTCTTGACCATCGACACACTAGGGGTGACGTGGTCAACATCACGCCGGCTGCCTTAACCTTCCCAGAGTTGCTCTGGTACCCAGTTGGGGCTGGGTCAACCCAAGAGCCGTTTGCGGCCTAAAAAAAATCCCACCTCATCTGGGGATTGAACCATAGACCACTGAGCTAGGAAGCCAGTGCACTAACCACTTTGCTACCATGAAAGGAAAAGGATGATGATGATATGCATGATAAGATTCCCTATAGACTCCGTAAGGAGCAAACAGAAAATGATGATGATTGTGAGGAGTTAATGTGATTGGATTTACAACAGGCCCCTTGTTTCGTATTCTGGCATTTAATTACGTTTTTGGGTAGGAGGTTCTGTAGTAGTTATGTTTTTTTCAGGCAAGGATTACGGTGGGATTTTTATCTTAGTCGGTTTTTTGTTTCTCTTTGTATAATAAGGGTGTTTGGACTTTTTGTGTAGATTAAGTATTACGGTTTTTAGAAAGGATAGTAGGTTTAACTTGTAAACTGGCACCAGTGTGCTGTTTCATTAAGAAAATCGCGATCAGGGAGTATTTTCTAGAATAACATAATGGCAGAGCATTTTTTGTTTCTTTCCCAGTGAGCGCGCCGGAATTATTAGGAAGGGTAAATTCTGACAGGGAAAGTTCACGCAACGTAACAGTTGGGGGTAGATTTAAGCGAGTGGAACAGATAGCAACGGAATTATTCCGGCCTGTTGATTGGGTCAGTGGTTGACCCACTTAAGAACAAAGCCAGGGAGTGACGCACGCTTAGCGTGGTCGCCGGCCTCGGGGCTTGTAATAAATATGCAGGTTTCCAGGCAGAGTTCTCTGAGATTTTAGAACTTCTACGCCGTGGAAAAGAACTGCCTGTATTTTATATACAGAGCCGATTTGCTCTTTCAAGAGAAATTCGTTGCTGGTAAATATGAAGTTATTTAAGCTTGAATAGTCTATAAGATTTTAGCAGAGTTGTTTCTAGGAGTTAAGTTTATTCATGGTATTAGAGCCATCTAAGGATATTTGCTAGAAATAATAATAACGTGAACGCGCTAGAAGGAATGTTAGGCAGGAGTGAGGAATTCGGATAGTCTTCTCAGAGTAGATCCTAGGTCATAATTGGGTATTGTAATTAATTGGGTTATTACTTTTATATTGTCAGAAGACAGGGGTAATTACTATTTCTTGGACGCGTGATCTAATAATATTGCAGCTCTAATAATATTGCAGCGCAAAACACGCGCGCGGAATTTATTATATTTTATAACAGACAGGCCATTGATTACCCTCTTATCGAAGGATAGCGTAAGGGTGCATTTATTCTATTATGAGATAAGGGAAGCTCACAGATTTAAGATATGGAGTGTTTAAATTGTGAGACACGATGCCTGAAAATTCACTGTGATTTTCTCGGATTTTGAGAGGGCGCATGTGAGCGCTAACTGTGTAGTTTTCTAGCGGGCTAATTGAATAACGGAAGGGGAAGTGAAAGAGAAGAGCGTGAATGTATTTTCTAAGATAGTTTTCAGTTCCTGAAGAATATCCACATGTAACTTTATATGAATAGGGTGTAAAATATATTTTCTGACATAGAGAAGATTTTCCCAATGTTTGATTTACAATGTGGGTAGAGTAAATACGCTAGATAGTTGGTGTGTGTATTTAATTGTTCTTTAAGTGTGTGTAAATTACCAGCGGGCTCATTTGGGTAGCGCTGTTGTTAAGAATGAGTGACTTTAACAAGTTATGTTAGAGCATAGGTAATTGTGTATTTTTCTCTGTGTGGGTAAACCATGCTGTTTTTTTTAATTCATGGAGACGGGAGGTTATTGTCTCAGGTGAAGTCTATTGTATTGTGGTTTAGCAAGGAAACACCTCGATCTTTGTTAAATAGTAGGGCCAGGAATTTACCGGCAACAGGTTCATTCAGGGGTCGGAATGTTATGAAGGGCTAACGGAGCCGCCAGCATTTAAGAGATTAAGTCAGCTGAGTCTGGAGATTAGAGTTGTCGATAGGACAGTATTTGAGGGGAAGCGGGGGTAGGCATCTTTACGGATTGCTAGCGCGATTATAGAAAAGAAAGGGGAGTGGTAGTGAGTTAAGTGTTGAAGATTTGGAAGTTAAGGATTAAGGATATGGAAAATTTGTTGTGCTATATATATATTTGTTATTGTTTTGTCCACAGCAGATATTTTCCAGGCCTGGCAGCTAGGGCATCAGTAGTCCTTCAGCTTGCTAGAAGTTCGTCGATCTTCTCAGGAGAAGAAGAGTCGGCAGAGCCAGAAAAGAAAGTGGAGTGGTGACGCGGTGGTCACTGATGCAAACGTCTGTTTTGTACCCAAGAGAAATCGGAGTGGTGACGCAGTGGTCACTGGTGCAAAAGTCTGTTTTTGTACCCAAGAGAGAGCAGGGAGCTGGAAGCACAGACTTCTTCAGCAAGAACAGATGTTCTTAACAAATTCGGAGCTATTTACGCTCAGATACAGCACACACTGATCCTAGGCGCAGGGCTTAGAGGTGTCGTGAATTTCGGGCATAATAATCCCGCCAGCCCTAAACCCAAGAGAGGGGTAAAGTAGACCTGTGCATGCAGAGTCATCACTGGTAGTGCCGAAGAGAGTTCAAGTCAAGAAACCAGAGTACCAATACAAGTTAGCAGCTACAATGGCAGTCAGAGGAAATACCTCTGAGCTGCACTAGATAGAGAGAAGGAGAGTAGTGGAGGAGTCGTTTCTGTAGGAACTTGGAGTGTCGGACAGACACTGAACATAACATTAGAACTCAGCAATTCATCTTTAAGTTGTGTAGGTGAGGATAGAAGAGTTCTGGTCGTGGACCTTGTGTTAGTCAGAGAAGAATATTTAGCCTATAGTGGTGCAGCGGTGTAGGCACATCATTTGTTTAGAAACACATCTGCAGACAGACGGACAGTAGGAGTTAGGGTGTGTTTACATGATATCAGGTTGATTAGGAGAAAGACGGATCTGATGTTAGAGATCCCCCTTCACACGTTGTTGTATTTCTTGCTTTTCTTATTTCAGGTTTGAGGGAGAGGGCAACTGTGTGGGGTTATCATACCTAATCACTTGAAATTAATTATGTTCTTTTCCAGGTGTGTGTCCATGCATTGTATTTATTTGTAGTATGTTATTCGGAAAATTCTGGTTTTGTTTGTAAATAAAATCTATTCAAACGTTAGGCTGGATCAGTCACTTACTTCAACCTATATGTTGTCTGTATAGTGGTGTTAAGTTAATTAAACTTTATCCCAGTCTTGGTAGTTAGAGGTAGTGAGGTTATCGCAAAACATTACGTCACCTAGTGGCAAGGGAGAGTCAATTTAGGTTCTCGACCCTTGACGCCAATAGCCTCATCTCCCACAGTCACTTTCATTTTTCTTCTGAAATCTATCTTCTTAGTCTTTCTTTCCACTAGGGTCTAGTCTATTTAGGTAGGCAGCCTCTAGTCATAAATCCACTTTGTGACAAAGTGGGTGGCGATCGTCCTTGTGATTATCTTGTTAGGATCAATTCTGTGATCGTGTCGAGATTCATAGATTGTTTTCTATAGGATAGTTCTGGAAAATAGATTTCCTTATAATATCCCTAGACTAGAGCTATATAAACTGATCCAGCTATAGTTTTTTTTTCCACAGGAAGTTTCTCCACAGGGTGCAGTCAGATTGTAGCTGTAGTTAGTTTGATGACTAGAGGTAACTGATGGCTAACTGAATTTTTTCTTAACAGGAAGGTAAATTCGGGTTTTCAGGTAGCGGCATAATCAAATTTTTTCAGGTAGTTCTTCAGATTGGTGCTAGTCTGAATTCGGGTTTTTGGGACTGCGGTAATAGAGGGAGTAGTGCTGAGTAGGTACAGTAAATTTTTCTTGTTCCTTTTTGTCATTTCCCCTCTTTGTGAGTTACTGCAGATTTGTCAGGTAAGATGGCTGAATTGGTCAAGTTACTTGCTGCATGGAGGGAGGCAGCTAAAGACATGGGAATGGATGAGGCCGAGACTAAGGCCTACATTATGAGGGAAAAGGACTGACTGGCCAAGATGGACCTGCGTAAATTGGAAGCGGAGAAAGAGGAAAAGGCTCGGCAGGCAGAGGAGAGGGCAGCAGAGAGGCAGCATGAACTTGCCATGCGGTCTCTGGAACTGCAAGGTAGAGCGTCGTTGGAGGGCAGTTCAGCGAATGGAGATTCTCCCAGAGCAGTGGTGTCAGACACCCCAGGACAGGGAGGCTCCCGGATGGCAGCCATGAATTTTCCAATGGACTCTTTCCCTAACGGGAATGAGAAAATTGATGTATTCCTGGAAAAATTCGAACGGATGGCAAAAGCGTACGGGTTGGATGAGAGTTTGTGGTGCCTCAAATTATCTCAGTCGCTGAAAAACCAGGCCTACGACATCTATAGCAAGATGCTCAGCCACGACCAAAATAACTTTGAGGCCCTTCGTAACGCACTGTTACAACGCTTCCAGTGGACGCCCCGGAAATGCCAAGCTATGTTCAGAGAGAGCAGGCCGGAGAAGGGAGAAAGTTTTCCTCAGTTTGCTGAAAGGCTGAGGAATTACCTCACTCGCTGGAGAGAGTTGTCGGGTCTGGCGAAATCTTTCAAAGGGTTGGAAGAATTAGTTATGTGTGAACAAATTAAGGCAAACATGTCTCCTGATTTGAGGAGGTACCTGGCAGAGCAGGGCGCCCAGCAACTGGACCAGATCATTCTGTTTGCTGAAAGGTTCCAGACGGCACAGGCCAAAGTGCTGGGCCAGAAACGGAAACACCCAGACCTGCCAGCACCGGACAAAGCATCAGCATCGCAGTCCTTTTCTTCTTCTGCTCATCAGCAGCAGGGGCCGTCTCGAAAGGAGCCCCATCCCAGTCATAACCTGCGGGCCCAACCGCATAACAGAGCACAGGCGACGACGTTTCATGAACCTGCTAGAAACAGGGGAGAGAACGACAGGTACTGTCAGAATTGCCGTACCCCTTCTCACTGGACTTCTAGGTGTTTAAATAAACCACCCACTCACCATGCAGCTTGTTTGAGGCCGGTGAGAGTGAAAAAAGGGAACAAGTGGGAACCCTTCAAATCAGAGAAGTTGTTCTCTAACAGTGGACCAGCAGTAGTGAATGGGACTGCTACCACTTGTTTATTTGACAGCGGGCTTACTTACCCGAGTATAGTCGCCCGACATTTGGTACAACCAGGCCAAATGACTAAGGAAAAGGTTGATATTGGTGGAGTTTTGAGGGGAGGGACCTCACAGCGTCTGCAGATAGCCAATATTAAGGTGGAGTGCAGGTTTGTGCATGGCACAATCAAAGCTGCTGTAATGGAACAGCCAGCTTATGACTTCATCTTGGGGGCCCCATATTTAGTTTTGGGAAACACCCCAGCCCCAATCCTTGCTAGTGCAAGGGGGCCTACTACAGGCCAGAGAAGTGAAAAGGGAGTGTCCCTGATTCACGGAGCCCCACGCGAGCTCAACCAGCCATGCCTTGAGATGGAGAGGATAAAGACCTCCAAGGATAGTGGAATGGTTTTTGCAGAGGCGTATCCCTCTGACAGCCCTGTTAAGCCGAATGGCCAAACAGCGGTGACGCCTTTGATTTTGGAACTACCTTCTTTGTTGTCGGGAATTAGGCCCCCAATGGTATTACCTCCTGGGAGCGAGGAACATACTGACAAGAGTGGTAGAACGTATGTACACGACCAGCGCAATCTTCATTGGGCAGAAGACAGCAAATCGAGCGAACATATGTTTCCAACCAGCCCTGGAGCCCCATCCGACCAGCACTTTACTCAGACGGAGGAGGACAGTGATCTGAGAAACCGTTTGCCTATAAACGGAGATGGGCCCCATCCCGCTACCAGCTTGCTTACAGAAAGTGGCTCTTGCAAAGAGGCAAGAAGCAAAAACGTACCACCAGATGCGTTCTGCTTAGTAGGGGAAACGGATGTCGCTGAGGTCAGGCGCAACCCAGTGAAAACCCCTGGTGAGAGGGTAGAGAAAGGAGCAGTCTCTACGCAACCTCTAGGCAAACCAGAGGGGAGTGAAGCGATCGGAGAATCTATGCTGGAAGCACCAGATAGTTCATATCTTCATCGCCGTATACCAGCGGTCTCAAACCCGCTGAGGCGCAGCCAGGTAGTCGCCATCGCCAGACCGCCACAAAGCCAGTCGGTCAGGTCAGCAGACCAAGACAGCCTTTTAATGGACATAGCCAAGGAAGGTTCAGACCCACCATTGGATGGCACAGGTCCAAAGAAAGATCAACTCTTCCACCGGAGCATGGGAGTTTGTTCAAGAAGAAGGAGGAGGAAACGTAAAAGAGGAAGGTCTCAGGACAACCATGGGAGTTGTAGTCACCAGGTGGAAATCACTAGTCGTGACCATGAGACTTCAGGACTGACCGGCAGATCTGTAGACTTATATAGGGGCCAGTCTGGAAATACAAAGTTCACATTAAATTAGATCGTGTACCACGAACTTGAAGGGGGAGGTAATGTGAGGAGTTAATGTGATTGGATTTACAACAGGCCCCTTGTCTCGTATTCTGGCATTTAATTACGTTTTTGGGTAGGAGGTTTTGTAGTAGTTAAGTTTTTTTCAGGGAAGGATTACGGTGGGATTTTTATCTTAGTCAGTTTTTTGTTTCTCTTTGTATAATAAGGGTGTTTGGACTTTTTGTGTAGATTAAGTATTACGGTTTCTAGAAAGGATAGTAGGTTTAACTTGTAGACTGGCACCAGTGCGCTGTTTCATTAAGAAAATCGCGATCAGGGAGTATTTTCTAAAATAACATAATGGCAGAGCATTTTTTGTTTCTTTCCCAGTGAGCGTGCCGGAATTATTAGGAAGGGTAAATTCTGACGGGGAAAGTTCACGCAACGTAACAAATGGGGGTAGATTTAAGCGCATGGAACAGATAGCAACAGAATTATTCCAGCCTGTTGATTGGGTCAGTGGTTGACCTGCTTAAGAACAAAGCCAGGGAGTGACGCACGCTTAGCGTGGTCGCCGGCCTCTGGGCTTGTAATAAATACGCAGGTTTCCAGGCAGAGTTCTCTGAGATTTTAGAACTTCTACGCCGTGGAAAAGAACTGCCTGTATTTTATATACAGAGCCGATTTGCTCTTTCAAGAGAAATTCGTTGCTGGTAAATATGAAGTTATTTAAGCTTGAATAGTCTATAAGATTTTAGCAGAGTTGTTTCTAGGAGTTAAGTTTATTCATAGTATTAGAGCCATCTAAGGATATTTGCTAGAAATAATAATGTGAATGCGCTAGAAGGAATGTTAGGCAGGAGTGAGGAATTCGGATAGTCTTCTCAGAGTAGATCCTAGGTCATAATTGGGTATTGTAATTAATTGGGTTATTGTCGCGTAGCGTTTGAAGTATAAGAATTTATTAGAAGAAATAATAGATATGAATTGTGGAAAATTTGGCTCAAGAATTCCTGTTGGGTTTTCCCACTTCTGAAGGGTGACGAAGAGGGTATATTCTCCTAACTAGACAAGGTCTGGAAAAGGTTGTAAGGAGATATTTGGTCTCTCGCTACCATAGTCCCCTTCTCCGTTATCTATTATTGTTATCCTTGTAGTCTTATTTTGCCTGTCATGTTTTCTGAAGAAGTGGTAAGGTAGATTCATTTGGGGGTCCAAGTGTGACTGAGCTGTCTGTCTAGATACGTAATCTGGTTGTTTCCACCGGGATGGGTCATTCTCCGTTAGCGCTGCCTGATAACCTTCTGCCAACTGGACGATGGATTCTAAAGTGCTGGCCCCATTCTCTGTCAGGAATCTTCTCATGTCGGAAGTCATGGTGTCCTTCAGTTGCTCAATAACGACCATCTCCTTCAGACCTTCCCAATCATGAGAAAAATTCCCTAGGGCACCCCACTTTTCCATGTACGAATCCAGTCTAGCAGCAAATTGAGCAAAATTCTCTCCGACTTCCCAACTAGAGTTACGGAACCTCTTCCTATATGCGTCAGCATGTAGCTCATAACGGATCAGGAGTGCCTTTTTCAGAGAGTCATAGTCATCCTGTAAACCTGGAGGAAGCTTGCTATACACTTCATAAGCAGTTCCTCTAAGCCCTTGTGACAGTTTCAGGTTCCACTTGCTCCTCTCCAACCCAAATGTGGTGGCAAACTTCTCAAATTTGTCCAAATACATATCGATCGAGTCGGCTTGTTCCGAGAAAGCTTCAAATGGAAACGTCAAGGGTCCCAAGTTTGACATGAGTGAGGATGGCAAAGGTCCTGTGCCCCCTGCATGCAAGGAGGGCATATCATCCGACCGTGGCGATAGGTTGCCTGAGGAGGTAGATGCTGTCGCACCGGCTACTGGTTCAACTCTTTGAGCCTGTCCCTGCATCTCTAACTGCTTCATCTTCAGTGCATGCTCGCGTTCATCTCTCTCGCTTCTTTCCCTGGCGTCTACAGCTTCTATCCTCTCATCTATTTCTGCTAACTTTATTCGCTCTTCTCTTTCAGCTTTCGCTGTTTCTCGAGCGTAATACTTATCAGTCTCGACACTGACATAATTCGCAAGGTCCACCCCACTATAACCCAGATCTCTACCGGCCTCCCCTAGTGCTGCCTTAAGCTTAACTATTTCAGCCATCTTTTGCTGTTATAGTCCACACTGAGTAAGCTAGTGCTACCTTCCAATAGTATTTCTAACAACAAATAAATACTAATTATCAGACTGCTGTAGAATGAAATTACTACAGTTATGGAGACTTAAGGTCTGTAATTCAATGAAATACAAAATCATGAACTAACTTAATTAAATACAACATAAATAAAGGGATTCACCAATCAATGCCTGAAATTCTAGAAAAAATATTTTCTGTCTTTCTAGAGCTCACTGTGTGAAAATACATGTGTTAAAATGGTATACTGTAATGACTGAATGAATGATACTATCCCAGAGGTATGATAAAATACATAAGTTCAAATCCCGGACTGAGACCCCAGTGTCGCGTAGCGTTTGAAGGATAAGAATTTATTAGAAGAAATAATAGATATGAATTGTGGAAAATTTGGCTCAAGAATTCCTGTTGGGTTTTCCCACTTCTGAAGGGTGACGAAGAGGGTAAATTCTCCTAACTAGACAAGGTCTGGAAAAGGTTGTAAGGAGATATTTGGTCTCTCGCTACCATAGTCCCCTTCTCCGTTATCTATTATTGTTATCCTTTAAATTATATTATATTTTCCTTATAAAGGAAGATAAACATCAGACAATATGTCACATCTAATAGAAGGAACAAAGCATGGGGTACAGTATATACACCCAATTGGTTTATTACAATAAACTGAATAGATGGTGGATGATAGTATTGTCGATGGAATTAGTGTCTGCTGTATGTATTATGTGTCTCACAATCCAAGTGTTTTTCATCATGGATGACAAAAATATGGCATTGATATAGGTGAGTTCCCTTTCTATAGGAACTTAGCTTTTCAGCCCCCGGCTGATAGTGAAGCGTGGTTAGTTCTCCGGTCTCCTGACGTTGCCCCAGGTAGGTCTTGAATGGTTCGGATTTGCCTTCTCTGTGCTCGACTCCGTATTCTGCTCTGAGATTGGACTGTCGTGCAAGGCTCCACCATAGACTACTCAGATGGACGCTAACCCGCAATTTAGACACGTGGCTTCAGTGCTTTTAATGCGTGAATTCGCCGATATCGGGATTAGATCTAGCTGTCTCAAGGTTTCCTGGGCAAGTGAAAAATGGCTGGATTTGCCGCACTTTTAGCGGGTCATTTCCGCTTGGACACGTGATCCGTAGCGTGCATCATGTGACCTTAGCATCAATAAGACGCTCCAATCAATAACGTTAAAAGTCACGTGGGGGGGTTCCGAAAGTGGCATAAACTGGTTCTATCTAAGTTTATGTAGGTCCTAAATTAAAACAGGTTCCTAGCTACCGAGGTCAGGGGTCAACAATGACGTCGTATCTAAAAATAGCATTAAACTCGAGGAGAAAATCACCGAACGCTAGGAGAATATCCGCAAGTGACATTTCCCGGGACATTACGATCATGCATTGAAGATGATAAAAAATGATGTGCTCATAAATAATAATAAAAAGAAGTGAAGATTGGGCAAGTCGTCACAGTTATTACTGTTATATTGTCAGAAGACAGGGGTAATTACTATTTCCTGGACGCGTGATCTAATAATATTGCAGCGCAAAACACGCGCGCGGAATTTATTATATTTTATAACAGACAGGCCATTGATTACCCTCTTATCGACAGGACAGCGTAAGGGTGCATTTATTCTATTATGAGATAAGGGAAGCTCACAGATTTAAGATATGGAGTGTTTAAATTGTGAGACACGATGCCTGAAAATTCACTGTGATTTACTCGGATTTTGAGAGGGCGCACGTGAGCACTAACTGTGTAGTTTTCTAGCGGGCTAATTGAATAACGGAAGGGGAAGTGAAAGAGAAGAGCGTGAATGTATTTTCTAAGATAGTTTTCAGTTCCTGAAGAATATCCACATGTAACTTTATATGAATAGGGTGTAAAATATATTTTCTGACATAGAGAAGATTTTCCCAATGTTTGATTTACAATGTGGGTAGAGTAAATACGCTAGATAGTTGGTGTGTGTATTTAATTGTTCTTTAAGTGTGTGTAAATTACCAGCGGGCTCATTTGGGTAGCGCTGTTGTTAAGAATGAGTGACTTTAACAAGTTATGTTAGAGCATAGGTAATTGTGTATTTTTCTCTGTGTGGGTAAACCATGCTGTTTTTTTAATTCATGGAGACGGGAGGTTATTGTATCAGGTGAAGTCTATTGTATTGTGGTTTAGCGAGGAAACACCTCGATCTTTGTTAAATAGTAGGGCCAGGAATTTACCGGCAACAGGTTCATTCAGGGGTCGGAATGTTATGATGGGCTAACGGAGCCGCCAGCATTTAAAAGATTAAGTCAGCTGAGTCTGGAGATTAGAGTTGTCGAGAGGACAGTATTTGAGGGGAAGCGGGGGTAGGCATCTTTACGGATCGCTAGCGCGATTATAGAAAAGAAAGGGGAGTGGTATTGAGTTAAGTGTTGAAGATTTGGAAGTTAAGGGTTAAGGATATGGAAAATTTGTTGTGCGATATATATATTTGTTATTGTTTTGTCCAAAGCAGATATTTTCCAGGCGTGGCAGCTAGGGCATCAGTAGTCCTTCAGCTTGCTAGAAGTTCGTCGATCTTCTCAGGAGAAGAAGAGTCGGCAGAGCCAGAAAAGAAAGTGGAGTGGTGATGCGGTGGTCACTGGTGCAAACGTCGGTTTTGTACCCAAGAGAAAGCGGAGTGGTGACACGGTGGTCACTGGTGCAAACGTCTGTTTTGTACCCAAGAGAAATCGGAGTGGTGACGCAGTGGTCACTGGTGCAAAAGTCTGTTTTTGTACCCAAGAGAGAGCAGGGAGCTGGAAGCACAGACTTCTTCAGCAAGAACAGATGTTCTTAACAAATTCGGAGCTATTTACGCTCAGATACAGCACACACTGATCCTAGGCGCAGGGCTTAGAGGTGTCGTGAATTTCGGGCATAATAATCCCGACAGCCCTAAACCCAAGAGAGGGGTAAAGTGGACCTGTGCATGCAGAGTCATCACTGGTAGTGCCGAAGAGAGTTCAAGTCAAGAAACCAGAGTACCAATACAAGTTAGCAGCTACAATGGCAGTCAAAGGAAAGAGGGCAAAAATACCTCTGAGCTGCACTAGATAGAGAGAAGGAGAGTAGTGGAGGAGTCATTTCTGTAGGAACTAGGAGTGTCGGACAGACACTGAACATAACATTAGAACTCAGCAATTCATCTTTAAGTTGTGTAGGTGAGGATAGAAGAGTTCTGGTCGTGGACCTTGTGTTAGTCAGAGAAGAATATTTAGCCTATAGTGGTGCAGCGGTGTAGGCACGTCATTTGTTTAGAAACACGTCTGCAGACAGACGGACAGTAGGAGTTAGGGTGTGTTTACATGATATCAGGTTGATTAGGAGAAAGATGGATCTGATGTTAGAGATCCCCCTTCACATGTTGTTGTATTTCTTGCTTTTCTTATTTCAGGTTCAAGGGAGAGGGCAACTGTGTGGAGTTATCATACCTAATCACTTGAAATTAATTGTTATGTTCTTTTCCAGGTGTGTGTCCATGCATTGTATTTATTTGTAGTATGTTATTCGGAAAATTCTGGTTTTGTTTGTAAATAAAATCTATTCAAACGTTAGGCTGGATCAGTCACTTACTTCAACCTATATGTTGTCTGTATAGTGGTGTCTGTGGTGTTAAGTTAATTAAACCTTATCCCAGTCTTGGTAGTTAGAGGTAGTGAGGTTATCGCAAAACATTACGTCACCTAGTGGCAAGGGAGAGTCAATTTAGGTTCTCGACCCTTGACGCCAATAGCCTCATCTCCCACAGTCACTTTCATTTTTCTTCTGAAATCTATCTTCTTAGTCTTTCTTTCCACTAGGGTCTAGTCTATTTAGGTAGGCAGCCTCTAGTCATAAATCCACTTCGTGACAATGATGATATGCAAAGTAAGATCCCCTATAGACTATGAACACTATATACCCAAATTATAACCCACATGGGGTTGAACCGGGTATCCCTTGCACACAAAAAACACCAGTTTTCAAGTGCGGGGTTCAAAACCCAAACCAAACCTATAGACTATTTGCCCTGTGTGGTTCCCAGTAGTCTCTGAAGAGACAAAGTAAAGAACTGAATTACTGCACACTCAGGCCTGTTGTACAAAGTGACTAATATCAGACTACATACAGCTGGCAGCCTCATCAAGTAAAACAAATATCCATAGAAGCATCTGAATGCTTGGTGCAGGGTTCCTGCCAGTGGACCAGCTGCAATGGTGGCTCCCTGCTCGTTAGGGAGTACCAAGAAAAATGCTCATGATAATGATGATGATGCACGGTAAGCTCTAGAATTTATTTCCTCCTAAATGGGTGTACGGAAAAGTTTACAAACAGCCAAGCAGGTACACGAACTGAAAAATATTGGCAACTCCTATCTCAGAACATCAACATAAGTCTAGCTCTGATAGGACGATTCTGTAACAGCGATGATGCAACGATGGTGACAATGATGGGGGAATGCAGATGAATATGAGACCAGGATGAACTTCTGACCTATTTCTTTGTTTACGTGCCGAATCCAAACCACCGCAACTGTTTTCCACACCACAAGCACATCCACCGCTCAGGCCATTCTGACTACCTCCCCAAAAGGTGTGCTTCACGCCAGGTTCCGAACCTTCCCAGTATCCACCTTCACTGAACAACTGAAGGAAGGAAAGAGGTGATTAGTATATACTGCAATGTGTTTCAATGACTAATGATAGGAAACTGTACCCAGAGCATTACAACAAGAGGCAATCTGAAATTAATGCAATGAAATTAATATCATGTAAATGTTAAAGGTAGTCCTATAGCAGATATTGCTGTAGGGGAATGAAGTGTTAGAGACTTCACCATACTAGATCCAGCATCAAGAGGTGGGGGTGAAAGTCCCTTCCTTGTTGCCTATCCCTACCTTAAGTCAAAAAGCAGTCAGGTACCCATTTACAGCTGGGTAGACAGGAGTGTGTTGGTAACGTGATTCGAACCCAGCACCTTTGCCATGAGAGAGAGACCAGTGCTCTAACTACTCTCTCAATCGGACTCTCTTAATATCACGTAAAACTACTAAAAATATCTGAGAGCCGTAGATACCTGTGTGGCTGGTACCAGTGCGAGACACAACTGACCGCAACCTGGTCATCAGATGGGGTGCCCCATCAGACAATCTTTGCGGCCCTTTCCTCTTCTTTACACATTAGGAGAGATGGGCCCACTTGGGTCGTGTCTCCCAAATGCGAGCCTCCTGCTGAATTATTTTTCTGCCTGCGCTGGCAATTGAACCCACTAAATGCTGACTGCAAATTCCAAATTCCTTCCTGGTTTTATCTATTCTTCCAGCTTCAGGCAAATGTGAAAGTAAAAATGTTGTATTTAAAATTACTGTCCTGAATTCCATAGTACCTCTACACCTCAAGGTAGAAGGGGAACGGCTAAGTAAGTAAGTAATTCCATAGCACAATGCTATAGTTCCACAGCCAGCACTATGCCTAAAGAAAAAAAATCCTAATAACTGTTTTTTCGTGTGTACCGTTAATTTGTATAACTGATTCATACCATTTTCTTTTTTAAAATTTATATTAGGGCAGGGATTGATTAAGAAAATCTTAACAGACTAGCGTAAAAGCCCGTCATAAGATTGGAATTAAATTCAAAAGCACCAATACCTAAACGGCAATTTTACTTATTCAAAAGTATTTTAAAAAACCACTGTGCATCACCACAGTTCTATAAATATTTTTGTGCACACCGTCATTTACGCACTTTTCTTTGTTGAGTGTTAATATTTTCGGGAGAGTACATATAAGGGAAACAATACAATTAATGTCTAACTTTCAACCAAAGTTGCATACCTTAGCGTTAGTGACAGAAAAAAGCTGGGATTTTATATATATTGATTGATTGAATTTCTTTTACTTACTTACTTACTTAGTCGTTCCTCTTCTACCGTGAGGTGTAGAGGTTTGGAAGAGAGAGCGCCAGACTATCCTATCGGCTGTCTTTTTCCTGGCCTGGTTCCATTCTAGTCCTCGGTCCTTCAAAGATTGTCTAATATTGTCCTCCCAGCGGACTCTGGGTCGTCCTGGAGGTCTGGATCCCTGGCTCTTTGTTTCCCATGCTTGTCGTGGTAGCCGATCTTCTCCCATTCTGCAGACATGGCCAAACCATCTTAGTTGGGACTGTTCTATTTGGGTCTGCAGCGGGTGGGATTTTAGGCCTTGACGTATCGTCTGGTTGCGGACCATGTCTCTTCTTGTTACTTCAACCACCTTCCTCAGATACCTCATTTCTGAGGTTTGAATCTGGCTTTTGTGGGTTGTAGTCATTGCCCATGACTCGCATCCATATGTCAAGACTGGGACATAGGTGGAGCGGTATACAGCCATCTTCGTTTTCTTACCAACCTCTTTCTTGCTGAGGAATCCTCGATTTATGGCCTGATAAAGTCTCCCAGCCGCTGCTTTTCGAGTGGCCAACTCTTCTTTGATGCCCCCCTTTCGGTCTATAATAGCTCCGAGATATTTAAAGTGGTCGACCTGCTCCAGGACCTGTTCTCCCAACTTAATCTGATGTTTTCTTTCTTCTCGTGATATCACCATGGATTTTGTTTTAGAGCTGCTTATGACCATCCCTCTCTTCTCCAGCTCTTCCTTCCAGACTTGCAGGTTGGATTGGAGATGTGTCTCTGATTTAGCAATCAGGACAACATCATCAGCAAATGCTAGCTCTGAAATACAGACCTGTCTCATCTTCCAGTACCCCACTGAATACTTTCTTGTTCTCTCCTTACATGCCTTGATGACATCGTCCATGAGGAGTATGAAAAGATAAGGTGACAGGATATCGCCTTGTCTTACACCAGTGGTGGTCCTGAACTCTTCTGACTTATAGTTTGCTGTCCTCACATAATTTCTGCAAGACTTGTAGAAGCTCTGTATAGCATGAATCAGAGGTGCTGGAATGTTCTTCCTTGCCAAACAGTCCCAAAGTTCGCTCCAGGGGACCCTGTCAAACGCCTTTTCCAGATCTATGAAACAAAGATGGATCTCACTCTTGTACTCAAGGGCCTTTTCACTCAGCTGCCTGAGTGTGAAGATTAGGTCTTGAGTACTTCGGTTTGCTCGGAATCCACACTGGGCTTCATCCAATTGTGGCTCAGCTAGGCATCGGAGTCTCTGCTCTAGGATTCTAGAGTAGATTTTTACCAGGGACACTGAGAAGGGATATGCCTCTGTGGTTTCCACATTGTCGATTGTCACCCTTTTTGAAAATCGTGTGTTATAATGGCAATCTCCCAATCCTTTGGTATGGCCTTGTTGCACCATGCTGCCTGTAGGACCCTTAGGAGTAATAGGTCGCCTGATGCTCCCATGTACTTAACCATTTCTGGTGTTATACCATCATGCCCTGCTGCTTTGCCCATCTTGATTTTCTCCAGTGCTGCCTTCAGTTCTTCCATCTTTATGTCATCTTCATCACCATTTGTATCCTCTTCTGTGCTAGTGGTTATCATTTCTGATGCTCTACCTTGCTCACCATCAAGGAGTTCTGAGAAATATTCTTTCCATCTTTCCATTACTTCCTTCGGGGCAGTAAGCAATTTGCCTTGCTTGTCCGTTATAAATTTAAGAGGGCATTGTTTTTCCTTCCTCATGTTCTTTAGGGTCTTATAGAACAATTTCTGGTTTTCTTGCGCATCCTTTTCTAGCTTTTCTCCAAATTCTTCCCAGGACTTCTGTTTTGCTGCTAGCACCTTGTTCTTTGCTTCTGTTCTGAGTATCACATATTCTCTATATTTCTCTATTTGTCCTGCTGTGTTTTTAGCTCCTAAATATTGTTTCCATGCCATTTTCTTTAATCTTATTTTCTCTTTGACTTCCTCTGTCCACCAAGGTGTCCTCTTTCTCTTGTTCCCAAGTCGGACTTCACCACATGCTTCTGCAGCAGCTGTCTTTATGATGTCCTTGAATTTAAGCCACAGGGTTTCCAAGTCATCAGGTTGTTCTTCTGTGTTTCTCACCGCTGTGAAGATTAATTGATCAATTTCTAACAAGCTGATAAATTATTTAAAAAAATCATAAATAACATTTTTTTTTAAAAATCATTAAGGACTTTATTTATTTTACTTGTTATAAGGCAACATTGTTCTGAAAATATAGTGAAAATACTGAAACCAAACAAGTTATTATTAATGACCATACTTGTCAAATTGCATAACACAAACCTCTAACATAGCAAATGCTCCCATATTTAAGCAAAAAAACATAAAGATTGCTAAAGATGGAATAATCGATTAAAATTAGTTTTATCAATTAATCAACAAAAAACTTAAAAAACCGATTAATCTATTAATTACTCGTTAAAGATCGCAGTTTATATATTTATTTCCTAACCAGTTTTATAGCAGCCCCCTTATTTATTTATTTACGAATAACTTTTAACTGGATAACTTAAATAAAACAAATTTAAGCCACTTTTAGGTAAAAGGTAAAGGATCCCGTTACATGCCTATTAAGACATATTGGGAATACGGTGTTAGGCCCGTATTTTCTTGACCACTGGCACACTAGGGGTGATGTGGTCAGCATCACGTTAGCCGCCTTAACCTTCCCAGAGTTGCTCTGGTACCCAATTCATGAGGCTGGGTCGACCCCGGAGCCGTTTGCGGTCTAAAAGATCCCGCCTCAACTGGGGATCAAACCATGGACCACCGAGGTTTTACACAGCTAAATAAATTAAAAAAGACATTCATTCCAGCCATGTGTCATTCATTTATCTCAATTGAACTCCCCAAGGAGTATAGGCCTTCAACCAACACACATCAAGTCTTCCTGTCCTGTGCATCAGCTCAAGGTCTTTCCATATCTTTCTCATTCCTTTACAGAGTCAGAGTGGCTAAGGGGTATGGCGTTCACCTCTAATTCTAAAGTAACCAGGGGGAAGCCGTGCTGGTGTAATGGTTACCACACTGTGCTGGTGATTGGGTGATCCAGGTTCAAGCCCTTTTTGAAGGAGTGTCGTCAACCGGGATTTGGACTGGATTAACTCGAGCCCTGGCGAGAACATTTGAAGGAGGGTCGTCGACCAGGGACTGGAATAACCTGAACGGCTCCTGAGACGACCCAGCTCTAATGGGTACTCTCCGAAGATGGCGAGTATCTGCCTGAATGGCGAGAGGATACCTGTCAGTGTACAGGGAAAATAGGATACTCACGTAAAATCAGTCTCAGGTTGGACATACTAACCTGAGATTTCGCCAGCGGGCGTACGTAAAAGAAAAAAAAAAAAAAAAAAAAAAAAAAACCGGGTTTGCTCCCAGAACAGGGAACATAACTGATGGAAATTTTTTCTGACACAGTGGTTCCTAATGATGTCGCACTAAGCCATGATCTCCTGGGTAGTGAGATCGGATGCCTAGCCTTCTTGGATAAGGGCGAAAAAAAAATCCCTTGGCAGTAGGAAGTCATAAAGAGTAGGCCACATGGCCACTGCCTTGGTAAAATTTAAAAATTATGAAACATACCCACTACAAAAAAAAAAATTTTAGAATGTGTGATTACTATCCTGTATATATACAGTGGAATCATCACTTGTGCTATGGAGTTCGTACACTGTGCTGAGATTCTCCTTGTGTGATTTAAGGGAGATCGGAGCACTGATAGAGTTGTCCGTGGGCAATGAAGATGGTCCTAAAAAAAACCAAACCAAACCAATCCTCATTCCTTTGTTGTCTGTCTCAAATTTCTTCTCCATGTGTTTGTTGGTCTCCCTCCATCTCTCTAACCCTGGGTATTCCAGGACGAGGACTGCCTTGTTATACTATCAGTGCTCTAGCTCTGGTTCATTCTTTTGTATTTCAGCCTGCACAGTTCTCTGCCAAGTTGTTTTTGGTTGACCTCTCTTTCACTTTCCTTCTGGTGTCCATAGCATAGCTGTTCTTGTGACCACATTGGGGGTCTCTTCTGAGGATGTTGCCAACACAACTCCAGCGTCTGCCGGCTATGGTCAGATCATCATAAGCACAATATAATGCGCGGAACTCAAATGTATTTGTACAAAATATAACACTGACTCAATGAATATAATTCATATGTCTCTGATGACTAGATTTTTCTGGGCTCACTCTTTGCACTGACGAGAAGAAGACGCTGGAAATGGATAGGACACAAACTGAGAAAACTTGTCGAAAGCAGTAGTAGATCATCCTAGTTCTGGAATCTCCAGGACAAGAGAGGAAGAGGAAGACCACAGAACACATAGAAAAGAGAACTGGAGACAGACATGAAGGGGAAGAAAAAGACATAGAAAGACCTTGAGCAGACGGCACAGGACAGGAAGACGTGACATATGTTTGTTGAAGGCCTACGCTGCTTCTTCTTCTTTGATCCTTAGCTGCCGACGGTCAAAGCAGTCAGTGGCCATCACGCCTAGTGGCGTCTTGTAGGGCAACAACAAATTGGTTCCACTTTGCTCGGTCGGCGGCCATCCTTCGTACAGTGCCCTAACTCTGGTCCATTCTTTGCATCTCAGCCTCCACAGTCCTCCGCCAGGTTGTTTTTGGTCGGCCTCTCTTTCGTTTTCCTTCAGGGGTCCAAAGCATAGCTGTTCTTGTGATGGCATCGGGGTCTCTTCTGAGGACATGGCCAACCCAGCTCCTCTAGCGTCTGCCAGCTATGATGGTGTGCATGTCCTCTTGCTTGCTCCGAGTAAGCAGATCTTGGTTGGTGATGGTATTCGGCCAAAAGATTCGGTGAATTTTTCTTAGGCATGTTGTGTGAAAAGAGGACAATTTCGACATTTCCTTCTCTGTAACTCTTCAGCATTTCGCACCATAGAGAAGCACAGAAAGCACACAGCTCTGATATAATCTTAATTTTGTGCTTGTGCTGTATTGAGAGGACTTCCAGATGTTGTTTAGGCTAAAAAAGGCTGTTCTTGCCTTATTCATTCTGATGTTGATGTCTTTGCCTGCCCTGCCGTCTGGTGTTACTATGCATTCTAGGTATGTGAAGGTGTCTGTCTGTACCAGTTGCTGATTCCTTACTGATATGGGCTCAGGGTTGCTCACATTGAGCGTCATGACCTCTGACTTCTTTAAATTGATGTTCAAGCCCACCTGCTGGCTATACTTATTAAGTCTGGAGACAGGCATGAAGGGGATGAAGAAGACATGGAAAGACCTTGAGCAGACGGTACAGGACAGGAAGACTTGGCATACGTTTGTTGAAGGCCTATGCTCCGTTGAGAGTTGAAAGAAGAAGACTCTAAGCATTAAATATATAAATAATATGATATCTTCCTTATCGCACCATGTAGAAAGACAAACTTATGTCTTTCTTGCATCCCATCACATTTTGCAAGCTAGAAGGCCTACGGATGGGAGGCTTCTCTAGATACTGCTAAGGGGTTTGAGAGGTTCAAAGATGCTGTAAAGGGGTGCGTGACATCTAAAGGGGTAAGAACCACTGATTTAAAACAATACATTCCATCTTTTATGACTAGTCATGATCAAAACGCTCATTAAGAATTTATAATCTGATGAAGGTGTGACCGGATGGCTTACACTAACGCTAGTAACCCACGTTAACGTAATAAATAAAGACAGAATAAATTACTATATGCGTCACAGAAATTGAAGCAGAAAACATTTTTTAGCTGTGTAACCTTAACTATAGATTTTGGCGGGAGTTGCGTAGCAACGATTGACGTCACTAGTTAATCGACGCCATTCTTGGCAACGGGCACCGCGCCACTTACGGGTTTAGTAAGAGAACATATTTTCTTAGTCAGTTGATCTAGAGAAGCCAAACTGTACAGATGTGATTTTATCTAGTGATGTAGCAACCAGGCGCTTCTCCCAGACTGTCACAAACGTCCTTTGGCTAATGCTGCTGATCTTAGAGATATTCGAGACCAGTTTTATTACACAGCATATCAACGAGAGTGCATTTTGCCCCATTACACGAATATTGTTTTCCTGTAGAATCTATTATATTCATAAGGTGTAAGTAGACAGTCATGATGACTGCATCTCGATCGAAATATCCATATTAACTTTATTTTCAGCTGGAAGATATATAGGTAGAAATCAAGATAGTACTCAGACATCTGAGATAAGTAAACTGCTGGAACCTATGAATATTAGTGTAGAAGCTCGTCCACTAAATACGCCCATGTCATTATATAAGGAGTCACAGAACATGGAAGCAATCAGAATTGTAAACGGAATACGCCTTCATATTTGAATGAATGGAGATAATAATTCGAGAAACAGTTGCACTTATTTCATGAACCTGTATATATTGTCAAGGAATTGTTTGTTTTTCTAAATAAACGTTTTAATTGACATCAAGGAAGTTACTATCTCTGTGAAGTTGAAAGTTATCTTGTTGGATAAATAGATACTCAGTAATTTTCCACTTACGAAAACTAACACTTGGAGGATAAGAACGAATTTGGAATTAGTTCATTCAAGTATTACCACCTCTGGCAGTCGCCAGTACTCAACTTGAAAGATCAAAACACTGAAAAGAAGAATTAAAGCGTATCGAAGATAACTTGTGCCTGCGCCAGTCCCATAAGTTATCTAACTGACTGTGCCGTGACAACTACAACTCAACTCCACAGTTACAAAGGCCCACAGTGGCACAGGCACTTAAAACAAAGTGTGTAACATGAAAGCCTACCTTCTTAAAAAAAACATACTTACAGGAGTGTCAAGACACTCAAATCTAACAAATTGGTAGCAGTATTTGGAGCCTCTGACAATAGCGGCAATTTGAGCTATAGAGGGCGCATGGTAGAAAACGTATACTGTGCTTCTTGTCAGCTTATTTATTTCAGTACGAGCCTTGATTACTGTCACACCTGAGGATAAAAGAGGACTGTAAAGTCTGTGAAAGAAAAGTGTAGAACAGTGATTCTCTAAGGTGCCCCATTAAGTTCCCCGTCCATGACAAAGAAAGAATAGGCCTACTGATTTTTTGTCTTCTTCTTCTGCATTCACTTTGTTACTCATGCTAAATCTGCAGCCCTGCCGCCACGACAAGGTCCACACGGCACAGCCACATAGCTTCTGTCTGAGCTCAGCTCCTTCTTGCCAGGTCTGGCATGGTAGGTCACTACGAGCTGGATAGTTTTGAAGAATGTGTTCAAGGGGTCCAGATTCTGCTTCCTTCAGCATGTCAGTCCGCAAAATGTCGTAGTGCATTCCAAGAATGCCTCAGGCACAGATATTGATGGAAAAGACATACGAATAGTCAGTAACTGTTCTCGGGAACAAACTGTGACAGTTAAGATCTGGCAAGAATTACTCACCATATATAGACATAAAAAATGGTTTGAGACAAGGCTGCGCACTGTCCCCTTGCCTATTTAATATTATCTACACCGAAAAAAATGTTCAGACAAACACAGGAAATGCCAGGATTGAACGTCAGTGGAAGATCAATAAACAACGTTAGATTTGCAGATGATACAGTTTTGTTAGCTGAAAGTGAACAGGACTTACAAGAATTAGTGAAGCAAGTAAACAGCATAAGTCATGAATATGGATTGGACATTAACATGGAGAAGAAAAAAAAAATGATAATTAGCAAAGCAGATGATAAGCCAATGTTAAAGATAAGAATAAGTGGGAAAATCCTGGAACAAGTCAAGAGTTTCTTATATCTTAGTCATATAATAACCGAGGATGGCAGATGTGAAACAGAAATCAAGAAGAGAATAGGAATGACTAAAGCTACATTCAACAACACAATACAGATATTACCATCTAAACAACTAACTCACTAATTCAAACTGAGAATCATCACATGCTATATTTCATTACTGTGTGGTGTAGAAACATGAACAATAAACACAGCAGTTAGAATGAAGAACTGAAGCATGTCTCAAGGATGTCGTGGGGTGATAAAAGACAGATGGTAATTGTAATATGAATACATTAAAGTACGAACCACACATTGTAATATAATGCAAATCTTGACATGTACGACATTCTGTAAATAAAGATGGCTGTAAACTGAACACGTTTTACTGTGTCCCTTCTGAAACATGTGTGTGCTTATGAAGATGACGAGGTAATGCTTATATACATACATCATAACATTACATGGTGGCAGCGGCCGATACCGGACTGACGCAAAACAGCTACACGATAACACGTGAGTACAGTTTGTTCGGCTAATTTTCGTCATCGAGGTCAACCATGGAGTCTAAATACTACCGCAGCGCACCGCAAATGCGATTTGCCGGTCGAAATGATAAGAGTGAAGCTTTCTTGTTATGGCGCCAACGCACAGATTTATATTCCAAGACCACTGGTCTGGAAGGACAAACCTTAACTCCATATATCCTAGAAGCATTGGACGATGAAGGTTTGAAAATTTACAACAGTTTTGCTAGCGCCATGCCTGTGGAGTCGGCAACAGACCCCGCAGCCATATTGGACGAATTTGAAAAACGTCTAATAATAAAGCACACGAACTTTAGAGCGGCAAGATTAGAACTTCACCACCTGCGACAGAAACCTGGTGAAAGTCTAGATGATTTCTTCACTCGCATCAAGGAGAAAACAAGTGTATGCAAATTTAACAAAGAAGAAGAGAAAGAGCGAATTATTGAACAGATCCTTCTCAGCACACCAATGCCAGAGTTCCAGAAATGGATACTGAGCCAGAGTGATACACTAACTTTACAACAACTTCTGGATGAAGGCAGAAAACACGAGGCACAAGCACTAAACATTAAACAAATTCAGCAAGGTACAGTAACAGCCCAGGTGGATGCAGTAAAAAGCTATAAACCCAAACAAAACAAAGCAACCGGTTCGAAGCAACAAGAAAAACACAACACAAGCAGAGGTGCTATGTGTAAATGTTGTGGCCTAAACCACATACAAAACCACTGTCCAGCTAAAGACTCTACATGTCATTACTGCAGAAAGAGGGGCCACTGGATAAAATTATGTTTCAAGAGGAAACAAGACAGTGCTCAACACAACCTTCACAACAGAGAGTCATCAAAACAAACACACTTTATGATGACTGAGGACCTTGACTCCAGTGAAGAAAGTGATCCTTCCACATTTGATACTGTGAAGATACTAACTTTCAGTAATGAACCAAAGAGAACGCAGGCTTTCTGCAAGGTACAATTCCGAATACCAGGAATTAAAAGGCACAAAGAAAGATATATTCGGTTCAAGATAGACACAGGTGCCCAAGGTAACACTCTACCCTTAAGAATATTCAGACAGATCATGCCTGACAAGGTGGATGCGCAAGGATTTCCCACAAGGGATGTAAAAAGTAGGAGTGGCAGGACAAAGCTAAGAGCTTACAATGGAACAAGTATAGACTGTTTCGGAGCAGTAACACTTGAATGTTTATACAGAGACTCTGAATGGACATCGTCAACATTTTACTTGGTAGATGTTGAAGGACCTGCAATTTTGGGTTTACCAATGTGCGAAAAGCTGAGTGTGGTAACTATTAACAACATTAAAGCTGACAAAAAAAGAACATCTTACTCTACACGTCACTGGAGTAGATGACCTTAAACAGCGATTCCCAGAACAGTTCGACAGAATAGGCAAACTTCCAGGAAAGGCAAGATTCTTTTTAAAAGACAACGCTGAGCCAAAGATAGACCCACCTAGAAAGTATCCTATACATGTTAAACAGAAACTTGCCACAGAACTAGAAAAGATGGTGCAGAATGATGTTATTAGAAAGGTTGAAGAGCATTCTGATTGGTGTAGTAGTATCACAACCGTTCTGAAGCAGGATGGTTCTCTTCGGGTTTGCCTTGACCCAAAACACTTAAACAACAGTCTAAAGCGCTGTCCACACAAAATGCATACAGTGGAAGAGATAACTCACAGATTCCACAATGCCAAATATTTTTCTAAACTAGATGCTGTACACGGATACTGGAGTGTTGAGATAGCAGAGGAAAGTCAACTCCTTACAACTTTTCGAACACCATTCGGCAGATATTGTTTCAAGAGACTCCCATTTGGTTTGAATGTATCACAAGACATCTTTCAACAGAAGATTGACAACATTGTTGAGCAATGTTCTGGTACAGTGGCTATTGCGGATGACATTGTAGTCTGCGGCAGGTCAGAACAAGAACACGACCGTAACTTGATTAACTTGATGCATGTAGCACAGGCCAATGGGCTAACATTCAACAGCAAAAAGTGTACAATTAAGGAAACAGAGATACAATTTTTTGGATTGCTGTACACCCAGAATGGTGTAAAACCAGACCCTAAAAAGGTTGAAGATATTCATGACATGCCAACACCAGCTACAAAGAAGGAACTGCAACAATTCTTAGGTGCTGTCAATTTCCTAGCACAATTCATACCAAATTTGTCAGCTGCTGCAGAACCTTTGCGATCTCTACTACAGAATGAAACTCCGTATGAATGGTCAGAAGACTACCAACACATATTCAACCACTTGAAGACCCTCATATCATCTGATGCATGCTTGAAATACTATGACATGCAAGCACCCACTTTTCTCATGGTTGATTCCAGTCTGAAAGGCCTAGGAGCAGCACTTTTGCAACCAGACAAAAATCCTGAAGGACACTATGCCAAAGAACTTCGTCCTGTAGCTTACGCAAGCAAATCATTAAGTTCTGGCGAAAAGAAACTTGCAAACATTGAAAGAGAAATGCTAGCTGTACGTTTTGGAATTAAACGCTTCCACACATTTC
This sequence comes from Oreohelix idahoensis, assembly GCA_024509875.1. Lineage (NCBI taxonomy): Eukaryota > Metazoa > Mollusca > Gastropoda > Stylommatophora > Oreohelicidae > Oreohelix > Oreohelix idahoensis. The sequence continues at coordinate 292,839 of JAMPIV010010026.1, forward strand.
TTTTCAACCGCCCATTTACAATTCTCTCAGATCACAAGCCACTTGAGATGATTCATAAAAAACCAATAGCTTCAGCACCACCACGACTACAAGCTCTGTTATTGGAAACACAAGGTTATGATTTTAATATTCAGTATATCCCAGGAAAGGATATAGGTCTTGCAGATGCTCTCAGCAGACTACCAAACCCCAACAAGACAGCAGATCTTACCCCAAACATCAAAGTTGATTTTGTCAAGTTTAGCGATAATCGGCTTGAACACATCAGAGAAGACACAATGAGAGATCCTATCCTTAACTCTCTCAAAGAACTGATATACCATGGATGGCCAAGCTCTATCAGGGAAGTTCCAACACACATCCGTCCATACTACTCGATGAGGGACGAGTTAAGCATCGAAGATGGTCTGATCCTTAAAGGAGATCGCATTGTTGAAACATATCTAGAAACTTTTATCACTATCACTTCATAGATGTAATTTTTATGATTTTTTTTCTCAAAACCACATATGTTTGTAAAAACAACCGCTCAAAATGTGTGCAATTTTTCTCTTCAGGTTATATTTAAAAAACAGGCAGTAGATACACATATTATTTAACTAGGTGTTTATGTTGTACATTTAAATGTGTGAAATTGACTGGAGAATCTTATGAATTGATTCATATAATTAATTGATATTAACAGGTGTGTGTTATGTCTTGTGAAGTGAAGTCTTGATTTTAAAAATATTAAAAAAATAAAATAAAATTGTATACTTAAACTTAAATATTTCAGCTCCCAATTAATATATGGCAATAAAATATTAAGAATATCAGTGCACATTTAGTTTGAAACATATCTAAAAACTTTTATCACTATCACTTCATAGATGTAATTTTTATGATTTTTGTTCTCAAAACCACATATGTTTGTAAAAACAACAGCTCAAAATGTGTGCAATTTTTCTCTTCAGGTTATATTTAAAAACAGGCAGTAGATACACATTTTATTTAACTAGGTATTTATGTTATACATCAACATGTGGGTAATTGGATGACGAATCTTGTGAAATGCTGTAGATAATTATTTGATGTAGGAAAAGAGTCTGTCATGTTATGTGAAGTGTAGACCTAATCAAAAATAACTGGAAAAAAGATAAATAAACTCTACTCACATATGTCAGCTCCAGTTTAATCCAAAGCAGAAAAATCTCAGAATATCAGTGCACATCCATTTTGAAACACAACACATTTTACCACAACCACTTCAAATATATAATTTATATGATTTTTTTTCCTACACCACAAATTTCTGTAAATACCAAACAACTATGACTAATATTATTTACACCAACTATATTCTATTTTACATTTCCCAGAAGAATTTGCCACTATTCACATGCTTTTATGGTAGTCATAAAAACATTGTGGGTGTAGATGTAGCTGGTCTGGACATCCAGTGCAATAATAATGAGAGCACTGACATAATAACCAACTTTTTGATCCAGGAGATCACACCCATTCATTGAATTGTTGTATTTATCTATCATTTTTGGTTTGACAATGTGCTTCCACTTTGGCCCGAGAAGATACAAGGAAAACCTTGGATTATACTGCTTATATTGCCATCTGCCTTTATACCCTATTACCATTTCATTCAAACTGAGATTTTGGAATGGGTAAAAGGCACTCTGAAATTTTTGCAACAACATGTTCATAAAAGGTTCAATCTTTTCTTTTCCTTGTGAATTTTCATCAGAGGCATGAAGCATTGTATGATATAATGCTTCAAATCTACTTCTTGAAAACATCTGAAGAAACCAAGGAGTATAAAATTCTGCAGATGTAGACCAGTAGTCTTTATCCTTCTCCTTTAGTGACTGAAAGTTTTGCTCTTTTTATACCAGCCCTACCTGATGCATGTTCAATCAGCTGATCGACATCGCCCTCAGAATGATCACTTTCATGAATATTCTGACACAAAGTCTTTACAATGTCTTCATTGGAATTACTAAACCTAACTTCTAAAATCAGTGTCGCTCGAGTAATCTTCTGTCCACTGAGAAATTAGCGTCGTGCTTGCTCAGCTGAAAGCAGATGTTTAGAAGAAGATTCTCGATCCATTTTGTATGTAAACAAAGGAATAGAAATGGATATAAAACACACAATTTTAGCTTCACAAATTTGTTTTTCGCTCACAAACGTCCATAAACATGTGCTGGATACAATGAAATGATTTAAAAACCAGCTAGTTGCTAGGTATTTATAACTTTTCGTTCAAACTCGACATATATCGCACTGGCGTGCCATGCGTCATTGGTCGGAACGGAAGTCCTATCTGGCGCAAGGCGCGCCACTGTGGACGGAAAGAGTTAAGTAAGTGATGTCACTCCTGTTCACCCTCACGATTTGTTGATGTAATCCACTCACACACTCAGTTATTCCTGACAAACAGGCTAAGAGGAAAGATATGGGACAATTCTGAACTACTGATAAAAGGTTTTTTCTTTTTTTATTACACAAAAAAAAAAAAATATCCATATAAGGGCAAACAAAATAAAATTATTATCTCCCTTTTTCTTTTCTTTTCACAAGCCAATAATAAAATCAATACATCAAACAAATAATAACAATTGCTAGTTTAGCATGAAAAAAATTAAGTTGAGATAAGCAATTTGCAAGAAGAGAGTTTGAACACTCAACAGGACAAACAACTCACATGACTGGTGATAGCAAAAAATACTCTAACTTAGGTCTAATGTCTGTATCAAAGTCAGGACGTCAAGTAATGCACTGTGTTAGAGTAGTTATTAAATCCACATACATGAGTCTATCCTGATAAGTGATGTAATGGACTATCCTTGCCCTGAAATGCTGCTTCACCAGACTACTAATCCAAGTAAGGAAAGGTAAAGAAAAGACTGCACTCCCTGTTGGTTGGTTGCTTGCTTCTGAGATGCTATCCGATAACTGCCCGTTCCAAATGGGCAGAATATTACAACCACAAGAAAAACCCACACCGTGAATTTGGGCCAGGGAACCTGGGTTCCCACTTTTGTACAGCAATACTGCCAGACGGTGTCTAATAAATTCCATGTTGTTATACTGAGTGCATTTTCACACTATGCTGATGATTGTCACTGTAATAAATGACACTGGTCAAGCTGACCGCTTTATTGCTAGGTGGCTAAGATGTAAACAGGGAAGGCTGGGCATTGCCATTTATGTGCAACACATAAAGGTGATGTCTACAAAGATTAGCTGTCTCCCATAACCACAGGTATACATGCTTCTTAGAGAAAGGTGACAGCCAGGATAATTTCTGAACAGAAAAGAATATCCATTCATAATTTAGTGACTGGCACTAGACAATTATTTGTTTTATTCCACTTCACGTTAAGGAAACACTGGCCTCACGGGATAACTAGTACTTAGTAACTCTAGGGTTCTGGTTTATGCTAGGGAACAGTCCCTCAGACCTATCGCATATGTTCAGAGGTCAGGCCTTTGCTTCTAATGCATGTGCGCATAAAGGTTTAGACCAGTGTCAAAGACTTCAGGGAAACTAGAGAATTTCTCATGACAACAAAGATAAAAGACCTTTTAATCCGTCTTCCCCAGAAAAGACAGACACTTTCCTACTAAGCGGCACTCAGAATGGAGTAGATAAACAAACAAGGCAATTGGATCTGTGGTCATCAGCCCAGGTCGTCTAGAGCTTCTTCATCTGCTAGTGGAAGATTGTGTCACAGACTGAGCCCAAGGGGAATTGCTAATCATTTAAATGGTCGAACACAAAGACCTACAAAGTTAAACACTAGGAACATGAAAGAACTTCCTACCGCTGACCAATGTAGTGAAATCGCGAATGAAATGGAATAGGGTAGGCCCCTAATAAGATAATGGCACTAGAAATCAGAGTTCATACAACAGAAGAAGGCTAAAATACTGAGGGGAGGTACTAAAAGGATCTCCAGCGAGGACCCCAATGTGTGTATACAGGAATCACACATTCTATAAATATATTTGTGGTGGGTAGGTTTTCCTAATTTTGCCAGTTCAGCAGCCTTTTTGGCCTACTCTTTACAATTTCCAACTGACAAGGGATTTTTAATGTGCGTAACTTGCATTCTGGACCTATTTTTTTTCTGCCCTTATCTGAGAAGGCTAGTCATCCAATCTTACTACCCAAGAAATAAGGGGGGAGTATGACATCATTAGGACCCACTGGTTCTGAACAAATTTACATCAAATATATTCCCTTTACTGGGAAGTGAACCCCCAGTACCTTTAGAATTACAGGCCGGCACCATGCCACTCTGACCCAAAGAGGGGAGCTTACCTGGCAACAGCCTCCAGTACGAGAATGGAGATACAGGCAGCTACTGCGGCCCTGAGATGATGGTCTGAAGCTACAAAAACCTGGGCAGTTATTGTCTCGGACTCTCAATCCATGATTCAGACGGTCCAAAAAGGATGGCTACAACATGAATGGAAAACTTACCAGGCCTCAACATTTAAGGAACTTTGTGGATCTACTGTCCTGGTCATGTAGGAGTGCGGGGCTGTGAGAGCTGACAGACTAGCCTTGAAAACGTCCATAGTGAGTGCATTGGTTAGAGCACTGGTCTCTTGCGGCAAAGATGCCAGGTTCAATTCAAGGTATTAACATGCTTCAGTCTATCCGGCTGTAAATGGGTACATGACTTTGCACTTGAGCTAGTGATGGAAAAAGCAGCAAGGAAGAGAACTGGTCATCCCACCTCTTGATGCTGGACCTAGTATGGTGAAGTCTCTAACACTTCATTCCCTTACGGTAGTATCTGTTTTGGGACTACATTTATTAGAGAATGACACTGCAATCGATATGAATCATCAAGGTTAACCCTTTAAACCTGTGATCCCAAAATTTTCATCCATGTGTAAATAATCAATTTCCCGAGCAACCACTATCTCGGTCTCACACACCTACCTTAGGTCGGCGGGCCGGATGTAGAAATGTGTGAAGAATAATGATGTCAGGAAGTAGTTGTCTTGTGGAAAGTTACATTAAAATGGTGGCGCCCACAAAGTGATAAAGTATTGCAATTTTTTAATTGTTTTCATGATGAAAAGGCATGCTGAAAATCCTGGAAATAGCCGTTCTTAAAGGCTAACAACGGAACAAGCTGTTGAACTTGTGCTCAATGATTTGGAGGCTGATGAATTAGATTTAGATGGTGATTATTCTGAAGGTGACACTGAAATGGAATCGAGTGACGAAATGTTTGAATCGGATTATGATCAAGCTAGATCTAGTCTTGTTCCTGGTCCATCAGGGGAACAGTATATCCCAAGTAATGTATAAGTAAATTTGATACAGGTTAGTCTCCTGCAAATATATTCAGACCTACGTCTACAGTAGACACAACATTTGTTGAACAGATAGGCCCCAAGAACATTCCAGAATCTATTTCTCCCGAGAGTAAAGCCAATGAATTTTTGGAACTTTTCCTCTACAATAATTTCTGGCCCAATATGTGTGAGCAGACAAACAGATGTGCTGAGCAAGTAAAAAGCAATAAGCCAACTAGCTACTATGCCAAAAATTATAAAAATGTAACAGCACCAGAGATGAAAGCATTCTTTGGACTGTGTCTTCAAATGGAGCACAGTGTGGGTAAACCACGTTAGAAAGACGGACCATTCAAAAAAAGTGAAGACTAAATTTTGGTGCAAATATTGTGAAAGTTATCTGTGCCTAAAGGAAGGGTCTACATGCTGGGAGGACTGGCACAATAAGCAGGAATATTGGAGATGATCAGGTCAGTCAATCTGAGATAGAATAATTAAAACTGAGAGCCCATAGATTGGTCACAGTAACTAGTTTTGCTTATCTGTCTGTTTTGTGTTTTTTTTTTGCTCAGGAGCTATGGGGAATGGGGTTTTATGGGCTGGGTGGCCAGGGTTCAAAGGGTTAAGTTTGCTGGAATTAGGCATCAAAAGTCAGACTAGAAGGGATGGACACATGAGAGGATGCATCCAGAGTGTATACAACCAGCATGCAACAGGAACAATTAGCATTCATACACTTCAACATTTTCTGAGGGAGACTGCCCAGAGTGCAAAGGATTAAAAAAAACAGAGAGCACCAGAGATAAGAAATGGCTCAAGTACAGGACAGTAGACTGAGTCTTGCTTTGCCAAAAACAATGCATTTCACTTGAGGTTGGCATGTTTTTTTTTTTTTTTTTTGGCGGGGGGGGGGGGTGGGGGGGGGGGGGGGGGGGGGGGGGCGCACACACTTTTCAAAATGGCCTGTGTTTGTCGCACATTATTAATTTTGACAAAGCTCGAAACCGGGTTGGTGTGCAACATGGTGAACTTTGTCTACTGTGGTCACCATCTAGCAAAGAAAATTTACCCAAATGAGCCAGTATCCGTTAAGACTTACCATTGTTAACATCCCAATCAAACTCACAATGAACCATAAAGGGATTAACACTTTTCGGAGCAGGGCTGATGGCATACTCTCCATTGTAGGCGTAGGTTAAGCCAAACTCGCTCTTTCTGTTGTAAGCATCTGCACAATGTCTAGGCAGGTCTGGGGATATATATGTCTAATAATTAATATGTATGCATGTATATGTGTGTGTGTGTATATATATATATATGTGTGTGTGTGTGTATACATATATAAATCTTCTTCTTCAAGTACCATGCCTGGTGGTATAGGTGATCATGTCTATCCATAACTTCATGTCTCCCGTACTGTTTATCAACTTGTGTAAAAGCCCGTTGTCATAAGACAGGAATTAAATTCAAAAGCACCAATACCTAACGGCAATTTTACTTATTCAAAAGTATTTAAAAAAACCACGTGCATCACCACAGTACATGAACTACGTAGCCTCAGCGAGGATCCCAATGTGTGTATACGGGATCACACATTCTATAAATATATTTTTGTGCCCACCGTCATTTGCGCATTGTTCTTTGGTAAGTGTTACTATTTTCGGGAGAGTACATACAAGGGAAACAATACAATTAATGTCTAACTTTCAACCACAGTTGTATCCCTTAGCGTTAGTGACAGAAAAAGCTGGGATTTTATATATATATAGATTGTTGTTGACATCTTTCCATGCCATGATGTCAAACTGTCCTGTATCTTCTCTCTTTGCTGTCCTCTATCTCTTTTTTCCTTTATTCTTTCTTATTGTCACAGCATATTCCAGCTTACTTCTCATAACATACCCAAGGAGATTGCAGTGGCTAAGAGGTATGGCGTCTGCCTCGAGTTCTAGAGGTACCAGTTTGATTCCCAGTTGAGGGAATATAAATTTATTGAAATTTGTTTCAGAACCAGTGATCTTAATGGTTTACTGGGTAGTGAGATCGGATGCCTAGCCTTCTCGGATAAGGGTGAAAAAAATAGGAGGTCCCGTGTGCAAGATAAAAATTCCACGGCAGTTGGAAATCGCAAAGAGTAGGCCTATCGGGCCGCTGCCCTGGCAAAATTTAAAAAATTCGAAACCTACCCACCACAAAAATATTTATAGAATGTGTTATTCCTATATACACGCTACGGAGTTCGTGCACTGTGCTGAGATCCTCCTTGTGTGATCTAAAGGAGATCGGAGCACTGACGGACTTGTCCGCGTGCAATAAAGATAGTCCTTAAAACTTAAACCAAACATCAGAAATAAACTTCCCTTGTGCAGTGGAGATCCTCATGACTTTTTAGCTGTCCATGGTACTTTTAACATTCTTCTGTAAAACCACATTGAAATATTTTACTTACTTAGTCGTTCTTCTTCTACCGTGAGGTGTAGAGATGTGGAAGAGAGAGCGCCATACTATCCTATCGGCTGTCTTCTTCCTGGCCTGGTTCCATTTTTGTCCTCGGTCCTTCAGAGATTGTTTCGCCAAGCCAGCGTAGTCTGCACTGTCTAAGCCAGTGTTTCTCAACCTTTTTGTATTCACAGCACGCTTTTCAATTTTCTAAAAATGTGTGGCACACCTATCTGACCCCGCGCTTGAATAAAAAATTACAGTGCTATATACTAAATTAAATACACTAATTAGTGGATACTTTAGAACAAAAAAAACTCAATTTGATTTTCTTTTAATTGTTTAAAATAATTTTGAAGTATATCTATTTTTGTCCAAAGCAGTTAACAGTTTCAATTATTACTGAATGAATTCAAGCTGTAAGATCAGTTTTATATTACATGATCACTAAAAATATACTTCACGTAGTAAATTTACAAAATTTTTGTGGCATACTTTGATAGGCACGGTGGCACACTAGTGTACTGTGGCACACTGCTTGAGAAACACTGGTCTAAGCAGTATATGCATGTATGGAAGGCCAGCATGTGACAACACCTTGACATTTGTTACTTTACCAAATTCCACCTTCACTTCAAATAAAAGATTGTTTCCTAGCACGTGCAGTTCCTGAATAAAGTGAATTTTAGTTAACTATCTTGCCAGTTTTCGCTGGAAATGTGAAAGTTCATTTAAACATGGGAACACCGTACTTTTTAAGTCTGGAAGGAAAGAGCTAACTCGCAATTTACCTAGGTGAAAAATTATTTTTCCCCCTCTGCTACCTAGTAATCTACCAAGTGATTCCCTGAGATCTATCGGTAAATCAAGATCAGCCAGTGGCCGACCTCTATACATCATCAAGCTGTTTTGTCTGCTAACACATTATTATTACACAAGAATAAACTACCATAGGATTTTTTGGTGAAAATTACTAAGCAAAAACAACATTTCTTCTTCGCACACTCTCACAAGTCAACCCGAACGTGCCCAAAAAAGCAGTGGTCAGCCCAAGGCTATTCCCATCTCCATAGAGCTCTTCCAGGAAAAGCACTGGCGATGGCCACGCGTGCCCACTCTCCCCATATGTCAGGCATCCTTGAAGCAGATGTTTAGCAGTCATTCCATCCACAGCCACCCCCTCTTGCAGTTCCTATTGCCAGTCGGTTGAACAGGTGGCATCCCAATCTGCCATAGCCCGCACGGAGCCCGAAGACCACCACCTGCTCTCCCCATGCCGAGCTGACAACATGCATCGCTCCCTGTGTGGCCCGGATGCTGTTATCCCCACCTGCTTCTTCGAAAGCCATACCTGTATCTGGCTGAAGCAGCTCATTACCCTCCTCCACCAACCTGCCAGTCTCCTCATTGCAAGAGATGTCGCAATGAGACGGGATCCACTATACTTCTTTTTCTTCAAGTACCGTGCCTATAGCGTAGGAGATCATGCCTCTCCACAACTTCCTGTCTCTAGTAAAATTATCAATTCTGCTGTTGACTTCTTTCCATGCCACGATGTCAAACTGTCCAGTATTTGCTCTCTTTGTCTTCCTCTATCTCTTTTTCCTTCAATTTTACCTGTTGTTACCATATATTCCAGTTTTCCTCTTCTCATAACATGCCCCAAAAAAATAGGATTCCTTCTTTCTAACTTGTGAAATAAGTTTCCTTTGCGCATTGGCCTCTTTCAGGACATCCTCATTACTCTTTTTGGCTGTCCATGGTATTTTTAACATTCTTGTGTAAAGTAGTTTTATATGTAGTATCTCTGTTGCCTTTAGTGCCTTCCCTATTTGTTTACTAATTGTCCATGACTCACTCCCATATGTCAGGATTGGTTCTATATAACAATGAAGAACTCTCTTTCTTACTTCCAATGACAAAAAATTGTTGCTTAGAGTGCAATGATGTCGATTCTGAACAATAACAATAACTATATATCACATGAGATGAAAAAAAAAAAAAATACCGATTGGGTAATTGCTGCACCGAACCCCAGTCAGCTGGATTTTGGCTGATGATCGGGAATTGAGCTGACCACCTACTTTCACTTCAGTTATTGGGAGGAAATGCTGAAATACAATATGACATACATTTTCAATTTTGTTAGTAGCAATCTTTTGATATTCTTTTTTTTCCCCATGTCATACTGTCTCATTTCTGTTGCAAACGCTCAGATTTTTATTTGTCTATTTAACGCTCAAGATTCACATTCATTCAAAAGTATTGGTAATTTATAATAATGCAAGTCTCTGTTTCTTACTGCCATTGATGGAAACACTTGCTTAGCATGCTTTTTTTAAATTGTATTTTCTGGAAGCCCATAAAGAAGGACTTAAGTCAAAACAGTGAAACAAATAAACACAAAATATTCAGGACTCAAACAGACCAGCTTGATTTCAGTGCAATATGCATGGAGGCATATCTGGAGGAGTCATGTTGATATGGCCACCAGCTAAGCACAATGCTACAGTATTCAAATGTGGAAGTGAACCAGTCTGTGAGTCTAATTACACCCTCACTGACTCTTGAAATCATTTAAACATTTCCAGAGATTCCCCTATGGTGAAACCTGTTGAGAACACAGCACAGCACACTAAGCTTGGAGTAGTCACTTGAGCCCGAAATGTAACTCTGGCTTTCTACCTGGTTAGCTGCGTGCAGGAGGATATTACTATGGGCCCATAATGGGCAGGAAGAGCTGAGAAATGGCTCTGTGTAGGATGTGACAATTTCTTTGGAAAGCTCAGAATGAGAGCACAGTATTTTAGCTCTGGAGAGATCCCTTGGATGGTGGGAAATGCACAGTATACCACGCGCCCTTTCCTACTAGCTTAGAACCAGAAGTGATGATCTTTTAAATGCAAACCAAGCTGGAGAAACTGGAGCTCATGACTTCAACTCAACATGTTTCGGGATGACAGAAAAACCACAGAAGGCTAGATCTAAAGTGTAGATAATTCCAAGGAGTCTTCAACTTGGTGTTGGTTGCAAAAGAGCGAGAAGCTCAGCAACCCTAGTTAAACAACAACGTTTTAGTGCTATACAGATACTTCCCATTAACTCATAACAGATGCGGCGGCTTTCCCACGTTTGGTGCAAGGAACTGTCTGCCACTTCAAGGTTTCACATTAAAGTTTACGGCTCCGTTCCTTCCACGTTTGTTAACTCTTTGACTCCGCAATTGTGTTCCACCCTGTGTCATAATTTGTAATTCATGACAGACTAAAAACAACGCTCAGAGCATTGTTTTGGCACAGGTGTCAAATCTGACCAACGCTCGGAGCGTTGTTCCGGAGTCTAAGAGTTAAAATTTCGGTAATGTTATAACACTCCCCGTGTAGTTCTCAGAGGTCTATAAATAGTTTTTTTTTTTTTTTTTTTTTTTTTTTTTTTTTTTTTTTTTTTGCGTTCGCCCGCTAATACTCGAGGCGAAATCTCAGGTTATCATTTATGTCTAACCTGACATTGATTTTACGTGAGTATCCCTTTATTTCTTGTACAGAGACAAATGTCCCTCGCCATTCAGGCAAATACTCGCCGATTTCGGAGGTACCCATTGCAGCTGGGTCGGCTCAGGAGCCGCCAGTCCCTGGTCGACGACACTCCTTCAAATGTCCTCGCCAGGTCTCGAGTTAATCCAGTCCAAATCCCGGTCGACGAAAAATCCTCAAATGCCGTCGCCCGGGTTTGATCCTGTATCACCCGGTCGCCAGAGCGGTGTTGTAACCACTACGCTAGCGCGGCTCCCTATAAATAGATAAAAGAAAGAATAGAACTTACCACTCCCTCAGGCATGGCATACAAGGCAACTAATATGAAGATCAGAATGAGGCTGGCTACCTCATCAAGCAGCAAAATTGTTTCAGAAACTACCGCTGCAAGAGCATGTGATATCTTGACACGTGGCTTCCTGCAAAGGGGGCCGACTGCAGTGCTGGGCCTGATGCTCCATAAGGAAGCGAAAAGGGACGATGATGACGAATGAATATTATACAGGCATACCTCGCTTTACTGCGCTTCGCTTTATTGTGCTTCGCTTTATTGCGCTTCGCTTTATTGCACTTCACAGATATAGCTCTCTTTTGTTTTCAAATTATTCATGTTTATTTATTAGAAAGTGCTTTCTTCTTCCGACAGACTTTGGCTCTCCATAGGCAAAAAATATTACGATTCTCTGAAGGCTCAGATGATGAAGATTAGTATTTTGTTTAAGCAATAAAGTATTTTTAATTTTACCGTACATTGTTTTTTTTATAGACCTAGCGCTATTGCGCATTTTATAGACATAATGTAATCATGATTTTAGGCTTTTATATGCGCTGGGAAGCCAAAAAAATGGGTGTGACCCGCTTTATTGCGATATTCGCTTTATTGTGGTGGTCTGGAACTGAACCCGCAATATCTTCGAGGAATGACTGTACATAGTTGGAAAGGAAAACTGAGGATAATTAAAATATCAAATTGTGACAAAACAAAAGAAAAATCAACTTTGTTCAATCATTATCATTTTTCCTTTGGGCTTCTCATAGAGTCACCACTGCAGCTGGTCCGCCTTGCAGGCAGCATGCACCATGCCTTCCCATGCTCTTGCAGAAGTGGTTTCTGTTGCAATTGTTATTTCCCCCCCATACATATTAGTCACTTTGGATGACATTCCTGAGGCTTCAGTGGTCCCATTCTTTATTTCCTCTTCAGGGATCCCCCGTAACTACATGGGACTTAATTCATATATATATATCGGACCATCATCTCTTCCTGTTAATTCATTCACAAGTGGTTTTAAAGAAGTTACTAAATGTGGTAACTAAAATTCTTGCTATTTCTACTTCTTCTGCATTCATCCTGAAAAGGACGTTGGTTGTGCTGTGTCGCCGTTTACAGCAAAGCTGCGATATCTGCGCCTTTCGGCCCGACACATCCGACTTCAGCATGGCATTTTTTAGGACCGGGTTTGCCTTCCCACTTTGATCCCTACTCTCTCAGCCAGACTGCAGTGATGCAGCCTGTTTCCACAACCACCACTTGGAGGTGATTGCTATTTGACAATCAGACTTTGAAAAAGCTGGTATTACTGTATAACATTTGTTGATTCCATTGAAAAAAATATATAAACTGAACAGTTTTAGCTGGATTTTCAATAAAGGGGCAATTAACTGTTACTTGTTGGAATTTTATTATTCATTATCTTCCTTCGTGGATGATGCAAACCACAATTCTGAAGATTGCTTTTTTTTAATAACGTTGAGCATACACTGGGGACGAGTCTGTGGAATCAAGGGGTTGGTGGCCTGAAAAAAGCTGGGAACCACTGAGTAAACATTGCAAAATGTCCTAAGCTGACCTTTGAGAAGATTACACCCTGGTCTACGGCCATAGGTACTAGGGCATCACAGTTACAAGAATAGTTAGACACGCAAGTTCCAGTCAGGCCACAAGCACATCCAGGAAAGTCAAGATCATAACCTGTAGAGTAAACAAAAAAAATAGAAAGGACTAGACTGGATTGGACAACTTTTCATCATCATCAAATGCCATCTCCACAATGAAGGTTGGCTGCAATAGATCACATTTTTCTGTCTCTTGATGGTGCACTCGGAAAGACTCTTTCCTGTCCATCTATTGATGCTATCTTCCCACTTATAGTGCTATCTTTAACATGCATGTCTGCCTTTAACTCTTCAATAGGGTGTTATGTCTTTTTACATGGCCAAAATATTTTAGCTGTCTAAATTTGATCTCTTTCATTAATTCTCTTTTCATTTCTAGTTTTTCTAGCACCTCTTTATTTGTTTGGACAGTCAATTAATCAATACCCTTTAGCTCCCCAAGGAGCATAGGCCTTCAACAAACACATGCCAAGTCTTCCTGTCACGTGCCATCTGCTCAAGGTCTTTCCATGTTTTCCTCATCATTTTCACTTCTGTATCTAGCTCTCTTCTCCATGTGTTTTTTGGTCTTCCTCTGCCTCTCTTTCCCTGGGGATTCCAGAGCACAGACTGCCATGTAATGCTATCAACAGATTTCCTGAATGTGTGTCCTATCCATTACCAGCGTCTTCTTCTCCTCAACGTTTGTTCCACCGGCACTGATCTGGCTCTTGTCTTCAGTTCCACATTTGTGACTTTGTCATACCATTTCAATCCTTCTATTCTACGCAAGCACCCGTTTATGAAAGTTTGTAGCCTTTTGGTTGTTGTTTTTGTTGTTCTCCATGTTTCAGAGCCATACAATAGGACTGACTTCACATTTGAGTTGAAGATTCTTATTTTCGTGTTGGACTTGATTTCTCTTGATCTCCATGTTTCCCAATGCAATGAAAGCTCCTCTTGCTTTTTGTATTCTTATTTTGATATCACTGTCTGTCCCTCCAACTTTGTCTATATTACTACCAAGATATGTGTACGATTCTTCATCTTATAGTGGTGTTTCTTCAAGTTTGACCTTGTTATCATTTCTTGCATTTATTCTCATTATTTTTTTCTTTTCCCTGTGTATTTTCAGACCCACTTGTGACCTCTCATCAAGTATTTTTATTTTGTCTTGCATCTGATTATAATTATTGTTATGGGACAGAACAGCCAAGTCATCTGCAAAATCCAGATCGTCAAGCTGTTTAGTCAGATTCCATTGAATTCCATTTCTGTTGTGTGATGTCGATGTTTTCATAACCCAATCTATTGCTAGTAAGAAAAGAAATGGAGACAAGAGGCATCCCTGTCGCACTCCCGTTCTAATCCCAAAAGGTTCTGTAAGTTGTGCTTCATGAAGAACTCTGGACAGTAGGTTGGGATAAAATCTAAGCCATAGACATGAATATAAGTTGTTAAAAAAATAGGAGACATAACATCAGGTTGTGCATGCAGCTGGCAACCTTATCAAGCAAAACAAACAGCCACAGAAACCACAGCAGCAAAAGCACGTGACTGCTTGGTGTTGGCTTGCTGCAAGGGAATCATCTGCAGTGGTGGCTCCATCTGGCATTATTTTTTTGTTTTTTCGCATCATACTGTCTCATTTCTGTTGCTGAAACTGATATTTCTATTTGTTTATTTACTGCCCAAGATTCACATCCCTACAATAGTATTGGCACAACATAATACTGAAAGTCTGTGTTCCTTACTGTCTCTGCTGAAGACTTTTGCTTCCATAAAGAATTCAAAACCGTGACACACATAAACACAAAGTCTGCAAAACTGAAACGGACTACACCCACCTGTCCCAAAACTACGTGCTGGTCTATAATTATACAGGCTGTAATAGGAAGACGACGGCTTAGTTCTGTTCACTAGTGGGGAGAAGCGGCAACTAAACACGATTCCCTGTAAGATAAAAATGAGAATACTGCATAAACTACTGCTTCTTTAACCTTTTACAGGTCTTGTTTCCCCCCTTTAATGCATCTTAAGGGGAGAAGCAGAAGTACAACATTTTAAGTCAAAATAGGACAAAAAAATGAACACTTGCATTAATCTATTTCCTGGTAATTTATATTCTCCTGAATCCAAACATGTCAAATCCTTTGTCAGAACACATTCTAAGTGGTATATTTCGATTTTTCAAATTGCATTTTCTTTAGAAATTGTTCTTTTCCTACAAAAAAAAGAAGAAAAACAAACATGAATATCTCATAACCTTCTTGTTTTTTATGTTACTACTTTCCATACAATTTGCTTATTTCTTAGTCAGCCAACATGGAGCCGGGGTAGCACAGTGGTCAGCGCACTGGCGTCCTAGCTCGGTGGTCTTTGTTTCGATCCCCAGTTGAGGTGGGATTGACGACTTTGGCGCTCCTAACTCAAAAAATGAAAAAGCCTTACTGAATTAAAATATAGAATTAAAATCCAATATGGCCATCGTTTCCATGGCAACCAATAGCATTATATCATCATTAAAAAGGTGTTGGCATGCATTACTATTACTCTTATAAGTTAACCATGTGCATTTGTATCACAATCCTGCTGTTATTTATGAAAAAAGCATTTTACTGTATAGCTCCTCCACTTAAGAAGCCGCACAGTCCATTATCATCTAGCTCACAAACTATGCCAGAAATGAGAAGAAGAGGTAAAAGTATGTCCTTTTACTTGACAGGAAAATAAAAAAACATCACTAATGATATACTTAACTCTTACTATACGTGAGCTAAAACCACGTTTTTACGCGCTAGTTTTGCTATCGTTACCGTCGCGCGCCAGTTGAACTGGCGAGCCGTAAAATTGGTACTAAACCCGCGCCACTTCACGGGGCTTGCCGGATAGTAAGAGTTAATGCACATGGTGAGCTCAGAACATGGGAAACAGGCCGTTGGAGGCACATGAATTAAGAGTGCCTTTATGAGTGACTTCCAGCATTTTTGTTCATACAGCTGTAGAGTGGAAGACAAAAGCTCACTGATGTGGGAACTGATGATGAGAATTAGACAAGCACCAGAGGAAAAAAGACTTCCAGCAGTATGATGCTATGGAGTATGGATCAGGTGAACAGAGCATTGTAGAGAAACCTGTATTGAAAGGCAAACAAGGCATTTTCCTTGTTCTTGAATCCTGATGTGGTGGAATACAGATGAGATTGAAGGGAATTTGTATATACAAGCACCAGAGAAAAAAGAAATGAGATAAGAGATGCAGGGAGATGGATAGGACACGCATAGAGGAGATAACCTTGTTGATAGCTTATGGTTACCCAAAGCAGACCAGAAGCTTACAAGCATGGTCCGCCTTTTCTGTGGAACACTTGTTACTTTTTTATAAGAATTGTAGGGGAATGAGCTACCAAAAAACACATAGAGAACCAGAACTGGAATACAGACATGAAAGTGATGAAGAGGTGAAGTAACATCTTGATGGTGTTGATACGATTCATCTTGATTGAGCTGATGGCACCGGACAGGAAGCTTGGTATGTTTTTTTTAAAAGGCATATTCTACACGGGGATCCAAAGTGTGATGGCGCCTTTTGAATATAACCTACACCAACATTAAAAAATGTTCTCAAGAAGGTTAATGTTTTAAGTACAGTAATGTATTCACTGAATTTGAGTTGCAGACAGTAAGCTTAAACTTTCACCAAAAGTAAACTTAAACGTTCATCAAACGTAAACTTAAACTTTCACCAAAAGTAAACTTAAGCTTTCACCAACAGTAAACTTGAACTTTCACCAACAGTAAACTTAAACTTTCACCAACAGTAAACTTTAACTTTACCCAACAGTAAACTTAAACTTTCACCAAAAGTAAACTTGAACTTTTACCAACAGTAAACTTGAACTTTCACCAACAGGAAATGTAAACTTTCACCAACAGGAAACTTAAACTTTCACCAACAGTAAAATTAAACTTTCCCCAAAAGTAAACTTAAACTTTCCCCAACAGTAAACTAAAACTTTCACCAAAAGTAAACTTAAACTTTCACCATCAGTAAACTAAAACTTTCCCCAAAAGTAAACATAAACTTTCATCAAAAAAGTTAAACTTCACAAAGTAAAAAACTTTCACCAACAAGTTAAACTTGGGAACTTTCGACCAACAGTAAATCATAAAACTGTTTCACATCATGTTAACTTAAACTTTCACCATAAAGTAAACTTGTCACCATCAGTAAACTAATAAACTTTCACCAAAAGTAAACTTAAAATTCCACGCAATAAGTAAACTTAAAACATTTCAGTTACAATGTTTCAACCCTAAAAGTAAACTAAGAACTTTTCACCGAACAGTAAAACTTTAAGTAATAACATATTGGGTGTGAAAATATAAGTTTTACTATTTGTTGAAAGTTTAATGCTTTCGCCCAAGACATGTAACAACTTGTAAAACTTTGTCATTCCTAAAAATAAATGAAAAACTTAAACTTTCAACCTAACAAAAGCAGGCAATGCTATCCATCTCCAATTCTAACAGGTGTAAAAATCTAACAGTTAGAAAAACACAACCGTTTTACAAAATGCAATAAGATTATAAAAATCACAGACGCTACACACGTGCCAGCAGAAACTAGTATTGCTGCGAAGCCAGAACCAGATGCATTTTGACTTGCTGGTTCAAAGTAGCACGGCTTGTTGATTTATATCACCACTTGCACATGGCAATTGAGTAGGCAAGGCATTATTCTGACGTTCACAGTTGTGCGTGACTCTACATCGTATAGTCTGTGAATTGAAACTTTATAACTGACCCTATGCACGATGCTGGACCCTGAATGTTTCCATATCAATCAACTGGGTGTGCACTGCCCAACAAGGAAATCAATCATCATTTGCTCAACCGACCCTTTCAGCTGGACAGTCTCCGAGTCAAAGGATTGCATAGGTTTTGTCACAAAAAAACATATGCCGAGCAAGGGTCTTTCACCGATCCAGTGAACCCGTCCTAGCTCAAATCTGGGACTATCTATGGTCTATTCTTCATTTAATGCCCGCCTTGTCACAGTGCTCCTGTCTCCTCTCAGTTCTCTTACTCTCTCACGTGTAATTTTTCCTATGGGTCTAAATGCCTTTAGGCCGGTCTTCTCATCGACAAGGGTCACCCCAGGTGATGATGTCCGATAACAATGTGACTTGCTTGGCCGGTTGTGTAAAAGGCTAATCCATAACTAGGTTGTCCTTACCTCAAGTTGGATGGTCTAATTTATCCCTCTCGTCACATGTAGTTCTTCAGATTGCTCATTCTTCCCGTTATTTCACTGGTGCAACTATGTCTGGTTCCCCAGTCATACAGTTTCCAACAATGTATTGATTCTTGTCCATATACCATAAACAAGTCAACTCATTCCATTTTTGTAGCAGAGTAGAGTAAGAATTAGAAAGAAAGAAAAGGTAATTTAAGACATTTTCTTACTATGTGCAAAAGAAGAAAAAATGCACCACATGTTTACCCATGCACGCAAAGAGATCCCTGTTTGAACGGCTTGTGCCTTGTTCGTCAAGGGATTCACAGACAGCCAAAAAATAGAAAAGTGGAAACAGGAAGTTATGTAATCTACCAGTTTGTAACATTAGCATACAACAAGATCAGACCAAGATAAAAAATAAAACTTCACAAAACAATTATCCCCCCAGCATAAGCTGACAGTCAACACTCTATGACTAGAAACTACCCCTCAAAGTATATGCAACTTTTGGTAATGATCTACCGCCTACACTTGACACTTCTACAAAGACCATGAATTAATCTCCTATATAACATTTAGTACCTGTTACGAAAATAATGAAAAAATGACCTAAAAGTACCATCCGTAGAAAGGAATGTCTGGAGTCACGACATAGCTACGATACTAAAGCTACTTAGTAACACCCCTTCCAACCCGCCCAAGGATAGGCCCTAAAGAGCACTTCTATTCACTAGCCCTTGATATCCAATATGGAACCTAAAACAAACGAGCCCCACGTTTCGCCCCCCCCCCCACCCCTAACATGATCCCCACCCAAGAAACACTGTACTTGCCACAGAATCAATAATCCTAGACTAATGACTCCACTAAAGGTACACATCCATTACTTCCATGCCTAACTTTCACTATATGTTCAACCCCAATAATCAAGTACTTCAGAACCACATTTAACATCAACATAGAGTAAAATCCTGTTAATTTATCTTTAAGAATTATTCAAGAACCTACCCTATTCCAGACTCTTGAGCCAGCTTGTAGGCAAATTAGACGCTTTGATAATCCTATTGTGAGGGTAGGGTGTATAGTTACATTCTACGATCCGCAGTGGATTAGATTAAGAGTTAAGAATGTAGAATCCTCTCCACGGAATGTGGGGATGTCCAAGCTCAATTTGTATTAGTAGACCTCACATGTGAGGGCAATAATTACTATCAACACACACCCAGATACACCAAAAGCGCGAAATGAAATAATAGGTATATCTGAAATTCAATTGTTGCGCGTTGCCGCTCGTGTACACTAATTAATTTGAACAGTAATCAGGCGCCGAAACTTGGTTGAGGACTCGATACTGTTGCCAATCAGCCAGCAAAATCATGCGCTTGAAAATGTGGTAGAAACAGAGAACACCGCTGCTTTTTCGTCCATAGCACATATCTCTCTTGACCAGTGATGTACCTTTAGTATGTTGTCTTCGGCTCCCTCAATCCTAATGGAGACAGTCTTAAGGGAAGTTCATTGCTCAGATTAACAAAACAATAAATAGCTCATACACTATGAAAGCCAGGTCCTATGAAAAGTGACATTAAACCAAAGAATCGTGCCATGATAAAATGTTTCTAGCCAGAAAATGGCTTTATTTGTGTTTTTTCTTGAGGTGGGTCCGCCGCCCTCGTACATCTCTTCGTCTCTACAGCGTGTGAACGACTTGGCCCAAGACTATCTCTTGCAGTTTTTTATATATAATTTATAGCACAGTGACCATCCATTTTTTTCCGCTCAGTAAAACAATCTTCCATGATGCATGATCGCAAAGGGTTTCCGCTGGGAATTTGTCCACTGTCTTTGCTTGGGATAATATTTTCTGAGTACCTAGCGTGTCGGTGATTTTCCTCAATTTTTAATGCTATTTTTTTAGATACTACGACATTGTTGACCGACTGTACGCCTCTGGGTAGAATAGAACAGTTTCTATGCCAGCTTATTGACCCCCCCCACACCGCCCCGTCCCCACGTACTATTTAACGTTATGTTAGGATTGGAGCGACTTATTGAAGCTCAAGGTCACATGAGCCACATCCCTTAGAGCGCTGCGGAACAACCCGCTGTCCAATGCTGAAGTGACGCCCTAAAAATAGCAAGCAAATCCATCATTATTCACTTACGCCAGTGTAATTCAAGAAAGCGAGAACTAGATGCGTAGAACAAGCGTGCAATTCATGCATTAAACTCAACTGAAGCCTACGAGTCTAAATTGCTAGTCCATCTTGAGTAGTCCTATGGGTGGAGCCTTGCACGACAGTCCAATCTCAAGCAGAATACGGAGTCGAAGAGCACAGATAAGGCAAATCGGCGAACGCATTACAAGCCCTAACCTGGGGCAACGTCCAGGAGACCGGGAAAACTAACACACATCTTCATATCAGCCTGGGGGCCTTGAAAAACTTAATTTTCCTAAGAAAAGGGAACTCAACCAACGTGGCAGTATCAATCTGCCAATAGTAATTTTTGTCATCCCATGATGGAAAAAACAAACATGTGGATGTGTTGGAGACTCGAAAAGTTATACGCTGATCACATAAATTACATACAGCAGGACACTAATATCCATCGACCCAGTGACTAAGTCAAATCAATGACCCACCATCTATTTTCAGGGTTTAATATAAATAAAAGCCAATTTGAGTGTTATATATGAAAAAAAATCGTACCCCATGCTTTGTTCGTTTACCTTCTATTATATGTGGAATAGATTGTACTTATGTATTATCTTCCATTTAAAAGGTATAAGAGGGGGGTCATCGTAAAATAATAATAATAATTTAAAAGTGATAGAACAATAATGAATATAACTGAGAAAATGGGAACGACGGTAACGAGACAGACCAAATTAAATCTCCTTAACAAAACCTATTTTCCAAGAAGACCTGTCTATTTAGGGAGAATTTACCCTCTTTCGTCCCTTTACAGAATTGGGAAAAAACCGCAACAATAATTCTTGAGCCAAATTTTCCCCACATACATATCGTATTATTTTCCTTCTAATAAATTCCTTATCCGCCAAAAAAAATAAAAAAAAAAAAAAAAAAAACGCTACGTCCGAAAAACTGGGGTCTCCAGTCCGGGATTGTGAACTTATGTATTTTTAAATCATACCACCTGTGATAGGTAATCATTCATTCAGTCATTACAGTAAAGCCATTATTTAACACATGATTTTCAACGACTAGTGAGCTCTAGAAAGACAGAAACATTATTTCTAGAATTTTCACAGGCATTGAGATATTGTGTGAATCCCTTTATATATTGATTGTTTTAATTCATTTAGTGTTCATGACTTTTGTATTTATCATTGAATTACAGACCTTAAAGTCTCCATAAACTGGTCGTAATTTCCCATTACTACGGAGCAGTTTTGGATAATTTATTAAGTTTTTTATGCTTGTTGTTTAGGAAATACTAAATGGAAGGTAGCACAATCTTACTCAGTGTGGACTGATAACCCAAAAGAATGGCTGAAATATTTAAGCTTAAGGCAGCACTAAGGGGAGGAGCCCTTTCCGAGATCCTGGGTTATAGTGTGGTGGACCTTTGCGAATTGATTCAGTGGGTCGGATAGACTGATAAGTATAACGCGGCTCCTGAGAAACAGCAAAGCTTAAAGAGAAGAGCTAAAAAAAGTTAGCCGAAAATAGATGATAGATAAAAGACTGTATGAAGCAAGGAAAGAAGTCGATAGAGATTTAACGCATAGATGCAATGAGCACTGAAGATGAAGCAGTTATTGAGATGCAGGGACAGGTCAAAGAGTTTGAAACCTTTAGTCCGGTATGCGACAGCCTCTACGCTTACCGTCACATAAGCAACCTAATCGCCACGGGTCAGATGATATTCCAAGCCTTGCATTCAGGGCACATTGACCTATGTGGTTGCCATCTTCACACGTTCCTCGTCAACTTTGTGTGGTACTCCTTGAACGTTTTCGCATTCGAGCTGATTGTGAGCTCTTTGTTTCCCATACAAAGGATGTTTTGTGGCGGAACGAGTTATTGAGCTCGATCAGATGGTATCTGGACAAATTTTCGAGAAGTTTTGTCCTAACTACATTATAGTTTGTTTAGTAGTTTATTGGCCATTGCAGGGACGTTTGGTTTTGGAGAAAGTCAATGTGTGAACCTTAAAAGCTAAACTGTCCGCAAGGGCTTTATAGGAACTGCTTTATCTTGACGTGTAATGGGAGATCAAGACATCCTCCAGCAGGTTTACTAGTGATACTACGACTCGTCTGAAAAATGCCACAATTGGTTTGGCTCGATATGAGCACATGTCATATGACCCGGACATATTTCCCTATTATTCTCCTTGACATCCATACTAGTAAGCAGGTTTTCCTCTACGTAACGTCTATGTGGAGGTAAAGTTGATATTGAGTGATAGCGTTTGTGCTCTCATAGTATATATTTGCTAGCGATTAAGTAGTGAATCTTGGGATTCACGACGTAGAGTGAAGAAGGATGGGGTGAATTGGATGGATTGGGTGATGTTTCGCTGCTAGGATGAGATAGGTAATTTATTACGCATCATGTGATTGGGAAGGTTATGTTGTAATTGGTAGAGGCGTTGGTGGTAGTTGTTGAATAGCCTTAAAGTAAAAGATGGTCCATTGATACTGAGCTAGAGCTGATCAGGACATCTACCATTAGGGAGACAACTACCCGACTAAGATAAAGAATCCTGTACAGAGAAGAGATTTGTGGGCCCGAGCACTTATAAGATATCCAATAGATAAAGTTTAGCGGAACGAAATTTGAGCCGTGAGGCAGCGTACTATCATATGAAATCCACCCACCCAGGATACGGAATAACTAACCAGATTAGGACGAGAATCTAGACATACAGCTCAGTCCACTGTATGTTTGGGTAAACTCATGGACCACGCCAAGGAGAAAACCTACCGTATACTAACTAAAAACAGCAAGACAAGCCAGACAATACTACTCAGTGGAGATCAAAATATTCCAGCAGCAGAAGGCAAAGAGGGGAAAAAATGAGTGAGTAAATGCACTTGTAAGAAACCATCGAACCCGGTTGTGCACAATAAACACAGTCGGATTTGCAACCGTGAACAAAACGCCCGTACACTCTAACATGACCCCTGCAGGGGTATTTGCTTACCGTAAAAGTGCCGCAAGGGGGAAATGGTACCCTCGGAAGAACCTCAAGGACAAACCCCCGACATCCCCCCGACGGGGCGTTGAGAAACAGATTCCTACAGTTAATATGGACCAAGTAAGGGTGAAACTTGCCTTTATGAGTAGGACAAGGTGGTACCTTGCATCGATGAGCGCAGTGTGTCAGTTGCATCCCCTGAGACAAGGCCTTGTTCTATCAGAAATAACAGAAGACACTATATAGAAATATATTCAATTTAGGTACCTTCTCATGAAGCCCATCAGATTTCAATGTTTGGTCGACTATCGTGAGAGTATTATCATGTGGTATGGAGGCGTGGAGGTGTATATTACAACAGATGATCTTTGTTTATGTTTTTGGTGGTTGGTGTTGTGTGTTATCGATCTATATTTGGATTCGAGCGGTCGCTTGTTATATTATTAGTACGACCGTTGATCTTATGGTTAAGGGTATGATCTAGTATTTTTCTTATGGTTTGTGGTGGTAGAACACTCCATTGCAGCTCCGATTCTTAGGATGTGTGGTGGCTGTACACCAAACTATAGGACAGGATTCGGCCAAAACGTAATACAAGAAAGTTGGGATATCAAGGTCCCACCCAACACCTTCCTTAGGAATTTAAGTAAAAGCAGCACTACTGAGGAGCAATTCTCTAAGCTAATCTCTGCTGGCTATTACACAGAAATGAAACTACCACGCTATCTCCAAAACAAGGTGAGAACACTTTCTACCAGAAAGATGCGTGGCTTGTATGCTAAACCCATCGTAAAGCAGTGAGAATAGGATGACAGGTAGGAACAAGGCAAAACTTGTGGTGTTCCTTCAGCATAGACCGACCCATTGAGGTCGCTAGAAATGGGCCATGCCCTTGTAATTAGCATCCGTTTTAAGATGTGCCAAAATGGGGCTCAAGTGCCCACGATATCAGTTATGCTTTGATTTCATGTTCAAGAATATAATTATACGTAGATCCAGGGAATCAACTGCCTATATTCCATGAGAGATATGTGAGACAATCATGAGCCCGCTAGTGCAATAGGACAGCAGCCCGAAACAACTTGGATCGAGCCGTGTGCTCAGCTCACGGTGAATCTAGTCTGAGAAAGAAATTGCCAATTTCTGATGAGGTCACAAAGATATAAAAAAATATTATTGTGAATTAAATTAAATAAATAAAACAATTATTAAATTACAAAAAATGATATTGTGAAATTGTGGAGTGTAATCCACACTGGAATGCTCCGAAAAGCAAAAAGCAATTAAACAAGTTAAATTACTCTACTTTTAGGGATAGTTTAAAAGAGATGTTAGTGGAATTGATGGGTTCGGCAGAAAGGCTATCGTGCTATGCACCATAATTATTAATCTTTACCATGACTACATTGGATTCCTGTCACAGGAGTCCTATAGTACATCTAAAATTTTAACGCAAAATAGAAACGCAGAGTTAAACAACACCACTCCGAGTAAGTGCTTATGTATACAGGATGTATGTATCCATGGAGGTAGACGCCCTGACAATCCACCCCGTTACAGCAAAATTTGCCAGAGAGGTATTATGGCGTGTTTTAGGACGGGGAGCCCTATTCTATTTCTTCCATAAGCCTTCGGAAACAAACACATTAGCGCAGTAATAAAATGAACCGAGTGAGAGAGACTTGGATCAATATCATACTAACCTCACTATTTGCTTAGCAGTTGAAGTACACTCGCCCCGAGCCATTTCTACTGAATGGGAGGTGGGACTGCCACCGGGTGCCAAAATTAAGTAGTCCACAAGAGTTGTACTTGTATGGTATCGACCTAATAAAAGGAACCAACTCATTGTCATGGTATTGCACACACTGTGTATACGTACGATAGGACATGATGACAAAGATCATACTTGATTCTTAAAGTAGCTGCGCTTACCCGCACTCCAACCCGCCAATAGAACCCTAGCCATCAGAATGGCCCCGCTTCAGTCACTCCCTAACACCCCCCACCTTCATTTCCGCACACTTACCCCTGCTCCCCATACCTTTTCCGATCTCCTACGCCACCCCCAATTCTCTCCGAACCACCCCGCATACTGACTTAATTGTATTAGTCGCTATAGATAAGTGGGGCAGTAACAGGTCTTATGTAACTCCTCCCATGCCCACTCGAGTTTAGCAATAACATCAATTAGTAAAATCTGGAGTCTGCTCTGTACGTTATGTGGTACCATGGAATCTTAAAAATTCGTTATGATACAAGAAAATGTTTGCGCACTAAATTACTAGATTGTGCCATAATAGGTGGTAAGCAGCAAATGTTACTCACAATAGCAACCGTGCGTGAAATCAGTATTATGAAAAGCCAGGTAGCAGAATCATGCAGACATTTTCCTACGACATCATGTAACGCTATTGGCGATGGATAACGGAGGCAGAAGCCTCATACAGCACCCTCTCGTCAATTGAAATGTGAATTTACATCCCGCACGGGAAGTATCGGCACAAGTGTGAAAGCTCAAGCAAGATGTTTTCACGACTAATGTGGTTCAACTTTTAACCTAATACTGAGGATGCAGCAGGACACGATGTTGCAGACAGCATTTGTTTGTGATTGTTCAAAACTTACACTTAAATTATTACACTTTTCGTTACGGATAAACCAGGCATTACCAACACTGATAGACAATTTTATGCAATTAAGGCTTAATACAGCGAAGCCTTCTCCAGTTGGGTGTGGTGGATGGGCCTTTCCGGTATGGACCGTTAGTTATATGAACTAACCTGTTTCCTATATGCTATATAGCAAAAGGGGCGAATTTGGAAGTTGTGAGGAAATATGTAATCGAAGTATAACCTTCTTGAAAGTAACATATTATCGGGGTCTCAAAAATCATAGTCACCGCTTATAGGGTTGCGAGTGTGTGTAGTTGCTTAGAAAAAATTCCACGAGGCACGGAGATCCAAATGCATACTGCCTCTCTGCATAGACTAGATACCGAGAGCTATCACAACGCTTAACTAGAATTTCAAGCGGCAGGCCCCATTTTTCCACCTGAACGAGGACAATCAGCTTTATCACCCAACCTGAGTCGTGCACAAGCCATTCTGCCAGATACTACTTTCGAATATAGACCTTAATCAAAGGGGTACTAAGAACCAGTATTTTTCCCGGTGAAGATGACAGGAAAATTCCGACACAATGATACATTCAGTACTATTGGTCCTGAGAGGGCCATTAGTAACGGTTTAATGTATTTGAGCCAATTTAGGGCTATGCTGTAGCAACACACTGCCCCATCTATTGCTGACTTTAACTCGTATGATGGATGAACCTACTGGAACCGGCCTGAGAGCCAGACCGGCAAGTAAAAGTACAATTCATTAGTGTACGTAAATACATATTGTCCAGGACCAGACGAGCGACGTTTTAGAGGGAGACACCGGGGGGTGGGGGTGGGGGGTGGGGTGGGGGGGGGTGGGGTGGGGAGGGGGGGCGGGGGGGGAAGGGGGGGGGGGGGGGGAGGGGGGGGGGGGGGGGGGGGGGGGTGGGGGGGGGGGGGGGTGGGGGGGGGGGGGGGGGGGGGGGGGGGGGGGGGGGGGGGGGGAGGCACTTTCGTGCTTGTATGTTTCCTTTTTGCGTGTCGTTTTTTGTCCGTATCGGTCCCCCCATACCAATTAGCCATCGCAGTCCCCTTAGAAATACACTGTGGGGCCCTTCAAGTTGGGTAATTCAGATGTTATGATACTGCGGCATATAGGTCCCAGTAAATCTCTACTGTTTATATAACTCTACGCACTCCTCCTTTCTTAAGTACCTTCGTGTGGAATCCTCATTTCGTGTAGATATACACTCATGATTCATTCACCACTGACCTGTGATAGTGGTAAGATGCGTTGATAGATTACGCCCACATCTATACCGCAGTCAATTAAACAACCCATCATACTACCCTCCTCAATTTGCCCACTCATGGACGCATTGGTAGAAAAGATATGTGCCCCAGACCGACTCCCATTCTCTGTCTAATCCTTATCAAGGATTATCTCCGACTCCATGAAAATCTGACAGACGGCAGCCGGGCTCGCAGCAATTTCGAGACAGCACCCGATCATGATGTGTGCCTAAATTCAATGAATAGCGTAAAGTGTCGAAGTATTATTTTAAGGTGTTAGCCCAGTAACTTAACGATACAGACTGAAGTCCAGATAATAGTTCTAAGCGGTTTTGGTTGCGTCCCCAGACACCTTCAGGTCTATATAATTTATACCTATCTGCAAACTCTAGTTACGATCCCATTCATATGCTTAGTAGGTGGAAAATTATGAAAAGCCCTGGATGCTTGAATAAAGACTATCATCAAGTCGTACGAAGTCATGCAACAGTAGAAAGTCCGCTGTGTGTCGCTGAGGATAATTTGACTTTGTCGTAAGTGGCATCTCCCACAAAATCTCGTTAACAAGGATTCCCACGGGTGGTGGAGTGTTTATGCCGGATGTTGTATTCAAACCTGTTAAAACACTTTGATCTACGGTCAACTGAATAGCGACGTACTTTATGAGTAAAAATTAAGGTGGGTACACAATGCAAACAACGAGTGGTTTCTCTGAACTCAAGTGGGTACTGTTGTGTGAGGACCACTTCAACCTTTAATGAAAAACACCAAGCATACATTAACAAGACCAAGGTAAAAGCACATACGAATTTGTGGCAGACTATAAAAATAAGCGTAGCGGTCTGTCCCCTCTTAACGGATATTATAAGACGTACAAATACTTGTTGAAGAGGAGTAAGACAGGACCAGAGCGTAGGTATGTACCTGAACGAGCAATACCTATGAGGATGGTTTATTGTAATGTTATGAATAGATGGCTGAGTGGTGAACTGTACCTATTTTAGTTGCTCCCCTAATCTTGCACATTGCGGGATACTGTCAACCAATAAAAAATTAAAAACTTGAGCATGGTTTACAATTATTGAATCATCTTGTATACTCATGAATCAATTTGAGCCATGATACTCAATAACCTTGTTCGCAAAAAAGGGCGTTTTTTGTAGGATTTGTGCCCTTTTGGAGGTACAAGATTATCACTAAAGTAGGCGTGTAAAATTACGACGAAGAACGAATTTGCGTACCGGGGAGTTTAGTAAGATTTAGTGGGGTAAGTGCGTGGTTAGGTGTAGGCTGCGATATATCTGCGGAGATCGTCAAAAGGCATGCTGTAAGAGGTTTTTATATAATAGCTATTATTAGAATACGAGAACGGTCAATTTGATTTTACTACACATCCTCACTGAGGACGACCTCCTGTAGATAGAAACCCTCTTAAGTGATATGAATATGGCCCACTTAAGGTCTTCCGGGAACCGAGTCCATACTCATTAGTTAGTGTCATGGCTATTAAAAGAGCGGAAGCTTCTTATGACTTAACTAAACAGGAGCGTAAAATAATGGGAGTAATTTTTAAAGCCGTGGTGTATAGTCTGTAAGATTTGATAAGTCAATTAAAAAAGTTACACAATAGATGTAAAGTGTCACAATATCGGGAACAAGGAAGTCCAATGGCGTGTTAAATGGACTGTTCCTTCTCAACGGTTATTATGAGCGTGAGCAAAATCCAGTCCATATTTCCACTATAGGTGTAAACAGGGGGCAGTAGGTATACCCAAATAAGGGGTAAAATAAGAAAGAGCCTAGTGACCTATAACTTTAGCGACAAGGATCTGCGAAAGTAAGTTTACATTTTTCATGTAGGAGACCGCAAATCTGAAGTCCCCAGACTGTCTAAATTTCAGGGTCCATCTATAAGTCTAATGTATGGAGCCTTGCACAACTTATCAGCCAATGCACAGAGCAGTAATACGGAGTCGAGCTACATAAGAGAATGGCAAATCCGTAAATCATGTTCAAGTACCTACCTGGGGCCTACAATTGTACTTTCATGAAGACCGGAGAACTAACGCACACATATGCTTCAACTATCAGATACCCGGGTTCGGGCTTAATAAGCTTAAGTTACCTATAGAAAATTGAAGCTTCACCGAGATCAATGCCATAAGTAATTATTGTCTATCCTCAAAGATTGAAAAAACACGTTTTGATATGTGGGCAGACAACAATAATACATACAGCAGACACTAAAACCATCGACAATACTATCATCCAGCCATATCACATTCAGTGTTTTATTTAATAAACCTAATTTGTAGTGTTGAGTATAAAATGATACCGCCACAATGCTGTGTTCCATCATTAATATGGTATGAATATTGTCTGATGTTTATCTACTTCCTTTATAAGGTGAGGGGGGCTCGTTAAATAGTAATAATTATATATTAAAGGAATAAGTACTCATAAGGTAGATAGGACTGATAGAGGAAAGGAGCGAACGGATATATCGTCAATAACGCAGAACCCAAAACTCCATATAACAACCTTTTATCCAGCCCGTGACTAGATTAGAGTAAGACGACTAAACCTGCTCTCAAATGTTGCTCAATACTATCGTACAATGCACTTCATAAACGTGCAGTTGCCACACCCCCAACCTCTGGTTAAATATCACTGTATACCACATTACAAATCAAATTATTTCAAATAGTATCAATTCTCTCACAACAAGCCTTATCCCAAGCCAACGACGCTAGTTCAATACTCTTTCTACAGGCAATCAGTGCTAAAAAATAATGTGTGAAACCTCCAGAAACAAAGCAATATCCATGATTTATTTAGCTATGTATACCAGCTCCTTGCTCAGAACTCCAGTTAACAATTAGATGTACTTCTTAATATTGGATTCAAAAGATATCTAGCAAATAATACAGAAGTATGAGTAATCGTCGGTGTGTGCTGAAAGCAAATGAGACCAATTATGTAGTAATTTATAACATACAGGGGGGAGGTGGGGTACATATAATGTATAGTATATGCTATGTGTCCGTATGACGACTGGAGGTCATACACTGGACTAGTGTAAAGTCGAATTCAATACGGTCTAGTGTATGATTGTTTATATTGTGTAACCAAAAAATAAGCATATTGCATATAATATCCTTTTTTGGATGGATTATGAATAATTTAAGAAACATTTTGCTCGGCTCTAGCCACTGATACCTTTGCGTTGGAACAATGAACGTCTGATGTCCCACAAAGAATATTCAGCTATTGTAAATAAAAATCGTGTCGTTATATTATCGTTTATAGAATAAAAAAAGTTCCAGTATATTCTATTCGCCTTGTCAATTGGGACACTGCTTTATGCGATCCCACAACTCTCGTTACCCATAGTCTAGTGTTGATTCTTCGATCATGAATTCTTGTCAACCAATAATCTGAATCACAAGACAAACGACCCACCACCATTTAAGCATACATGGCTCTCAGCAGACAACAAGCACAAACAACAATGATTGAAACCCACAACACCACAGTAAAACGATAGGTTACAGATAACAAGTAGGGATCAAACCAACACAAAAAGATTGGCTAGAAAAATAAAACATATCCACAGAACAAAGATGAAATTGCTACATTGATATAACACAATTCATAACAGTAATATTTGACTTAATTATGTACTGAATTAATTAAAATATTACAAGCATTATACTAGGTCACATACATTAAATTGTATCCTATATAGCTGTAGAATATAAAAAAATGTGTCTTTATGCAGAGGAGATATTTCAAGAGTGACCTGACAATTATTTCAAGGTAAACTTACTTAGATAAATAAGAGGTTTGAAAAAGGCCTTGCTATCATATCGATAAAGCGCATAAGCCCACTTTCGCTAAAAACTAGTTGCCATGTCATGCTCTAATGGGATTTACGCTTGGGTAAAAATCCAAGTATATCTCAATCCTCATTAAGCCCTTTCAACTACTATATCTCTCCCTTCTCCATAGTGAATGTTCTTTCCATCTTCTTTTTTCTTTTCTGGACGTAGCGGCCTTCATAAGAGTATTCTAACTTTGAAGCAAAGAGAATCTGTGTATAGTCCCACCCAAGACCGGCTCACCTTGTAGGCAACTAACAAACGTATTTTACAGGGCGTAGGTAACACAGCAGCCCCGAAAGGAATTCTACTCACTTTCTCTATTTGCATGTGGTTGAAACAGCTGTAGCAATGTCATTTATCTTATAACATCTACGAAGAGGTTGCCAAGCTATAGATTTGAACTTAGTGTCTTATCTTATAAATGTATTATAATATATAATTTTGAAATACTCCATTCATAAAAATTATTTTTATCACACATGGATGAAACAGATGGAATTACTACAGGGCGATGGTGGTGGACAGTAGATGGAAAACGTAAACCAACACGACAAAGTCGCCGAGCTGTGAGCTGGGTGTTCTCTTGTTATGAATGGAGAAGGAATGTAAAATAATAGTTTTACGAATGTGATAATTCATTGTTGTTGTTGTTGTTTAACTAGGACTGCTGAGCTTCTCGCTCTTTTGCAGCCAATACCTTGTTGAAGAGTCCTTGGTATTATCTACACTGTAGATCTAGGCTTTTCTTGTGGCTTTTCTGCCATTTCGAAATGTGTTGAGTTGAAGTCAAGAGCTCCAGTTTCTTCAGCTTGGCTTGCATTTAAAGGATCGTCACACCTGGTCTTAAACTAAGAGTAGGAAGAGCAAGGCATACTGTGCACTCCCCGCCATCCAAGGGGGATCTCCAACTATACAGAGCTAAAATACTGTGCTCTGGTTCTGGGCTCTCCCAAGGAATTGCCATGTCCTGCACAGAGCCACTTCTCAGCTCCCCCTACCTATCACTGGGTCGACAGCGAGATCCTCCTACATGCAGTCAACTAGGTCAAAGCCAAAGAATTACGTCTGAGGCTCAAGTGACTTCTCCAAGCTTAGTGTGCATTGCTGGGTTCTCAACAAAGTTTCACCACAGGGGGAATCCCTGGACGTGTGTGGATGATTTAAGGAGTCAATGAGGGTGTAATTAGCCTCACAGACAGAGGTTTGCTTCCACATTTGCATACTGTAGCATTGTGCACCTTGACAACTATACGTGCCAGCACACCGGTTGGACCTTTCTCACCCATCCAGCGCTGGATTATTCAGTAGACCCACTAGGCACCGGCCTAGGGCCCCAGGCTTACAGGGACCCCAGCGAAAAAAGCAACGGGGAGAGGCGAGAGGGTGTATATGTGTGTGGGTAAAGAAATAATTGTGTCATTTAAAGTGGCGGGGAAGTTGGATGATGAAAGGATCACATTCCTATCTCTTGCAGTTCATGAATATATTTTAGTAGCCACTTCTAGAGTTTCCATTGGGAATGCTGAAAAAGTAACTTTGATCCTGGGGACACTATGATTTTACATGCCGGCAGGACAGGTCTTGTCCAAAATTTCCCTTGTTTAAAAAGTTTTTCTTTTTTTCCAAGCATTCACATGCCCTAGCTGCGGTGGTTTCTGTGGAAATTAGTTCTACTTGATGAGGTTGCCAGCCTGATGCACAACCTCACATTAGTCATCTGATATTGGGACCTAAGACACGTCAACAGTGAGAAATGCAGTTAGCGACCCATAGCTTGACTGCTTGCGTCAGGGTCAGCGAACCAGAGCTGACAAGACTCTACTCCACCTCCAAGTGGTGGTCCTGGAAACAGGCTGCATCACTGCAGTCTGGCTGAGTGAGTAGGGATCAAAGAGGGAAGGCTAACCCGGTCCCAAAAATGCCGTGCTGAAGTCGGATGTGTCGGCCGAAAGGCACAAATATCGCAGCTTCGCTGTAAACGGACACAACGCAACCAACATCCTTTTCAGGACGAGCAAAGAAGAAGTACATCTGATACGACATGCTTGAGGGTGCAGTAGCCTTATTCTTTCTTTGTCTCCTCAGAGACCTCCGGGAACTATGCAGGGATAGTCTGTGCATCTATTATATATATATATATATATATTGGAGACTGCAGCTCTGGAGTTTTGGTGTCATTCACATATGTGGTGTATGTAACTCTTTGGTATCTGTACCCTTCTGACCATTGAGCCAATGTCACCAGATCCCTGCTGATGATTTAATGTGGCAGGGGCTTCACTGTACCCTCTGGAAGGTTGGCTACATATTAAGCTTACTTGCTTACGTGATGTGTAGTATCAGGTTCCTGCCCTTGACGTGATGGTAACACTGATGATGATGATTACATGAGACACACATGTATGAACAAGCTGGCTAGTCTTGATGTGTCTGAGCCTAAGACGTACATTGTTTACGAACGTTTATTGAACACATATACAAATGAAGAAATGTTAACAAAGACTTCTGCAGGGAATATCTCCTCCTGGTTATAATGATATTCTCATACATCACAATGGTCTTGTTGGTCATGGAAGCTTCTTCATTATATTTGCTAGGTTCTTCTGACTGTTAGTTTATTCTGGACATCTCTACTTTTAGAACGACACAGCTATTTCAGGTTATGGCTAATCCAACTGGGCACCTCCAGGTTGCGTTAATTTAGCCTGCATGTTGCTGTCTCTCATTTCAATACTAATAACTGATCTCGTCATTATATATCTCTGGCTCACAGCACATGGCCTTGTCTGCCCACAACCTAACTACACTTTTCTGTGCGGCTACACATTCTTGTTCGAACACTTTATATACCCGAATCCTTATCTGAATTGGTTGATCACACTCTGATCACACACTGATGTTCAGTTGCATCAAACTTCTTGTTCCCTCAGTGACTTGTATGTCTTGTAAACCGCAGACCCGACTTCTACCATAAGTCAATAACGTAAGTGAGCACCTCTGTGCTATTATCACACCGAGTTACATGTCGCAAAAGAGAAAGAGGCATGCGGTTTGCCCATATTTATAGACAGCTCATGGAATCAACCAGAACTTATACCACGTGATTGCTCATGGCTCCTCCCTTAATTATTCAAATCCCCTTTTCTCTTCATGTCCGACTATTCAGTTATTATTATACTCTATTAAAACTGGTTACCTATCTTTGACCATTTTCTATCTCGTCGTATATAATCTACCATATTAGCATAGAGAGAGATTCAGGATAGTAAGCATAATATACAGATAGTACAGATGAATCAAAAAGACTTAAGACTGTTGGAATTTGGTATAAAACGTAAGACTAACAGGGATGGTCGTGTAAGAGGATGCATTCATCATGTATATAACCAGCACACTACAGGATCGATTAGCATTCATACCCTTCAACATTTGCTGAGGGAGACTGAGCACCTATGGGTTTGTGCAGAGGGCAGTGATGTCAATTCTGATCAACAATAACAGAACATTATATCCTTGTACACTAAAATATCAAGACACAGAAATTAGAAAGCCCCTACAAAATAGAAAACAGACATATTGGCTGAACCTTTAAGGAAGCCACTCAAATAACCCAGGCTCTTTTCTTAAGTCTTCACCTCGACATGGTAGAAAAGTTTTCATATCCCCATGACCCCAAGAGCTATGCCGGTGGTAGCATAGCTACCAGAAGGGTCTCCCAAGCCATTCAGGTTGAGGGGTAAGAGACCAGATGAAGAGAGAGACAACCCAGCTGCTTTGCAAGCAGGCTGGGGACAGTCACAGGCTCAGGAGGGCAACCTGACAGAAACGCCTATTAAAACTGGATGCACTGGGCCACAGGCATAACCAAACAGTGCAAAGCAGAATGCTTTATGACGATGTCATGAAGAAAAAGTAAGCAAAATGGTGCTCATCCTGTGGAGTCCCTCCAGGCGATGATAGTGCCGGAGCCCCCTACTTTCAAGGGGTCCACCCAATTTTTCTGGTGGCTACCTTCCCCTGTTCTGTGGGGTCAAGTCATAGATAGATAGATAGGGCAAGAGTTACTGACCAAACATCAAGAACACTTAACAAATAACCCAAGAACTTCATGAACCTTTACTCCCCATGATGGAAAATGAGGAAAGACTGAGAAAAAGAAAGAATCAAATAGAAAAAAAAAAGTAACAGTATGAAGATAAGACCAGGAAGGTGATAACAGTATGAAGATAAGACCAGGAAGGTGATAACAGTATGAAGATAAGACCAGGAAGGTGATAACAGTATGAAGATAAGACCAGGAAGGTGATAACAGTATGAAGATAAGACCAGGAAGGTGATAACAGTATGAAGATAAGACCAGGAAGGTGATAACAGTATGAAGATAAGACCAGGAAGGTGATAACAGTATGAAGATAAGACCAGGAAGGTGATAATAATAATAAAAACAGCTAATGTGGTAATATTTTTCCTAACCTCTGTAACACCATTCTGGTTATCTGGGTCAAATTCACATCGGACCGCTACTGGATCAGTTTCTTCGCATCCGTCAGGATCAATGACGTATCGATCTCCTCCAATAAAACCTGTGTACTTGCTGTTTGTGTCCAGAATTTCCTGGCAGGTTGTCTTTAATTCTGAAAGTAAAACTTGGGAATGTATGTTGAGTTCATAAAAATTGTGCAGGAGAGGGTCACAGAGATTAGTTCCATGAAGACCATACCTTGAGAGACTCTGTTAGCAGTACATGCACTGTGAGCATCTGATTGGCACAGTGGTTAGAGCACTTGCCTCTCGTGGCAAAGTTACCAGGTTTGAACCTAGTGGCATCACGCTCTGGTCTACCCAGCTGTAAATGGGTACCTGACCCTGTTGTGTTGGGGAAGGCAAAGGAAGCGAACTGGATACCCCACCTCATATGCATGGAGGCATATCTGGAGTCATCCTTTTATGACCACCATTTATGCACAATGCTACAGTATACATATGTGGAAGTGAACCTCTGTCTGTGAGGCTACTTACACAATCATTGACTCTCAATATCATCCACACACTTCCAGTGGTTCCCCCTGTGGTGAAACATGCTGAGAACCCAGCATTGCACACTAAGCTTGGTGAAGTCACTTGAGCCCCAGACATGACTCTTTGGCTTTGACCTGGTTAACTGCATGCAAAAGGATCTCATTATGGACCCAGTGATAGGTAGGGGGAGCTGAGAAGTGGCTCTGTGCAGGACGTGACAATTCCTTGCAAGAGCCCAGAACTAGAGCACAGTATTTTAGCTCTGCATAGTTGGAGAGCCCCCTTGCATGGCAGGGAATGCACAGTATGCCATGTGCTTCTTACTCCTAGCTTTGGACCAGATGCAAATATCCTTTAAATGCAAGCCAAGCTGGAGAATCTGGAGCTCATGACTTCAACTGAGCACATTTAGGAACGACAGAAAAGCCTCAGGAAAAGCCTAGATCTATAGTGTAGATAAAACTAAGGAGTCCTCAACTTGGTATTGGCTGCACAAGAGCGAGAAGCTCAGCTTCTACTTCTTCTTAGATCCTTAGCCGCCGACCGTCAAAGCAGTCAGTGGCCATCACGCCTGGTGGCGTCTTGTAGGGCAACAACAAATTGATTCCACTTTGCTCTGTTGGTGGCCATCCTTCGTACAGTGCCCCAACTCTGGTTCATTCTTTGCATCTCAGCCTCCACAGTCCTCTGCCAAGTTGTTTTTGGCCTGCCTCTTTTTCGTTTTCCTTCAGGGGTCCATAG
Source organism: Oreohelix idahoensis (assembly GCA_024509875.1). Taxonomy (NCBI): domain Eukaryota; kingdom Metazoa; phylum Mollusca; class Gastropoda; order Stylommatophora; family Oreohelicidae; genus Oreohelix; species Oreohelix idahoensis. Next base: position 329,948 of record JAMPIV010010026.1, read on the forward strand.
TGAGAAGTTCAGCAGCCCTAGTTAAACAACAACAAAATCCTATCTCATAAAATTGGACCTAGTACAGTGAAGCCTTTAACATTTCACTTAAGTACGGCAGTATGTAACAGCATTCACATTCTTCGAATATACTGAGAGAGACTAAGCACCTATGGGTTTACCCGGAGTGTAATGATGTCGATTCTCTTCAACAATAACTATGAGCTTCTTCTTCTTCTTCTTTGATCCTTAGCTGCCGACCGTCAAAGCAGTCAGTGGCCATCACGCCTAGTGGCGTGTTGTAGGGCAACAACAAATTGATTCCACTTTGCTCGGTCGGCGGCCATCCTTCGTACAGTGCCCCAACTTTGGTTCATTCTTTGCCTCTCAGCCTCCACAGTCCTCCGCCAGGTTGTTTTTGGTCGGCCTCTCTTTCGTTTTCCTTCAGGGGTCCAAAGCATAGCTGTTCTTGTGATGGCATCGGGGTCTCTTCTGAGGACATGGCCAACCCAGCTCCAGCGTCTGCCAGCTATGATGGTGTGCATGTCCTCTTGCTTGCTCCGAGTAAGCAGATCTTGGTTGGTGAGCTATGGGACTACTATTACATGCACTCTTAGATAAATAAATGTTTGAAGGCAGCATGGGGAAAAGCTGAATTGAAAACTGATTACAGAGATTCAAACCCAGTTCCCAGTAGGAAACACTTGCATGCCAACATATAATGGACTGGTTTAGCGTGCCAACATAAAATGGACCGGTTTAGCGTGCCAAACTAATGAAATCTCCTCATACCCTGGGTTGATGAATGCTATCTTGGCTAGCATTTTCTACTATGAATATTGCAGCTGTCTTTAGTACATCAGCCTCAATTATGAGACTTTTTGAAACTTTTCCATTGGCCAATGAGAAATGGATTTCCTGTCCATTCTTTGTAAACATACCTCCACCTACATTTGTTGTAGCTCTTGCTGCAGATCCATCTGTATATCTGTGCACCCACTCTGTGGATGGGTAAGTTTTTTTTTTTTAAATGTATCCCATAACTATGTTGCTTCTCTGCATCTATTTTGCTGCCTTTTTTTTCATTACGTCTCTTACGTTATCACTTCAGCACACTTCTATTTGGCAGCAAGACATGGAGAACATATGCTAAGCAAGAAAGAACATTCATTACCTTCCATCTACGGTGTCTATGCCACATCCTCGGTATTTTGTGGAAGGACTTACTTAGTCGTTCCTCTTCTACTGTGATGTGTAGAGGTTTGGAAGAGAGAGCGCCATACTATCCTATCGGCTGTTTTTCTCCTGGCTTGGTTCCATTCTAGTCCTCGGTCCTTCAAAGATTGTCTAATGTAGTCCTCCCAGCGGACTCTGGGTCATCCTGGCTCTTAGTTTGCTATGCTTGTTTGTGGAAGGACAAAGAGACAAAAATATCGAGGTGCTGTCATGTGCTGGCTTTCAAAGTATGTATACACTGCTAACACAGCGCAGACTATGCTAGCCTGGCCATGTCCGCCGCATGGAAGATGGTTGCATCCCGAAAGATATCTTCTATGGACAACTGGCAGATGGCAAAAAAATATTTGGGCAACCACAGCTGAGATTCAAAGATGTGTACAAGAGAGACATGAGGGCACTGGATATAAATCCAGCTACCTGGGAGGATGAAGCTGCTGATTGCACCCAGTGGCAATGCTCTCTACGGTGCCACCATGGAAAGAAGTCGACAACAGAGCTGATAAACGGGTACTGGGGGCAGGAAGCTGTGGAGAGACATGATCACCTATGCCACCAGGCATGGTACTTGTAGGTATTGTTCCCTAACAGTGTTTTATTCTGCCATGGGGAGGGGGGGATTTCATCCTTTCCTTGTTTAAGACTATATGGTAGTATTTCCTATGGAGGAAAGGAGGAGTGAACTGTTTAAGAAAGTGATGAATGTCGTCTGTGTTAGAAGACAAGATGAAACAGAAAAATACAGACAACAGAAAATAGTTATGAGACAAGAGGCAGGTCATGTCACGTGACGGGTTGAATTTTGGTGGAAAGTAGAAGCCATTAGTGTCTTGTGTGTTGGAGGCCGCTGTAGATAGACATTTTTGAGAAGCAGGTATTGTGATACCGCACGTTTGGCCAAAATGGTGGGACAGTTGCTTTTTGCCATTTAATTTTGATGGTGCTGGAATTTTGTGGTGCAGAATTAACTCTGTTCACCAGATTTGCAGCAGTGACCGATGTAGGTTCATTGTTCTCCAGCTGTGAGTATGTCAGTAAATTGATATATTGTACTGTAGCTTGCCTCCTTATCCACTGTGTTGAGTGGTGGTCAGTTGTGGCCGTGAGGTGTAATTGATATTTCATATTCTTCTTCTTCTTCTGCGATCAGTTTCTTTTGCTCAGCAGTCTAAACAAGGAGATGAGTTGCCTCCATGAATCCAATCATCAGCAAGAGGTCCTCGCAGGTACCCCACAGTTTCTCTTCCACTTTCTTCTCCTGGGGCCAGGTTTGAGCTCTCAAGTCACCAAAGAGAGGGCACATTTGCATAATGTGTTCCGGAGTCTGGGGGCCATTTTGATGTATTCAGTGATTTATAATGGTAGCATGCATTTTGTAACTTATTATATCAATATCTGGCCATGTTGTTATATTTTTAATAAAAGGATAGAACGTTAGTTGAGGTTTTCCCTTTATTTGTGACACCGTTGGGCATGTGGCCGTCTAGCCTTGTGCGAGTTTGATGTTCCTGTCCCGTTTGTTAAGTCCAATACGTTCAATGTGGACAGGTTTAATCAACATGTGTCCTATCCATTGCCAGCATTGTCTTCTTATCTCTTGTTCAACCGGCGCGTAACTGGTTCTTGTTATCAGTTGCATATCAGTGATCTTGTCATATCACTTCAATCCTTCTGTTCTACCCAAACTCTAAAGTCTGTGGTTTTTTTGGGTCATGATTTTTTATACAGCTATCTCTTCTTCTTCTTGGATCTTAAGCCCCGACTCTGACAAAGCAGTCAGTGGCCATCTTGTAACAAAATGTCCCCATTTCGCTTGGTCAGTGGCCATCCTTCATGCCATGCCCCAACTCTTGTTCATGCTTTGGATCTCAGCCTCCAATGTTCTCCGACAGGTTGTCTCTGATCTGCCTCTCTTTTGCCGTTCAGCTGGGGTCCATTGCATAGCAGTTCTGGTGAAGGTCTCAGGGTCCCTTCTAAGGACATGGCCAACCCAGTTCCAACATCTGCCTGCAATGATGGTGTGCATGCCTTTTTGACTGCACTGTGTAAACAGTTCCTGGTTGGAGATTGTATTCGATCAAAAATTTTCTTTATCACAGAGCTATACAATAGGATAAATGAAGCAGATTAGAGCAAAAATATACATACCTACACACTCCACGTCTCCTACAACTACAATAGGGCAAATAAAGCAGAAACGAGCAAAAATGTACATACCTACACACTCCACTTCTCCTACAACTACAATAGGACAAATGAAGCAATAATGAGCAAAAATGTACATACCTAAACACTCCACGTCTCCTACAACTACAACAACTCCCGCTACAGGAAGACGAATTCTGCCCACTGGGAGATCTTCCTTCTTGGTGAACATAAAACCTTTGGGCTGCCCATATTGCTCAACCAGATCTTTGTGATCGTCCTTGACTTTTTCAAGATCTGAACAGAGAAGGTGTACAGTCAGAATTTTCTGTAAGCATGGAAACTTGGAGCAATAATCATAACTTGAAAGCACACCAACACTTACCCAGTGAAGTGAGACACAGAAACAAATGTGGACAAACAGCAACAGCATGACAGAGAACAAAGGGAGCAGCAGACAAGAAGCTACGGACATGCACAAGTGGGATGATAGCAGACTACAGAGATTCTTCTTCTTTCTTCTTTTTCCGAACCTCTGGGATTTGAGTTTTCACTCTGTCACGAAGTGAATTTAATTATAGAGTTATGCCTGAGTGTAAGACAAGACCCTAGTATGAGAAAAGACTGAGAAGATAGATTTTGGTTTTAAGTGACAGTGAATGTGGTAAGATGAGCCTATTGGGTATAGTGTAGACGCTGATCCAGTGTACAGTTTATATAGTTTTATTTACACCATAAAATAAAGTACACATCAAAATAAATACCGTGCGTGGTCGCACACCTGGAAAAAGAATAAACGATTAAAAGGACTGATATTATCATCCACCACCTTTACCCTCTCTTGCAACCCGTATGGAAGGAAGTTAAGGATTAACAGAACTTAACTACAAGGTGGGGGTCTCTAGTTTAAGTACCACCACTCATAACTAACCTAATATAACTATTAACTTTAACACCACAGTCTGGCTGCAGACGTACTAAGTGTCTACACTCGATAATTTCATTAACTGGTGTCCTACAATGTTAACCACTGCTTCACAAGCACTGATCCACTAAATGACCTTTTTCATTTGCTATCTCAGAGGCTGTCCTAACACACTTTCTATCTGCCTCTAACACCTCTGAGTATCTGTTTCTGTTCAGTGTCTACTCTGACACTGCCGTCTTCTACTGATGTGGCGTCTCCATTAAGCCACTATTCTCGTTTTTGGTCGGGAATGGAATTTTGACCCTCTCTCCTGCCCAGACCACTGCTGCTGATGACTTCTAACAATAATGACTAGGTACTTGACTTAGTATGTAGAGGATTCACTGCTGACGAAAACGTAATTTCACCTACCCGGTTACCCCTCATTGGGTTTAGGGTCATCGGTTTTATTATGACCAACTTTTAAACGACGACGCCAGGCCACGTGCCTTTGTTTCGGTGTGTGTATATGAGCTTAGAGCTCAGGATTTTAAGAAATCCGTTCGCTGAATGATGCTTCACTGAAAATGGAACTAATTCTTTTTTCTGTGGCAGCTGTACTTGGCGCCGGTAACCACCTTGTCACCAGTGCTCTTCACCTCTGCCGACATCTCGAGCACTAGGCTCCTGAGACAACAACTTTCAGTTGTAAATTGGAAGGCCGGTTACACCCTCCCAATTTGCCGTGAAACTGACTGCTGTGGAACAAATAATACAACAGATATACAACGTGTCAAATATAATCATCTCTAACATCTAACTCCCTTAAAAAAATACAACTCCCGCCTGCCCCTCCTCAACTATGCACAGCGATAGACAACACTCCTATCTAAAGGTCAAAACTACCCCACTTCAACCTTTCTGTTTAGGAAACCCCAAACACAGCTGACCTAAATCTTTTGTGCTGGCTGGCCCATCTGCCGTCACAACATTCATACACTGAAACGGAACTCCTGTACTCAAAATACTAAGCCCTACTTAATTTTACAGGCGGTCCTAGGACCGTTCCATCAATTACACAATATAAACTAGGAAAGATGAACTCCCGTCTCATAAATATTAATTACATCCTGCTATGTAATATAAATTCACTTATAAATTACATCTCTATGTATATATACTGTATATATAAATCCTCTAGGACTAAAAAAATCCCATCTAGACCATCTTCTACTGACACAAAAGGTTATAATTTAAACACCGTAGATAAATACCCGAATTCCTGTACTCTCAATAAGGTTAACTTCACCCCTTCTCCGGGCTCCCTTACCGAAATAATACTCAAGTAAATACAAGTACACCCGTGATTAAAATTTACACCAATACGCTCATATATATCAAGTATCTTAAAATCCCCCTCCATAATATTTAATTGCACCACCAATTTAGTACACAATAAAATAACGTACACAACTACTCAGCGTATTTACACTGCAATAATTATAATTAATAAATGCCTCTAAAACTAAAGCTATGAACTTTTCTAACGAGACCTTTGATATCATCTTGAACGGGGAAAAACTACAGAAAGTTGAAAGTTTCAATTATTTAGGCAGTAAAATGACTCAGGATGGTGACACAACAAGAGAAATCCATACTAGAATTGCTTTGGCAGATAGCGCCTTCAATAGATTATCTAACATTTGGAAATTACGATCATTGAATATACATACCAAGCTTCGTCTGTTTAATTCAAATGTTATCTCAGTGTTAACATACGGCTGTGAGAGTTGGAAAATAACAAAATCATTGGAGAACAAGCTGAATACATTCGAGAACAAATGTCTTAGAAAAACTCATGAACATCAGTTGGAAAGAATTCAAGACTAATCGACAAATAAGAGAAGACTCTAGGCAGAAATATGTCTCCGACTATATAAGGAAAAGACGATGGTCATATATCGGTCATGTCCTACGAATGCAAAACAACAGAATACCACTACAGGCGCTCACTTGGGTTCCTGAGGGTAAGAGGAAAAAAGGAAGACCAAAAGAAACACTCAGAAGAACAATAATAAGAGAAGGAAGAACGCTGGGCCTAAATAATGTGCAAGAGCTAAGAGGAGTGGCGTCACAACGAACAACCTGGAGAGCACTGGTTTCTGCCTTATGCGCCGTGTTTGGTGCTTAAAGAATTTATTATTATTATTATTATAATTATAATTAAATCGAGGTTACATATATCGGCCCTCACAATTACAGTTATTGATATAACCTAAGGACTTAACCTTATCTAGTTAATATCCAACCCTCGTTATACAATTGGATGATATTGCTATTCATTCACAGGAAATAATATAGGCGCACTTCTAGTTTATTTATTATTTCTACCAGATAGCAATTGATGGCACTACTGTTTAGGAAATAAACTAAAACTTCCTGAAGAAAACTTATACTTTACAAAAGCAAAGATCTTACAGACTATCTCCTACTTTAATTTAACTTAACAACATACCCAGTTACCAAATATCTCTCGTCAGAGCAAGTCGATAACGTCGTCGATTTCACGGCTGTATATTTCTGCAGACAAAGGACCCCGCTAATGAATAAACATGCGTATATCATAAAACAAACCACGCTGACCTATGCCCTACGTCATCGTTGGCGTCCCTCTGAGACCAATGAAATCACTACAAAAATTAACAACCGTGACCTCCGCCAACTAGATTTAAAAGCAACTTGTGAGTCAAATATGTTACAGCCCGCGCATCTATATTACGTCAAAGTTAAATAATGTTATACCAACCGCGTGAGCAAAATTAACATTGATTCGCTCTAACATAAGTTCGATGTTATCTGGGTAGTGTTTTCTTCCATCCCCCATTTCCATGGGTGGGTGCTTTATAACGTCTGCCAATATACCCTTTCTAAATAATACTCACGCGCTTACTACAATAAAAGTTACCGCGATTACTTATAACAAAGAAAAGCCTATGTGATCGCAATTAATTAATAGAAAAGAAGACTGGTGCAAGTCTTAGAACTAAACCCTACCGTCATCCCTCTTATAAAACGCAATTAATTGCCTAAAAAAAAAGAAGACCAAACTCAAGTAGTTACAAGACAAAACTACAGATAGAAAAAGAATGGGCATGTTGAAAAATAAAACCACAGTACTGCATCACACTCTTTTACCCTTGCGGCTACTGGGGATGAGGTTTTGGGATTTCTTGCAACCCCAGAGGACTGCACTAACTCAGCGGGCTCCGCTGGTGGAGATCACACCAGACCCACTAATTGGCGGAAGATGCAATGCCATGACAAGGTTGGTCCTCTGCCCAGATACAGGAATTAAAATGGTTTGTCAGTAATGTCAGTAATGAAGATCAACGCGTTCCTTTTGTGCTGCCTAAGGGGCATGAAGCCCCCACTCCAGCTGGTCCCCTTGCAGGAAGCTTGCATAAAGCATTCACAAGCTCCTGCTGCAGTGGTTTCTATAGCAACTTTCTTTACATGATGAAGTACGACATGCCTGTTATTGTTAATCAGAATCGACCTCACTGCACTCCAGGCAAAACCATAGGTGCTCAGTCACCCTCAGCAAATGTCGAAGAGTATGAATGCTAATTGTACCTGTAGCACACTGGTTGTACACACGATGGATGCATCCTCTCTCACGTCTATTTCTGCTAGTCCCATGTTTGATGCCAAACTCCAACAGCCTCAGCCTTGTTGATTCATCCATTGCAGTGTCATTATCCAGCAGGCGATCATTAATAGCGGTTAGTGTCTCTCCCTTATCCATGTCCAGTGTCCCCAATACAGGTGCTCTCGAGGCCAGTCTGTCAGCTCTCTCATCGCCACATACCCCTGCATGACCAGGACAGTAGATCCACACCAGTTCTTCACGACTTGAGGATTCTATTAATGTTTTCCATTCCTGCCACAGCCATCCATTCTGAACTTTCCGAAGCATGGCTTGAAAGTCTGACAATATAACTTGTCCTGGTTGATTGAGTTTCAGACAGCCACCTCAGTGCTGCAGTAACTGCCTCTACCTCCATTCTCATGCTGGAGGTTGTTATCATGTAGGCTCCACTCTGTTCAGCGATGACCCTGCCCTTTATTCTCGCAATTTCTCATCATGCACTACAGACCCATCAGTGCACACAATGGCGTCATCATCCCCAGCATGATCACTTATCAGCTGATTAATCTCCAGCTCTGCTTTTCCACTGCCCCAAGATCTGCGCTCTCTGCCAAGGCTAATGATGACCTGCTGGTAATTTATCCAATTCTCCCCCTGACTTACTCTACTCTTTTGACCCCTATTTTGAATTATTGCCCTTAGCTACAAGTATTATATAAGTCATAGCTTATCTCCCTTTTGGTTACATACAACCTGTCACTTGGCATTATGCAAATTTATAAAACCAGAATTCTGACACACATTTCCTATTACACTGCCTCTACCTCCATTCTCGTGCTGGAAATTGTTGTCATGTAGGCTCCACGTAATAATGTAGTCTTACATAATAACCTCCAGCATGAGAATGAGCAACCTGTGGTCCTATTCTTCCATTGCTTCATAACAAACCTGCAGGAACTACACAGGACACAGGCCATGGACATCATCACTTTCTGTTTGCTCCCTACGGAGCACTGAGCCAACACTGCAGCTGGCCCCCTTCCAGGATGCTAGCGTATGCTCTTGCGGCAGTGGTTTCTCTAGCACACTGTTTTACTGAGTAGCAGGCGATCTTCTGTCTTGATCGACTGTGTGTGGTACTCCTGTTCTAGGGCCCTCCCAGTGTTAAGTGCCAAGACAGAGAGACGTGTCCGTTTTAGATTTTGCTCACATTGTCCAGAATTTCCCTCAGTCCTTCGGTGTTTATGGCCTTCTTATGGGCATTCCTCTATAAATGCCTTCGAGCAGAAGAGGAAAGGGCATCCCTCAACACCTTTGGGTATAAGAGGCACTGTGCATTTGCGCTGGACTTAGCCAGACATGAACGATTGTTTAATAGTGATTTTATGCAATCTTGAGGGCAAGCTCAGGCACAACAAGCTAATCACCTGTTTGTCTAACAATTTAATTGCATGTTGACCCAAGAGCCTTGTGCCCTTTGGGTCACCTCTACACTCTGTTTACGGGGTAGAAGAGGTCACGATTAAGAAAGAAAGAAAGAACTGTTTTACAGGATCGAACAAATGAACAAACAAACTTTATTCTGACAGGGGTTGAACATTAGGCACACAGACTCGTCTGACATCCCACCCTTTGTCTTTCATCCTGTATCCTGATACTCGCTTGTGGACCAACCCTAAACAATCAATCTACATTTCTGCATGTATCATCAATACTAAACAGATATAAACACATTCCTGCATAAATCAGCACACTGTGGGGGCTACCAAAAAAAAAAAAATCACCTTGTTACACGCTTCTATAGCACAAAAACATCTCAGAGCATTAAAAATATTTATATTTAAAGAAGTACATCTGCTCATACTCATAATGAGGTAATTGTTACTGTTGATCAGAATCGAGGTCATTGCACTCCGTGCAAACCCATAGGCACTCAGTCTCCCTCAACAAATGTCAAAGGATATGAATGCAAATTGTTCCTGTTGCGCAGTGGTTGTATATACATGCCGGATGCATCCTCTCATACATCTATCTCTGCTGGTCTTACGTTTGATGCCAGATTCCAGCAATCTTAGCCTTGATGATTCATAGATTGCAGTGTCATTCTCTAATTGGCGATCATTAACTGATCTCAGTATCTCTCCCTTATCCATATCCAACACACCTTCTATAGGTGCTCTTGAAGCTAGTCTGTCAGCTCTTTCACTGCTGCATACTCCTCCATGACCAGGTTAGTAGATCCACACCAGTTCCTGAAGATTTGAGGCTTCTATGGAGGTTTTCTATTTATGCCCAAGCCTTCAACTTTGGGCCTTCCGAAAGCATGGATTGAGAGTCTGATACAATCAGGGCCAGATTTAGCTATAAGCTAAATAAGATATAGCTTAAGGCCTCACATTCTGATGGGGCCTCTCTTGCCAAGTTCAGTTGTTAAGCAGCCTTATTTTCTCTTACCAACTGCCAAAAAAGATTTTCCACAGCTTCCTAAAGCTTACAGCTACACCATATCTAAACCTGGCCCTGGACACAATAACTGCCCTTGTTAATCAAATTTCAGACAGCCACCTTAAGGCAGCAGTAGCTGCTCCATTCTCATGCTGGAGGTTGTTATCATGTAAATCCCACAATGTTCAGTTACAATTCTGTCCTTTACTCTAGCAGTAAAACTCCACCTAGATTTCTCACCACGGATTACAGACCCATCAGTGTACAGCTTGCCAGCCTCATACACAACCTCATATAATCATGCCTGAGGGACCAGCAGTCTTATTCTTTGTCTCATCACAGACAACATGAAGATCAAGCAGGTTCAACTAAATAAATAAATAACAAATGTGCAACTCACGTTTGCTTTTCTCATCCAGTTTTGTGTAGTCATTCAACTTGCGTCCATCAATGCCGTAAAACTCAATGTCCCAGTTTTGATTGCCAACACTGAAGAAGAAAACAATCTGAAAGCAGTATTCATAGTCCTTGAAAGTGTCGATGACCCGCTTGAGATTTCCGGCGATATAGCCGACCTCAATGTCTGTATTATCCTTGGTACTCAAAGGGTTAACTGTCACTTGCACCTTGACAACCTGAAAGCATAAACGGTAATGGTAGTCCAATATCAGATACTGCCGCAGGGTAATGAAGTGTTAGAGAGTTCACTATACTAGGTCAAGTGAAGTGTCTGAGTTCACTATGCTATATCAAGCTTTATGACGGGGGAGGGCGGTGACCAGTTCCCTTCCCTGCTGCCTTTGCTTTCCCTAACTTAAGAGCGGAGTCAGGTATCCATTTAGAGTTGAGTAGACTAGAGTGTGACTCTACCAGTTTTCAATCCCAGAACCCGCTGACTTTAGTCATGGAGATGCAATGAATAAATAAATAAAGAAGGTAAATAAAGGTGCAAAACTGGCTGTGTGTCCTTTCAAGATTCACTCTTGCAGTCAGGCGATGGCGTTATTTGGATGGTCCCTGGTTTGATTTCACGGTGAGCCTATCACTTACCATTTATAACTTGAGTAAAAGTTGAGAAATTTATTCCCATTTCTGAGCTTAAAAAATTGATCCCCGACTTATAGTCGAGTCAAAAAAGAATAAAGATTCATTAAATCGGTCAGTGTTGCCCTCTCCCCCCTCCCCGCCACATATTGGTATCCTTCAGATATAAACTTGCTGCATCATTAAATGTTTTTAACACAACATCTTCAGTAATATATTTTTTTTAAAATGGGTTAAAATGAAGAACATTGGGAAGTGTTCTTCGATGTCACCCTTGTAAGTCGTAAACGTCGTTAGGATTAAGGTTATGGTTAAGGGTTAGGTTAAGGATTCCTAAACCTAATCATAACCCTTAGCCCTTTATACTGCGTCTCTGAATTCTTTTATAAGACTGTTCTTCATCAAACCAAAAATGTTTAAATCAATTTTATTTGACTGTTAATCGTGGTTATTATTAAAATAAAAACATAAACACTCAATATGGGTATAAACGATCAATAAATAAAAAATGTCTGTCATGCTTTTGGTACTTCCTGTCATGAGTGCACCTGATTGCACACACCCCAAAAAAAATACTGCCCCAAAGGTGCTATTACAATGAGTTTGAAAAGAAAGCATACTTCTTATGAGGCTGGCTTTAAACTGAAAGTGATAGAATTTACAAAAGCCATGGCAATTCCAATGCAATGCGGGAATTCGGAATCGATGAAAAACTTGTTGAGACTGGCGTAAAATAAAAGAATCTCTGCACTGGGTGAAATTAAACATAGTGGGACGTGTCTCATCTTTGGCCTAAATGTCTATTTTTAGGGATTGGAAGTAAAACAAGAATTCAGTTTCAGATTTATAATGGGTAAGTTGGAAGTTTATTGTTTGTTGTTTTTATGGAATGATGTTATCTTGTGGTTTTTTTTAAAATCGGGTTTATTATGTATCAAATTGGTGGGGAATGTGGTAGGGTTAGGGATAATGTTAGCCAGTAACTTTGTTTATATGCATGGTATCCAGGTCTTGAAGAAGATCTAAATGAACGAGTTTTAACTCAGCAGAAAAATTGTTGCATCAAAAAATTGTTGCATCATTACTCGAGGATCAATACAAATTCACGCCCTTCTACTGAACAGGAGTGAAAAATAGTGTAACATGCCAGAAATATCAAAATTTCTTGCAACTGCACGCCGGTGTAGCCTTTTATTAACCGCTTATTACTGTCTCTTTGCCAACGCACGAAAATCGCACATAAATTACCATCAGCCTTGGAAGAAAAAAAATTCTAGCTTTTCATAAATGCATCATTGAAGAATAATTTTTTTTTGTACTTTGACTTAATTGGGTTATTCATTTTGGATGCTTTTTGGTCCAAAAGTCTAGGGGGTTGACTTGGATTGACTTATACTCAAGTACATACAGTATATTTCTTTTCAATTGCCTGATGTGCTTCTTCTTTCTGTTTTATGAGTACCTGCTATTTACTTATATTCATTTATTCATTTGTGACTCACAGGCTTCAGCTTTCCTTCATTATTAAATTACACTGACAGGCAAGTGCTGTAACAGGCAAGTGCTGTAACAGGCAAGTGCTGTAACAGGCAAGTGCTCTACACATTTAGAGAACTGGACAAACTATCTGAAAGCATTCTTCTTTTCTTCACCACCTTTCAACTCCAATAAACTCTTGCCAAATCTTTCTATCCTGTGCCGCCCCGCTCAAGGTCCTTCCATATCTTCTTCATGTCTGTCTCCAGTTCTCTTCTCCATGTGTTCTTCCTCTACCTCTCCTACTCGGAGGATTTCAGAACTAGGGCTGCATGGTAAAGAGATCAACAGGCATCCTCAATGTGTGTTATACTGATCACCAGCATCCTCTTCTCATCTCATTCCACTGGCACTTGTCTGGTTCTTGTCATCAGTTTCACATTAGTGATCTTGTCATCCGTACGTCAACCATTCTATTTTATGCAAGCATCCATTTATGACAGAAATATATAATAATCTGAAAGCATAAAGAAAAATAAAACCAGAGACTTGATAACAGGCAAAGATTGCCAGACAACTACTTAAACAGGCAAAGACTGCTATCACTTGGAAGAGACCTATACTCAGAAAACAATCCTTGCTGGTATTCTGACCCAAATACAACTGGTACCATGCTATTTCAGAATAGACGACCCATACTGGGCAGAATACTTTCAAGACAATAATATAGAACATTTCATAGAGGTCCTTTTATCTGAAAACCTCGGGGCCAGCGTTATTTCAGAAACAACCTGAACATCTGCTTCAAAGTTGCACAACAAAGTGCATATGGCCGATACCAGTGCCATTCATTTAAAAGCTCTACTGAGATTCAAATGGCCTCAAACTGACTACTGCTTTCTTTGAAAACATTCAAGTCCGAGAGTGTAAGAAGAAAAAGAAAGAAGTAGTAGTTTCAGAAACCAGATTTTTTTCGGTTTTCAGAATTCGCCCAAATCGTTTTAGAAAAGTAGATCACAATAGCCCAAGTCACCCAAAATATTTTAGAAGAATTGCCCAAAGTTGCCCAAAATTGTAAGAAATTGCCCAAAATGTGAATGAAAAGTAGCCTTAAAGGACCAGCTACAGTAGTGGCTCCATGCTCCTCAAGGAGTGCAAAGAAAAAATGATGAGAAGGATTAGCCGTAATGTACGTAAGTTCTGTTTTCACAGCCAGTCTCCAGTACATACCAGAACACCCGTAGGAGGATTGAGGTCAAACCTGCAGCCTACCAGCACATGTGGGTTTTTGTTGATGAACACGGGTGTCTCCTGGTCAGTCTTGACACTGGCACCTGCGTAACGGCGAGCATCCTGGCAGGTTTTCCTAGTGCCTGTACAGGGGGATGTGACAAATATGAATCACTAGATGTGTGATAGGAGAGATGCAGTGGTATGTGATAAGTAAGTATCACTGGATGTGTGATAGGAGAGATGCAGTAGTATGTGTGATAGGATAGATGCAGTGGTATGTGTGATAGTATAGATGCAGTGGTATGTGTGATAGGATAGATGCACTGGTATCTGATAAGTAAGAATCACTGGGTGTGTGATAAGTAAGAACTACTGGATGTGTGATAGGAGAGATGCAGTGGTATGTGACATGTAAGAATCACTGGATGTGTGATAGGAGAGATGCAGTAATATGTGATAAGTAAAAAATCACTGGATGTGTGATAAGTAAGAACCAGTGGTATGTGACAAGGATGACTGGATGTGTGATAGGAGAGATGCAGTAGTATGTGACAAACATGAATCATTGGATGTGTGATAGGGGAAATGCAGTGGTATGTGATAAGTAAGAATCACTGGATGTGTGATAGGAGAGATGCAGTGGTATGTGACAAGCATGAATCACTGGATGTGTGATAGGAGAGATGTAGTGGTGCGTGACAAGTAAGAATCACTGGATGTGATAGGAGAAATGTAGTGGTACGTGACAAGTAAGAATCACTTGATGTGTGATAGGAGAGATGCAGTGGTACATGACAAGTAAGAATTACTGGATGTGTGACAGCAGAGAAGCAGTGGTATGTGACAAACATGAATCACTGGGTGTGTAACAGGAGAAAAGCAGTGGTATGTGACTAGAATCACTGGATGTGTGATAGGTGAGATGCAGTGGTATGTGACAAACAAGAATCACTGGATGTGTGATAGGAAAGATGCAGTGGTACGTCAATCAATCAATACCCTTTAGCTCCTCAAGGAGCATAGGCCTGCAACAAACACATGCCAAGTCTTCCTGTCCTGTGCCATCCGCTCAAGTTCTTTCCATGTTTTCCTCATCATTTTCACCTTTGTTTCCAGTTCTCTTCTCCATGTGTTTTTTGGTCTACCTCTGCCTCTCTTTCCCTGTGGATTCCAGAACAAGGACTGCTTTGTAATGCTAACAACAGGTTTGTGACAAGTAAGAATCACTGGATGTGTGACGAGAGAAAAGCAGTGGTATGTGACAAGAATCACTGGATGTGTGATCGGTGAGATGCAGTGGTATGTGACAAACAAGAATCACAGGATGTGTGATAGGAAAGATGCAGTGGTATGTGACAAGTAAGAATCACAGGATGTGTGATAGGAAAGATGCAGTGGTACGTGACAAGTAAGAATCACAGGATGTGTGATAGGAGAGATTCAGTAGTATGAGACAAGTAAGAATCACTGGATGGGTGACAGGAGAGATGCAGTGGTATGTGACAAGTAAGAATAACTGGATCTGTGATAGGAGAGATGCAGTGGTACGTGACAAGTAAGAATCACTGAATGTGTGACAGTAGAGAAGCAGTGGTATGTGACAAACATGAATCACTGGATGTGTGATAGGAGAGATTCAGTAGTGTGACAAACATGAATCACTATATGTGTGATGGGAGAGGTGCAGTGGAGTGACAAGTAAAAATCACTGGATGTGTGATAGGAAAGATGAAGTGGTATGTGAAAAGTAAGAATCACTGGATGTGTGATTGGAGAGATGCAGTGGTATGTGACAAACACAAATCACTGGATATGTGATAGAAAAGATGCAGTGGTACGTGACAAACATGAATCACTGGATGTGTGATAGGAGAGATGCAGTGGTACATGACAAACATGAATCACTGGATGTGTGATAGGAGAGATGCAGTGGTATGTGACAAACATGAATCACTGGATGTGTGATAGGAGAGATGCAGTGGTACGTGACAAACATGAATCACTGGATGTGTGATAGGAGAGATGCAGTGGTAAGTGACAAACATGAATCACTGGATGTGTGATAGGAGAGATGCAGTGGTACATGACAAACATGAATCACTGGATGTGTGATAGGAGAGATGCACTGGTACGTGACAAACATGAATCACTGGATGTGTGATAGGAGAGATGCAGTGGTACGTGACAAACATGAATCACTGGATGTGTGATAGGAGAGATGCAGTGGTACGTGACAAACATGAATCACTGGATGTGTGATAGGAGAGATGCAGTGGTACGTGACAAACATGAATCACTGGATGTGTGATAGGAGAGATGCAGTGGTACGTGACAAACATGAATCACTGGATGTGTGATAGGAGAGATGCAGTGGTACATGACAAACATGAATCACTGGATGTGTGATAGGAGAGATGCAGTGGTACATGACAAACATGAATCACTGGATGTGTGATAGGAGAGATGCAGTGGTACGTGACAAACATGAATCACTGGATGTGTGATAGGAGAGATGCAGTGGTACATGACAAACATGAATCACTGGATGTGTGATAGGAGAGATGCAGTGGTATGTGACAAACATGAATCACTGGATGTGTGATAGGAGAGATGCAGTGGTACGTGACAAACATGAATCACTGGATGTGTGATACGAGAGATGCAGTGGTACATGACAAACATGAATCACTGGATGTGTGATAGGAGAGATGCAGTGGTATATGACAAACATGAATCACTGGATGTGTGATAGGAGAGATGCAGTGGTACGTGACAAACATGAATCACTGGATGTGTGATAGGAGAGATGCAGTGGTACATGACAAACATGAATCACTGGATGTGTGATAGGAGAGATGCAGTGGTACATGACAAACATGAATCACTGGATGTGTGATAGGAGAGATATTAGGTCCAGCTTTTTTTAATGAGGTGAGGTGACCAGTTCCCTTCCTTGCTACCTTTGCCAGGTAAAACAGTGATAAATATCACATCCTAATTTGTAACAAATGAGATTCAGTGAGGTGTGACAAGAGAGTCAAAGATGAGTGACAGGTGAGACTCTGTGAAGTGACTGGGACAATCTGGTGATGTGGTTAACAGGTAAGATTAAGTGACAAGTGGAAGGTATCAGACAGAGATTTCTGACGGTGAGGTTCAATGGTGTGTGACAGGGCTATATTCAGTAACATATGTGATTCAGTTAGCTTGAACAGGGTAGACTATCCCAAGATGGTGGATGAATGGATGCAAAAGAAAACTCTGGATAATTGACAGGTATCACACAGGGATGTGTGAAAATCTTTTGCCATGTTAATCCAAATTCTTACATTCTGGGTGTACATTTGTTCATTTATTTAATACTGTTCCACAGGGGACACTATGGCTAATTTAAACCTTGCTGGAGGAGACTGTCGATAGTCCTTCTTCTGGAATTTACAGGGAAAGAGAGGCAAAGGAAGACCAAAAAACCCACGGAGAAGAGAACTGGAAACTGAAGTGAAAATGATGAGGAAGACATGGAAAGAACTTGAGCGGATGGCACAGGACAGGAAGACTTGACATGTGTTTGTTGAAGGCCTATGCTCCCCGGGGAGCTAAAGGGTATTGATTGATTGGTTGACAGGGGACCCTTATGAGACAAAGTAAGGAATTGGACTACTAATCCCCTAAGCATGCCGTACAAGGCGATTAATTCGAGGTTGTATATGGGACTGGCAATCTCATCATGTAACACAAACTGCTACATAATCTACCACTGCATGAGCTTATAAAAAATGTTGTGGAGGTTTCCTACGAGGATCCAGCTAGAGATGACTTAGTAATCCAGTCTATGTTGTCTAAATACCATTTCAAATACAGCACTTTAGATGTATTCGCCCACTTTGTGATAGAAAGGAATTCCAGCTGCTCTCGCATGAATTCCAGGGTTAGAACACTAACCAAGATGTCCCGTCCATAACAAATTCCCACCAACTTGCAATCTTTTCATGGTGCATTTTTTTTAACATTAAGAAAACACCCCACACTGTGGCATGGAAACTAAATTGCATGTATATTTAAATAAACATGCATGTCTTCCCATCTCTTCATGACAGGTGTTTCAGAAAAATACATGCCAGTTTTTATGTTTTTTTGGGGTGTCAAAATTTCAGTATTTTTTCCCATTTTATTAAGCAGAGTTCATCACACAATGCATCTCCATCTAATATTTAGTCAGATAAGCATCACTGCTCATCACAGATGAAGCTTCCATGCTTTCGTGCCACTCTTTGCGGGTCATTGATTTACTTCTGAAGGAAAATGGAAATGACTGCAGGAGAATTAGTGCTGCCATCATGACACGGAGCATTTAGAGCAAAACATAATTATCTTGCCATGTTTTGAAGAGTTACTCGTTAAATGATCTAACAAGTTTACCAAGGTCCGTGTCACATCTGAGTTCTCCAACTTTGTAGGTCAGCTCTGGTCTGGAAGAGGATGAACCATCTGAGGGGTCGGTAGGATTAATCGTAAAGCAAATCTGAGACAAAGTTTTTAAAAAAATATATATATATATATATTAGGTACTGGAAAAAATAAAAAAGACGATCTAAACACCCAGCATTCTTTTGTCTCAGGCGACCATCTTCATTTATGTCTTATTACAGAAGTTCTATCACTATTTCTTTTCTTCATTACAGGCCTCTCTTCTCACCAGAAGCTTCCTCTATCTCTTTTTTCTTTTTTAAATAAATACTTTATTTTCTATTTTATATTTTGTTATTTATTTCCCTCTTACTCTCTCTTGATGATTGACCAGCACTGCATATGGCACTCCCATGTACTGAATTTAACCAGTGAGTACCAGGATGCAGGATGAAAGTTAAGATAAAGGGTAAGATGTCAGATGGGCCTGCAAGCCTAATTCTCAACCCCTTTAAAATAAAGTTAGTTCATTCTCTCATTTCTTTCCTTTTTTTCTCCTCAGTGTTTCGGGTTTGTTTTCCCCCCGTACTTAGGTCTTTATTCTTCATGCCGGGTGTAGAGGTCATTTTGTGTCCAGTAATTCTGTAACACTGTGTCACGAAATGGATTTAGGACTAGAGACTGTCTACATATAGTGACAAGACAATAGTAAGAAGAAAGACTGAAATGATAGATTCAGATAGAAATATAGTGCAAAATGTGAAAGTTGAGACCATTGGCTCCGAGGTTGAGAACCGAGGTTGATTCTTTCCTCGCCACTTCGGACGTTTAAATTGCTATGGCCTCGAACCACCTCTAACTACCCTATGGGATAAGGTTCAATTAAGATTCACAAACATCAAGGTACAGACAACATATAGCTACTGTACTAAAGGAAATGACTGATGCCAGCTACAATTTATACAAGTTTATTATACACCTATAAACAACTCATATACATAAAGTGCGAGGATGCACACCTGAGAACAAAATCAAGCACAGTTAAAAATGCATCAACCCCAACCCTTCTCCCACAATTGCAACCTGTATGGAGAAAGAAGGTAAGGTTAACTGAAATGAACTACACTGCACTTGATGTCGCCTACACTCCAAACTAGCTGTTCTAAATTCTAACTCTAACTCTAAGTCCACTGATAGCTGGAACGACTGCGAAGTGACTACACAATCTCTGCACAGACTTCGGTTCTACACAGCCTATCCTGGAATCTCCTGAACACCACTAACTGCACCTCTAAACTTCAGCAGCTGTCCTCTGCTATGATTCACCAAAACTAACAGTTCTGCCTATCTGTGCTGACTTCAGTAGAGAGAATGTTTACCCTCTCTCTCTCCACTAACTCTGGAATTGATGACTGAGGTTTAACAGAACCCCACTGGATTCTGGACTGGAACTGTAGCTGACTTCTACCACTCTGAAATTACCTGCCCGAGTACCTATAACTGGGCCGTCGGCTTTATTATGGCCGTGAAGAAGCGAACATAAAATTACCACAACGCGGGCAGCATGCCAAATCTGCGTGTGTAACCGAATGAGCGTCAGAGCTCAGGATTTATCCACAAAAATCCTATTCGCTGGAAAATGTCTTCCCCTGGCTGGGAAAACGTATTTTCTTCCTCTCCTTCCACTACTGGCAACTAACGTAAAACCCTTGCGGTTCTGCGAATGCCCCAACTTTGCCGTGGGAGAAATTTTGTGGTCTCAAAATTCCGCTCTCATTCCCACAAAGCCGGTACCTGCAAATCTCGAATGTCCAACTGAAGGCAATCGACAATTTGCTTCTGGCACCCAGCTTGGCAATTTTTTCATTAAAAGAGCAAGAAGCTATGAAATATAGGCCTTTTTATAATCAAGACCCCCACGCGCCGACTTCATGACGTCATATGCGCGGCGTGGTTCTAAAGCCAATGAGAGCTCTGCATTTCAACTGCAGTTAGCTCTCAGCCAATCAGAACCTTAGATCGTTCTGATGTAACGTGCATGGGTTTTAGACAAAGAAACGAGATTAAGCCTAGCCCTATACTGCGGAAATGAAGCAAAAATGGCCGCAAATAATTTAACTCCCGAAAAATGCGTATATGGCCACGCAATATCTTTAAAAAAAAGGACACTGGTGCAAATCCTGATCTAGCATCTATAATCTTTCTTCTAGAAAAATACTGTCTAATTCCCTACACCCCCATTCTAAACACATAGATCAAACTCCATCGTGATCTCATCTTGAAAAAAAAAACGTAAATAATAGAAGGAGAAGAAACATGGAGAAGGATTTTTCTGTAATCCCTCCAAAAATAGTGAACAAAATGCAAGGAGAAAAAGACATAGGCCATTTGAAAGACAGAATCTCAGTACTCTCGTCACATCACTCCCCCCTTTCAAAGATTGAGCAACGATCTCCTTACTGAAATCTCTGTGTTTCACATTGGCCCTTATTCCTGTCTACAAGGCTGTCTGTCCTTACCCCTCCTATTCAGTGTTCTTCGACCTTCCTCTTTTGCATTTCCTCCTTCCTCCTCTCCTAGAATGAGCTCCTATGCTCCGTTGGGAGAGTTGATCTCTCTTCAGACCTGTGCCGTCTAATGGCGGGTCTGAACTTTCCCTTGCTATGACCGTCAAAAGGCTGTTCTGGTCAGCTGATGTGACCGGCGGGCGCTGTGGCGACCTGGCGATGGCGACTTCGTTGCTGCGCGTCAGCGGGTTTGTGACTGCTGGTACCGTGCGAGAACGATGCAACGTCTCGGGTTCCTCTGGTGTAGAGCCTCCGATTTCTTGCTGGGTTTCTATTGAGTCCTCACTGATCTCAATAGCTTCTACCTTTGAAGAAAAGTAGGTAAGATCTGCCCCTGGCAGTGGTTCTGGATTCGCTCTTCCCCTACCAATCTGAAGCGGGACAGAGCTCTCCAATATAGCTCCTTGCAAATGCGTAAGGTCGTGTTTCTCACTCTTTTCTGGCCTGAAAAGTTGGTGAGATGAAACTGTAGACCACGGGAGCTCTCCGTCTAACACCCTGGTTCTACCTTCAACCTTGCCCTCCCCTGTAAGAGTTACTGGCGTCAGTTGGGATGTGTCCTGCAGTGACACTTGACGGTTTAAGATCCTGTTTGATCGCGGAGAATCTGAGATAAAGCACTCAGTGACTTGTTCCAATGTTCCTTGAAACAAATTGGAAAAGATAGCCAATTTTTCAGGCTCCTCGTTACAAGAGTCGTTTCCTGTAAACAAGATACGAGAGTTGTGGGGCCCATCTCCGTTTATAGGCAAACGGATACTCAGATCACGGTCCTCCTCCGTTTGAGTAAAGTGCTGGTCGGATGGGGCTCCAGGGCTGGTTGGAACTATATGCTCGCTCAGACCGCTATCTTGTGCCCTATGAAGATGGCGCTGGTCGTTGACATATGTAATACCGCTCTTGTCAGTATGTCCCTCACTTGAAGGAGCTAATACCATCGGGGGCCTAATTCCCGACAACAAAGAGTGTACTTCCTGAATCAGAGGCGTCGTCACCACTGTTTGGCCGGTTGGCTGAACAGGGCTGGCGGGCGAATTTGCCTCTGCAAATAACATATCACTGTCGTCAGAGGCGTTGCACCCCTCCTTGGCACGACAGCTATGTTTGAGCTCGCTCGGGGCTCCGTGAATTAGGGGTTCTCCTTTTCCACTTATCTGGCCTGCAGTAGGCCCCCTTGCATCAGCAAGGATCGGTGTGGGCGGGTTCCCCAAAACTAAATATGGGTTACCGAGAATGAAGTCGTAGGCCGGCTGAGCCGTTACAGCTGCCTTGATGGTGCCAGACACGTACTTACATTTCACCTCAATATTGGCTACCAGAAAGCACTGTGAAGACCCTTTCCTTAAAACTCCACCAATATTGACCTTTTCCTTAGTCATCTGCCAAGGCTTCACCAGATGTCGGGCGACTATGCTGGGGTATGTAAGCCCGCTGTCAAATAAGCATGTTGTCCCCGTCCCGTTCACTTCGGCTGGTCCGCTGTTGGAAAACAACTTCTCTGACTGGAAGGGTTTCCACTTCTTCCCTTGTTTCACCCTCACAGGCCTTAAACAAGCCACCTGATGAGCGGGTTGTTTGTTTGGGCACCGTGTTGTCCAATGAGAAGTAGTCCGACAGAACCTACAATATCTCTCATTATCTCCCCGGTTCCTGACGGGTTCATGAGAAGTCGGCCCCTGTGTTCTGTTAGGCGGCTGGGAGCGCATGTTATGACTGGGAGGGGGCTCCTTTCGAGACGGCCCTTGCTGTTGGTGAGCTGAAGAGGAAGGCGAATGCGATGAAGCTGCTCCTTTGTCCGGGGCTGGCAGGTCAGGGTGTTTTCTTTTCTGGCCCAGTACTTCGGCCTGTGCCGACTGGAACCTTTCTGCAAATAGAATTATCTGGTCCAGTTGCTGGGCGCCCTGCTCCGCCAGGTACTTCCTTAAGTCCGGAGACATGTTGGCCTTTATCTGTTCGCACATGATGAGCTCTTCGAGTCCTTCAAACGATTTAGCCAAACCCGACAACTCTCTCCAGCGAGTGAGGTAATTCCTCAGCCTCTCTGCGAACTGGGGAAAACTTTCATCTTTCTCCAGACGACTTTCCCGAAACATTGTCTGGCACTTCCGAGGAGTCCATTGGAATCGCTGTAACAGGGCGTTCCGTAGAGCCTCAAAGTTATTCTGGTCGTCCACTAGCATCTTGCTATAGACCTCATACCCATGTCCTCTTAGAGATTGAGATAATTTGAGACACCAAAGACTATCATCCAGCCCGTATGCCTTTGCCATTCGTTCAAATTTTTCCAAAAATACCTCAATTTTCTCATTCCCGTTAGGAAAAGAGTCCATTGGAAAATTCATGGCTGCCATCCGGGGTCCTCCGTTTCCTGAGGTGTCTGTCGCCCCTGCTCCGGGAGAATCTTCATTAGCCGAACTGCCTTCCGAAGATCGGTACTGCAGTTCCAGTGAACGCAGGGCAAGTTCATGCTGTCTCTCTGCTGCCTTCTCCCTCTCTTGGGCTTCCCTCTGTGCTAACTTCTCCTGGGCTTCCCTCTGTGCTATCTTCTCCTGGGCTTCCCTCTCTGCTATCTTCTCCTGCTTCCCTCTCTGGCTTCCCTCTCTGCTTTTCTCTCCTCTGCCTGTCGGGCCTTCTCTTCTTTCTCCGCTCCCCTTTTCTCTCTCTCCGTCTGCCGGTCCTGTTCCCTCATAATGTAAGCCCTAGTCTCGGCCTCATTCATCCCCATGCTTTTAGCTGCGTCCTTCCATGCAGTAAGTAGCTTGACCAATTCAGCCATCTTACCTGACAAATCAGCAGTACTCACAACGAGGGGAAATGACAAAAAAGGAACAAGAAAAATTTACTGTTACCTACTAGGAATATGCTGTCGCAAAAACCCGCACTCAGACTAGCACCAAGTCTGACTAATAACTACCTGAAAAAAATTCAAGTTATCCAGCTACCCAAAACCCGAATTTACTTTCCTGTTAAGAAAAAAATTAGATTAGCCATCAATTACCTCTAAGTCATAAACAACCTTACTACAACTATCATCTAACTAACTGTAACCTGTGGAAAAAAACTTATAGCTGGATCAGTCTTAATATAGCTCAAGTCTAGGGGATATTTTATAAAGAATCTATTTCCAGAACTTCCTACAGAGACAATCTATGAATCTAGAATTGATCCCAACAAAGATGATCCCAAGGACGACGCCACCCCACTTTGTCAAGATCACAGAATTGAACGTAACAAAGATGATTCACCGGACGATAGCACCCACTTTGTCACGAAATGGATTTAGGACTAGAGACTGTCTACATATAGTGACAAGACAATAGTAAGAAGAAAGACTGAAATGATAGATTCAGATAGAAATATAGTGCAAAATGTGAAAGTTGAGACCATTGGCTCCGAGGTTGAGAACCGAGGTTGATTCTTTCCTCGCCACTTCGGACGTTTAAATTGCTATGGCCTCGAACCACCTCTAACTACCCTATGGGGATAAGGTTCAATTAAGATTCACAAACACCAAGGTACAGACAACATATAGCTACTGTACTAAAGGAAATGACTGATGCCAGCTACAATTTATACAAGTTTATTATACACCTATAAACAAACTCATACATGTCATATACATAAAGTGCGAGGATGCACACCTGAGAACAAAATCAAGCACAGTTAAAAATGCATCAACCCCAACCCTTCTCCCACAATTGCAACCTGTATGGAGAAAGAAGGTAAGGTTAACTGAAATGAACTACACTGCACTTGATGTCGCCTACACTCCAAACTAGCTGTTCTAAATTCTAACTCTAACTCTAAGTCCACTGATAGCTGGAACGACTGCGAAGTGACTACACAATCTCTGCACAGACTTCGGTTCTACACAGCCTATCCTGGAATCTCCTGAACACAACTAACTGCACCTCTAAACTTCAGCAGCTGTCCTCTGCTATGATTCACCAAAACTAACAGTTCTGCCTATCTGTGCTGACTTCAGTAGAGAGAATGTTTACCCTCTCTCTCTCCACTAACTCTGGAATTGATGACTGAGGTTTAACAGAACCCCACTGGATTCTGGACTGGAACTGTAGCTGACTTCTACCACTCTGAAATTACCTGCCCGAGTACCTATAACTGGGCCGTCGGCTTTATTATGGCCGTGAAGAAGCGAACATAAAATTACCACAACGCGGGCAGCATGCCAAATCTGCGTGTGTAACCGAATGAGCGTCAGAGCTCAGGATTTATCCACAAAAATCCTATTCGCTGGAAAATGTCTTCCCCTGGCTGGGAAAACGTATTTTCTTCCTCTCCTTCCACTACTGGCAACTAACGTAAAACCCTTGCGGTTCTGCGAATGCCCCAACTTTGCCGTGGGAGAAATTTTGTGGTCTCAAAATTCCGCTCTCATTCCCACAAAGCCGGTACCTGCAAATCTCGAATGTCCAACTGAAGGCAATCGACAATTTGCTTCTGGCACCCAGCTTGGCAATTTTTTCATTAAAAGAGCAAGAAGCTATGAAATATAGGCCTTTTTATAATCAAGACCCCCACGCGCCGACTTCATGACGTCATATGCGCGGCGTGGTTCTAAAGCCAATGAGAGCTCTGCATTTCAACTGCAGTTAGCTCTCAGCCAATCAGAACCTTAGATCGTTCTGATGTAACGTGCATGGGTTTTAGACAAAGAAACGAGATTAAGCCTAGCCCTATACTGCGGAAATGAAGCAAAAATGGCCGCAAATAATTTAACTCCCGAAAAATACGTATATGGCCACACAATTTCTTTAAAAAAAAAGGACACTGGTGCAAATCCTGATCTAGCATCTATAATCTTTCTTCTAGAAAAATACTGTCTAATTCCCTACACCCCCATTCTAAACACATAGATCAAACTCCATCGTGATCTCATCTTGAAAAAAAAAACGTAAATAATAGAAGGAGAAGAAACATGGAGAAGGATTTTTCTGTAATCCCTCCAAAAATAGTGAACAAAATACAAGGAGAAAAAGACATGGGCCATTTGAAAGACAGAATCTCAGTACTCTCGTCACACACTGGTTGTATTCGTATTTATATTTCTACTAATTTCTCCCTTTCTTTCACTTCTGTGTTTGTTATTTTGTCCCTGATAAAGGCCTTGTTGCCAAAATGTAGGTTATTTTCTAGTCATTTGGTCTAGTTAGACGTATTACCTTTTTTCTTCATAAACCCCACCATTAATTAAGAGCCTTTAGCAAAAGAAGGTGTATCAACATTTCAGACAGAAAATGTGCTCACAGTTCAGATTTAGAATGTTTCTCTATTCTTGTATCATCATCATCATCAGATGCCATCTCCACATCAAAGGTCGGCTGCAATTGATATCCAACATCTTGTCTTGATGGTGCACTCTAATATATTTTCCATCTCTTGATATACTCTTCCCACTTATTGCACTGTCTTGCTCTTGCACGTTTGCCTTCAGCTCTTCCTTCTAAAATGATCTTCAGCAAGGTGTGTTCATGAATCAAATTCCCCAATTAAGGTGCACCAAACTATCTTTCAGTTGTCACGTTCCTTAGTATGTTTGTTCTGGCCACTGCAGATTACTTGGTCATCTCTATCGCCTCAGGATATCCCACACAAATGAATGCCCATGTGGAACTGGAATCCAGACCCCAGAGCACATTCTCCAGAACTGCCCAGCCCATGATGAACCGCGACGTGCGACCTGGCCAAGGGGTGCTGAGCTCCAGCAGAAGCTATGGGGCTGCTGCACCAACCTGGTAAAGACTGTGGACTTTGTCCTGGCGACAGGCCTGCAGATTTAGCATGACTACAAACTGAACGCAGAAGAAGTATCTTCGTAATGGTAATCCCACTGCAGATACTACCATAGGGGAGTAAAGTGTTAGATAATTCACTACAATAGGTCCACCTTAATGAGGTGGGGGTGACCAGCTCTCTTCTTTCCCTTTTTCAGCTGGGTATATGGAACATGATGCTACCAGGTTTTGAACCAGGTAACTTTGCTGTGATAGGCAACAGCTCTAATGACTTTGTCAATAGGACGTTCAAGTATCTATCACAACACTGAATCTGAAATCTACTGTGTATAAGAAAATTCACTACATGTTTAATCAGTACTCACATTTTCAAAGCCCACAAATCCAAAGTATAGAAGTAAGTTTGATCATAAACTCGGTTCAATTGTTATTGTTTGCTGATGTTATTTTTTGGCTTAAATGTCAGATACAATGCTACTATTCTGTGTTCCCCTTCCAGGCCCCAGTATCACATGGCTGATGCTCCTTGGGGAGCTGAAGGGTGATGAATGAAAATTGGGACAGTATCAAACAAGAGCTTAGTTCAAATATACTGGCCCCAAAACTGGCCTTCCATCATAAAACCTAGAAAAATTAGCCCTGAAAACTGGCCTTCCATCATAAACACCTTGGAAAATTAGCCCTGAAAACTGGCCTTCCATCATAAACACCTTGGAAAATTAACCCTGAAAACTGGCCTTCTATCATAAACACCATAGAAAATTAATTAGCCCTGAAAACTGGCCTGCCATCATAAATACCCTAGAGAATTAGCCTTGAAAACTGGCCTTCCATCATAAACACCTTGGAAAATTAACCCTGAAAACTGGCCTTCCATCATAAATACCCTAGAGAATTAGCCTTGAAAACTGGCCTTCCATCATAAACACCTTGGAAAATTAGCCCTGAAAACTGGCCTTCCAATATAAAACCCAGGAAAATTAGCCCTGAATACTGGCTTTCCATCACAAACACCTTGGAAAATTAGCCCTGAAAACTGGCCTTCCATCATAAACACCTTGGAAAATTAGCCCTGAAAACTGGCCTTTCAAAATAAACACCTTGGAAAATTAGCCCTCAAAACTGGCCTTCCATCATAAACACCTAGGAAAATTAGCCCTGAAAACTGGCTTTCCATCATAAACACCTTGAAAAATTAGTCCTCAAAACTGGCCCTCCATCATAAACACCTTGGAAAATTAGCCCAGAATACTGGCCTCTTTTCCTTTAAGAGTTAGTAAGAAAAGAGACAATGTGGAACTGATTAGAAATACCAATGGAACAAGATGAGGGGAAAGATGCTGATAACACACACGTTGAGAGAATCAGCTGATAACACACAAGTTGAAAGAATCAGCTGATAGCACTACAAGGCAGTTCTGGAATTCAGGGTCAGGGAAATGGCGGGCAACCAAAATAAAAAAAAATGGTGTGGGGTATTAAGACATACACATGAAGGGGATGAGGAAAGACATGGGGGTATCTTGAATGGATGGCACAGGATAGGAAAGTTTGTTGTGTGTTTGTTGGAAGCCTGTGTGCTATGGCAGGGGTTGGTAACTGGTCGATCCTTGATCTACTATTTGATCATTTGGTATGGTAGATCTCTCGGTTGCGGAGGGAGAAAGAATTTTTCACCTAGGTAAACTGCAGACTAGCCTGTTCCTTCCTGCACTTAACAGTGCGGTGTCTCAATGTTTAAAAGAACTTTCACAACCTTCTCAGTGAAAACCTACAAGCCCATCATCATCAAGTACCATGCTTAGTGGTGTAGGAGATCATGTCTCTCCACAACTTCCTGTCTTCAGTACAATTTATCAATTCTATTGTTGACTTCTTTCCATGCCACGATGTCAAACTGTCCAGTATTTGCTCTCTTTGTCTTCCGCTATCTCTTTTTCCTTCAATCTTACCTGTTGTTACGATATATTCTAGCTTTCCTCTTCTCATAACATACCCAAAAAAAAAAGTGGATTGATTTGTGAAATATGTTTTCTTTGCTCAATGGCCTCTGTCACGACATCCTCATTACTCTTTTTGGCTGTCCATAGTATTTTTAACATTCTTCTGTAAAACTACATCTCTGTGGCCTCTAGTGCCATCACTACATGTTTACTAATTGACCATGACTCACTCCCAAATGTCAGGATTGGTTCTATATAACAATGAAGAACTCTCTTTCTTACTTCCACTGACAAAGAATTGTTGCACAAAATACTCTTCATTTTATAGAATGCTGTTTTTGCCTGAGCTATTCTGCTCCTCCCACCTGCAAGCTAGCTTCCTACAATTCACTTTAATTTGTGAAATGCACCACATAGGAAGCAATCTTTTGTTTGAAGTCAAGCTAACATTTGGTGAAATCTCACTTAGTCTCAACTTTCTACTGCTCTGTCAAATGATATGCAGGAAGCAAAACATCCAGCAGAGATAACAGTTACAATACGTCTGCACTTATTCCAAATTTGAATTCTCTAAAACCTAAAAGCAGAAGCCATGGTAGCGCAGTGGTTAGTGCACTGGCTTCCTAGCTCGGTGGTCCATGGTTCAATCCCCAGTTGAGGTGGGATTTATTAGACGGTAAACGGCTCCGGGGTGACCCAGCCTCATGAATTGGGTACCAGAGCAACTCTGGGAATGTTAAAGGCGGCCGGTGTGATGCTGACCACATCATCCTTAGTGTGCCGATGGTCAAGAAAATATTGGCCTAACACCATATTCCCAATATGCCTCAATGGGTGTGTAACGGGATCCTTTTGTTTCCCCTAAAAGTAGACATGATGTTATAACCGTAGAAGACAAGACTTTATATGAGCTCGGGTGTCGCCTCGGTCAGCAAGAGCCGCGCTGCTCTTCTATACCTGGGGTGGGCAGTGAAAAGTATTCTACCAGGAATACACATAACAGAGACACACTACGCATCCTCTAACTCAACATATCAGGAATTCGAAACAAAAAACTAGAACCAAGCTTCTACTAGACCTTAAAATCCATGTTGCAGTTATCCAAGAAGCAATGCTACCAAACGACCCCTCCTTCCATATCACAGGCTGTACAGTGTACCAGTGCAAGTGTATAAAATGTCAAGGATTAGTGACACTTATCCGGAATGACACACAGGCTGAGGTTTCCGCTCTTGAAACCAATGACGAAACAGATCTACAGGAAGTGATAGTCTGGAGGGGTGGAAAGCCGTTGAAAATCATTAACATTTACAACCCGCCAAAAACACACCTTGCTCTGAAGCCTTTCCAGACCACAGACTTGAGAAGAATGATCATTGCTGGTGACATGAATGGTCATTCATCTCTGTGGGGCTACACAGACAGGAACCCAACAGGAATAGCTATAGAAGAACTCACTAATACTACAACACTCATCCTACTGCAGAATGCTCACACCCCACGGACTCTGCTCCACCGTGCCAGTGGAACAAAAAGCAGACCAGATCTCACTCTAGTAACTGCAGATATCCACCCACATTGCTCAAAGTCCTCAACAACAACGGAAGTGATCACAGATCCATCCTCCTTAAGATCACAAACACCAGGGAAATAAAAAGAAATTGCATAACACTACCCTCATCGAACTACAAAAAGGCAGACTGGCATTTCTTCAGGAGACAAGTACAACAACGATTCGAGGCCATTGACATGACGCTGGACACAGACAAGGTCTGTAGTAAAATCCCCACAGCAATACTCCAGTCTGCAAAAGAAGCCATCCCATGAGGATGCAGGAGAAAGCTTAAACCTTACTGGAGTACAGAACTGGAGGCCGCTGTAAAAGAGAGGAAAAAAGCAAGACAGCAAGTTGAGAAACAGCCAACCCCCGCCAACAAAGCAAATTATAACCGTCTAACTGCCAAAGTTAAACTACTGAGCAAACAAGCAAAAAGAGAAACATGGGCTAAGAAATGTGGAGAGTTAAACCTGCAGAAAGATAGCATGGTGCCTCATATCAAATCTCTCAGGAATTAAAAGAAAGAAAAACCCTGAACCCATCATTACAAGCACTGAACCACTAACAAGGGATGCACAGAAAGCAGAAGCTTTCAATAAGAACTTTGCCAACGTAAACAAAACAAAAACCATGCAAGAGACTTGACAGTGCTATCAGATCACTCACCAAAATGATGGAGAAACAACCAACAGCTAGTTGTGAGGTCTTTGAAAAGAACTTTACTCTTTCAGAACTCAAGATGGCCCTTAAAAAATGCACAAAAGGAAAAGCTGCTGGACTTGATCGGCTGACTAACGAAATGATCTCAAATTATGAACTCTCCACCATCCTTGACCTCATTAACAAGACCCGGAGAGAAAGCAAGTTACCAACAAACTGGAGAAAAGCCAAAATCAAAAGAAGGACAAACCATCTAATGAAGTAACAAGCTATCGACCGATTTCCTTAAAATCAAACTTATGCAAGATCGCTGAAAGGATGATAAATGAAAGGCTATCTGGTGGCTAGAAAGCACTAAGATCTTAAATATCAATCAATCAGGTTTTAGAAGAAACAAACAGACAATGGATCAGTTGATAAGACTCACCCAAGAGATAGGTGATGCCTATCAAGACAAAAAAAAAATGTGTTAGCAACATTTATTGACCTTAGACAAGTCTATGATCGAGTCTGGAGGATAGGCCTCCTCTTTAAAATGTGAAGAATGGGAATATCAGGGTGAATGTACAACTGGCTAAAAGGTTTTTTCCACAACACAACAATCCGAACAACATTCAGTGGATCTACATCAATACAAAGGACCCTGGAGGAAGGACTGCCCCAGGGATCAGCATTAAGTTGTACACTATTTTTTATATATATAAATGACCTCTCAGATGTCATCACCAGCCAAAAAAGCACTCTTTGCTGATGATCTAGTCATCTGGACAAAAGGAAAACATCTCCAAACCATCACCAAAAATATGAACAAGAACCTGACAACTATCTCTGCATACTGCCAGTTCTGGAAACTTGAAATTAATGTAGAGAAAACTGTGTACAGCCTGTTTAGTCTAAATAAGAGAGTTAATGAGGAAAACACTGAGGTCTGAATGAACGGAGAGAAACTAGCATACGAAGAATTCTCGAGATATCTTGGAGTCGAGCTTGACCATAGACTTACTATGAAACCTCACATAGACAAGCTGATTGAGAAAGCATCCACAAGATTTAGGCTCATCAAGCACCTTTCCTCCTGTGGGTGGGGAGCAGACCAGCACTCATTACGCCAACTCTATACTGGATATGTCCACTCAGTCATTGACTACTCGCTCCCCCTCCAAACTATTGCAAGTAAAAGCCTCCTACAAAAGCTAGACAAAGTCCAAAATCACGCTCTACGGTTTATAAGTGGTGCAATGAAGACAACGCCGACAGATGCATGTGAAATCAACACCAATATTGAACCCTTAAACCTAAGAAGAGAACGCTCAGCTGTGGAAACATACGAAAGGTATCTGAGAATGGACACAACAGAGGAGAATAGGAAAATGATAGAGCAGTGGCACCAAAAAACACAGAATACAAGACATCTTTTCTTAAAAATGCAAAAGATGCTAGCATCAAACATTACCTACCAGCAGTTAGGGTTGAACCACCTTGTTGGCAGGCAATTACTCCTACAGCAAGAACTGAACTCTCTGACTCCTCAGCAGACAAGAACACCCTAGCACCACTACTGAAAACCCTCGCCTTAGAAACTATAGACTCATATCCACAAGATATCATCCATGTCTACACAGATGGATCTGCATTTGAAGCTACCACCAACGCTGTATATAGCACAGTGATAAAATACCCCAACCTGCACGCAGAAGACCACCTTGCATCTTTGGCCAGTTTGGAGAAATTTGCTCCAGCTATGATGCAGAAATAACAGCACTAGAAAAAGCATTGTGCCAGAAAATCTCAGACTTTGAAAGTGGCATCACTCCACCTAAGGACATCGTTATATTCTCAGACTCAAAATCAGCACTTCAAGCCCTAGAAAGCAAAATGTCTCCTGATGTTAATAACATTTGTAGATTAAATGACCAGCTGTTCACTTCCTATGGCGTTGAAGTTACACTCCAGTGGATCCCTGGGCATATCAAAGTCCCAGGAAATGAAAAAGCCGATAAACTATCCAAAAGTGGAGCAGCACTGCCCCAGTTCCCATCAAGTACCACACTGCAAACCTGCCAACAGATCCTGAGAAACAATTATAGGCAAGAATGGCTAAACTAATGGGCTACCTCCCAGACAGGGTGTCCTTTCTTCAAACATCAAGCGAAGCCAAACCCTCAAGATCAAGTTAAACAACTGAAAAGAAGAGATCAGAGTCTAATCATCCAGCTGAGAACAGGCCATGCCCCCGTCAATAAACATTTAAATAGAATAGACCCACTACGTGAACCAAACTGTAGGCACTGCCACCATCATGAGGAATCAGTTGAACACCTACTGTTACAGTGCCCAAGACTAACTGACCTGCGACACCAGCTACTCCCATTGCACCCAACCATCCACAGTACACTCTATACATCATCACAACAACTGAGGAAGACTTCTACCGTTGTCAGAGAGGCAATGGGCTGAGCTACCTGCTCACAGCTAAAGGGATTATATCATCATCAACATTGTTATTATCATCATGGCAGATCTTTAGAGAACTCAGTGTTTCTAAAGTAGACTTCCAGAACTCCTGGGTTACCAAAAAAAAGCTCTATGGGAAGCTGAGAGTTAATAAACCAATAAAATAAAAGAAAAATTCAGAACAACTCGTGGGCGGCGCATCACCCCATGTGACCAACTACTTACCTGACACACAGGTGCGCTCTTGATGAGGGAACCACTGTCAGATCTCGGCACGTTGTCTGCCATGTCACAATTACAAGCAGCCTGCCGACCTCCAGCACAGTTTCCGTTCACACCACAGGCACATTTCTCCTCACCATTACTACCAATCCAGCCTGAAAGAGTTAACTCACAAGTGAGTTTTGAAAATAACATTCTGGCCCAAACTGTCATCACTTGCGTACTTACGATTTACTTTACTGATGTCATGACATGTAGTGGGGAGCTGGAGTTTGCTTACTTGAGCCTAGTGCGTCACACTGGCAACTGTGAGATCACATTCCTGTATGATTTCTGTGATGTTGTCTATTCATCTGCCTCATGGTCTTCCCCATGTCCTCAAACCAGATCTTC
The DNA here is from genome assembly GCA_024509875.1 of Oreohelix idahoensis. NCBI lineage: Eukaryota > Metazoa > Mollusca > Gastropoda > Stylommatophora > Oreohelicidae > Oreohelix > Oreohelix idahoensis. Next base: position 364,022 of record JAMPIV010010026.1, read on the forward strand.
TAGTGTTGTAGGCGCGTAGCCATAATTTATCAGGTTCATTTCTCATGAGATGGCCAAACCACTGAATTTTCTGTCTCTCTGTATACCTAATGCAGGATGCAGTTCCTACAATTTTTCTGTCATTATTATTTTGGTCTACAGGATATGATTTTCTCTTCTGTGCTTTGGTTAGTGACAATGTTGGACACTGATAGCAAACAGTTGGCAAGAACATACTATTTATCAGCTGCCGTTTAGTTTCCATACTGATATTCTGACGTTTGATTAGTGGTGACAGTAAGCAAGTTATTGCATTGGGTTTTTGACATCTTGCTTATGCATGTAGGCATGTCTGGAGTCATCCTTATATGACCATCAGCTATGCACAATGATATAGTATGTAGATTTGGATGTAAACCTCTGTCTGTGCTGCTAATTACACACTCATTGACTCTTGAAATCATCAGTATACTTCCAGGGGTTCCCCCTGTGGTGAAAACATGTTGAGAACTCAGAATTGCACACTAAGCTTGGAGGAGTCACTTGAGCCCCCAGATGTAACTCTGGCTTTTACCTGGTTGCCTGCATGCAGGAGGATCTCACTATGGACCCCATGATAGGCCAGGGGAGCTGAGAAGTGGCTCTGTGTAGGACGTGATGATTCCTTGGGAGAGCCCAGAACCAGAGCACAGTATTTTAGCTCTGCATATCGGAGAGCCCCCTTGGATGGTGGGGAATGCACAGTAGGCCACACACTTCTCCCTCCTAGCTAGGAATCAGATGTCTTCTTCTTCTTCTTTGATCCATAACCGCCAACCGTCAAAGCAGTCAGTGGCCATCACGCCTGGTGGCGTCTTGTAGGGCAGCAACAAATTGATTCCACTTTGCTCTGTCGGCGGCCATCCTTCGTACAGTGCCCCAACTGTGGTTCATTCTTTGCACCTCAGCTTCCACAGTTCTCCGCCAAGTTGTTTTTGGTCGGCCTCTCTTTCGCTTTCCCTCAGGGGTCCATAGCATAGCTGTTCTTGTGATGGTATCAGGGTCCCTTCTGAGGACGTGGCCAACCCAACTCCAGCGTCTGCCAGCTATGATGGTGTGCATGTCGTCCTGGTTACTCCGAATAAGTAGTTCTTGGTTGCTGATGGTGTTTGGCCAAAAGATTCGGAGAATTTTCCTTAGGCAGATTGTGTGGAAGGAGGACAGTTTCGACATTTCCTTTTCTGTTACTCTTCAACATTCCGCACCATAGAGAAGCACAGAAAGTACACAGCTCTCATACAGTCTTAATTTGGTGTTTGTGCTGTACTGGGAAGACTTCCAAATGTTGTTGAGAACAGCAAAGGCTGTTCTCGCTTTATTCATTCGGAATCAGATGTGACGATCCTTTAAATACAAGCCAAGCTGGAGAAACTGGAGCTCAAGACTCCAACTCAACACGTTTTGTAATGGCAGAAAAGCGAAAGTAAAAGCCTAGCTCTACAGTGTAGATAATACCAAGGAGTCTTCAACTTGGTATTGGCTGCAAAAGAGTGAAAAGCTAAGCAGCCATAGTTAAAGAACAACAACATCTTGCTTAAATTTCTCTGTCAAAAAAATTTTGAATTCTTTGTAAATAAAACTATGAGCATACTTTCATTTCCAGCTGAAATTTCAGTTACCTATTGTGTTTAATTAAACTTCTGCATCAACGCTTGCACACAAGTAAAACTTTAGCAAACTTATATGCATAACTAACCAAATTCTAGCAATCTTAGCCTCGATGATTCATCTATTGCAGTGTCATTCTCTAATAGGTGAGCATTAATTGTCCTTAGTATTTCTCCTTTATCCATATATAGTGTCCCCACTGTGGGTGCTCTTGATGCTAGTCTGTCAGCTCTTCTATTGCCACATATGCCTGCATGACCAGGACAGAAAATCCACATCAGTTCCTGAAGATTCAAGGCTACTACGGAGGTTTTCCATTCATGCACAACCTTGCCTGTGTCATCTATTTTATGGAAAAATATTTTTTCAGAACCAGTGGTCCTAATGATGTCATACTCCCCCCTGGTTTCCTGGGTAGTGAGATCGGATGCCTAGCCATCTTGGATAAGGGAGAAAAAATAGGAGGTCCCGTGCAAGTTGCGCACGTTAAAAATCTCACGGCAGTTGGAAAGAGTAGGCCTATCAGGTTGCTGCCCTGGCAAAATTTAAAAATTAGAAACCTACCCACCACAATCTAAGAAAGGAGATCGGAGCACTGATGGAGTAGTCCGTGTGCAATGAAGATAGTCCTTAAACCAAACCCTAGAGGCTTCTGAGAACCATAAGGGGAGATGCAAATAACCTCAAGCTGACTATTGCTTTCTTTGAAAACACTCAAGTAGACATCTGACAGTGTACAAAAAAGAAGAAGAAATTTCCAGGGGGGAAAAGATAACAGCAGGCTGACACTTGGGAGTCATGACTCAAGTGGGCCTGCTCCCACTGGTGTGTAAAAGAAATAAAAGGACAGAATTACGTGTCTGATGGCAGGAGACTCTTCTGATGATCAGACCAACCTCTTGCTGTAATGCTCTATATACATTTTCCTATCATAAATGTTCTCAAGGGGAACATACTCACTCATTCATAAGTACAAAAACTGTTTTCAAGGGCATATTCACTCATTCACTAGAATGAAAATTAACTTAACCACAGTTCACTGCACATATACCATCTTTGTTGCAAATAAGGTCAGGTTTAGGGTCAAGGTCAGTATTGGTGAAAATATTTTATCAGCCTAACCCTATTCCCTTAATTGTACTCTCAAAAACTAAACATTTAATAACACTCTTAATTTGCTACACTATCACAAATTACAGCCCTGTGTAAGGGGGGTCAGAGGGGCAAAGAGGTATGGCGTCCGCTTCAAATTCTAGAGGTACTGGGTTTGATTCCCAGAAGAGGGAATATAAATCATGAAAATTGTTTTTTTTTCAAATCCAGTGGTCATAATGATGTCATACTTCCCCTGGTCTCCTAGATAGTGAGATTGGATGCCATGCTGTCTTGGATAAGGGTGAAAAAGTAGGAGGTCCTGTGTGCAAGTTGCGCATGTTAAAAAATTACATGGCAGTTGGAAATCATAAAGAGTAGGCCATAAGGCCACTGCCCTGGCAAAATTTAAAAAAAATTTATAAACCTACCCACCACAACAATATTTATAGAATGTGTGTATATATACACACACTAGGATTCATGCCAGTGCTACGGAGTTCGTACACTGTGCTGAGATTCTCCTTGTGTGATCTGAGAGAGGAGATCGGAGCAGCACTGATGGAGTTGTTCATGTGCAATGAAGATAGTCCTTAAAGAGATGAATGCAGTCCGTAACTCATAGCTTGACTACTTGCGTCAGGGTCAGCGAACCAGAGCTGACCAAGACCCTACTCCACCTCCAAGTGGTGGTTCTGGAGACAGGCTGCATCACTGCAGTCTGGCTGAGAGAGTAGGGATCGAAAAGGGAAGGCAAAAACCGGTCCCAAAGAATGCCGTGCGGACGTCGGATGTGTCGGGTCGAAAGGGCGCAAATATCGCAACTTGGCTGTAAACGGCGACACAACGTAACCAACATCCTTTTCAGGGCGAACGAGGAAGAAGAAGAAACCACACCAAACCAAACAGCCCCAGGACAAACCTGGTTCGATCTCGGTAAGCCTATCACTTCTATTGTTTTTCTGTTGTCTGGTCTTCTACTTCTTTATTTCTTACTGAGTGCCTGATAACTACCTTTGTGTGTTGTTTGTTTATTTATTTACTGTTTACAGGCCTCGGGTTTCCCCTCCTTATATGTTTAACTAATATGAGACAGTGTACGAGGCTGACAACCTCATCATGTACAACAAACATCTACAGAAACCACTGCTTCAAGAGCATGTGACTGTTTGGTGCAGGCTTCCTGCAAGGGGACCAGTTGCAGTGGTGGTTACATGCCCCATAAGGAGCAAAAACAAAGGAAAATGGTCACAAATTACACTAGTCAACAACCAAAATGTACCAGAAATGAAAATAGCTGATCTTAACTAATTTTGGTGTGCTGAAAACGAAAATGACATTAAAAAATGTTGATTGGCTCTAGTTTTCAAGATATATGCTACTAGTTTATTTAATTACGGTCAATTTATATATATATATATATATATATATATATATATATATATATATATATATATATATATATATATATATATATATATATATATATATATATATATGACGCAACTGTTGTGGGCAATTGCATAATTTTTTCTAATGACCAATAAAAATGTAACTAGAAGTTGATGATGCAATCCTACCTATGATTACATCACCTTTGTGTATAAATATCTTATCTCTGATAAAATTTTGCCATTAGTTAGTGCATTTGTCCTTATCAAAAGTATCGTAGTTAGAAATGCCTAGGACATATGTGAACAGTGCTAATAATTTCTGTTATATATGTGGTGAGGTGACATTTGTATCACAAAAACGAAATATAACTAAAGTGATTAAGAAGACATACAGTTTGTATTTTGGCTGCAGAATAGGAGATCAAGATAAGAGCTGGGCGCCACACATATGCTGCAATACATGTGCAGCACATCTTAAACTGTGGTTGACTGGCAAAAGGCAAGCTATGCCTTTTGCAGTCCCAATGATTTGGAGAGAGCCCACTGATCATCTCAACAACTGTTACTTTTGCATGGTCCCTCCAATTGGGAAAGGCATATCAAAGAAGAAAAAATGGACTCTGGAATATCCAAACATCCCCTCTGCAATACATCCGGTACCACATGGCGATGACCTACCAGTTCCCAAAGTGCCAGAATCATTTTCAGCTGCTTCCACTGATGAAGAAGAGGACATTGGTGGTCCTGAACCATCAACCTCAAGCGACCCAGATTTTGAGCAAACTACATCCACTAAACCACACTTAATAACCCAAGGTGAACTGAATGATCTTGTAAGAGATCTGAATTTACCGAAGAACAAGGCAGAGCTTTTGGGTTCCAGATTGCAACAGTGGAATCTCCTGGCAGAAGATGTTACAATTTCTGTGTATAGGAACCGCCAGAAGCCGCTTGTTACATTCTTTTTCAAAGAGGGTGACCTTTCTGCATGCCACAACATTTCTGGTTTAATGGCAGCCCTCAAAATCAATTACATACCGGAAGAGTGGAGGCTTTTCATTGATGCATCCAAGACGAGTCTTAAAGCTGTTTTGTTGAATAATGGTAATGTGTTACCGTCAATTCCAGTTGGTCACGCAGTTCATATGAAAGAAACTTATGAAAACATTAAGCAGCTTTTGAAGTGTATAAACTACGATCATCATCATTGGTCACTTTGCGGTGACTTAAAAGTGGTCGCTCTTTTGCTTGGACTACAGGGTGGATACACCAAGTACTGTTGCTTTCTCTGTGAGTGGGATAGCCATGCCCGAAGTGACCATTACATCAGAAGACATTGGCCAATCAGGCAGTCATTGCCTCCTGGCAGTAAGAACGTTGAGAACCCAGCACTTGTCGACACCAGCAAGATTTTGTTGCCACCCTTGCACATTAACTGATTCCGTACGTAAGATCTATTAAAAGACGCAATGGCCGACCGCTGTGGCCGCAAGATCTTTTAAAAGACGCTGATTTATTTTGTTGTTTCTTTCTATTCTGATATTTTATACTGCCCAGAATTTATCTCAAACGGAAGTAAACACAAAACTGGGCAAATTTCAACAAGCTTCAATGTCTTTTATTTGCGTTTGAAGGGATTTTTTCACATTTATCTTCATCTTTAATCGTGTTTTGTCGTATCGCCATAATGGCCGAAAACACACAAGATATGTTACTAATATGTAAACAGTGAACAAACTGTGTGATCAACCATAACTTTCTTACTTTTTCTGTGTTTCTAAATGGATTACCTGCACAAAGAGAGCAGTGAAACTGTATTGTGATAACAATTTATGTTACAAGCCTTACGTAAGTCGAAAATTTTTGTTCAAAATTTCAAGTTATCTTTTTTCCGTGTACATATTATCTGTTATAACATAAACATAACATAAAATTAGCCAGAAAGGCATATGGATTTATATTGTTCATCCAATGTACTTTAATTTGATATATAATATGTTAACTCATGATTAGACACACATTGTCAGTAAACGTAAATTATGTATGTGTAAATTTTTGGGGCTTAAAAATAATTCCGTCCAGAGCTGAAAATAATTACGTACGGAATCAGTTAAGCTGGGTCTTATGAAAAACTTTGTCAAGGCAATGGAGAAAACAGATGTGGCTTTCAAATACCTCATCAGAAAATGTCCAAGACTGAGTGAAGCTAATATAAGAGAGGGAGTATTTGTTGGTCCGCAAATTTGAAAACTTCTTCATGATGACGAGTTTCTTAGCATGTTGCATGGCAAGGAAAAAGCAGCATGGCTAGCTTTTAAGTCAGTGGTGGACAATTTTCTTGGAAACAACAGATCTGATAATTACATTGAAATTGTAGAAAATCTCCTTCTGAAGTATAAGAGTCTTGGCTGCAACATGTCTTTGAAAATTCATTTTCTGGATTTCTTTACATCATACTGTGGAGTGGTCAGTGATGAGCATGGTGAACGATTTCACCAGGACATTGCTGCTATGGAGACAAGGTATCAAGGCAATAGGAGCCTTTCAATGCTTGCTGATTACTGTTGGACTGTGACAAGAGACACCTCATCGATTGACTACAAGAAGCAAGCAAAGAGAGCTCGAACAGCGACTGAATAATGACGGAATGGGTTCAAATGTGCCTTTTTAAAACATGATATGCGAACTTTAAATAATGTTTTTATTTTTCCTATCATTTTATGTTGAAATATCAATTAATTGAGTATATAACCACAATTTTTATAATGCTAAAGTAGAAAGACTAGCTGTTCACCCCAGAGAATTAAACAAGCATACATTATTTGTATTACTGTAATGTAAATTCATCATTTAAAACAAAACCAGAGCCAATTGGTGAATTTCATTATGATATTTGAAATCAGCATGTCAAAATCAATAAGAAATGGTATATTTAATTTCTGGTATAAATAACTTTTGAAAATTTGTTGACTAGTGTTATTAGTGACAAAATTGAATCATCATCATCAACAACAGCTACCATCTCCACAACGAAGGTTGGCTGTAATGGATCTCCAACGTCTTCTGTCTCTTGTCTTGGTGGTGCACTCTGATAGGCTCTTTCCTGTCCATCTCTTGATGTTATCTTCCCACTTATAGCGCTGTCTTCCCCTTGCACGTTTGCCTTCAACTCTCCCTTCTATTATGGTCTTCTGCAAGGTGTTATGCCTTTTTATGTGGCCAAAGTATTTTAGCTGCCTAACTTGATCTCCCTCATTTGTTCTCTTTTCATACCTAGATTTTGTGGGACCTCCTTATTTGTTTTCGACAAAATTGAATAAACGTAAGCAAATAATCTGACCCTATATGCGACAAAGACGGTGTATGAGCAGTGAATTGTGATTCAGCCAAACACTGCTTCTTCTGACTATGCTTGATACCACAGAAATAAAAGTGGACCCACAGCAGATATGGTCATAGGGGAGTGAAGTGTTACAGACTTCACAATACTAAGTCCAGCTTCGAGAGGTGGGGGTTGTCACAGAACGGTTTCTTGTGGGTGAATCAAGGCGTGAGTGTAAGTAAGGGTCACTGAGGTTGTCAACACTTATTTAAGTTTATGTCTGACTCACAGTCAGTGTTTAGTGACTTGTGCGTGTGCTTGGGGAAAGCATGTTTGGTGAACACAAGTCTGGGTGATGACTTCCCTTATCTGCTGCCTTTGCCTTCACTAACTCAGGAGCAGGGTCAGGTACCCATTTACAGCTGGGTATACTGGAGCGTGATGCCACTGTGTTTTGAACCCGGTACCTTTGCTTTAATAGGCCACTGCTCTAACCACTCTGCCAATCTGATGCTTGATACCATATGAGAAAAGAAAATATATTTTAAAAATACAGTTAAATTAAGTAGCTGCCTACCTTTTTGTGGTTTTCCGTCACATGTTGTGTAGTTGACCCTGTTGGAGGCCGGCGCGTTCTGACACTCCAGAATAACATCCTGTCTACACTTCCCAGATTTCTCAATCAGTGCCTGGGCAGAGTTTGAAAAGTATTTGTGGATGAATCAGTGCATTTTAAATCTTCTAATTCATTTCAGAACAATGATTTTCTTCTTCTTCATTATCATCATCACAATCACCATTATCATCACCACCACCATCATCATCACCGCCACCATCACCATCATCCCCACCACCACCTTTATCATCATCAATATCATCACCACCACCATCATCATTACTATCATCATCATCATCATCACCACCATCCCTACCATCATCATCATCACCACCATTACCACCACCATCATCATTACTATCATCATCATATCCACCACCATCACTACCATCATCATCATCCTTTGCCCTCCTTATAAAGCCACAAGAGCCATCACTGCAGCTGATCCCTGTAAAGGAAGCCTGCATCAAGCATTCACTTGCTCTTGCAGCCTTAGCTCCTGTGGCAATTTGTTTTATATGATGAGATTCACAAAGATTTGGTAAATGCAAATGGCCAACTGATTTTTGAAAACACAACAATATAAAACACAAAGCATAATTAATATGACTATTACTTGTGACACTGTGAGCTCCTTTTGTTTAAATATAAGAATTGTGAGATGCGTTACAGACTGTCAGATGTGTTTACTGTTAGTACTTACTTACTTACTTAGTCGTTTCTCTTCTACCGTGAGATGTAGAGGTTTGGAAGAGAGAGAACCATACTATCCTATCGGCTGTCTTCCTCCTGACCTGGTTCCAATCTAGTCCTTAGTCTTTCAGAGATTGTCTAATGTTGTCCTCCCAGCGGACTCTGGGTCGTCCTGGAGGTCTGGATCCCTGGCTCTTAGCTTCCCATACCTGCCGTGGCAGCCAATCTTCTCCCATTCTGCAGACATGGCCAAACCATTCTAAGTTGGGACTGTTCTACTTGGGTCTGCAGGGGCTGGGTTTTGAGGCCTTGACGTATTGTGTGGTTGCTGCCCATTCTTTTAGCTCTTTGAGGTGTTTGTGTTTACTGACAGCACTTTGAAGTGTAAGTGTTTACTGACAGTACATGGAGGTGTAAGTGTTTACTGACAGCACATGGAGGTGTAAGTGTTTACTGACAGTACTTGGAGGTGTAAGTGTTTACTGACAGTACTTTGAGGTGTAAGTGTTTACTGACAGAACTTTGAGGTGTATGTGTTTACTGACAGTACTTTGAAAGATAAGTGTTTACTTACAGTACTTTGAGGTGTAAGTGTGCACTGACAGAATTTGAGGTGTATTTACTGACAGTACCTTGAATGGTAAGTGTTTACTGACAGTACTTTGATGTGTAAGTGTTTACTGACAGTACTTTGAGGTGTAAGTGTTTACTGACAGAACTTTGAGTTGTAAGTGTTTACTGACAGTACTTTGAGGTGTAAGTGTTTACTGACAGTACTTTGAATGGTGTTTACTGACAGTACTTTGAGATATAAGTGTTTATTGACAGTACTTTGATGTGTAAGTGTTTACTGACAGTACTTTGAATGGTAAGTGTTTACTGACAGTACTTTGAGGTGTTGGTGTTTACTGACAGAACTTTGAGGTGTATTTACTGACAGTACCTTGAATGGTAAGTGTTTACTGACAGGACTTTGATGTGTAAGTGTTTACTGACAGAACTTTGAGGTGTATTTACTGTCAGTACTTTGAGGTGTAAGTGTTTACTGACAGTTCTTTGAATGGTGTTTACTGACAGTATTTTGAGTTGTAAGTGTTTACTGGCAGAACTTTGAATGGTAAGTGTTTACTGATAGTACTTTGAGGTGTAAGTGTTTACTGATAGTACTTTGAGGTGTAAGTGTTTACTGATAGTACTTTGAGGTGTAAGTATTTACTGACAGAACTTTGAGTTGTATTTACTGATAGCACCTTGAATGTTAAGTGTTTACTGACAGGACTGTGATGTGTAAGTGTTTACTGACAGAACTTTGAGGTGTATTTACTGACAGTACTTTGAGATGTGTTTACTGACAGTTCTTTGAGATGTAAATGTTTATTAACAATACTTTTGAGGTGTAAGTGTTTACTGACAATACTTTGAATGGTAAGTGTTTACTGACAGTACTTTGAGGTGTGTTTACTGACAGAACTTTGAGGTGTATTTACTGATAGTACTTTGAATGGTCCGGCGTGATGCTGACCACATCAACCCTAGTGTGCCAATGGTCAAGAAAATATGGGCCTAACACCATATTCCCAATATGCATCAATAGGCGTGTAACGGGATCCTTAACCTCCTTTTACTTTGAATGGTAAGTGTTTACTGACAGTACTTTGAATGGTAAGTGCTTACTGACATTACTTTAAGGTGTAGATGTTCATTAACAATACTTTGAGATGTAAGTGTTTACTGACTGTACTTGGAGGTGTAAATGTTTATTAACAATACTTTGAGGTGTAAGTGTTTACTGACTACTTTGAATGGCAAGTGTTTACTGACAGTACTTTGAGGTGTAAGTGTTTACTGACAGTACCTTGAATTGTAAGTGTTTACTGACAGGACTTTGAGGTGTGTTTACTGACAGTACTTTTTGGTGTAAGTGTTTAATGACAGTACTTTGCAGCATAAATGTTTACTGACAGTACTTTGTGTTTAATTGCTTGCTGACAGTACTTTGAGATGTAAATATTTACTAACAGTACTTTGAAGTATAAGTGTTTACTAACAGTTCTTTGAAGTGTAAATGTTTGCTGATATTATTTCAAAGTTGAAGTGTTTACTGACAGTACTTTTGAATTGAAGTGTTTACTGACAGTATTTTGATGTTGAAGAGTTTACTGACAGTATTTTGATGTTGAAGTGTTTACTGGCAGAATTCTGAGATGTAACTATATACCGACAGTATTTTGAGGTATAAATGTTTACTGAATGTACTTTGAGACGTAAGTGTTTCTTAACAGTACTTTGAGATGTAAGTGTTTACTAACAGTACTTTGAGGCTGAAGTGTTTACTGACAGTACTTTTAAGTTAAAGTCTTTACTGACAGTACTTTTAAGTTAGGAGCCACGGTAGCACAGTAGCTAGTGCACTGGCTTCCAAGCTCAGTGGTCCATGGTTCGATCCCCAGTTGAGGTGGGATTTTTTCGACCGCAAAACAGCTCAAGGGTTGATCCAGCCTCATGAATTGGGTACCAGAACAACTCTGGGAAGGTTAAGGCGGTCGGTGTGATGCTGACCACATCACCCCTAGTGTGCTGATGGTCAAGAAAATACGGACCTGACCGTATTCCCAAAATGCCTCAACGGGTGTGTAATGGGATCCTTTACCTTTTACCTACTTCCAAGTTTAAGTGTTTACTTTTAAAACCAGTCCATGGCGATCATGTTTTATCCAACACATTATCATGATGTTTCACTCTAGATTTAAAGACCATACAGTCTTTTGGTTCTGATGACTATCTTCACTGTACATGGACAACTCCATCAGTGCTCCAATCTCCTCCCTTAGATTACACAAGGAAGATCTCAGCACAGTGCACATACTCCGTAGCACCAGCGAGAATCCAAAAGTGTTTATATAGGAATCAAACATTCTATAAATATTTTTGTGGTGGGTAGGTTTCTAATTTTTAAATTAACAGTCTTTTATATGTGGGCATGCACCCAAATATAACTGATGGACCTTGCGTCTAGACTGAATGACGCACACCTTGTCAAAATGTTATTTAAAAAATAAATAAATAATCTAGATTAAATTTTTTTATCATTAATTATTCTGTCACCCTTCCTCACCGAATTACAAAACAGCCTTTAAGCAGATGCTTTTAACACACTAAGTATGCTGAGGGAGACTGAGCAACTATGGGTTTGCCCAGAGTGCAATGATGTCAATTCTAATCAACAATAACAACAACACACTAAACCACGTGGTCACAACTTACCGTCACCTGATCAGCAGTGATGGTGTCGCCATTTTCATTCGTGTATCTTATATCAAAACAGGAAGACGTAGGGCCTGAGTGGTCTGGGTCAGGGATCAGTCCTTCGACAGCTGTGAAGGATAAATGTGACCTTCTCAGGTGACTATCATTTTAATCTTGACTTACTTTACTTTGTTTGATCCATCATTGCTGCGAAGAGCATTGGGGAGCTGATGTATGTGTTTTTGAGTGAAGTGTCTCCCATCGAGAGAAAAACACTAAAGGCCACAGAGATGTGGTTTTACAGAAGAATGTTAAAAATACCATGGACAGCTAACAGGAGAAAATCCTGAAAGAGGCCAAATCACAAAGGAAGCTTATTCCTCAAGTTAGAAAGAAGCAATCCACTTTCTTTGGGCATGTTATGAGAAGAAGGAAAGGTAAAGGATCCCGTTACACGCCCATTGAGGCATATTGGGAATATGGTGTTAGGCCCATATTTTCTTGACCATCGGCACACTAGGGGTGATGTGGTCAGCATCACGCCAGCTGCCTTAACCTTCCCAGAAGTTGCTCTGGTACCCAATTGGGGCTGGGTCGACCCAGGAGCCGTTTGCGGCCTAAAAAAATTCCACATCATCTGGGGATCGAACCATAGACCACTGAGCTAGGAAGCCAGTGCACTAACCACTATGCTACCGCGGCTCCCATGAGAAGAAGGAAGCTGGAGCATATCGTAACAACAGGAATGACAGAAGGAAAGAGAGATAGAGGATTACAAAGAGAGCTAATTCTGGACAGTTTGACATCGTGACATGGAAAGAAGTCAACAACAGAATTGATAAATAATACTGGAGACAGGAAGTTGTGGAAAGACGTGATCACCTACGCCATCAGGCATGGTTCATTAAGAAGAAGGAGTAGATGAAGTCACCCATTGGCTGCTGTCAGCCTGTTTAGTTGCACAATTTCTGTGCTGTTGCCTATCCATCTTTTTAACGTTTAAAATAGACTTGCGTACTTCCAGCTGTAAGTTCATCTGGATAATCAGTAACCTGAAAGCTAGAAGAATTTTACTTCTGCTTCTCTTTTTTGTTGTCCCCCCTTTCTGCTCCCTACAGAGCATAGAGCCACCACTGTCACAATGGGCTGTGGAACTTGGGACAGTAAACTCTAGCCGCACCTGCGGTACAGGAAACACCCGAAAGTCTGCAATACCGTGAGTTTTTCGTTCTTTGGTGACAGGACTGTGGCTTACAGGTAACCCGTGGGGTAATATATGAGGTGTCGGGCGCAGGTAGATTTCAGTTGCTAGCGTGCAGTGGCTTCACGCCCCGTCGGCTTCGCGCAGGTGTGTCAGTGTCTGTCCCTAGTCGTGGTGTGCTGCGTAACGACCACAATAATTTGTCTTCAACATAGGGGTTACTTTCACAATTGCCTCTGGCTGGCGGAATTGTGGATTTTAAAACTGCAACCAAGGTGGAATGCGTTCATTTTCTGCACAAGACAACAGGAAGCTGAGACACTTGGGAGTCATGACCCAGGTGGGCCCGCCCCCCTTAGAGTGTAAAGGAGAGTAATGGGCTGAAACACTTGATCGATGGGGAGACTATTTCTGATGATCAGATTGCCTTCTATTGTATCGCTCTGTATGGAGTTTCCTATCATCATCGTTGCAGGAAGCCGGCACCAAAGCCATTCAAGTGCTCTTGCAGAAGTGGTTTTTAAAGCAATTTGTTTTACACGATGAGGCTGTCACACCAATGTACAACTTTACCTTGTATAATCAGTGGTCCTGTTCTTTCTTTGTCCCCTCAGGGACATCCAAAAACTACACAGGCATTGTGTACAACTTAATGCTGATCCTTGGGGCAGTCCTTCCTCCAGGGTCCTTTGTATTGATGTAGATCCACTGAATGTTGTTCGGATCGTTGTGTTGTGGAAAAAAACCTTTTAGCCAGTTGTACATTCACCCTGATATTCCCATTCTTCACATTTTAAAGAGGAGGCCTATCCTCCAGACTCGATCATAGGCTTGTCTAAAGTCACATAAACATTTAAAAAAAAATTGTTTCACATTCACATAAACATTTTTAAAAAATTGTTTAATGCTACAGGTAGTGATTTGTTTAACCCTTTCTATCTCGGGAGCTGTACGGTGTTGCACCGCAGGTATATTATCAATGGGCCACCTAGTCTGCCCATCTGGCTATGGTCAGATTTTACCACGTTTGCATTTTACACAATGCATAACAAACATGTTACAGGATATATAACAAATATTTTACACAAGATATAACAAACATGTTACAGGATATATAACAAATATTTTACACAATGCATAACAAACATCTTACAGGATATATAACAAATATTTTACACAATGCATAATAAACATGTTACAGGATATATAACAAATATTTTACACAATATATAACAAACAAGTTATAGGATATATAACAAATATCTTACACAATATATAACAAACAAACATTTTACACAATATATAACAAAGATTATACACAATATGTTACAAACATTTTGCACACTATATAACAAACATGTTACATAATATATAACGAACATCTTACACAAAAACCTTAAAAAAAAGTAACAAGAAGAGACATGGTCCGCAACCAGACAATACGTCAAGGGCTAAAACCCAACCCCTGCAGACACAAGTAGAACAGTTCCAACTAAGATAGTTTGGCCATGTCTGCAGAATAGGAGAAGATTGGCTGCCACGGTAGGTATGGGAAGCTAAGAGCCAGGGATCCAGACCTCCAGGACGACCCAGAGTTTGCTGGGAGGACAACATTAGACAGGGATCCAGACCTCCAATACAACCCAGAGTCCGCTGGGAGGACAACATTAGACAATCTCTGAAGGACCGAGGACTAGAAAGGAACCAGGCCAGGAGGAAGACAGCTGATAGGATAGTATGGTGCTCTCTCTTCTAAACTGCTACATCTCACGGTACAAGAGAAGTGACTAAGTAAGTAACATCTTACACAATAAATAACAAACATTTTAAAATAAGAATCTTCAACTCAGACATCATCAGTACTTTTATATAGCTCTGAAACATGGAGAAAAACAAAAACAACAACCAAAAAGCTACAGACTTTCATAAATGGGTGCTTGCGTAGAATAGAAGGATTAAAATGGTATGAAAAGGTTACCAATGTGGAACGGATGACAAGAACCAGACAAGTGCCAGTGGAACAAGAGATGAGAAGAAGACGATGGCGATGGATAGGACACACACTGAGGAAACCTGTTGATAGCATTACAAGGCAGTCCTTGCTCTGGAGCCCCCAGGGCAAGAGAGGCAGAGGTAGACCAAGAAGCACATGAAACAGAGGTAAAAATGATGGGGAGAACATGGAAAGAACTTGAGATGTCGTCACTTGATAGGAGGACTTGGCATGTGTTTGTTGAAGGCCTATGCTCCTTGGGGAGCGGAGGGTTATGAATGAATGAATGAATTTTACACAATATATAACAAACATTTTACACAATATATAACATACATGTTTCTCATATACTGCTTGTTTTAAAACATTATACATGGAGAAAAATCTGGCATCAATTTTGTTTTATGGGTTATACCTGAGAAAAGCATGAGAAAGAAAGCATTAACTTTTCTTGTTTAATCTTTCTTCTTTTTTTTTAACAAGCTTTTCTTTAACTCGCAACGTATGTCACCCTGTTGTCACCTTCAAATCGTGCAATCAATTTTTCAATCACTCCAAGATGAGCGAAAGCTCTGAAAATTGGCATAGTTGTGTATTCCCCATGACAATACAATTCATTCATTCATAACCCTCCACTCCCAAAGGAGCATAGGCCTTCAACAAACACATGCCAAGTCCTCCTGTCCCGTGCCATCATCTCAAGTTCTTTCCATGTTCTCCTCATCATTTTCACCTCTGTTTCCAACTCTCTTCTCCATGTACTTCTTGGTCTTCCTCGGCCTCTCTTGCCCTGGGGGTTCCAGAACAAGGACTGCCTTGTAATGCTATCAACAGGTTTCCTCAGTGTGTGTCCTATCCATCGCCATCGTCTTCTTCTCATCTCTTGTTCCACTGGCACTTGTCTAGTTCTTGTCATCAGTTCCACGTTGGTAACCTTGTCATACCATTTTAATCCCTCTATTCTACGCAAGCACCCATTTATGAAAGTCTGTAGCTTTTTGGTTGTTGTCTTTGTTGTTCTCCATGTCTCCGAGCCATACAATAGGACTGACTTCACATTTGAATTGAAGATTCTTATTTTCGTGTTGGATCCGATTTCTCTTGATCTCCATATATTTCCCAATGCAATGAAAGCTCCTCTTGCCTTTTGTATTCTTATTTTGATATCGCTGTCTGTCCCTCCAACTTTGTCTATATTACTGCCAAGATATGTGTATGATTCTACATCTTGAATTGGTGTTTCTTCAAGTTCAACCCTGTTATCATTACCTGCATTTATTCTCATTATTTTTGTCTTTTCCCTGTGTATTTTCAGACCCAATTGCTGTGACCTCTCATCGAGTGTTTTCAATTTGTCCTGCATCTGATTACGGTTATGGGACAGAAGAGCCAAGTCATCAGCAAAATCCAGATCATCCAACTGCTTAGTCAGAGTCCACTGGATTCCATTTCTGTTGTGTGTTGTCGATGATCTCATAACCCAATCTTTGCCAGCAAGAAAAGAAATGGAGACAAGAGGCATCCCTGTCGCACTCCTGTTCTTATCCCAAACGGTTCTGTAAGCTGTCCTTCGTGAAGAACTCTGCATGTCATGTCTTCATATGTTTTCTTTATTAAATTAATGATCTTCAGGGGAACTCCATAATGCCTCATCAATTTCCAAAGTGATTCTCTGTCTACACTGTCAAATGCCTTTTCGTAGTCCACAAATCCGATGTATAGTGGTGAATTCCATTCCAGACTTTGTTCAACTATTATTCTCAAAGTGGCTATCTGGTCTGTACATGATCTGTTTTGTCGAAAACCTGCTTGTTCATCTCTCAGTTTCTTGTCTATGGACTCTTTTAATCTCTCAAGGATAATCCTGTTTAATACTTTTCCTGGCACTGATAGTAACATTATTCCTCTATAATTTGTGCACTCTTGTAAATTTCCCTTCTTAGGCAACTTAACCAGATATCCTTCCTTCCATTCTGCTGGTATCTCTTCCTTTTCCCAGACTTTACCAAGTAATTTATATAACATCTCTGTAGCCGTGTCGATATCTGCTTTGATGGCCTCTGCTGGAATGCCATCAGGTCCAGACGCTTTTCCCTCTCTTAGAAGCTTTATGGCTTTCTTTATTTCTTCCTTCGTTGGTCTTTCACCGTTAATTTGTAGCTCTTCTTCTGCTGGCTGGATGTCCGGCGGGTTTTGTGGAGCTGGTCTATTGAGAAGGTCCCCAAAATATTCTGTCCACCTCTTCATTTGCTCTTGTATATTGCTGAGCAGTTTCCCATTCTTGTCTTTTATGAGGCAACTTGTTTGCTTGTATTTCCCTGTTAGCTTCTTTGTGCTGCTATACAGTTCTCTCATATTTCCTTTGGCTGCAGCATCTTCTGCCTCTCTTGCCAACTCCTCAATATACTTCCTCTTGTCTCTTTTGATACTTCTTTTTACTTCTTTGTTTGCTTCTGTGTACACTTCTTGAGCCTTGGCTTTGGAGCTTCTAGTTTTCCTTGTGTTTAACTCTGCTTTCTTGTTTTTTCTGTCTTTTATCTTATTGATGGTTTCTGTTGTTATCCATGCTTTTTGTTGTCTTTCCCTTTTCCCCAGTATTTCTTCACATGTCTCCTTCCATACTGTTTTGACCTGCTGCCAATAGTCTTCTGTATTCTCTACATCTTCCAGCTGTTGGAGCACTTGGAATTTGTTGGATACTGTGACCGCAAATTTGTCTCTTGTTTCTTGATTTCTTAGCTGTCTTACATTAAACTGTTGTCTATAATTTTGCATTGTTGCATATCTCTTGAGTTTCATTTTTACTTTGGCTATCAGAAGATGGTGATCTGATGCCACATCTGCTCCTCTATATACCTTTACATCCTGCAATGATGATCTAAACTTCTTGTTTATGCATAAATGATCAATCTGATTTTCTGTTCTATGGTCTGGTGATATCCATGTTGCCTTGTGTATTCTCTTATGTGGAAACATGCTTCCTCCTATAGCCAGTTGATATGAAGCACAGAAGTTTGCGAATAGCTCTCCATTTTCATTCATTACTCCTAGCCCATGTTTTCCATGACTTCTTCAAATCCAGTGTTGACTGTACCTATCTTTGCATTCATGTCACCCATCAAAATTGTGATGTCTCTTCTTTTTACTTTATCCATAATTTCCTGTAGTTTAGTATAAAATGCTTCTTTCACAGACTCTTCTTTGTCATTAGTTGGTGCATAACATTGGATGACATTTACATGAATTTTCTTTTTAGCTGTTTTGAAAGAAGCTGTTATTATTCTGGGTCCAACAGCTTCCCATTCAATTAGTGCTTTCTGTGCTTCTTTAGATAACATAAGAGCTACCCCTTCACTGTGGTGTGAACTTTCGTCTTCATGTCCTGAGGACAGCACCAATTCACCTGTGATGAGTTTCTTCCTGTCTACCCCCTTCCACTTTGTTTCACACATTCCCAGAACCTCGATTTTGTATTCCCTCATTTCTGCTGCTACTTGCGCCACTTTCCCTTGTTCGTTTAATGTCCGAACATTCCAGGTGCCAAATCTGGAAGTTCTCCTAGAAGAAAGAAGGTTAGTCAGCAACACAGACTTTTTTCGGCTTTCTCTGTGTTGCATCATACGCCTCCCCGCGAGAGGACCTTCCCCTGTCTTGGATGGCTGTGTTTTATTTTCTTTATTTGACTTGTCCATATTTGTTGAAGTTTTTTGTGGTTTAAAATTTTTTTACAGGATGGTGTAACCGGCCCCATGCCCAACCCTCCTTAGTCGCTTTTTACGACATGCTTGGTAGGGGACAGTGTTACTATTCTTTGCTCCCCTTTCGGGCCCCGGTAACACACGGGTGATGACAATACAATAATCAGTCGTAAAAATAATAAAATTGAAATTAATATAAATTAAAAAAATAAATAAAAAACATCACTAAAATGGACGATAACTGCAAATAATCTAGGTGTATTCTTTCCAACAAGATTGTCTCTCTTGATGTCGTGAAATTCTACATCCACATATATAAATTAAAAGGACAATATAAGGTCTAACAAATAAATTTAATAAAAGGAAAGAAGAATGGTAAAGAACAGTGCTGTCACAATGACTGTACTCGAAATCCCCCTTGTTTTCCACTTCGTCTGCAAATTGTAACGTTTCACGTTGATAGTAAAGCCTTCTGCAGTATACACGCGTTTCCCAAACACACTAAAAAGTGTACTCCAATTCTAAGAAAAACCTTGAAATACGCAAGTTGACCTAGATTTAAAATTCCATTCATGTCTTTTTCTACACTATGTTACCAAAAACAAAAGACAGATGGACTAAAGATAGAAAGAAGGGAGAGGCAGAAAGCAGGCACAGGCAATACTACCACAGTCGCGCGATACACAATTACTACCATCACGCGTGTAAGGCCACAAGCACTAGCTTTTTTTTCAAATCGACAGTGATAAAAACACTACCCATCCGAGAGTTAGGTTTTAAAATCCTGAAAAACGCTTATTGGGAAATATGACATTATACTGGTTTACGTTTGAAAACATTACAGTACCCAGACAGCACATCTTCGAAGTAAACAGGAGGTAGAAGAAATTGCATGTTTTGAACGCAGCCACTTAGCTCTTTTAAATTGGTATATTTGGGTTCCTTAGGTCTTGCTGACAGAGAATATGTAAAACGTTACGCAAATAGTCTAGGAATTACCAAATTATAGCCAAAATAAAATAGTGAGGGTGTCAGACAACACCAAAATCAGAATCGCTCAGTGGCAGATTTTTAGGCCACCATTGTACGGGAAATGAGTCTCCATGTTAACTCCTATTTGATTGGAGCGCAACAAATGTAAGGCTAAACACGATTAGTCGGACTATAAATACTATCTTGTGTTGTCAGGGGAAACGTGAGAAGGTATATTTTTTGAAAAGATGTGTAGATATGGCTTGATTGGTTAGAGCTGCGAATATACTCAATTCAGAGTGTCTGTTCCAGGCCACATCTTGTAATAAACCTACTAAGAAACAGTACGTTGATCACCAGTGCATATTTTGTTAAATAAAAGCCTGGGACATCGGCAGATCGGAGTTGTGCTATATTCATTGCCATTCAACGTCACTGTGTATTATTTCCATGAATTGTGGTAGGTTTGAAATATTTGAAATCTTTTTAAATGAAAATTGAATGTAAATTGATAATTATGTCTGTATATATGTGTGGTTCAGTAGCGAACATGAGGTAAAGCCTATAGTGCTCCAGCCTGAACAGAAGGTGTCGGAGGAAAGTAAAACTACATGGAATTGCCAAGCAGTACACTGACACCTAGATTATTGACTAGAAAGAAATAATGCTGGAATTGCAGAGGCGTAGTAACCATTAAGGAGGAATATACTGGTGTAAAGTATTTCAGATGAAGCTGACAGTTGGCCTAACGCTCTGAACTCAGGTTTGTTTTGTATTGTGCTCAGTGTAGAAATAGAGTATAAATTGGTTCTGAAGTAGGAGGTACAACCTTCTTGTTTCAGGGACCGTGGTCTTAAAGTTATTGAGCAGCACTTGGTCAGAGCTTTGCTGAATCCAGAGTCGGACAGCATACTCCTTGGTCCATTTAGCTCACGGTGAGGTGTCTCCAGAGCACAGGGGAGAAATCGAGCAGAGGAGTCTTTTCCTGCCGCCATCACGAAAGATAAGCTGATGTGGCCAGCTGAGCTCAACATTATGTACCCCCATCTTAAAATGACATTGTAAAATAAAATTAAGAGGGGAATTTAATTGTTTTAATGCCAGGAACTGAGAACATCTCTACTACTAGTTCCAACAGAAACAAACTATTAAAGTCATGATGACAAATACCAACAGAGCTTGAAAAAACAAAACAAAACCAGTATTCCTCATATTACTACTACACAACTGACACACCTAGGATAATATTAATAAAATATGTCACTCCAAGATTCATATTGATAAATTCTGTACATATAACTTGTAATTAAAATTGATTGTGACTCCTGGTTCACTTTGTATTTGAATCAGGACACATATACATTAATGACAGCACTGAATACATATTGATATTTGAAAAGTTATCAGTGACTCCTTTAAGATATTCTCATAGAGTGTTATATGTATGTGAGTGTCACAGTGTTGTCATGTGTGGTGGAATAAATTAAACTGTTTATCTGTCTGTTGTTGTTGTGACTTACACTTCATCATACACATACCCTAGACATATAACGTAGTCATCACAATATTCCAGAATAATTC
Source organism: Oreohelix idahoensis (assembly GCA_024509875.1). Lineage (NCBI taxonomy): Eukaryota > Metazoa > Mollusca > Gastropoda > Stylommatophora > Oreohelicidae > Oreohelix > Oreohelix idahoensis. Next base: position 385,456 of record JAMPIV010010026.1, read on the forward strand.
TGACTGAGGTATACATATGTGGCAGCAAGTAAGGTTATCTATAATACACTACTCTTATTAGATATAGATACCTTCACAGCTGATCTCAGTCAGTACACTAAGTCCCCTATAAATATTTATAACATCCCACTTTACCACACTTGAAACTTCATTCCCCCCCAACATATACACAACTGACAAATACATTTAAAAAAAATGTAATTTACAATTCTTATCAAAATATTTTTTTTTTAAATTTTAAAAATATTAACTTTCCGTGTAATATACTGAATAATGAAATCCACCTGGACTCGTTTATCCCAAACTGATAATGTCATTTGCGGATCTATTACATTTGACTTAAATTTAAAAACAACAAAAATTAAAAATTTTAAAAAATATTTTAACACATTAACTACCGCAAGCCGCTGTCAGCGGCTCACAAAATAATCACATTTGGACCGCAAGCCGCTCAGAGCGCCAATCTAATTTTAGTAATAAAATGATTGAAAAATGTACTGAAACACTCTCTGAACTGGTTCGAGATTTTAAGTTGCCACCGGAAAACAAATTCCCAAAGCATAGTTGTTGTAGAACACTGGAAAATTGATATTATCATATTTTTCAGCGTTTTGGGTTAGTTACCAAATCGTGTAAAACTGTTTACCGTGGCAACTAGTGATAGGACTACAAAAAATGCGTGTACATCTCGTCTAACGGCTGAATAGGATAGAAACGTGTTTCAACAATTGACTGATAGATCTAGCGACGAGGACAAGAGTGAAAACGGTGTGCACATTGTGATTTTGACAGAGATGGGGGCGCAAGCAGTTATAATTGTAAAAATATTGCAAGTCCTCGGCCATCGGAGGGCTGTTAAATAGCAAAAACCTCTATTAGAGTTACAACCGGTGTTTATTGTAATAGTACATTCATTTATCTTTAAAATGACGTGTAATTCATAAAAATCTGTAAACAATTAAGAAAACTACAACTTACTTTGTGCAAACACCTACAGGATGAAAATGGGGAAAAAATTTAATTCGGCCACAGTGTGTTTTTCAATTCGGTAGTTAATGTGTTAAACACAGGCTTTTAATGCACTAAAAACCCAAAAATAATTTTTTAAGGAGTTTAGAGCTTGCAGTAAAAATGTTACATCAAATTGACAAAAAGCCTGGGGCGCATAAGCGCTCATCATATATTTTATCCATAGGTGTCTAATGAAGTATAAAGCAGAAGTTAATTTCATATAGAATCAGTGCATGTGTCTTTTTGTCAATTTGATGATAAATTTTGACTGTAAGCTATAAACTCCTTGAAAAATTATTTTTGGGTTATTAGAGCATTAAAAGCCTGTATTTAAAATTAAAAAAAAATTTTTTTAAATTTGTTTTAAAGTCTAAACACGTTTCAAATGAATGAAGGCATTTCATTGTCTTCTGCCAGCTGTGACTAACATGTGTATCTGTTAATTCTATCTGAGGTGAATGGAACAACATGATAACATATAATGTTGGATATAGAAATATAACTATCTGAAGAGAATGGTACAACATGATAGCACATAATGTTGGATATAGAAAGGTATCTCTGTCTGATGTAAATGAAACAAAATGATAACATATAATGTTAGATATAGAAAGAGAAGCTCAGCAGCCGTAGTTAAACAACAACAAGAAGCTGCACCTCTTAACATTTATCCTCATTGAGACAGCTGTTTAGGAACTTTTCAACTACATAATAATAATGTAGTCAAATTCTGATTATCCAAACCCTGGTTATTGAATCTCCAATTAACCTAATCAACAAAGCCAAGAAAAACGGGTATGGCCTGTGGATACATCCACTTGCCGAGTCAAGTTGTCTGGTCGCTAATGAAGTCCATTCCAGTCTGTTCCCAGCTGTAGTGCTGTCAGATTAGTGTAATGTTTAGGTTCATTTTCTAACCCATTCTTGTTTTCATGGACGTTACAAAATTCACAAGGTCAGTTTTAAAAAAAATATCTTGTTCTGGCAGTGGGCTACAAGGTTTAATAAACTGGTAGACAAAGGGGCGTCAGGGTAGAAAAATGCAGACAGATATGAGTGTCAGGGTGGTCACAATTTCTGACATTCAAAAGTATAGTGAATCATTTATTCAGCTAGTTTCTGTATTAGAGAGTGAGCAGAAACAAAAATGAAAAGGGCTGATGAAAAAGAAGAAAATGCAACATGCAAATCATCTTCATCACCCTTCATGCCCCTAAGGAGCACAGGTCTTCAAAAAAATACATATGCCTAGTTGTGCTTTCCTGTGCCATCAGCTCAAACTCTTTCCACATCTTCCTCATAATTTTTCAATTCTGTCGCCAGTTCTCTTCTTCATGTAATAAATGGTCTACTTCCGCTTCTTTTACCATGGGGACTCCACAACCAGGACTGCCCACAAATCAATTCAGATAACACTCGTCAACAACCAAAATGTACCAGAAATGAAAATAGCTGATCTTAACTAATTTTGGTGTGCTGAAAACGAAAATGACATTTTAAAATGTTGATTGGCTCTAGTTTTCAAGATATATGCTACTAGTTTATTTAATTACGGACAATTTATATATATGACGCAACTGTTGTGGGCGATTGCATAATTTTTTTCTAATGACCAATAAAAATGTAACTAGAAGTTGATGATGCAATCCTATCTATGATTACATCACCTTTGTGTATAAATATCTTATCTCTGATAAAATTTTGCCATTAGTTAGTGCATTTGTCCTTATCAAAAGTATCGTAGTTAGAAATGCCTATGACATGTGTGAACAGTGCTAATAATTTCTGTTATATATGTGGTGAGGTGACATTTGTATCACAAAAACGAAATATAACTAAAGTGATTTAGAAGGCGTACAGTTTGTATTTTGGCTGCAGAATAGGAGATCAAGATAAGAGCTGGGCGACACACATATGCAGCACATCTTAAACTGTGGTTGACTGGCAAAAGGCGAGCTATGCCTTTTGCAGTCCCAATGAGCTGGAGAGAGCCCACTGATCATCTCAACAACTGTTACTTTTGCATGGTCTCTCCAATTGAGAAAGGCATATCAAAGAAGAAAAAATGGACTCTGGAATATCCAAACATCCCCTCTGCAATACGTCCGGTACCATATGGCGATGACCTACCAGTTCCCAAAGTGCCAGAATCATTTTCATCTGCTTCCACTGATGAAGAAGAGGACATTGGTGGTCCTGAACCATCAACCTCAAGCGACCAAGATTTTGAGCAAACTACATCCACTAAACCACACTTAATAACCCAAGGTGAACTGAATGATCTTGTAAGAGATCTGAATTTACCGAAGAACAAGGCGGAGCTTTTGGGTTCCAGATTGCAACAGTGGAATCTCCTGGCAGAAGATGTTACAATTTCTGTGTATAGGAACTGCCAGAAGCCGCTTATTACATTCTTTTTCAAAGAGGGTAACCTTTCTGCATGCCACAACATTTCTGGTTTAATGGCAGCCCTCAAAATCAGTTACATACTGGAAGAGTGGAGGTTTTTCATTGATTCATCCAAGACGAGTCTTAAAGCTGTTTTGTTGAATAATGGTAATGTGTTACCGTCAATTCCAGTTGGTCACGCAGTTCATATGAAAGAAACTTATGAAAACATTAAGCAGCTTTTGAAGTGTATAAACTATGATCATCATCATTGGTAACTTTGCGGTGACTTAAAAGTGGTTGCTCTTTTGCTTGGACTACAGGGTGGATACACCAAGTACTGTTGCTTTCTCTGTGAGTGGGATAGCCGTGCACGAAGTGACCATTACATCAGAAGACATTGGCCAATCAGGCAGTCATTGCAGCCTGGCAGTAAGAACGTTGAGAACCCAGCATTTGTCGACACCAGCAAGATTTTGTTGCCACCCTTGCACATTAAGCTGGGTCTCATGAAAAACTTTGTCAAGGCAATGGAGAAAACAGATGAGGCTTTCAAATACCTCATCAGAAAATTTCCTAGACTGAGTGAAGCTAAAATAAGAGAGGGAGTATTTGTTGGTCCGCAAATTCGAAAACTTCTTCATGATGACGAGTTTCTTTGCGTGTTGCATGGCAAGGAAAAAGCAGCATGGCTAGCATTTAAGTCAGTGGTGGACAATTTTCTTGGAAACAACAGATCTGATAATTACAATGAAATTGTAAAAAATCTCCTTTTTAAGTATAAGAGTCTTGGCTGCAACATGTCTTTGAAAATTCATTTTCTGGATTCTCATCTGGATTTCTTTACGTCAAACTATGAAGAGGTCAGTGATGAGCATGGAAGACGATTTCACAAGGACATTGCTGCTATGGAGACAAGGTATCAAGGCAATTGGAGCCCTTCAATGCTTGCTGATTACTGTTGGACTGTGACAAGAGACACCTCATCGATTGACTACAAGAAGCAAGCAAAGAGAGCTCGAACAGCGACTGAATAATGATGGAATGGGTACAAATGTGCCTTTTTAAAACATGATATGTGAACTTTAAATAATGTTTTTATTTTTTCTATCATTTTATGTTGAAATATCAATTAATTGAGTATGTAACCACAATTTTTATAATGCTAAAGTAAAAAGACTAGCTGTTCACCCCAGAGAATTAAACAAGCATACATTATTTGTATTACTGTAATGTAAATTCATCATTTTTTTTAAAAACCAGAGCCAAATGGTGAATTTCATTATGATATTTGAAATCAACATGTCAAAATCAATAAGAAATGGTATTTTAAATTTCTGGTACAAATAACTTTTGAAAATTTGTTGACTAGTGTAATCGGAGTTCTACTTCCGTCATCTTAATCATTTCCCTTTGTGCTCACTCTGGAGCATGGTGTCAACAGAGTAGCTGGTCTGGCAGAAAGCCTGCACCAAGCAGTCACATGCTCGTGCAGCAATCATGTCTGAAGCAATATGTTTTACATGATGAGATTGCCAGCCCCACATGAAACAACATCATATTAGTCGTTTGTACGACATGTCTGAGGGCACAGTGGTCCTATTCTTTCTTTGCCTTTTCAGAGATCCCCGGAAACTACCCTGGGGCTATTCTACTGTACTTTCTTATTCATTTCCCTTCTACTGTGAGGTGTAGAGGTTTGGAAGAGAGAGCGCCAGACTATCCTATCGGCTGTCTTCCTCCTGGCCTGGTTCCATTCTAGTCCTCGGTCCTTCAAAGATTGTTTAATGTTGTCCTCACAGCGGACTTTGGGTCATCCTGGGGGTCTGGATCCCTGGCTCTTTGTTTCCCATGCTTGTCGTGGTAGCCGATCTTCTCCCATTCTGCAGACATGGCCAAACCATCTTAGTTGGGAATGTTCTACTTAGATCTGCAGGGGGTGGGATTTAAGGCTTTGATGTATCGTCTGGTTGCGGACCATGTCTCTTCTTGTTACTTCAACCACCTTCCTCAGATACCTCATTTCTGAGGTTTGGATCTGGCTTTTGTGGGTTGTAGTCATTGCCCATGACTCGCATCCATATGTAAAGACTGGGACATAGGTGGAGCGGTATACAGCCATCTTCGTTTTCTTACCAACCTCTCTCTTGCTGAGGAATCCTCGATTTATGGCCTGAAAAAGTCTCCCAGCTGCTCAATTCTACTGTACACACAAGAATAGTAATCACATACAAGCACATGTGAAGGTGGTAGTCTTGTACTTACGTGTATCGATGTTAACAATTGTTGTTGGGAAATTGCAGGTGACCTCAAATCCGTTCACACCACCAGCGCCATCGGGGTCAATAGTGTATTTACCGTTGACAACAGAAGCTTCCCCTTCTTCTCTCTTCCCACTTAACACCTTTTTCATTATAGCGCAGGTGGGGAACACCTCTGAAAGGGAGATTGACATATTTAACTAATGTCTGCTCATGATTGTGTCAGTGGGAGTCTCACTTACAGGTCCTACATAATGGCAACATCAGTTATCCTATATATAAAATCCCAGCTATTTCTGTCAGTGTATAACGCTAAGGGATGCAACTTTGGTTGAAAGTTAGACATTAATTGTATTGTTTCCCTTATATGTACTCTCCTGAACAAAGTAACACTTACCAAAGAAGAATGCGCAAATGATGGTGCCACTAACATCTCTCTTTCATACTTTGAACAAAATTATTTGGTTCCCTTATATCGGTGTATTTTTTCATTTAAAAAAGTACTTAAAAATATATTAATATTAAAGCGTGTAAAACTACATTAGTAAAATTTTACTGGAAGATGCGGAGATCCGTGATCTAAGTTGTACCAGATTAAAACAACAGAAAATCAAAGTGCTCTTCTGTCATGTTCAGACTTTTAAAATAAGATGTAAAACAAATATTTTGGTTTTTTTAAAATACTTTTGAATAAGTAAAATTGCTGTTAGGTATTGGTGCTTTTGAATTTAACTCCCGTCTTATGACAGGCTTTTACACTAGTAATTCATGTCAATTATTCATCCCCATGGAGCCACCACTGTAGCTGGGCCCCTTTACAGGAAGCTTGGGCTAAGCATTCGCATGTTCTTGCAGCAGTGGTATCTGTAGCAATTTTTTCCCATGATGAGGTTGACAGCCCCATGCACCTCATATTAGCCGCCTTGTATGACATGCCTGAGGGAGCAATATTCCTATCTTTCTTTATGTAAAAAAAAAAAAAGGCCCCCGGGAACTACATGGGGCATACACTTGTCTATAACAATAATTTTACTACTGTTGAGTTTAGAATGTTGAACTGGATACCTGTGAATCTCAAATACTGACTTTCTGCTGTTGAATACTGATTATTCAATCTCCTAGACCTGCGATAATTTTTGAGACGTATAACTGGATACTGATTTGGGTTTGATCATGAATACTGACAGGAACTATCAGTTGTGGAGATGATCCACCATCTTGACTTAGATATAAAAATACTTATGGGTGTTGTGATAGAGTTACTGTGATATATATTTCAACACGCCCCATTTCATTCTTCTATTTGAGTTTGCCCCAGTCTTCTTCTCTTTGTAACTATATGAGTTGCACAAAGTTCTTCTCTCTGTAAATATATCGAGTTTAGTCTTGTTCTGTAGGTAAATAATTGCGTTTATAATAGGGATTACCGGGGAGGTTATATTAGACTTGCACCAGTTCTTTTCGCAAAATTAATCACGATCACGTAGTCTCATTTTCTTTGTGTAAATAATCGCCGTCAGTTTATTGTATTAGGCGCTTGTATTAATTGGGGTGGGTGATAAACCTCTACCCATGTACAGAAGAACGGGCGCTTGAACGAATCAAAAGTTAAATTTGCTCACGCGGTCAGCATAACATGATTTAACATGACGTAATTGGAATGCGCGCGATCGGGATAAATGAACTCGTGAGTATGCTTTAAAATCTATTGGCGGAGGTCACCGTTGTTAATTTTTCCAGTAATTCCATTGGTTTAAGAAGGAAGCAGTTGGATGAGGAGGAGTGAAGTTAACATTATTGAGAATACAGGAAAGCGTGTATTTTACTACGGGGGTTAAATTGATAACCTTGATTGTTTATAATTTTTGGCAGTATGAATATGCTAGCGTAAATTTTATACTTTATTTATTGTGCATTTTTATTACTGTGTAGTCAGATTACAAAGAGATGAAATTTATATTTCTGATAAGGGAATAATTTTATTCCATAGAGATGTAATTAATATTACGGAGATGAATTTAATTAGTCCTAGATTTAATTTTGTATTGATCAATGAACACCAAGAGTCAGTGATAAAGTAGCCCAAAGTTTTACAGACAGGATGGGTTCTTCAAGTTTGAATTGTTGTGACACGTGGCTAGTCATGCAGAACAAAAGATCTAGTTCAGCCCATCTGGGAGTTATTAACAGACCAATGTTTACTTTGTAAAACCGGAGAGATAGATCAGAGGGGAGATTGCATGGGAGCCTGACCCTTTTGGGGCACAAATAATTATGTATCGCTGGTGCGGGAATAGAAAGGGGAGAGGTATTTATTTTAGGGGAGTTAAGTGTTTGAGATGTGTAACTTCTGACGTGTTATATAGCTGTTGTTGTTGTTTGTTCCACAGCGAGTTTTCACAGCAAATTGGGAGGGTGTAACCGGCCTTCCAATTTACAACTGAAAGTTGTTGTCTCAGGAGCCTAGTGCTCGAGCTATCGGCAGAGGTGAAGGGCACTGGTGACGAAGTAGTTACGGGAGCCAAGTACGGCTGTCACAGAAAAAAAAGCAGTTCCATTTTCAGTGAAGCATCATTCAGCCAACGGATTTCTTAAAAATCCTGAGCTCTAAGCTCATCTACACACACCAAAACAAAGGCACGTGGCCTGGTGTCATCGTTTAAAAGTTGGTCATAATAAAACCAATGGCCCTAAACCCAATGAGGGGTAACCGGGCAGGTGAAATTACGTTTTCGTCAGCAGTGAATCCTCTACATACTAAGTTAAATACCTAGTCATTATTGTCAGAAGTCATCAGCAGCAGTGGGCCGGGCAGGAGAGAGGGTCAAAATTCCTTTCCCGACCAAAACCGAGAATAATGGCTTAATGAAGACGCCACCTCAGCAGAATACGGCAGTGTCAGAGTAGTCACTGAAGCAGAAACAGAGGGGAGAGTGAGGTGTTAGATGCAGATAGAAAGTGTGTTAGGACAGCCTCTGGGTTAGCAAATGAAAAAGGTCATTTAGTGGATCAGTGCTTGTGAAGCAGTGGTTAACATTGTAGGACACCAGTTAAAGAAATTATAGAGTGTAGACCCTTAGTACATCTGCAGCCAGACTGTGGTGTTATAGTTATATTATTGTAGTAGGGAGTGGTGGCTAAAGTGAAGCCCCCACACATTTGTTGTAGTTAAACCATTAATCATTTTATTGTTCCCCAGCAGGGTGAAAGAAGGAGTGACAGTGGTCGTATAATTTGTTTGTGTTTATCAATTTAATTGGTTTTCTTGTTTTCAGGTCTTTATTTTTTTCTGTGTGATTTGAGTTTTTTTGAGTTGTTTTAATAAAACTATGTAAATGTTCACTGGATCAGTCTTTCTAATATATATAGCTAACTACACCATGCATATATAATTGTCTGTATAGTGTGTCTGTGGTCTTAGTACACCCTTATCTCCTTTTGTAAAGGTAGCCAGAGGGGGGTGAGTCTATAGCAATTCTTGAAGTCACGAGTGGCAAGGGAGAGTCAATCTCGGTTCTCATCCCTCGAAGCCAATAGGCCCGGCCCATCTGTCCACATTCACTATCATTTCTCATCTAAATCTATCTTCTCAGTCTCTCTCATATTAGGGTCTTGTCTATACACTGGACACACTCTAAACTTAAATCCACTTCATGACAGGTGTGAAGACTCCACCACACTGCCTGCCATGTGGTGTTGACTAACACATGGGTGCAGTGATGTGGCGGTAGCGAGGTCTCAAGCAAATCTGCCGGACATACACAGACTGTACAGTCTTTTTCCATCCAATGGTACATAGTGGTTTTAGCAATGAAGAAGCACAGACTGTACAGTCTTTTTTCCATCCAATGGTACACAGTGGTTTTAGCAATGAAGAAGCACAGACTGTACAGTCTTTTTTTCCATCCAATGGTACATAGTGGTTTTAGCAATGAAGAAGCACAGACTGTACAGTCTTTTTTTCCATCCAATGGTACATAGTGGTTTTAGCAATGAAGAAGCACAGACTGTACAGTCTTTTTTCCATCCAATGGTACACAGTGGTTTTAGCAATGAAGAAGCACAGACTGTACAGTCTTTTTTCCATCCAATGGTACATAGTGGTTTTAGCAATGAAGAAGCACAGACTGTACAGTTTTTTTTCCATCCAATGGTACATAGTGGTTTTAGCAATGAAGAAGCACAGACTGTACAGTCTTTTTTCCATCCAATGGTACATAGTGGTTTTAGCAATGAAGAAGCACAGACTGTACAGTCTTTTTTCCATCCAATGGTACACAGTGGTTTTAGCAATGAAGAAGCACAGACTGTACAGTCTTTTTTCCATCCAATGATACATAGTGGTTTTAGCAATGAAGAAGCACAGACTGTACAGTCTTTTTTCCATCCAATGGTACATAGTGGTTTTAGCAATGAAGAAGCACAGACTGTACAGTCTTTTTTTTCCATCCAATGGTACATAGTGGTTTTAGCAATGAAGAAGCACAGACTGTACAGTCTTTTTTCCATCCAATGGTACATAGTGGTTTTAGCAATGAAGAAGCACAGACTGTACAGTCTTTTTTCCATCCAATGGTACATAGTGGTTTTAGCAATGAAGAAGCACAGACTGTACAGTCTTTTTTCCATCCAATGGTACACAGTGGTTTTAGCAATGAAGAAGCACAGACTGTACAGTTTTTTTTCCATCCAATGGTACACAGTGGTTTTAGCAATGAAGAAGCACAGACTGTACAGTCTTTTTTCCATCCAAAGGTACACAGTGGTTTTAGCAATGAAGAAGCACAGTCTGTACAGTCTTTTTTCCATCCAATGGTACACAGTGGTTTTAGCAATGAAGAAGCACAGACTATACAGTCTTTTTTCCATCCAATGGTACATAGTGGTTTTAGCAATGAAGAAGCACAGACTGTACAGTCTTTTTTTCCATCCAATGGTACATAGTGGTTTTAGCAATGAAGAAGCACAGACTGTACAGTCTTTTTTCCATCCAATGGTACATAGTGGTTTTAGCAATGAAGAAGCACAGACTGTACAGTCTTTTTTCCATCCAATGGTACACAGTGGTTTTAGCAATGAAGAAGCACAGACTGTACAGTCTTTTTTCCATCCAATGGTACATAGTGGTTTTAGCAATGAAGAAGCACAGACTGTACAGTCTTTTTTCCATCCAATGGTACATAGTGGTTTTTGCAATGAAGAAGCACAGACTGTACAGTCTGTTTTCCATCCAATGGTACATAGTGGTTTTAGCAATGAAGAAGCACAGACTGTACAGTCTTTTTTCCATCCAATGGTACACAGTGGTTTTAGCAATGAAGAAGCACAGACTGTACAGTCTTTTTTCCATCCAATGGTACATAGTGGTTTTAGCAATGAAGAAGCACAGACTGTACAGTTTTTTTTCCATCCAATGGTACATAGTGGTTTTAGCAATGAAGAAGCACAGACTGTACAGTCTTTTTTCCATCCAATGGTACATAGTGGTTTTAGCAATGAAGAAGCACAGACTGTACAGTCTTTTTTCCATCCAATGGTACACAGTGGTTTTAGCAATGAAGAAGCACAGACTGTACAGTCTTTTTTTCCATCCAATGGTACATAGTGGTTTTAGCAATGAAGAAAGACTATACAGCACAATGGTACATAGTGGTTTTACAGTCTGTACAGTCTTTTTTCCATCCAATGGTACACAGTGGTTTTAGCAATGAAGAAGCACAGACTGTACAGTCTTTTTTCCATCCAATGGTACATAGTGGTTTTAACCAATGGTACATAGTGGTTTTAGCAATGAAGAAGCACAGACTGTACAGTCTTTTTTTCCATCCAATGGTACACAGTGGTTTTAGCAATGAAGAAGCACAGACTGTACAGTTTTTTTTTTTCCATCCAATGGTACACAGTGGTCTTTTTTTAGCAATGAAGAAGCACAGACTGTACAGTCTTTTTTCCATCCAATGGTACATAGTGGTTTTAGCAATGAAGAAGCACAGACTGTACAGTCTTTTTTCCATCCAATGGTACATAGTGGTTTTAGCAATGAAGAAGCACAGACTGTACAGTCTTTTTTTCCATCCAATGGTACATAGTGGTTTTTTGCAATGAAGAAGCACAGACTGTACAGTCTGTTTTCCATCCAATGGTACATAGTGGTTTTAGCAATGAAGAAGCACAGACTGTACAGTCTTTTTTCCATCCAATGGTACATAGTGGTTTTAGCAATGAAGAAGCACAGACTGTACAGTCTTTTTTCCATCCAATGGTACATAGTGGTTTTAGCAATGAAGAAGCACAGACTGTACAGTCTTTTTTCCATCCAATGGTACACAGTGGTTTTAGCAATGAAGAAGCACAGACTGTACAGTCTTTTTTCCATCCAATGGTACATAGTGGTTTTAGCAATGAAGAAGCACAGACTGTACAGTCTTTTTTCCATCCAATGGTACATAGTGGTTTTAGCAATGAAGAAGCACAGACTGTACAGTCTTTTTTCCATCCAATAGTACATAGTGGTTTTAGCAATGAAGAAGCACAGACTGTACAGTCTTTTTTCCATCCAATGGTACATAGTGGTTTTAGCAATGAAGAAGCACAGACTGTACAGTCTTTTTTCCATCCAATGGTACACAGTGGTTTTAGCAATGAAGAAGCACAGACTGTACAGTTTTTTTTTTCCATCCAATGGTACACAGTGGTTTTAGCAATGAAGAAGCACAGACTGTACAGTCTTTTTTCCATCCAATGGTACACAGTGGTTTTAGCAATGAAGAAGCACAGACTGTACAGTCTTTTTTCCATCCAATGGTACACAGTGGTTTTAGCAATGAAGAAGCACAGACTGTACAGTCTTTTTTCCATCCAATGGTACATAGTGGTTTTAGCAATGAAGAAGCACAGACTGTACAGTCTTTTTTCCATCCAATGGTACATAGTGGTTTTAGCAATGAAGAAGCACAGACTGTACAGTCTTTTTTCCATCCAATGGTACACAGTGGTTTTAGCAATGAAGAAGCACAGACTGTACAGTCTTTTTTCCATCCAATGGTACACAGTGGTTTTAGCAATGAAGAACCTATGTACCAGATCCTGTTAAGCTTTGCACTGTCGAATTCCTTTGTCAAGGCATGCTGCTGACTACTCTAGGAAAAGGGGAAATTCTATTCTCACTGCTCTTGATACCAGCTGGACTGGTGAAGGACAAGAACAGCCTGCTAAAGTTGCACGGATTAAATTACCTTCAGTTCTCGTGGCTTTTCGAGAATTCTATGTTTATCCGCTCTCTGCCACTCAGCAGCCACTTAACAAACATGTCGTTGGAAGTGGTGTATCCCATGATTCCCTGCATAAGGTATAAGATGATACATTAGCGATGTGATTAGGGCCTTCTTCCAACAGCCTCCAAATTGTAATTCTGCCACTTCCCTTTCATTTCTTTCTCCAGTTCTCTTTTCTGCATGTTGTGGTCTCCCTCTAACTCTCTTACCCTGGGGGTTCCAAAACAAGCTTTGTCTTGTATTGCTATCAACAGGTTTTATCAGTGTGTGTCCTATCCAACATGAGCATCTTCTTCTCATCTCTTGTTCCACTGACATTTGTCTGGTTCTCATACCTGTCAACCTGTACGAAATTTTCGTACAATGTACGGATTTTTGATACTTTTAGCAGTGTACGGCCGTACAGACTCGTTGTACGGATTTTTCTCCCCCTCCCAAAAAAAAAGAAAAAAAAAAAAAAAAAAAAAAAAAAAAAAAATTTTTTTTTTTTTTTAAATTCTAAAAATATTTTCCAACCCAACTTTTTTTAAATGTTAAATCAGAAAATATTTTCTAGCCCGGGTTTTTTTTTAACCAATTTTTTTTATTTTTAATTCCGGGAATCTCGGCGTCCGTCTTTAAACTGAGGTCTCTCCCAGCAACCAATCAAATCCTTTTATACTCAACAATTCGGCAAAAACTTTGAATTCGGCCTCAAACGCTTTCGGTTTTCAGCGTGACATGACGTATTTTTAAAGTTACCTGTTATCAACGACCACGCTTGCTTGCCACCACACTTCGAGGCCATTTTGTTTAAAAAAGCTAAGTACTTATAACTTGGTTAAATATTGCTATTGTTTTGCTTTGTTGCAATTTAATCGCTGTCTTAATCTTTCCAGTTATATCTTGCCCTTCAATATATTTCCGATAAATTGTCATAATATTTTGTTTAGGCCCTACATAACTACAAAATAAAGTTTGTTTGCGTTGAGTAGGCCTACTTTATTCCAGCGCTCGAGATTAGCTGCTTTATTTTTTAATAAAGTGGCAATCTGTTATCACTGGTCTAGGCTACCAACTCTTAAATAATAATTTTGTACATTTTTGGTGGTACGTTTTTTCTTCCTAGATTTGATATTCTGTTCATAATTTTGTTTATTTATTATTATTATTTTTTTTTTTTTGCTGTTAGCCTTTTGCTTTGTTCGTTGCATTTTTAAATCATTCTCTACTGTATGTTGTCTGATGTGTGTGTGCCTCTACTGACAGATAGTGGTCAGAACAAGAGCTTCTGTAGCTATTGGCTGGAAGTTGTTGACCAGAAAACTAGTACTGGTGCCATCCACTTCCCTAATTTGAAAGTCATCATTCAGCGACTCCTGATACTACCTCACAGCAATGCTGACTGCGTAAGATCATTTTCAATGATAAAAACAATTCTCACAGACTGCAGGAGGTCCATGAATGCGGACACACTCACTTTTATTTTACAGTGTAAGATTAACATTGATACATGCTGTGCAGACTTTAAGCCCACAAATGAAATTCTGCAAAGTGCTAAAAGTGCATGTGTTGATTATAATACAAAACACTGTGCATCGAAAGAATAGTGTACCTCATGATCAATAAGTTTTTTATATGTAAAGAACAGCATGAGACTATTAGCATGTTTTATATCACAATAATTCAAATGCTAATAGATTTGTATATGTCATTTCCCATTTTAACACTGTATTGCGTATAATTTATTAATATATTTTTTGCGTAAGGATTTTTGGGTGTTTGTAAGGATTTTTTGGGTCCGGCGTACAGATTTTTGTCTCAGTAGGTTGACAGGTATGGGTTCTAGTCATCAGTTCCATATTATTATCTTGTCATACCATCTCAATCTTTCTATTCTATGCAAACATCCATTTATGAAAGACTGTAGCTTTTTATTAGTTGTAGTTTGAAAGCATGAAAACAAAACACACACACACACACAAAAACTCAAAATAGTAAAGTGTAAAGTGATCTAAACTTACATAATGGAATAGTAAATATACCTATTTACATATCACTATTTATATTCACTCTTCAGTGCATCATTCATATTTCATTCATAACCCTCCACTCCCAAAGGAGCATAGGCCTTCAACAAACACATGCCAAGTCCTCCTGTCACGTGCCATCATCTCAAGTTCTTTCCACGTTCTCCTCATCATTTTCACCTCTGTTTCCAGCTCTCTTCTCCGTGTGCTTCTTGGTCTACCTTTGCCTCTCTTGCCCTGGGGGTTCCAGAACAAGGACTGCCTTGTAATGCTATCAACAGGTTTCCTCAGTGTGTGTCCTATCCATCGTCATAGTCTTCTTCTCATCTCTTGTTCCACTGGCACTTGTCTAGTTCTTGTCCTCAGTTCCATATTGGTAACCTTGTCATACCATTTTAATCCCTCTATTCTACGCAAGCACCCATTTATGAAAGTCTGTAGCTTTTTGGTTGTTGTCTTTGTTGTTCTCCATGTCTCAGAGCCATACAATAGGACTGACTTCACATTTGAGTTGAAGATTCTTATTTTCGTGTTGGATCCAATTTCTCTTGATCTCCATATATTTCCCAATGCAATGAAAGCTCCTCTTGCTTTTTGTATTCTTATTTTGATATCACTGTCTGTCCCTCCAACTTTGTCTATATTGCTGCCAAGATATGCGTACGATTCTACATCTTGTAGTGGTGTTTCTTCAAGTTCAACCCTGTTATCATTACCTGCATATTTTCTCATTATTTTTGTCTTTTCCCTGTGTATTTTCAGACCCAATTGCTGTGACCTCTCATCGAGTGTTTTCAATTTGTCTTGCAGCCACCCTCATACTCTTATTATCCAGAAAGTACATTACTTGCCCACCAGATCTCCACTAAGATTTGAACCTGCAGCTCTTTCACTACACAGGCTTAAGTACCTTCACTCAAGCCCCATGTGTACACTTCTCACCCAAAAGATGTGATCAAATCACTAAGATAAATTACAAAGAAGAGATTTATTTACCTGAACAGACTAGAGGTCCTATAATGACAGTCAACTCTCCACCACCTTGTATTTGTCTTTGGACTGCAGAGAAATTCAATCTTTCTATAGGAAGTTTTTCTAAGTCTTTGACAACTCCAGTATCTGACCTGAGGAAACACAGACACAGGTAAAGAGAAGAAGTCCTTGAAAAACAAACCTCGAAACAGCAGGACACAAACAGCATATGACATACAAACACCAAAACAGCAGGAAACAAGCAGTACTTGATACACAATCACTAAAACAGCAGGAAACAAGCAGCACTTGATACACAAACACTAAAACAGTAGAAACTAACAGCACTTGATACACAAACACTAAAACAGTACGTACTGTTATTGTTAATCAGAATCTACGTCACTGCACTCCGGGCAAACCCATAGGTGCTCAGTCTCCCGCGCAGCACTTGATACACACAAACTAAAACAGTAGGAAACAGGCAGCACTTGATACACACAAACTAAAACAGTAGGAAACAGGCAGCACTTGATACACACAAACTAAAACAGTAGGAAACAGGCAGCACTTGATACACACAAACTAAAACAGTAGGAAACAGGCAGCACTTGATACACACAAACTAAAACAGTAGGAAACAGGCAGCACTTGATACACACAAACTAAAACAGTAGGAAACAGGCAGCACTTGATGCACAAACACTAAGCTGTAATATACAAACAGCACTTGATGCACCAATACCAAAACTGTAAGAAACAAACAGCACATGATACACACTAACACTAAAACAATAGGAATCAAACAGCACATGACACACACTAACACTAAAACAATAGGAAACAAACAGCACATGACACACACTAAAACAATAGGAAACAAACAGCACTTGATACACACAAACATTAAAACAATAGGAACCAGCAGGAGTTGATACACACAAACACTAACACAATAGGAAACAAACAGTACGTGATATACACAAACACAAAACAACAGGAACCAGCAGGACTTGATATATACAAACACTAAAACAGTAGGAAACAAACAGCACTTGACACATACAAACCCAAAACAGTGTGCTAACATGAGGTTGTGCATGAGGCATGGGAAGTGGCTAACATGAGGTTGTGTATGAGGCATGGGAAGCCGCTAACATGAGGTTGTACACAGGGCATGAGAAGTGGCTAACATGAGGTTGTACATGGGACATGAGAAGTGGCTAACATGAGGTTGTACACGGGACATGAGAAGTGGCTAACATGAGGTTGTACATGGGGCATGGGAAGTGGCTAACATGAGGTTGTACACAGGGCATGGGGAACTGCTAACATAAGGTTGTACATGGGAAATGTACAACATGAGGTTGTAGATGGGGTATGGGAAGTGGCTAACATGAGGTTGTACATGGGAACTTCATGTAAAATAAATTCCTACAGAAACCCATCACTGCAGGAATATATACATGCTCTGATGCAGGTTTCCTCTTAGGGGATTTGCTACAGTGGTTGCTCCATAGGCAGCAAGAAAGGAAACGAGGACGAATAATGAAGTCACATCAGTGAGGACAACAGCAACACAAGACACAAACAATAAAGACACAAACAATAAAGATACAAACAATGAAGACACAAACAATAAAGACACAAACAATAAAGACACAAACAATAAAGACACAAACAATGAAGACACAAACAATGAAGACATAAACAATAAAGACACAAACAATAAAGACACAAACAATGAAGACATAAACAATAAAGACACAAACAATAAAGACACAAACCATGAAGACACAAACAATCAAGACTTAAAAAAATGAAGACTCAAATAAATGAAGACTCAATCATTGAAGACACAAACAATGCAGCCTTAAATGATACTAGAAGAATGACAGGGAGCAGAAATTTAGGCTACTCACGCTTCCTGGACTTCCCACTGACAGTTGCACTGAGTATGTTCCGGGCCACAACTGTCCAGATAATCTATCAGACGATTCTGACTGCCCCCAGCACCATTCCAGGTAATCGTGTCTGTCAAAGCCATGCAAAATTTATACTGCATTTGATGTTTTAATGATAACAAAGATATCGATAGAATGAGGTTGACGCCGATGATGATGATGATTATGATTTAGTGGCAAGATGATCAGGTTGCTAACTGTTGTACATGTGATAAGTTGTTGCCGTAAATGTCAATAAGTGAATCTGTAGTCAAACAAAATTATATGGCTGTTTCATCATCACCACCACCATCATTATCATCATCACCACCATTATCATCATCATCATGATCATTATCCTCACTATCATCATACTCACCATCACAACCACCACCACCATCATAACCCTCACCACCATTATAATCACCATCACAATCTTCAAAACCATCATAATCACCACCACCATAATCACCACCATCACTATAATCACCATCATAATCAACACCACCATCATAATCACCACCACCAGCATAACCATCACCACCATCATAATCATCATCACCATAATCACCATCACAATCCCCACCATTATAATCACCATCACCAACATCATAATCACCACATCCATAATCACCATCACCACCATCATAACCACCACCTCCATCATCATCATAACCACCACCATCATAATCACCATCACAACCATCACCATCGTAATCACCAACACCACCACCATTATCATAATAATCACCACCATCATAATCCCCACAATCACCATCATCATAATCACCATCATAATCAATACCACCATCATAATCACCATAATGATGATGATTACGATTTAGTGACAAGCTGATCAGGCTGCTAACGGTTGTTCATGTGATAAGTTGTTGCCATAGGTGTCGAAGTAGTGTATCTGTAGTCAAACAAAATTATATGGCTGCTTCATCATCATCAGCACCATTATTATCATCATCATCACCACCTTCATTATCATCATCACCACTATCATCATCACCACCACCATCACCACCATCATCATAATCACCACCACCATCATAATCACCACCACCATCATAATCACCACCACCATCATCATAACCACAATCATCATACTCACCATCACATCACCACCACCATTATAATCACCACCATCATAATCATCACCACCATAATCACCAACACTACCATCATAATCACCATCACCACCATCATAATCACCACCACCGTCTTAACCATCACCACCATTATAATCACCATCACCACCATAAAAATCATCACCACCATAATAATCACCATCACCACCATCATAACCACCACCACCATCATAATCACCACCACCAACATAATCACCACAACCATCATAACCACCACCACAATCATCATCACCACCATCATCATAATCAACACCACCATCATAATCGCACCACCACCACCATAACCACTACCACCATCATCACCACCACCATCATCATCAACCTTCAGATCCCGTAGCAGCACTTTTCATTCTCTCAATATTCTTGTATGTGAGCTAGTGGGAATGATTAGTTAGTGACACAGTGAGTGAATGGTGAAGTGAAGGTACAAGTGGATGAGTGAGTTTATGTGTGAGTGATTTAAACGAGACAGTAACTGATGAAGTTATTGTTATTGCTGATCTGAATCGACATCAATGCAATCTGGGCAAACCCACAGGTGCTCAGTCTCCCTCAGCAAATGTCAAAGGGTATGAATGCTAATTGTTCCTGTTGTGCGCTGGTTGTATACACGCTGGATGCATCATCTCATGCGTCCATCTCTGCTGGTCTAACATTTGATGCCAAATTCCAACAATCTTAGCCTTGATGAATCATCGATTGCAGTGTCATTCTCTAACAGGAAATCATTCTTTGCCCTCAGTATCTATCCCTTATCCAAATCCGATGCACCTTCTATTGGTGCTCTAGAAGCTAGTCTGTCAGCTCTTTCATTGCCGCATACCGCTGCATGACCAGGACAAAAGATCCACACCAGTTCTTGAAGATTCGAGGCTTCTATGGAGGTTTTCCATTCATGCCAGAGCCATCCATTTTGGACCTTCCGAAGCATGGATTGTGAGTCTGACACAATAACTGCCTTTGTTAATGAAGTTTCAGACAGCAATATTGAGGAAGTGATAGAGTGAATTTGTAACTCTTTCCATCCCTAGGCAGGTTTTCCAGTTTTACCCAGGCCCCAATACGGATGTATTTTTTCCCTACAAGAGATGTTTTAGAAATAGGCATTAGACATATATACTTTTACATAAACTTTAGGAAATTGGACTCTGACCAGGTATTTTAAAATTTTTGCTTCAAATTTAATCTCCTATCAAATCTGTAAGATAAAATGGCGCATCATATGGCTCATGAGTTAAGTTTGTGGGAGCGCTGGCCTCTTGCAGCAAAGGTGCCAAGTTCAAATCATGGTACCAACACAGTCTAGTCTACCTAGCTGTAAATGGGTACTTAACTCTGCTCTTTGAGTTAGGGATGGAAAAGGCAGCGAGGAAAGGAACAGGTCACACCACCTCTGACAAGGAGTTTTTACCTTCAGAGGTTGGAATGCTGAAACTTTTACAACCAATGGTGATGTCTTGTGTACAGATAGTTGATCTGCTTTTGAGTGCTTCAATCTGAGCACTGGAAGCTAGCAGGTACTTTATTTCAAAGAGTTCACTTATAATCCTTCGCTGTAGACATGAGAATTTTATATATTTGAACATTCTAGTAATCAAATGCTGAAAGCTGCCTGTTCAAACATCTTCAATTATAACCATCATGTAGCTTGGCACTGACTGCTAAAGAGTGACGAGCTCAGCAACCATAGTTTAATCAACAACAACAACGTCAACATGGTGTACACATAAATAACATGTTGAATATACCAGTAACTGAAGTCAGCAAACTGACATGGCCCATTCTAACATTTCTCATTGTAACAATGTGCTGCAGACGCATGAGAATAGACATATCGAATAAATTAGTCATCGCAGCTTGAACACTGTCTGTTCTTACACCATCAATTATAGTAACATGATACCTGGTCACACAAACATCAAATTGAATGAAGAAACTGATAGACTGGCAAAGAAGGGAGCAAAAATGCCACAAATTGACCAACCATTGAATATGTTCATAATAAAACTAATAATCATAAACAGCTGTAAAGAAGATTGGCTGAACACATGGGCACAGGCTAAAACAGGAAGAAAACTCTTCATACAACTAACAGCCCCAAATAAGGAAGATGCTATCAACCATATCGAATGAAGATATCAAACCAAAATTTTCAGACTAAGAACAGGTCACTCTAAATGGCCACAGAAACAGAATGTGTTCACAAAATATAGCAAAATGTAGACACTGCCCAAACCCGTTGCAGACAGTAGAACTCCATCTACTACAGTGCCCTGCACTCCAGGAAATGAGACAACTCCTACCACACAACCCATTCATAGACAATACTCTTTATAGCAGCCCAGAACAGCTTATATGAACTGCACAGTATGACATAATGGCATCAAGGTCACCAAGAGCTGACGGTCACTGACAGTGGATCAAAGTCAAGTCAAGTAACATGATGTACATACATAATAAATGATGAGTTCAATATAACATAACTGAAGCCAGCACATGTTCATGGCCTATTGTAACATCATCGATTATAACAACACGTTTTAAAATACATAAGAGATTTCACATTGAATATACCAGCTACTGATGCACAGTGCTATAAGTGGAAAGATAACATCAAGAGATGGACAGAAAAGAGCCTATCAGAGTGAATCATCAAGACAAGGCACAGAAGATGATGAAGATCCATTGTAGCCGACCTTTGATGAGAATTTGGCAGCTGGTGATGATGAATGCCAACAGATGCATATAGCCCATTGTAACATCTTTGGTTATAATAACGTGCTTTCGACACTTAAGAAATAACATGTTGAATATAATAGTAACTGAAACTACGATGTGTCTCATTCTAACATCTTTGATTATAGTAACGTGCTGTAGACATGTATGAGATGACATGCTGAATACTGGCACTCTCTCTGGCAAATCTCTCCACACTAGGGTAGAAGAGGAACAACTAAATAAGTAAGTAACATTGGTTATAGCAACAGGCTGTAGACATAGAAGTGCTGAATACGTTAATAGCTGATGCTGGCATATAACCTTTTTAACATCTTTATTATAGCAATATAGTCTTGACATATGGATGCAAGTCATGGGCAATGACTACAACCCACAAAAGCCAGATCCAAACCTCAGAAATGAGGTATCTGAGAAAGGTGGTTGAAGTAACAAGAAGAGACATGGTCCGCAACCAGACGATACGTCAAGGCCTAAAATCCCACCCCCTGCAGACCCAAGTAGAACAGTCCCAACTAAGATGGTTTGGCCATGTCTGCAGAATGGGAGAAGATCGGCTACCATGACAAGCATGAGAAACAAAGAGCCAGGGATCCAGACCCCCAGGACGACCCAGAGTCCGCTGGGAGGACAACATTAGACAATCTTTGAAGGACCGAGGACTAGAATGGAACCAGGCCAGGAGGAAGACTGCCA
Organism: Oreohelix idahoensis; assembly: GCA_024509875.1. NCBI lineage: Eukaryota > Metazoa > Mollusca > Gastropoda > Stylommatophora > Oreohelicidae > Oreohelix > Oreohelix idahoensis. Next base: position 407,903 of record JAMPIV010010026.1, read on the forward strand.
ATAGGATAGTCTGGCGCTCTCTCTTCCAAACCTCTACACCTCACGGTAGAAGGGGAACGACTAAGTAAGTAGTATTATAGCATGCTGACAGCTACGAGGAGCCACAGGTGAGAGCTGAATGCCAGGTTTGGACCAAAGGTGGCCGAGCTGCCCTGAAAAGGGCATGACAGCTCCTTAACCAGAGGTACTACCAATACCTGACATCCCAAACCCCCTGGGAAACGGCTTTGACAGGCCGGCTAAACTAGGTGAGGGTAGCCGACTAGTTATAAACCTTCGGTGAGTTAGGGTCTGCCTACCCATGCATGCGAAGACTGGATTCGGTAGACTGCGCGGAAGAAACCACCTGTTGGTTCAACGGGCATGACGGCGATTACCAGCAACGCGCTGTGGAGCGTAAGGAGCATGGCGAGGCACGTAGAAAGCCATGGTCATCCACTGCACCTGACTTCATCTCCAGTCGTTTTGACTTGTCTTGCCACTGGATTAAGATGGACCCAGGCGAGAGAGTGAGGTCGACGAATTGCGCAACTCTTCCTCACTTTAAACCAAATCACTGCGCAAGTCACTCTTTCATCCACTCATCCATCCACTCACAACAAGTCCTGTGGCGATGGGTGAGCGGCGAAGCGGCAGGCGTGGGTGCGCTGGCAGTCGTAGTCGCAGACCTACACACAGGCGGCTCAGGCCATATGGTCGTCTTCCACTGATCGGAGCAGCAGTGGGATTCGGCAGCCCCCTGAGTGACTGAGCAGCCCTCTTTAGGAAAGCACTGCTCACCTCCATGGCATGAGGAAGGGGCTAGAAAAGGTGCCCTAAACATTGCCTGCTCCACCATTACCTAACCAGCTTACCGCGGTTGGTGGGTACCCTACTTCAGCGGGCGACACATAAGAAAAAGAAAGGACAGATTTTTCACCCTCATTCTAGGCGCATGGAATATGCGCACTCTACTCGACAAAGACTTTAACACAAACAAATCCGAGAGGCGAACTGCCCTGATTGGGAGAGAACTGGCCAGATACAACATTGACATAGCAGCACTGAGTGAAACTCGACTTGCAGGCGAGGGCCAACTTTGCGAAAAGGGTGCAGGTTATACATTCTATTGGAGCGGAAGAGGAACTGAAGAAAGACGAGAAGCAGGGGTTGGATTTGCAATCAAAACAGCAATTATTGGCAAGCTAGCGGAGCCCCCAAAGGGAATAAATGACCGACTCATGACGGTCAAGATCCCGCTGCTTTATGGAAGGAAACATGCCACCATCATTAGCGCGTATGCACCAACTATGACAAACCAGGATGACGTCAAGGATAAGTTTTACGAAGAACTACATGCAGTCATTGCATCAGTTCCCAAAGCAGATAAGCTTATTATTCTTGGTGACTTTAATGCAAGAGTAGGCTCAGATAACATCTCCTGGAATGGCACTATCGGAAAGTACGGCGTGGGTCGCTGTAACAGCAATGGACTTCTTCTCCTCCAGACTTGCGCAGAACATAACCTCCTTGTAACCAACACCATTTTTCGACTTCCTATCCGCAACAGGACCTCCTGGATGCACCCTCGCTCGAAGCATTGGCACCTAATTGACTATGTAATTGTTAGGAAGAAGGACAGGCAAGATGTCCGGGTGACCAAGTCCATGTGTGGTGCCGAATGCTGGACTGATCATCGCCTCATTGTGTCTAAACTTAAAATTCTTATCCAACCTGCCAGGCGCCCTCAGGGAAAGAAAACTCAAAAAAGGCTGGATATTACCAAACTAAAGAAGACAAAAATTAAACAGTCATTCACTGACACCCTAGAAGACCGTCTCAAATCTATCTCGTTAGACGGCCAAAGTGCGGAAACAAATTGGACAGCCCTAAGCGAGCAGATCTACAACACTGCTACAGAGGTCCTGGGTCCCGCCATCAAGAAACAAAATGACTGGTTTGATGAGAACTCAGATGATATAAAGAAGATGTTGGCTGAGAAACACCATCTCCATAAAGCATATTTAAATGATCCAAAATCTACATCCAAGAAAGACGCTTTCAACAACATGCGTAGAATCGTCCAACATAAACTACGCCAGATGCGGGATTCATGGCTGAGTAATAAAGCAGATGAGCTCCAAGGCTTTGCTGACAGCCATGACTTGAAAAATTTTTACCATGCACTCAAAGCGGTCTATGGTCCAACATCATCAGGATCATTTCCCCTCCTTAATGCAGATGGAACCAACGGGCTGATCACCCGTTTGCCAGTCACTTCGATTACGGAAACAACAGCAAATGGATTGATTTGCCGTTGCCCTAAAGACGCCAATAGGCGTGATGGGAAACAATGGCAAAGAAAACCTATCTGCTGTTGCCCTAAGACGCCACTAGGCGTAATGGCCACTGACTGCTCTGACGGTCGGTGGCTAAGGACGGAAGAAGAAGAAGAAGAATGCAGATGGAAAAACACTAATTACAGACAAGGAAAAAATTCTCCAACGCTGGGTCGAACACTTTAATAATATTCTGAACCAGCCATCATCTATTAATGATGAAGCCATCAACCGACTGCCCCAAATTCCTATAAATGAAGCACTAGATGATATACCGACTTTGGAGGAGACTCAAAAAGCGATTCGTCAACTTTCTAGTGGAAAGGCCCCCGGCTCCGATTCAATTCCTGTTGAGGTCTATAAAGATGGCGGTACAGTTCTGATAGAGAAACTTCACATGATCTTCCAGCAAATGTGGCAGAGTGAAACCATCCCACACAATCTCAAGGATGCGTCAATTATACATCTTTATAAACGTAAAGGTAATCGCCAAGACTGTAACAATCATCGAGGCATCTCACTACTATCAATCGCTGGGAAGATATTTGCCAGAATCCTTCTTAATCACCTTACGGCTCATCTTGACAAAGGTCTTCTACCTGAAAGTCAGTGTGGATTCCGGAAAGAACGTGGAACCACCGATATGGTGTTCGCTGCAAGACAGCTTCAAGAAAAATGCCAAGAACAGCACTGTGACCTGTACACAGCTTTCATCGACTTGACAAAGGCGTTCGACACGGTCAGTAGAGAGGGTCTATGGAAGATCATGGCAAAATACGGCTGCCCAAAGAAATTTATCTCAATAGTGCAGCAGCTGCATGATGGAATGCAGGCTAGAGTTCAGGAAAACGGTGAGCTATCAGAGCCTTTCCCAGTCTCAAATGGAGTTAAACAAGGGTGTGTACTTGCACCGACTCTTTTCAGTATCATGTTTTCTGCTATGCTGACTGATGCTTTCAGAGACGGGGACACAGGAATCGACATCAGATATTGTATTGATGGAAAATTGTTTAACCTTAGGAGGCTTCACGCAAAAACCAAGGTCAAATCACACACCATCAGGGATCTTCTGTTTGCTGACGATTGTGCCCTCAGTGCTGGCTCAGAGGCTGATCTGCAGCGTAGCGTTGATAGATTCTCCGAAGCCTGCTCCAACTTTGGGCTTACCATCAACACAGGGAAAACAGAAATCATGTACCAACCAGCTCCTGGCACAATTTATAATGAGCCAGTCATCAAGGTAAATGGTGAGAAACTGAATGTTGTGAACAGGTTCACATACCTTGGTAGTACACTATCCCAGAACATCGTCATTGATGATGAGGTGAACACCAGGATCTCCAAAGCCAGCAGCACATTTGGCAGACTATACACCAACGTTTGGCATCGAAGTGGCATTAGTCTACAGACAAAGCTGAAGGTATACAGAGCTGCGGTGCTTCCAGTGCTGCTTTATGCATGTGAAACATGGACTGTATACAGGCGCCACGTAAAAAAGCTCAACCACTTCCATACAGTCTGTCTCAGGAAGATAATGAACATCAAATGGCAAGACAAGATCCCGGGGATACCGCCGTTCTTGACAGAGCTGGTATCCCTAGCATCGATACTATTCTGATGCAGTCACAGATTCGCTGGGCAGGTCATGTAGTCCGCATGCCAGACCATCGACTGCCAAAGATACTCTTTTATGGTGAGATGCAGAAGGGTAGTTGCTGCCATGGTGGCCAGAAAAAGCGCTTCAAAGACACGCTTAAGGCTTCATTAAAAACCTTTGACATAAACCCAGACACATGGGAAGCTGCTGCGCAAGACCGAACTGCCTGGCGCACATCTCTTCGTAAAGGTGCAGTGGCATGCGAATCTTCCAGAAGAGCAGCAGCGGAACAGCGGAGACAAGCTAGAAAAGATCGTGAAATAAAACCTTCACATGAAGCAAACATTCCCTGCCCACACTGTCCGAGATCCTTCCAGGCCCGCATCGGGCTCATCAGTCACCTTCGTACTCATAGACTATCCTAACATCCTAATAATTGGATGAACAGAGTGGTCTTCATCACCTGTGATGGACGAACAACAGTATTATAGCAATATGCTATAGACATGAAAGAAATAATATGTTAACACATTAACTACCGAATTGAAAAACACACTGTGGCCGAATTAAATTTTTTTCCCATTTTCATCCTGTAGGTGTTTGCACAAAGTAAGCTGTAGTTTTCGTAACAGATTTTTATGAATTACACGTCATTTTAAAGATAAATGAATGTGCTATTACATTAAACACCGGTTGTAACTCTAATAGAGGTTGTTGCTATTTAACGGCCCTCCGATGGCCGAGGACTTGCAATATTTTCACAACTATAACTGCTTGCGCCCCATCTCTATCAAAATCACTATTTCAATCAATGTGCACACCGTTTTCACTCTTGTCCTCATCGCTAGATCTATCAGTCAATTGTTGAAACACGTTTCTATCCTATTCAGCCGTTAGACGAGATGTACACGCATTTTTTGTAGTCCTATCACTAGTTGCCACGGTAAACATTTTTACACGATTTGGTTACTAACCCAAAACGCTGAAAAATATGAACATAATATCAATTTTCCAGTGTTCTACAACAACCATGCTTTGGGAATTTGTTTTCCGGTGGCAACTTAAAATCTCGAACCAGATCAGAGAGTGTTTCAGTACATTTTTCATTCGTTTTATTACTAAAATTAGAATGGCGCTCTGAGTGGCTTGCGGTCCAAATGTGATTATTTTGTGAGCCGCTGACAGCGGCTTGCAGTAGTTAATGTGTTAAATACACTAGTAACTAAAACTAGCATGTGGCCTATATCCCAATATCTTCAATTGTAGCAACGTGTTGTAGACATACAAGAAATGACACGTAGAACATACTAGTAACTGAAGCTACTATATGTCTCATTCTAACCTGTGGTTATTGAACATGCTCTAGACAAACAGAAATGACATGTTGAAAATACTAGTAACTGAAGCTACCACGTCTCATTCTAACATCTCTCATTACAGAACGTGATGTAGACACATAAGTAATGACATATAGAACATACTATTAACTGAAGCTACCACATGTCTCATTCTAACATCTCTCATTATAGAACGTGATGTTAACACATAAGTAATGACACGTAGAACATACTAGTAACTGAAGCTACCACATGTCTCATTCTAACATCTCTCATTATAGAACATGATGTAGACACATAAGTAATGACAAGTAGAATATACTATAACTGAAGCTACCACATTTCTCATTCTAACATCTCATTATAGCAACATGCTGTAGACCCATGAGAAATCATCAGCATCATTTTCCTTTGCACTTCATGCATAAGGAGCATTGAGCCATCACTACAGCTGCAACCCTTCATATGCTCCTGCAGCAGTGGTTTCTGTGTACATCTGTTGTACATGATGAGGTTGCCAGCCTTAGGCAGAACCTCACATTAGTCAACTTGCATGACATGACTGAGGGTGCAGTCATCCCATCCCAATCTAGTAACAGATCCAGTGAAAAATGATCTAAAAGGTGACCGAAAAGTCACAATCTTTTTTTAAATTTGTATATCCACACTTGTATCCATTGGATATACATAAAACAAATTTCAAAACAAGGGGCAGTAACTGCCATTTGCTAAGAAGTTTTTCTTTCTTTCTAAATACAAAATAAATAAAAATAAAATTTAAAATGGCTAATCAACTGACGTGACAAGAGACAACAAAACTTGCTGCCCACTATGAAATTATACTTTTCAACAAACCTGATCTCAAGCCGAGCTGTATCGTTAATGTGACATAGCATCTTATGTACTGAAATGGCAGATAACTCTCTTTACTGTAATGTTTTGCTTCAGAAGAATGTCCGATTGACAGTGGTTAGAGCGCTGGTCTCTCGTGGCAAAGGTGCCGGGTTCAAAACAAGGTATCGACAGGCTTCAGTCTACCCAGCTGTAAATGGGTACCTGACTTTGCCCTTGAGTTAGGGGAAGAAAAGGCAGAGAGGACGGGATCTGGTCACTGTCACAGGTGGCTAGAACTGTCTGATAGGCTGGTCTATTTTCTTTCTATTTCTCGTCACAGCCCACTTTTCTGTCATTTCTGATTTTTATAGCTTATATTCGCTCTTGAATTCTGCCAATCTCGTAGAGCCAATCGAGAGAGCAGATGATCTATCTAGAAATGGCAATAAAATGGAACAATTCAGCCACCCATTGCCCTATCGAGAAGCTAAACACCATCATCCACAACAAGTACAAAAACCAGTGGAAGGAGGAAGGTGATACATACAGCAGAGATGACCCAATCTACCAACTTAACAGCCCATCATATTCCGCCTGAGAACTAGACACTGCAGATTACTGGGCCATCTCTATCACATCAGGATATCTCATACAAATGAATGTCCACGTGGAACTGGAATCCAGACCCCCGAACACATTCTCCAAAACAGCCCAACCCATGATGACCCATGACGTCTGACCTGGCCAGGGGGTGCTGAGCTCAAGCAGAAGCTATAGGGCTGCCGCGCTGACCTGGAAAAGACTGTGGACTTCGTCCTGCGACAGGCCTGCAGATTTAGCATGACTAAAAACTGAATGCAGAAGAAGACGAAGATAATAAAATAAAAGATATGAACTTCACAAAACGTCAGAAGACAAACTACATACCAGTTTTTCTTCCCTGTGGTGGATAATGGTTTGACCCATAGGTGGACTTGGCAGAAACAGACACTGCACATGGAAAGGGGGACTTTCACCTGCAAACCAGTGATACCGTTATCTGTGGTGTTGATATCATGATACTTGAAGCAAGCAACAACAATTATACCATTACCATACAAGTAGGAAAAACATTTACACCATCGCTACATCAACAACAAATAAAAACATTGAGCAATCATAACATCCTTACTTACTTAGTTCTTCCCCTTCTACCGTGAGGTGTAGAGGTACAATCATAACATCCACAAGAATTAACTTTTATATCACTACAACTTCCACAGTAATTAACAACATTTACATCATCATAGCTTCCACAAACAATTTACAACATAACCTACACTTGAATTTGCAACATTTACATCATAACTTACCCATGAATTAACAACATTTATATCATTATAACTTCCACAAGAATTAACAACATTTATATTATAACTTCCACAAGAATTAACAACTTTTATATCATAACTACCACAAGAATTAACAACATTTATATCATCATAACTTCCACAAGAATTAACAACATTTATATCATAACTTCCACAAGAATTAACAACATTTACATGATAACTTCCACAATAATTAACATTTACATCATAACTTCCATAAGAATTAACAACATTTACATCATAACGTCCACAAGAATTAGCAACATTTACATGAACAAAACTCTCATAAGAATTAACAACATTTACTTCACATAACTCAACAATAATTAACATCATTTACATCAACACAACTCCCACAACAATTAACAACATTTACATCAACATGGCCCACACAAATTAACACCAACTACATAAGTACAACTTCCACAAGAATTAACAACTACTACATAAGAACAACTTCCACAAGAATTAACAACATTGACATCATCACAACATCCATAAGAATTAACAACATTTACATCAACAAAACTCCCACAAGAATTAACAACATTTACATCATAACATCCACAAGAATTAACAACATCTACATAAGTACAACTTCCACAAGAATGAACAACATCTACATAAGTATACATTCTACAAGAATTAACAACATCTACATAAGTACAAATTCCACAAGAATTAACAACATCTACATAAGTATACATTCTACAAGAATTAACAATATTTACATATCTTAACTTCCCCATCAACATTTACATTATACAACTCCCACAAGAATTAACATTTACATCATTCTAATTTCCACAAAGGTTATACATCATTTACATTATCACAACTGCAACAAGAATAACCAAAATTTACGTCATAACTTACACAAGAATTTACAACATTTAACATCATCACAACTTCCAAAAAAGTAGCTACATCATGCACACAATCATAACTTTAACAAGAAGCAACATCCTTTACATCATCACAACTTCAAAACAAAGTAACATTTACATCATCACAACTTCCAAAAGAGTTAATAACATTTACATCATCACAACTTCAACACAAAGTAACATTTACATCATCACAACTTCAACACAAAGTAACATTTACATCATTACAACTTCAACACAAAGTAACATTTACATTACAACAACTTCAACACAAAGTAACATTTACATCATCACAACTTCAACACAAAGTAACATTTACATCATTACAACTTCAATACACAGTAACATTTACATCATTATAACTGCAATAAAAAGTAAAATTTACATCATCACAACTTCAACATAAAGTAACATTTACATCATCACAACTTCAACATAAAGTAACATTTACATCATCACAACTTCAATATAAAGTAACATTTACATCATCACATCTTCAACATAAAGTAACATTTACATCATCACAACTTCAACACAAAGTAACATTTACATCATCACAACTTCAACATAAAGTAACATTTACATCATCACAACTTCAACACAAAGTAACATTTACATCATCACAACTTCAACACAAAGTAACATTTACATCATCACAACTTCAACACAAAGTAACATTTACATCACCTTAACTTCAACAAAGTAACATTTACATCATCACAGCTTCAAAATAAAGTAACATTTACATCATCACAACTTCAATACAAAGTAACATTTACAACATCACAACTTCATTACAAAGTAACATTAACAACATCACAACTTCAATACAGAGTAACATTTACATCATCACAACTTCAACAAGAGTTAAGTATTTCTTCCTTATCCATATCAAATGTCCCCACTGTGGCGAGATTGATAAATTTAGATGATAGTATCAAGTAGTTGCTTGATCTAGATAAATAATAGTTAGTCCAGACTCGGGAAAGAGAACTGGTGAACTATAGGTAGGGATGGCACAAGATAAAGTCCGGTAGTCAACCTCACAGTTCAGATGATATAGAAATAAAGAACAGGCAGGCAATTCAGCCTCTCGCTAGACCTATCCTATGCCTCTAGGGAATGTGAATGTAGCTCAAATTTAATCCCTACCACTGAAAATTGCTTTAACACAAAATACACTGAAATTAATTCAATAACTTTAAATCTTAAAAATTAATCAGATTGTTTTAATGATTAATAATTTAAATAGTAAAAAAATGTTTGTGTCAAATATACGTATATGTTACATACAAGACTTCACAAAATAATACATTATTGTTATTGTTAATCAGAATCGACCTCATTGCACACAGGGCAAACTCATAAGTGCCCAGTCTCCCTCAGCAAATGTCAAAGAGTATGAATGCTAATGGGAGCCACGGTAGCGTAGTGGTTAGTGCACTGGCTTCCTAGCTCAGTGGTCTATGGTTCGATCCCCAGAGGAGGTGGGATTTGTTTAGGCCGCAAACGGCTCCTGGGTAGACCCAGCCCCAAATGGGTACCAGAGCAACTCTGGAAAGGTTAAGGTGGCCAGCGTGATGCTGACCACATCACCCCTAGTGTGCCGACGGTCAAGAAAATATGGGCCTAACACCATATTCCCAATATGCCTCAATGGGCGTATAACGGGATCCTTTACCTTTACTTATGAATGCTAATTGTACCTGTAGCACATTGGTTGTACATACGACGGTTGAATCCTCTCTCACGTCCATCTCTGCTAGTCCCAAGTTTGATAATTCATCAACTTGAGGTAATGTCTATTCTAGTCCTTATCATCATCTTACAGTGTTAATATTTGGTTGAGGTGGGCTGGGTGGTAATTCCTTGAGATATACACTTAACTGTAGATAAAGCTCCTGGTCCTCGTAGACACAATGCTGAGGCCGGATAGCAGTGATGGGTCACTAGTTCTGAGTTATGTACAGTTTGTGGTGAATATGGCTCCTGGTCTAAAGACATAATGCTGCGGCCAGGTAGCAGTGGTGGTCCACGGATTTGAATATGTTTCACTCCTGGTTCTAAGACACAATGCTGAGGCCAGGTATTATCTCGTGGTACATTCACAGATAGAAACCCTCAGTTTGACAACCACGATGCTGACTGGAATAGTTTTAGAAGTTACTTGCACTCAATGGCAGAATTCTTCTAGTTAGCACTTGTAGAGGCTTTGATGCGAATATGGATCTTGCTCTCATATAATGTCGACTGTTGTTTGAGCATGTGTGTGTGTCATTTGAATTTCCCCACGTCTTTATATAGTAGCTGAGTGGGAAACTCGGAGAGCATGCTGGGTAACTTAACTGTGACTTTTACTTGATTTACTGCATACATGAGGATCCTGCAATGGATAAATGACAGGTGATGGGAGCTGGGATGTGGTTCTGTGAAGGACATGACAATTCCTTGCAAGAGCCCAGAACCACATCACGCAGTATTTTAGCCCTGCATATTTGTAGAGCCCCCACGTATGTTGTGGAATACACAGTTTACTGCTCCTAGTTCTTTCTCCCTGCTACCTTAAAACCAGATTTAAGGATTCTTTAAATGCATGCCAAACCAGGATGGAATGCCCAGAAAAGAAACTGGACCTAGTGACTCTTAACTCAGCAAGTTGCAAAATGGCAGAAAAGCCACAGGATAACCCTAGGTCTACATTGTAGATTAGGGGTCAGCAACTGGTTGTGATCACCAAGGCATCCTTTGGCAGATCTCTAGGTGACAGAGGGAGGACAAAAAAGAATTTTCAACCTAGGTAAATTTCAGACTAGCTCTTTCCCCCACCGGCACTTAAAAGTGCAGTGTTTCTCATGTTTAAAGATACTTCCACCGCATTCTCAATGAAAACCCGCAAGTTAGCTTGATTAAATTTCACTGTATAAGAATGACAGCTATCTTATCTTTGAATGGAAGTTAACATTCGGCGAAACATTTAGTTTTATTTCTCCACAGCTCTGCTGATAGGATTACAGGAAGCAAACCCTGCGACAGAGAAACAAAGTGACTTATATGCTGGACTTATTCCAGTTAATTTAAAACCTGAAAACATACATAAATTTATCAAGGTCAATCTTTAGAGCCGCCGTGGTGCAGTAGTTAGTGCACTGGATTCCTACCTCGGTGGTCCATGGTTCGATCCCCAGTTGAGGTGGGATTTTTTAGACCGCAAACGACTCTGGGGTCAACCCAGCCACATGAACTGGGTACCAGAGCAACTCTGGGAAGGCTAACACGGCCGGCATGATGTTCAAAACATCACCCCTAGTGTGCCGATGGTCAAGAAAATATGGGCCTAACACCCATATTCCCAATATGCCACAATTGGTGTGTAACGGGATCCTTTACCTTTACTCAATCTTTAGACAGCTCACTGTTCCTAAAGTAGATCTCAGCAATAAGCTCAGCAGCCTTAGTTCAACCACAACAAAAACAAAAGGGAATTACAGCACTTGTATCTCACCTGTACCATCAGGATCAATCAGATAAGTGTGGTTTTCCCTGGCTCCAACTGCTCGATGTTGCTCACAATTGGGTTTGATACCTTTAGAATAACAAAAACAAATTTTTTTCCTTTGAGGGATCACAATAGGGGCAGGCAACCTCATCATGTAAAACAAAATGCTACAGGAACCACTGCTACAAGCACACGGGGGCTTTGATGCTGACTTCCTGCAAGGGGGCCAGTGACAATGGTGGCTCCATCTGGCGCAGGCTGTGAAAATGTAACTTAATCATTCTTCTTCTTCGTACACTCTCAGACGTTCACTTGAATGTTGTCAAAGAAAGCAGTAGTCAGTTTGAGGCTATTTGAATCTCTACGGGATGTAGGATAAAGAGAGAGGGATAGTACCTCACGGTGAGAGACAGCCATGTCCTTTTTAGGATAGTCAGGATCCTATTTGGTTCTCCTCTCATTGTCTAGCTCATGTTTGGCTCCTAGAATACCGCTTGTGTACGGCGGTGGCCACATCCCGGGCAACAGTCTTGGCTGACTGGCTAAACTACATGGGTGGAGTAGGAGCAATCTTACTCAAGGGAATGTCCATCCCTAGTACACAAAGACTGAGACGGTGAGTGAGGCGGAGGAATCTGAGAAGATCAACGGCTCGCAAAGCAAAACAGCAAAGTGTGTGGCGCACTAGAGGCATGTCGGACATAGAAAAAGACAATGGCTAGCCACCGTGGAAGAGATTGGGGCCTTACCACGTACTTCCTACAGAAAGTAATGGGATCACAACAACAAGATAAGAACCGATATGTAGAGAACTCTCTGTCCCCTGGGGAAGAATCTACTGTACAAATTAACAGGGAAGAGGCAACTCCTCTAATGAGTAAGGAAGTACATAATGACGAGTGTTCCTTAAATTCTGTTGAAAGGGAGCATTCTGAGAAAGACCACCTAAAAACTAGTAGGAGAAGCCTAAAAATAGGAACATGGAATGTTAGAACTCTAAACGGAGAAGGAAAGCTGGACAATCTTATATTAGAGGCAACCGACATGAAACTCGATATACTGGGAGTTGCAGAGGCAAGACTTTTGGATACAGGCTACATAACAAGAGACCAGTACACGCTTATACACTCAGGAGGAGAAAAACACGAAAGAGGGGTAGGAATGTTGATAAAGAAGGAGTTAGAAAAATACGTATGTGGATACTGGACACACAATGACAGAATGATGTTACTAAAGATGAGAGCAAAGCCATTCGACATATCAATCTTACAAACTTATGCACCAACTAAAGATTACAGCGAGGAAGAAATAGAAGAATACTATGAAGAGCTACAACACACACTTAAACCAGTCAAATCTACAGATGTGTTGATAGTAATGGGTGATATGAATGCAAAAGTAGGAAAAGGAAAATACAAGAAAATAGTAGGACAGTATGGATTAGGGACAAGAAATGATAGAGGAGACAGACTTATCCAGTTCTGTGAAGAAAACCAGCTGGTCATATGTAACACCTTTTTTGAACATCACCCAAGGAAATTATACACATGGAAAAGCCCAGGAGATGTAACACGTAATCAAATCGACTATATCATGATAAAACATAGATTTAAGAACAGTGTCACAAGTGCAAAGACACATCCTGGCGCCGACATAAATTCAGATCACAATCCAGTTGTCATCAAAGTAAATATAAAGCTGAAAAGAGCAGGAAACAGAAGACAGGAGGAACCCCAGATAGAAATATCAGCGCTGAAACAACCAGATATAAAACAGAAATATTTAATCGACGTCAAAAATAAATACCAACAGTTATTGACAGAAAGCATGGAGCAGTATAGAAGAGAAAACCCAGAAGAAAAAGCAACCGCAAAATGGGAATGCTTAAAAACAAGCATACAATCAGCAAATGCAAATTTACCTAAAAAGGAGTCTAAGAAAAATCAAATTTGGATGACAGATGACATCTTGAATAAAATGGCAGAAAGAAAGAAAAAAAACACTCCAGAATATAAAACAATAGACAATGACATACGTACTATGTGTAGAGAAGCAAAAGAACGGTGGATAGAAACAAAATGTAAGGAAATAGAAGACTTGGAAGCGAAGCACAAGAGATATGCATGAAGAAATAAAGAAATTATCAAATCGGTCTCGGTTTGCACAAGGAGGAAGCTGTATCAAGAACAAAAATGGTGTAATATTACTTGATGAGAAAGACATATCAAACAGATGGGCAGAATACGTAAAAGAACTATTCGAGGACAACAGAGGTAAAAAACCATCACCAGATTCTAATGAAGGCCCAAACATTCTCAGATCAGAAGTAGAGAATGCCATTCATATGACACAAAAAGGAAGATCAGCAGGCATGGATAACATAAACATTGAAATGATAGAAGCTCTGGAGAGCTTTGGTATAGATACAATCACAGAAATATGCAATGATATATACAATACAGGATATTTACCACACGACATGAAGACATCAGTTTTTATAACATTGCCCAAAAAACCAAATGCAACAGAATGTTCAGACTTCAGAACAATCAGCCTGATGAGTCATGCAATTAAGATACTGCTCAAAATCATACAGGAAAGAATAAAAAGTAAAGTAGACAGCGAAATCCAAGAAGAACAGTTTGGTTTTAGACGGAACAGTGGAACAAGAGAGGCCTAAGAAGATTAGCAGAAAAATATACAGAGGTCCAAAAAAGTATGTATATGTGCTTCATTGACTATAAGAAGGCTTTTGACAGAATCCATCATGAGAAAATAATTGAATGCCTCAAATACATAGGTATTGATGGAAAAGATATAAGAATACTCAGTAACCTTTATTGGGAGCAAACTGCCACAGTAAGATCGGGAAGGAATTATTCACCATACATAGACATAAAAAGAGGTGTCAGACAAGGTTGTGTGCTGTCCCCCTGCCTATTTAATTTATACACCGAAAAAATTTCAAACAGATACAGGAAATACCAGGACTGAACATCAGTGGAAGATCAATAAACAACCTTAGATATGCAGATGATACCGTGTTGTTAGCTGAAAGCGAACAGGAGTTACAAGAACTAGTGAAGCAAGTGAACAGTATAAGTCATGAATATGGACTCGACATTAATATTGAGAAAACTAAAACTATGATAATTAGCAAAACAGACGATAAACCCACATTAAAGATAAGCGTAAATGGGAAAATCCTGGAACAAGTCAAGAGCTACGTATATCTTGGTCATATAATAACAGAAGATGGCAGATGTGAAACAGAAATCAAGAAGAGAATAGGAATGGCCAAAGCTACATTCAACAACATGAAACATATACTGACATCCAAACAGTTATCTCATAAATTAAAACTGAGAATCATAAAGTGTTATATATATTCTGCATTTCTGTATGGTGCAGAAACATGGACGATGAATAAGCATTTGGAAGAAAGAATTGAGGCTCTTGAAATGTGGATATATAGAAGAATGGGGCGTATCTCATGGAAAGAGATGAAAACAAATAAGGAGGTCCTAGAAAATCTAGGTATGAAAAGAGAACTAATGAGAGAGGTCAAAGTTCGGCAGCTAAAATACTTTGGCCACATAAAAAGGCATAACACCTTGCAGAAGACCATAACAGAAGGTAGAGTTGAAGGCAAACGTGCAAGGGGAAGACAGCGCTATAAGTGGGAAGATAACATCAAGAGATGGACGGGAAAGAGTCTAACAGAGTGTACCACCAAGACAAGAGACAGAAGACGTTGGAGATCCATTACAGCCAACCTTCGTTGTGGAGATGGCAACTGATGATGATGATGAATCTCTGCAGAGCTTTTCCATGAATGGTACTTGTGTCGGCCATATGCGCTTTCTCTGTTCCGCATATGTTGGGCAACTTTGAAGCAAATGTTCAGCAGTCATTTTATCAGTGCCACAGTTACACTGATCGGTAGTTCCTATCTTTAGCTTGTTGAATAGATAGTATCTCAATCTGTTGTGGCCAGTGTGGAGTCTGAAGATTACCACTTGTTCTCTTCTGTTGAGCTGGTAGTATGCATAATTTTGTGCGTGACCTGGATGCTCTACATCCCATTTGTTTCTGTATCTGATTCTGATAAAGCTCTTTGCCTCCTCGAAAGTTATGCTTGCATCAGGCCAAGGTAGATTTCCACCTTCCTGTGCCAATCTGTCAGCCTCTTCATTGCCGGTGATGTTACAATGAGATGGGATCCATTGGATCACAACACTTTTGAATCATTGACATAGTTTGTGGAGCACTATTCTGAGGTCATACTTAATCAATCAATAAGGTACAAGTGGAGACAGTTTCTTGCTGCCTACAAGATGCCACTAGGAGTGATGGTCACTGATTGCTTTGTCAGTCAGCGACCAAGGACCAAAGAAGAAAAACAAAGAAGGTACAAAAAGAAAATTATAGACACTATAAAGTGTAGCTTATGGGGGGTCTCTGAAGAGACAAAGAGGGAATAAGGCTAACACACTCTTTGGCACGTCATATTATGAGGTTTTACATGGGGCTGACAACCTCATAATGTAAAAAAATATGCCACAAAAACCACCTCCGCAAGAGCATGCAATTGCTTTGTGCAAGCTTCCTACTGGACCAGCTGAAGTCTATAAGGGGCTTCATAAGGGGCGCAATGAAAAATGATTGATGATGATGATGGTGGTGATGATGATAGTGATGATGGTGATAGTGATGATGGTGGTGATGATGATGATGATAGCGATGATGTTGATGATGATGGAGGTGATGACGATGGTGATGATGATGGTGATGACGGTCATGATAGTGATGATGGTCATCATGATGATGATGACGGTGATGATATGAAAATGATGATCATGAAGATGATGTTGATGATGATGGTAGATGATAGAATGATGATGATGACGAGTGAGGAGATCTAACAAGCAGGCATTTATTTCACAGAGTGCAGATCACTGATTTCTGCAGAAGATACTGTTAGCAACTACTCCCCAGATTTTCTGCAACATCTGTTGAGTGATTCCATTGCCTGTTGTGAGCTGATCATCAATAGCATATTTTCCTTAATGAGTGTCCGTCACAAATTCTTTTCCTTTTATACATCTCTTCATGGAATAAATCAAATGTCAATCAATCAATCAATACCCTTTAGCTCCCCAAGGAGCATAGGCCTTCAACAAACACATGCCAAGTCTTCCTGTCCTGTGCCATCCGCTCAAGTTCTTTCCATGTTTTCCTCATCATTTTTACTTCTGTCTCCAGTTCTCTTCTCCATGTGTTTCTTGGTCTACCTCTGCCTCTCTTACCCTGGAGTTGTCTGGTAATTCTATCAACAGGTTTCCTCCATGTGTGTTCTATCCATCTCCGTCGTCTTCTTCTCATGAGCCGTTTTAGTCAACAACAAATTACCCTATAAAAAGTACAATTTACAGGAAAATTCTTACCAAACTGCTTCTGGCTACATCGAAGACTTCCAATGATATATATGGCAATTCGGTTGTCTCCGACTTCTGCAGACACTGCGACCACAGGGAGATAATTCTTGTCAATGATGGGACCAAAATCTTTTCTTTCTTTGCCATCCACAATGTCACAGTTACATCTGACCTGTGGGTCTTCGCACGACTGTGTCGCACCACATCCACAAGAGTTTTCTACGCCATGACCCCCGGGGTAGTAAGGCAGGCGCAGGTTCTGATTAGTCACATTAATGTATGCACCAGTTGTCAGCCTGGAGTTCTGTGGGTCGGAAAGGTAAAAGTGAAGGTCCTCCTATAATAGACACTGCTATAGGGGGGCGTGTAGTGTTACTGACTTCATCATACTCGGTCCAGCTTTTTTTTTAATGAGGTGGGGTGACCAGTTCCCTTCCTCGCTGCCTTTGCTTACCCAAACTCAAGAGCAAAGTCAGGTACCCATTTACAGCTGGGTAGACTTCTAGAGTGATGCTACCAGATTTTGATCCCAGAACCTGGTAGCTTCACCATTAGAGAAAAGTGCTTTAACCACTCAACCAGTAAGACACTGTTCCCCATGGAGCATAGGCTTTCAACAAACTTATGCCAAGTCCCCCCTGTCCCGTGCCGTCTGCTCAAGGTCTTTCTTCCATGTCTTCTTCATCCCCTTCATGCCTGTCTCCAGTTCTCTTCTCCATGTCTTCCTTGGTCTTTCTCTACCTCTCTTGCCTTGGGGTTTCCAGAACAAGGACTGCCTGGTTATGCTATCAACAGGTTTCCTCTACGTGTGTCCCCCAGCAACTTCTTCTGATCCCTTGTTCCACTGGCACTTGTCTCATTCTTGTCATTAGTTCCACATTAGTGCACCCTGTCATATCATTTCAATCCTTCAATTCTACACAAGCCTCCATTTATGAAAGTCTGTAACTTTTTGGTTGTAGTTTTTGCTGGTCTCCATGTTTTGGAGCCATACAATAGGACTGACTTAACATTTGAATTGAGGATTCAGATTTTTGTGTTGGACTCGATTTCTTTTGATCTCCATGTATTTGCCAATGCAATGAATGCTCTAGCCTTTTGTATTCTTATTTTGAAATCATTGTCTGTCCCTCCCAATATGTCTATATTGCGGCCAAGGTATATGGATGATCCTACATCTTGTTGTGGTCTTCATGTGCAACAGTTATTGTTTCCTGCATTTATTCTCATTATCTTTGTTACTCTCATAAGATTATGAGAATAACATTATGTGGGTACAATTCAGAATTATCCAGTTTGGGTACAATACAGAATTATCCAGTGTGGGTACAATTTAGAATTATCCAGTGTGGGTACAATTTAGAATTATCAAGTGTGGGTACAATTTAGAATTATCCAATGTGGGTACAATTTAGAATTATCCAATTTGGGTACAATTTAGAATTATCCAGTGTGGGTGCAATTTATAATTATCCAGTTTGGGTACAATTTAGATTGATCCAGTGTGGGTACAATTTAGAATTATCCAGTGTGGGTACAATTTAGAATTATCCAGTTTGGGTACAATTTAGAAATATCCAGTGTGGGTACAATTTAGAATTATCCTGTTTGGGTACAATTCAGAATTATCCAGTTTGGGTACAATTTAGAATTATTCAGTTTCGGTACAATTTAGAATTATTCAGTTTGGGTACAATTTAGAATTATCCAGTGTGGGTACAATTTAACATTATCAAGCTCTCCTAGCCATTGTTAAAAAAAGCACCTTATATACCTCTGATTTCATTAAAGTCTGAAATATTTGTTTGGAGAAAATGTCAAACTTAAATACAGTATTCTTCTTCAAGTACCATGCCTAGTGGTGTAGGAAAAGTTTGATTTTTCTTTAATTCTCAGTAACAAAATAAAACAATTTTAATCTAAAATTGTTACTGATGTTGCAACATCACTGACATTATTTATTTGTCCCTGTTGTAAGCTGTGTACATTCATTGAAGATTTTGGGTTTCCTCGATAGAAGGTTCGTTCAATTATCATTGGGCAGGCGTTATAAAAGAAGTAAAATGTGTTGTGAAGGATGAGTTCAGAGAAAAAAGTGTGACGTCTACGACAGACAAAACACTGGTCGGGCTGGTGGATGGACAAGGTGTCCATTTTATCTGTACTTCATTCATAGTGTTCAAGATTGTGAAATCCCAAGGCAGGTTGGCCTCTCAGGTATCAGTGGGATAATATAATTAGTCAAATTTCAGGCAGAGATAATGTAACTGCTGTTTATTTTATTCTTTTAAATGTTTTAATTTTTATAATGTACGCCCGCCATTACTCGAGGCGAGAATCTCCAGTTAGTATATCTAACCTGAGACTGATTTTTACATGAGTATCCCTTTTTTCCCTGTACACTGACAGGTGTCCACTCACCATTCAGGTAGATACTTGCCGTCTTCGGAGGGTACCCATTAGAGCTGGGTCGGCTCAGGAGCCGTTACTCCCTGGTCGACGACACTTCTTCAAATGTCTTCGCCAGGGCTCAAATTAATCCAGTCCAAGTCCCGGATGACGACACTATTCAAATGTCCTCACCCGAGCTTGAACCTGGATCACCCGATCGCCAGCGCAGTGTGGTAACTATTACACCAGTGCGGCTCCCAAAACTGCTGTTTATGAAACCATCCCCGATAATGGAAATATGCGCAGTACAAGTGATTTGGGTCACGAAAGAAGATACCAGACACACGATGCCGGAAGTGATGCCTGAATGCTCAGAGAACATTTTTACCGTTTCATTCCCTGGTTTAGGGAGTCAAATTATCTACTAGTTGTTAACTAAAGAACCAAACAAGTGCCAGTGGAACAAGAGATGAGAAGAAGACGCTGGTGATGGATAGGACACACACTGAGGAAACTTGCTGATAGCATTACAGGGCAGTCCTTGTTCTGGAATCCACAGGGAAAGAGAGGCAGAGGTAGACCAAAAAACACACGGAGAAGAGAACTAGATACAGAGGTGAAAATGATGAGGAAAACATAGAAAGAACTTGAGCGGATGGCACAGGACAGGAAGACTTGGCATGTGTTTGTTGAAGGCCTATGCTCCCTGGGGAGTTAAAAGGTATTGGCTGTTAACTTAAAAGTCAGGGAGGAGGGGAATGGTTAAGGTACCTGCATCTCACAACATAACATTAACTCTTTGATTCAGTAATTAGTAATTATTTTCCCCTCTGCACCAAAATTATTTTTTGAAGAATTCTAAATAATGAAGTGTATCATCTTCTATTGTAAATTGTATGTAAATCTTTTCTGCGAACATGCACATATTATATATCAAACGGCAGGGAAATGGATAAAGAGTTAAAATATACAGTGTCTTTAGTAGTATTAACTTAAGTACATTTGGTATTCATAAAAAACATGCTGCATGTAAAGTGAAAACAATATCTAAAAAGTTCACAGTACAATATGACTTATGAAAGATAATTTATTACTGCAGACAATAAAATTTTCTGTTTAGTCTTAAAACATCAAGGTATTCCATTTACGAAGTAATAAAACATTGAATATGGTAATATTTAGTACATTTAGTGGTATTCAAACTATGTTTACTATGGTCCCTTATAAAAATCACTAAATATATAGAATAGCGCATTAATTAATTTTCAAACAAAACAATTACAATAAAATCATATAAAAACCTTGGAACCAGACCAGAGGGAAGACAGCCGATAGGATAATATGGTGCTCCCTCCTCCAAACCTCTACAACCCACAGTAGAAGAGGGATAACTAAGTACGTAAAAACCTTTTACACTTGTTTCAGGTTTTAACAATGTCTTTAGCTTTATCTTCTACCGAGAACTAGTCATTAGATGTAACTGTAGGTCTAGTTCTATTGTTTTTAAATGGGCTGGGTTAGGGCCGCACTCACTTTAGCTAAATCTAATATGTCTAACATTTCTGCACCAATCCTCTCATTTGACAACAAACTGTGACTATTAATCAACAGTGCTTCTAAGTAAGATTGACACAGTAATTCGCTTTGGGAGCTTCTTGTTGTTGTTGTTTAACTAGGGCTGCTCAGCTTTTTGCTCTTTTGCAGCCAACACCAAGTTGAAGACTCCTTGGTATTATCTACACTGTAGATCTAGGCTTTTCCTGTGACTTTTCTGCCAGTCTGAGACTCGCTGAGTTGAAGTTATGAGCTCGTTTTTCCAGCTTGGCTTGCATTTAAAGGATCGCAACATCTGGTTCCAAGCTAGGAATAAGAAGCCTGTGGCATACTGTGCATTCCCTGCCATCCAAGGGGGCTCTCCAACTATGCAGAGCTAAATTACTGTACTCTGGTTCTGGGCTCTCCCAAGGAATTGTCACGTCCTGCACAAAGCCACTTCTCTGCTCCCTCTGCCTATCACTGGGTCCACAGTGAGACCCTCCTGCATGCAGCCAACCAGGTAAAAGCCAGAGTTTCGTCTGGGGCTCAAGGGACTTCTCCAAGCTTAGTGTGCAATGCTGGATTCACAACATGTTTCACCATAGGGGAATCCCTGAATGTGTGGAGTCAATGAGGGTGTAATTAACCTCACAGACAGAGGTTCACTTCCACATATGTATATTGTAGCATTGTGCATAGCTGGTGGTCATAAAAAGATGACTCCATATATGTCTCCATGCATGCTTTGAGGGCTTAGAATCTGTATATATAAATCCTGAATATTTCTGTAGCAATAAAAAAGAAAAATGCAAATACGCAAATTATCACTCAAATAGTAACAGAAGTCAACCTATGCATTTAAAAGACTGAATTAAACAGGTAAATTTTGAGGTTTATTTTTTATAAATTAAAAACAACGGTCTCACCGTTTTTTCGGCACGGGTGTCAAAACTGGCCGATGGTCAGACCATTGTTCTGGAGTCAAAGAGTTAATCTTCAGTGGTATTTTATACATACACTTCCCGTCCTTACCAAAATACCCCTCTTGTCCTTGGTGAGAACCAATTTTTTGAGTCCACGGCTGTTTACTTGTTTTTGATGCCAAGCTTTATGGCAGGGTTTCTTAAACTGTGGTCTCAAGACCTCTTGGGGTCCATGAAGGGATTATAGGTGGGGTTAATGTACACAACCTAACAATTTGAATTTTACTTTCATCACAATGTTTACTCAGAAGATTATGCATAGAGGCATATCTGGAGTCATCCTTATATGACCACCAGCTAAACACAAAGCTACAGTATTTGAATGTGGATCTGACAGGACATAAAGTTGCAGATGCCAGGATTCAGTCTGGACATGTACCCCCCCCCCCCCCATATTCTAAGTTATGCTGTCCCTCAGGCACGCCATACGGCGACTAATATGATGTTGTGCATGGGGGGGGGGGGGGGAATGGCAACCTCATCATGTAAAACAAACAGCCAGACAAACCACTGCTGCGGGAGCATGTGAATGTCTGATGCAGGTTTCCTGTAAGGTGACCACATACAGTGGTGGCTCCATGACCTGTAACGTGACCACATACAGTGGTGGCTCCATGACCTGTGAGGTGACCACATACAGTGGTGGCTCCATGACCTGTGAGGTGACCACATACAGTGGTGGCTCCATGACCTGTGAGGTGACCACATACAGTGGTGGCTCCATGACCTGTGAGGTGACCACATACAGTGGTGGCTCCATGACCTGTGAGGTGACCACATACAGTGGTGGCTCCATGACCTGTGAGGTGACCACATACAGTGGTGGCTCCATGACCTGTGAGGTGACCACATACAGTGGTGGCTCCATGACCTGTGAGGTGACCACATACAGTGGTGGCTCCATGACCTGTGAGGTGACCACATACAGTGGTGGCTCCATGACCTGTGAGGTGACCACATACAGTGGTGGCTCCATGACCTGTGAGGTGACCACATACAGTGGTGGCTCCATGACCTGTGAGGTGACCACATACAGTGGTGGCCCCATGACCTGTAAGGAACCCAAAAGAAAATGATGATGATAAGTTATAGAGTTAAGATATATAGATAGACAGAAAATTCAGCGGTTTGGCCATCTCATGAGAATGGTACCTGATAAATGACCACTATGCGACCACAAAAACAACAGATCTGGTTTCAGGGCATGGGGGAAAACCAAGAGGTAGATGGATAGACATCACCACCGACATCCTGAAACAACACAGGCTCACAGCAGCCAGCGCGATACATTTGGCTCAAGAATGCAAACTTGAGCTACCCACTACACTTCACGGCAATAGTGGAAGGAAAAAAGTCAAAGTAAAGATGAAGCTAGGCTCTCCTGGGCACGATGTCAATAACATTTATCAGTATGATGATAGTTACGATGATGATCACGATGAACTTACTTTAAATAACAAAACAAAATGACATACCTTACACTGAAACTCCACATCCTGAGAACAGAAAGCTGAAATTTTGATGAGTGCGCTAATTATGGATAAAAGCACATTGTACTGCACAGATACTCCACTGTTTGTTGTAGGTTCCACACGAGAACTGAAAGTGTAAAAATATCAGTGAAAAAGTCAGCAGTATCAAGTTGGGAGTGAAGGTGATTGGTTTGGTTTTCGGTTTTAACCTTTAGCAAGCTGCGGTAGCAACGTTGCGCCAGAGGTACTATATGTTCTGCCGGCTGCGGGCGCAATGCTGCTACTTTCGGATAGAGTTGGGTTCCTGCCATATAACATGTGTACACGTCATATTACCCCCAGATGTTTAGTTTTAATCTTATTTGTGAAAGAGTTCACTTCCTATTCTGATCTATATTTGTGACGGGTGTGTTAGCGTTAATTTTGTGTGCATTTTTCAAATCGAAATCAATCGGCATGGAACAAGCTGCCATTTTCGCTGAAATTTTCATGGATTCTGACTCAGATGACAAGGAGTTTGTTGGTTTTACTAGTGCTGATATCGGTTCTCAGAATATGGGTGATGGCGGAGATGGGGATGACAGTAGTATGTCTAGCGTTGTTCATGACGATTTTGATGAAGTTGATATTCCCAGGGATCTATTGGAAGTTTGCTTTGTCAATTTGCTTGTCCTGTGGAGGGCCAAGTATCCACGTCGTGTCAAGGCGGAAACATTCCGTTTGCGGATTGCTCACGGGCTGCTTGATGGGTACCAGTCTAGGGTCTCACACCGCAGAGGAAGGCTAACCGACAATGCACCAGCAAGATTGGTTATGGGGGAACACTACATCACTCCTAACCCTAAACATCTCGCTACCGGCAAGCCTTCCAGGCCAGACTGCGTCGTGTGTTCCAACAGGGAAAAGAAGCGCCACCAGACCCAGTTCGTGTGCCGCAGGTATCTGGTACCTCTCTGTACATATCCCTGCTTTGAGCGTTACCATACCCTGCTCAATTTTGAAGACAGAATGTACTCCAGAGCTGCACCAGGAGTAGGTGAGTCTTTTCATTTGGTTTTTTTTTTTCATCTTTCCATTCCTCTCTTCCTGTCACATCTAACATATACACCAACAAAACTTATATCATCAGATTCACCATTCATTTATTTATATACATTTCAAAAATTATAGCAATTGACCAAGAAACAAAGAAACTATAGACATTACAAGTCACCCACTATAAAAAAGGGGGCGTTGTGAAAAAGAATGCAGTGGCAGGACAAATTTCCGCCATTTTAATGCAGACACTATATAAACAACCAACGGGCTGATCACCCGTTTGCCAGTCACTTCGATTACGGAAACAACAGAAAATGGATTGATTTGCCGTTGCCCTAAAGATGCCAATAGGCGTGATGGGAAACAATGGCAAAGAAAACCTGTCTGCTGTTGCCCTAAGACGCCACTAGGCGTAATGGCCACTGACTGCTTTGACGGTCGGTGGCTAAGGACGGAAGAAGAAGAAGAAGAAGACTATATAAACAAAAAAAACAATTCCCCACTCTCCTTTCACACTTGCATAACCAGAATTAAAGATTAAATAAATCTACTCGGTGGGGTCTCTAACTAAGAGCCACCACTCCTGTCTACACTATATTATCTAACTAACACTCTATCCCACTGAAGGTGGAGAACGAAATAACTACTGTCTCAAGCGCTCTGTCCTACACAATTGATTCCTACACCATGAGCACTGCTACACTACTTGACTTTGCAGCGCTAACTCAGATGCTGTTCTCTAAGTCTTACAATCTGACCCTACTGGTCTCAGCTAGCTTCTCTCTCTCTCTCTACTCCGTCTTGGTTCAGTGACTCACTGACGCTACCGTCTTCTTCTGAGGATCTGATGAGTTGCTGCTCTGTCACTCCCCTCTTCTTGGTTGCAGTTTGGAAAGGTATGTTTTCCCTATCTCCTTTCCGGTATACTGATAAAGAGGGTCTGGTTCACTACAGCGATATGTTGTTGCAGAAGGCTGTAGTTGATTTCACGGCTTTACTATGGCTGTATTAGAAGCACAAGGCAACGCGCCTATTTGGTGTGCTTTAACGAGCTAAGAGCTCCTGATTTAAGAACCCGTTCCCGCTGAGGCATGTGCCCTCACTGCAAGAGAACGTCTCCTTTCTTTCACTGGTGCAGACGTACTGGTCGCCAGTACTAACTCGTCCCCAGTTCTTTTCACCTCTGGCGATGTCTCGAGCCTTCTAATTCTGAGAAGGCAATATACCGTGGTAGGTGTTGGGGCAGTCTACAGCCTCCGCTAGGTGCCGTGACAATGCTGTAAAACGAAAAAATTAACAACATCTATACAACAATTCAAAATATTCTCATCCCTAACACATTAACACCCTAATTCCTCTGTAGGGAAATGGATAGAGAATTGTAATATATAATGTCTTTGATAGTATTAACACACGTGTGTTCGTTATACTTAAAACATTTTGCATGTAAAAGTGAAAAACACTAAAAAGTTAACTGTAGAATACGATCTTACCAAAGACAAATTACTGTTATAGACAATAAAACTTTCTTTATAGTCTTCAAACGTCAAGTTAATCCATATACAAAGTAAAAAAACATGCTTATGGCCACAATTAGTGCATTTAATGTTATTCACACCAGTTTTTCTGTGGTCCTTTGTAAGAAAAAAATAAATTATGCAATCGTGCATTACGTAATTTTCAAACAAATAAAGAAGAATAACGTCATATAAAAACTTTTTTACTCTTGTTTAATGTTTTAATAGTATCCCTAGCTTCATCTTCTACCAAGAACTAGTGATTAGATGTTACGGTAGGTCTAGTTTTGTTGCTTTTTGATCGGCCAGAATATGACTACGCCCACTCATCAACTAAATCTAGTATGTCTAGATTTTCTGCACAGATTCCGTATTTTGACAACACACTGTGACTACCAAACAATCATCATCAATGTCAGCAATGTTTCAAAGTAGTTTGACACAGTTATTTGCGTAGGAGACTTAGAAAATGTAAATATAAAGCGTGACATATTTCTCTAGCAATAACAACGTAAAACGCAAACACGCAAATCTTCACAAAAATTGTGATAATAACGTCAAAACACGCACATGTGCTTATTAACTACAGTCAAATTAGTTGTTTAAATAGTAGCGGAAGTCATTCTACGAGTTTTAATATATGAACTGCATAAAACGGACGATTTTTAGGGTTTATTCGTTATAAACTAAAAACCACGCTGTGAGCGTTGCTCTGGCACGGCGCGTTGAATTTTGCAACGCTCAGAGCGTTGGTCTGGAGTCAAAGAGTTAAATCCCATCTCAACCCTTTGTCTTCTGACTACAAGACCCAATAACAACAGTAATTAAATACACAAACCACCCATGTATATACACTACAAATTATCAATAATCATATTGAGGTTATACGGCCCTCATAATTACATAATTGGTGTAACCTAGGACTTAACCTTATACAGTTAAATTATCTCAAAAAGCTGCTACACACCTCCTAGATACTGCTAGCTTTTTCATAGAAAAAGTCAAGACACAACTTACTCTACACTCTATAGTTTAGTATAATTAAGTAATTGATGGCACTCCTATCTAATAAAACTAAAATTACGCCCAGAAGAAAGCTAACTCTAACGTACTAAGATCACAAAAAAAAAGAACTTTCTACAACGTTAATTAAGTTATACACATACCCAATACCGAATTTCTCGAGCTGAGCAGACGATATATAGACTGGCGCTTTCGTCACGGCTGAATTTATTGGGACCAGAGAGCGCTACAAGATTTTGATGCTTAATATATAGTAAAATATTTTGATGCAATAACAGACCTGGTGAGTCATCGCGTCGTGTCTATCTCTCTGGAACCGCTTTCGGCCGACCTATTATATTCCTGCACATAAATTATATCTGACCTCAGCCAATGATATCTTAACTAACTTATGACTCATGTTTACTAAGCAAAACGCGCAAAATTATTTCCAGCTCACATGCAGAAATCCTATGTAACATTAAGTAATCGTCTGACCGGCTGCTCACCGGAATAATATCATTGGTTACAGCGCTGAGCCTGGGTCGTGGTTCTCCCCCATCCCTACAATTAAACAGGGTAAGTGCGGGTGTTCGGATTTTCTCCTAACGTCTGAAAAATTAACCCAGCCTAATAATTATGAACTCAAACGCCTAATAAAATAAATGAACGCAATTAATTACAGAGAGAAGAAGACTGGGGCGAATTGAAAATAAAAACCACAGTACTCCTCATAAATGAACGCAAATAATTACAGAGAGAAGAAGACTGGGGCGAGTTGAAAATAAAAATACAGTAACTTCTCACAGTGGGCAAAGACCAAAGAAGAAGAAGAATTAACGAAATAACAGTTTAAAAATATAAAGTGACTTTTCAATCATGCTGTATATGAAATGTGTATGTGTATGAATGAAGGACAGGCTGTTGAATCTCCTTCTTCGTACACTTTCCGACGCAAACTTGAATATGTTCAAAGAAAGCAGAGGTCAGCTTGAGGTTGTTGGTATCTACAAAGAAATAAGAGAAAAATACAGAACCGGTTCAGTAGCAGACATTTTTGCTCCAACATGTGACACACATCAGGGAGTATTTTTCTCTAATTTCTACAGTTTCATGTTCTCCACTTAATTCTCACTTTCTTTCCCTTCTGTCTTTTGTTTGTCTGTCCCTGACGAAGGCCTTGTGGCCGCAACATAGGTTTTTTCCTTGTCCTTTCTCTTAGTAAGACGTACTATTTGTTTTTACTTTTTTGTTTTTTCCATTTTACCCCGTCTTATGGCAGTTCTCCTCATATACTCATATCATGTATTCTGGGGGATACTGAATACCACTTGTGCTCTTACCTATCTGGAATAAACAACTCCTAATACTCTCATGTTTTCTGGGGGATACTGAATACCACGTGCTCTTGCCTATCTGGAATAAACAGATACTCCTTATACTCTCATGTATTCTGGGGGATACTGAGTATCACATATGCTTTTATCTTGCAGCAGTATTTCCTGTGGCTTTTATTAATATCACATGCCTGGAGGATACAGAGTACCACAAGTGCTCTCACCTGATTGGAGAAATGTTGGTGATCCCCACATGTGGGTGAGACGTCATGTCACAGCGGACCAAGACAGGTGGCTGTCCTCCAGGGCCATCAACATCAATGTACAGAGGACAGTCTTTCTTTATGTTGTGCTTAACCTTTGCCTCGTGACAATCTCTGGGAATGTCTGTACACAAGGGCAACAATGATCACTGATTGTTTATTATTTAGGAAATCATGAAAAATAAATGTCAAAACTGAGTATTGATTATTATTCCAGAAATCATGAAAAATTGTCAAAAATGGGTTTTGTTTATTATTCCAGAAATCATGAAAAATAAATGTCAAAATTGAGTATTGTTTATTATTCCACAAATCATGAAAAAATGTCAATTAATATGAGACAAACATAAAGGTATGTTTTCAGGCACTCGTAAGAAATAAAGAAGTAGAACACTAGACAACAGACGTGAGTGGCTTACCCAGGACTCGAACCCATGACCTTCCATGCGACAACCCCGCCTAGCTATGCAATCGAATCACACTATCCTCCCTGCCATCTAGGCATCACCACATAACAACAACAAAAACAACAACATGCATGACTGTAAACAGACAGTTCCAAGAATGCCAGACTAACCTATGGCATTGCTTGCACAGATGACACTTCCAATGTCCAAACGACCTTTCTCCTTCTGAGACTGGGTGAACTGGAGGCTGATCAACGGAAGACTAGACTTGTCCATGATTCTGGCATAGTCCGTTGCCAGTGGCCCTGTCTGGCTGCCATCACAGTAGCAGCTTTGGCACAAACTGACCTCGCCGCACGCACACTTGGAGAGATCAAACAATTCATCTAGGTCAATATATAACACAGTTGTGGCTCCATGCTCCGTGAGGAACACAAAGGAAATGAATAAATTAAACACAGGGCCCTGTCTAGTTCCCAGGGGGTCTCTAATGAGACAAAGAAAGAACAGTACTACTGCTCCATCAGGAATGTCATACAGGGCTACTAATACGAGTTCATGCATGGGGGGGGCTCGTGCAATCTCATCTGTAAAACATAGTGTTACAGAAACCACTGAAGCAAGAGCATGTGAATGCTTGGTGCAGGCTTCCTGCCAAGGAGACCAGACGCACTGGTGGCTCCATGAAAATGATGATGATGAACACAACACAGGAATGAACGAAAGAACGAACGAACAAAATCTTTATTTCATCAGGGTAAAGAAATAGGCATAACTGCCTTTTTTTACATTTCTGCCCTGCAATACAATTCTCAGTGTTTTAAAAAATTAAAGTTAAAATATTAATAGCTTCAATCACAATTAATCAGTATCATCATCACATTCAGTAATTGAGCACAAACAAGTACATTTACTCAGTCATTCACGCACTCAGATATGACAGAGAGAGAGAGAGAGATAGAGAGAGAGAAGAAATTTACAGCTGCGTCTGATAACGACTTCTGTAAAGACATTCGTCAAGTGTATGCTACACCTTCTAATTGTCTTAGTGCCATGTTTGTAACACAGTTGAAACAGCTAATTCCCACCCACTAGCAATCTTGCCATGTTGAATTATTTTACTGAAATTGCACAAAAGCCGGCACATTGTGATGTGGAAACTAAATTGCATGCTCATGGGAGTAACACACATTTCTTGCCATTTTTTATGGTGGTTGTTTTAGAAACATTCAAACGGTTTTTGTTTTTTTCTGCACACAGTTTCTGGAATTTTCCCACTTACAGAGTTAATTGGACAATCTATTGCCGGGTAATGAATAAGAATCTACATCTTACATTTATATTTAGCCACAGAAGCATCACTGCTCATCATTAACACATTAACTACCGTAAGCCGCTGTCAGCGGCTCACAAAATAATCACATTTGAACCGCAAGCCGCTCAGGGCGCCAATCTAATTTTATTAATAAAACGAATGAAAAATGTACTGAAAAACTTTCTGATCTGGTTTGAGATTTTAAGTTGCCACTGGAAAACAAATTCCCAAAGCATGGTTGTTGTAGAACACTGGAAAATTGTACGTTTTGGGTTAGTTAAAACGTGATAAACCTATGATGTACAAAAAAGTTGTTTCTAGACTGATTGATCTAGCGATGAGGACAAGAGTGAAAACGGTGTGCACATTGATTGAAATTGTGATTTTGATAGAGATGGGGCGCAAGCAGTCATAATTGTGAAAATATTGCAAGTCCTCGGCCATCGGAGGGCCGTTAAATAGCAACAACCTCTATTAGAGTTACAACCGGTGTTTATTGTAATAGTGCATTCATTTATCTTTAAAATGACGTGTAATTCATAAAAATCTGTAAACAGTTACGAAAACTACAGCTTACTTTGTGCAAACACCTACAGGATGAAAATGGGAAAAAATTTAATCCGGCCACAGTGTGTTTTTCAATTCGGTAGTTAATGTGTTAATGAAGCTTCTATGCTTTCGTTCGTGCCACTCTTTTGCATGTCATTAATTTCTGAAGGAAAATGGAAATGAATGAAATAACCACAGGATAATTTAATGCCATCATAATAAGAGTTTCCACACTGGTGATCTTACTTACTTACTTAATCGTTCCTCTTCTACTGTGAGGTGTATGGTGATCTTGCATCACTATTTCAATCCTGGCATTCTACGCAAGCACCCACATGGATCATCATCCTTTTCTTTTGCGCTACTTATGGAGCATGGAACTACCACTGCAGCTGTAGGAAGCCTGCATCAAGCAGTCATCTTCTCTCATCTCGTGTTCCACCGACACTTGTCTGGTTCTTGCCATCACATCCACATTGGTGACCTTGTCATGCCATTTCAATCCTTCAATTCTACCCATGCTAGGTTTTTGGTACTTACTTTCCAATGGCTAGAACTGCCCCAGTTTTCTTTAACTTCTCCACTGCGACTGACCCAGGATGTTCCAGGAAAAATAGCAAAACCAGCATAGCAGGAGAGTCTAGGTTGAGAAAGAGAATAATAATAATACATTTTTTTTAATTGTTACATCATCATTTGTGTCCACTAGATAGAAATGAAACAAATGTCAAAACAAGGCTAGGGGTCCTAATGATGTCATACTTCCCCCTGGCCTCCTGGGTAGTGAGATCTGATACCTAGCCTTCTCTGATAAGAGCGAAAACAATTGCGGTCCCGTGTGCAAGTTGTGCACATTAAAAATTCTACGGCAGTTGGAAATCGTAAAGAGTAGGCCATAAGGCCGTTGCCCTGGCAAAATTAGAAACCTACCCACTACAAAAATATTTATAGAATGTGTGATTCCTATATACACACACTGGGATTCTTGCCGGTGCTACGAAGTTCATGCACTGTACTGAGATGCTCCTTGTGTGATCTAAGGGAGGAGATTGGAACACTGACAGAGTTGTCCAATGGGCAATGAAGATCATTCTTAAAACTAAAATCAACCAAAATAAAAACACAGAGCAATGACTGCCATTTGAGAAATAAGTTGTTTGTTTTTTTATTCCCAGAAAGACAAAGAGAAAATCTAAAATTACTACACAAAACACACACAAAAATGCCATTACTAGACTAGAGACAGCTAAAATTGTTGTCCGCTATGAAATCTATGAATAGGCCGGATCTCAGTTGCAATGTTAATGTGACATAGTATTTTTAAGTAATCAAATAACACTTAAATTGTCTTTATTGTAATGTTTTGTTTCATATAAATTAGATAGATCGGAGTAAAGGCATAATTTTCATAAATAGAGAAGTAACTTTTCAATCACCCGGTATATACGTTTGCTCCGTGCCGGTCTCACGGGGTCTCTGATAAGGCAAAGAAAGAATAGGACTACTGAAGAGGCTTGTCATAACAATAGAAGCGGTGGCAACGTCAACCAATCGAAACCATACTTTAAATAAGAAACATGCAGACATAAGCAACCCCAACCAATCGAAACCCTACTGTCATACTTTAAATAAGAAACAGGCAGACATAAGCAACCCCAACCAATCAAAACCCTACTGTCATACTTTAAATAAGAAACATGCAGACATAGGCAACCCCAACTAATAGAAACCCTACTGTCATACTTTAAATAAGAAACATGCAGACATAAGCAACCAATAGAAACCCTAATGCCATACTTTAAATAAGAAACATGCAGACACAAGCAACCCCAACCAATAGAAATCCTACTGTCATACTTTAAATATGAAACATGCAGACACAAGCAACCCCAACCAGTAGAAACCCTACTGTCATAATTTAAATAAGAAACATGCAGACATAAGCAACCCCAACCAATAGAAACCCTACTGTCATACTTTAAATAAGAAACATGCAGACATAAGCAACGCCAACCAATAGAAATCCTACTGTCATACTTTAAATAAGAAACATGCAGACATAGGCAACCCCAACTAATAGAAACCCTACTGTCATACTTTAAATAAGAAACATGCAGACATAAGCAACCTGTTGGGTGCGTTCATTCTAATGGTAAAGAACTTCATTACGCGAATGGTTGCAAAGGAACAAAAATGTCAGAAAAATGTTCTTCAAAACGAACTCCAACAAGTAGTGTTTAACTGGTCACTTACTGGCAGCACACAAGTCTGTGATGACTGTACATATATTTTATTTAACGTGACACATACGGAGTGGAACAAGACGATCATAGTTACAGGTGCAAAAGGGTCATACGTCAAAAATGTTGATAATTACTTTTCAAGTTCCTGAAGATTCTCTAACAATTAAGTCCTCTTATTCAAGTGACTAAGGGTCACTTCCTCTACCATATCATATGTATTGCAGTCAAGTCCGTTGACCTTCTTTCAAGGACGTATCTTATGGCCAACGGATTCATTCTCAAGGAGCAATACTTCTTATCATACTTGTAACAATTCCAGACTTTTTCCATACGGTACTTAGGTAGCATATATATAAAATCCAAACAAAGTCATCCACGACAATACGACCAGGTTAGAGTTCTGTGTTGACTAACCTCTCTATATCCATGCCACGACTTTGGCATTGACGAAAATACGGCATATAAAAACATGTGAAGCATACAAATCAATTAACTTCGTTTACTCGTAGGTATCCTCCCTCTACGGTAATACAAAAGGGCTAATGACTCCGTCTGTCCATTCTAGGAATGACATACTACGATGAATTCCCGCTAGACCAAAACTAGGAGCGGCCTGATACTTTAATTTAACTCAATAAACATTCGATGTGACATGGGGCGACACTTACTTGATACTTCCACTATTGGCTTCATCATGAATACCAGTAGATATCATTACAAAATAATGGCTTCTTCAAACTTGCCAGAAAAATCCAAGAAATATATATCGGACATAAACATGGTCCGAACTGCCCCGTTCAAAACATGACGTCAGAATTCCCCAACTAGGTTACCCGTGCGTCCAAAGCAACTCACACTGCATTGTGCACGTCAGTGCGTGAATCAATCGAACGCACAAATAATATAACTATTTTAAGACTGGTGCGTACATTTGGCAGGACCGAAGACTACCCCCTTTAGGTAATAAATGTACGTAACAGCTCCCTTATTACCTCCCCTTAAAAAAAATTAATTATATTAATTTTTTTGAACTTAGTACCCGAGAGAGGTGAGTCAAAACTACCACAAGATATATGAAATGCATAAAGTTATACCATATTAAGAAAAGAATATTAAACGAAATCAATATAACTAAATGATAGTATGCATTAAAGCACACATCCACACTCGACCTACTTTGGAACGATGTGGTAATATTCGAAGTAAAAACAAGTTGAAAATGAAAAATGAAAAAACCATAAAAAAAAGATGATAATAAAATTCAACTAAGTTTTCAAAAAAAATTTGAAACATATGATTTTAAAAATGAAAATGAACAGCAACACTGATGATGATCAATGACAAGAGAATCAATAAAACAGAAAAATTGAAAATACAATGTGCAAAAATGAAGCAATGCAAAATTAAACACTTTAAGAATCAACACCCTTAATGTTTTCTAACACTAGTACGGTTGACTAGTGATCTAACAGTGAGATATCCTACTATAAATGCCAAAAAGTTACTGTAGTACCAATGTTCCCGTACTAATAAAATCTCAATGTTCCATACACGATAAAATATATTCTCGAACACGATATGTAGTGTAATATGTTCCATAGGAATAACAAATGTATATTTGTCGCTCTTAACAATGTTTCCATACTAATAAAAAGTTACTGTAGTACCAATGTTCCCGTACTAATAAAATGTTACTCTAATACCACTGTTCCCGTTCTAATAAAACGTTACTATAGTATCAATGTTCCCGTACTAATCACCGGTAACTACACAAAAGTAATGTTATAATCTATAAAACAGTATCTTGCTGAAAGTTATACTTATACGAATACTTCAGTTATATAAACAGTCTTTATAGATGTACAATCAATGATAATGTACAAAGTTATTCATGTTATCGGTGAGGATGTTTCAACATCTGGAAGTGGTTTAGTTTCGACAAGTTCGCTTGGGCATCTCGACAAACAGTCTGCGAACACATTCTTCACTCCAGGAATAGCTCGTATTTCAAAATTGAATGGTTGAAGCGCTATAGTGTAACGCGCTGACTTCGATGATTTAACGTTCTTCGTGTTCAGTGCGGTAAGAGCTTTTTGGTCAGATTCCACCACAAAGTGTGAACCGAGGAGGTAACGTTCCAGTTTTGTGATTGCCCATACTAATGCGAGGAGCTCTTTATCCAGAACGGAGTATTTGAGTTCGCTCTCCGTAAGTTTTCTGGACACGTACATCACCGGAAATAAGGTGCCGTTAAATTCCTGCATCAAAACTGCAGCAATAGCGTAAGAAGATGCATCACTGTGAAGAATGAAAGTGAGATTTTTGTTAGGCAACCTCAAAAAAGGTTCATTTGAAAAAAATCGTTTTATATAGTCTAACGCCGTTTGGTGATCCTGCGACCACTTTATTACATTAGATGTGCCTTTCTTCAGTAGAGACGAAAAAGGTGCAGTTATAGTAGACAAATGAGGGATGAATTTTGAATAGAACTGTATTAGTCCTAAAAGAGATCTAACTTGTTTTTTTGTCTTAGGTGCCGAGATGTTTAAAATTTTAGAGACGTTACTGTCTTCTGTATAAATGAAACCATGACCTATGCGGTGACCCAGAAATGAGATGTCATGAAAACCGACAAAAGCCTTTGAAGGTTTCGCTGTTAAGTTATAATCCCGTAAGGTAGAAAGTAAAGCTTTTAATCCATGAATATGTTCATCCCAAGAGTCACTGAAAAGACAGATGTCATCTATATAAGTAATGACATCGGGACGATGAGACAATATGCGACGCATCATGCGTACAAAGGTAGCTGGCGCATTCATTAATCCGAATGGCATAAAATTCCATTGAAAAAGACCACGTGGCGTCGAGAAAGCGGTGAATGGCTTTGCTTTAGGAGTGAGTGGCACTTGCCAATAGCCCTTTGAAAGGTCAAATTTCGAAAAGAATGTGGCATGAGATAATTTCTCCAATAAGTCGTCTAAAAGAGGTAACGGTTCCGCATCGAATTTTGTAACTTTGTTTAATTTCCTGTAATCTACGCAAAGACGTATATTGTTGTCCTTCTTCCTAATGATTACCATAGAAGAAGAATATGGTGATGAAGATGGTTCAATTATATTTAATTGAAGCATCTCATCCAATTCCTTATCAACCTTATCACGAAAGTGTAAAGGGATAGGATATGGGCGAACTCGAATAGGCGTATCGTCAGTCAGAATAATGTCATGTTGGATGACTGACGTATGACCTGGGATGTCAGTGAGGACATCCTCATACGAGTGTAGAATATTAGAGACTTGCTGACGTTGATCAGCCGAAAGAGTAGATGAGATTGTAACATCATTCCATTTCTCAGTGGAATGGAGTGGTACAACTGGTATTGGTAGTTGTACATCATCGAAAGAAGATTCTTCTTCTTGGATGACTGACAAACTAGAATAGTGTTGAATAGGAGGTGTAGGATCGTCAGTTGCCTGGAACACTGACTGTAGATAATCAGGACGTGAGTAATACTCCTTCAACATGTTAATGTGGAAGGTTTTATGTTTACCATTAACATCAACGATGTAGTCGACATCGGATATTCTTGAGATGATCCTGAAAGGACCTCTCCAGGTAATTAAAAGACGATTGTTATGCGCGGGGAGTAATACAAAAGCTTCGTCACCAGGAATAAGCTGGCGAAGACGTCTATACTTGTTTGCAAATAGACGAGCTTTTTCTTTGGCTTGTTCGGATGATGCAGTAGCTAGTCTACAAGCATCTATGATTCTCTTTCTCAGAGAGATCACATACTCATAAGAGGATTGAGTTTCCTCTTCAATATTCTCGTCAACCAATAAGTCGTGGATTAACGACATCGGACCGCGTGGTTGCATGCCAAAAACTAGCTGGAATGGAGAAAACCCCGTGGCTTGATTTTGTACTTCGCGATACGCGAACAGAGCAGCGGGTATGACCCGATCCCAGTCTTGGGGATGGTCTTGGGTCATCTTACCCAACAACTGCTTGAGTGTCCTATTGAGACGCTCAATTAACCCATTTGACATCGGATGATAAATAGAACTAAGAGATCTGTCTATACCTAATGTCTTCATAACTTGAGACATGGATTCAGAAATGAACTGAACCCCATGATCCGACAAGATTTTCCGTGGAAAACCAATGCGTGAGAAGATTAACATCAATGCCTCTGCTACACTGGCAGATGAAGTGTTCTTGAGAGGGATGGCCTCAGGCCAACGAGTGCACATATCAATGCACGTAAGAATATGCGTATGCCCTCTAGCAGATGGAAGCATCGAACCAATAATGTCTATAGCCATTTTATCAAATGGTCTAATCGGGATGTCCGCAGCTTGAATAGGAGCCGCATGAAATGGACCCCGTACCTTAACTTCCTGACATATCAAACAGGACCGACAATAGAGAGTGATGTCCCTATGGACGCCTGGCCAGTAGAATGCCGAAAGCACTCTGGATTTGGTACGCGAAAAACCCATATGGCCCGCACATTGCGAGTCATGCGCATGTCGTAATATACGAGATCTCATAGAGGATGGGACTAAGATCTGATAACATAAGGATGAATCCTTTTCCCGTATTACTCTAACCAAAATCCCATTTTTAAGTATAAAGTCATGTCTAGATTTTGCAAGTTTGTTGCTGGTATTCTTTTTGTTCACATACTGAAAAATTTTTTTTTAATGAATCATCATTCTTTTGCAATGTTGCAAACAACTCCCGTGAAATAGGAGCATCATCATCACAAGTGGTATGAACTGTAGGTTCAATAGGTGTATCATGCGACATATTAGTAGCTTGCGCTCTAGTCACTACTGCATTTGCAGTTTGAATATGTCGCTCTTCCCATTCAGCAATTTGCTGTGGTGTACACTCTTTAATACCATGTATGCGACCAAGTATTACATCACAAATTGGATTCGGAAGGAGACATGCCTGGATCTTTCCTGAAAAAAAATGGTGTATTAAGGTCAATAATAGCAGTGGGAAATGTTTCAACGGTGCCACCAAAAGTCACACACTTGACAACCCTGCCCGTGGCACACCTTGGGTTGATCAGCGAAGTCCGGACGCCCAAAGTACTACAACCTGAATCAAATAGGAGAGAGCATGAAATGTTGTTGACAAATCCCTTGTTAAACTTAAGAGAGCCCTGTCCCTGGTGTGCTGACGCAGCAGTGGCCGTACAGACTACAGGTAGACTAGGCAAGGTATGTCCGCAACGCAGCGTCGTGATCGCCTTAGGCTGGAAAAGAGTCGAGCATTCTGGACAGTCTTTCACCTGGGTACAATCAAGAGAACAAGACATAGCATTGTGAGTTTCAGCTACTTTACCCTGTTCAATGTTAGCCTGTGTATCACTTAAAGCGACATTAGAATGTCTACCCGTATTACTCGACGATCTATCTCTACGACGCGATCGATTTTGATTATTTGCATTAAAATTGCCATAATTGTCGTTTCTGCTTGAGTTAAAATTTGGATGAGTCCGATAATTTGTATAATTAAAGTTATGATGTTCTTTAAAATTTTTATTCCAAGAACCTTGTCTGTTTTGCGGACCCTGAGATCTTGATCTCCAGTTTTGTTTATTATAATGTCCTTGATTATTTTTAAAATTATTGTTACCAAAATCTCGCGATCTGTGAGCTTGGTTCCAAGAAACATTAAATGGAGCAGATTGTTGAAATTGCTTCCCTTTGTAAAAGTTATCATTGTTAAAATTGTAATTATTTCCCTTATTGACATACCTGTCAGCACTAAAGGAACGATTTCGTGAAAAATTGTTTTGTTGTGCTGCAAAAGCAACAGGCAATTCATTCTTAATCTGTGCATTACTTAGATCCATGGTTGGGTGAGCAGTGCAGAAGTTTTTTGCATGTTCTTCTAAGTCTTTCATAGATAAAGGTTTCCGTTCGTGTAAAAATGCGAGAAATGTAGGATTTACAGACGAAAGTACCTTATCGCGCATCAGTAAATCGAAGAGACCTTCATACGACTTTTCAATTTTGGATAATTCGATCCATCTTTCTAGGGTTAGTTGTATTTGTGACAGAAAATCACTGAAATTTTTGCTTGATTGCGGTAGTAATGTACGAAATCTTAATCGGTATTCATCTTCTGTCATTTGAAATTTCTTCAGAAGTGCGGCTCTAAGAGCATTATAATCATTCTTCTCATTAATACTGGTAGTATGATAAACTGCCAAAGCATCGCCAGTAAGTAACCTGGATAAATATGTGCAATACAGTGTTTTATCCATGTTATAAGACCTACAAGTGGCCTCAAATCTATCTAGGAAAAATATTACGTCATCCGACGGGGGATTAAATTTAGGTAATTTAAGGTGAATTTCCTTAAAATGATCATGTCTGGATGAAGTTTGGCTTTCAAAAGTTCTCTGAGAATTAGCTTCATGAGTTAACCTAAGTCTCTCATATTCTGACTCTGCTAATTTTAGTTCATGCTGTCGTTTTTTATCATTCTCTTCCATCTCAAGCTGAAGTCGTTTTGTATTTTGTTCAGCTATTAATCTTCTTTCTTCCATTTCCTTTTGTTTATTTTCCATTTCCTTTTGTTTAACTTCCATCTCAATTTTAAGTCTTTCTTCAGCCTCCCTTTGCTTCTGTTCTGCCTCTCGCTGAAATCGTTTCTCTTCTAATTCAGCGGCTAATCTCATTTTTTTCTCCTCTTCCTCAGCAGTTAATCTCATTTTTTTCTCATTCTCCTCAGACTCAATCCGTTTTTGATCTGCCTCAAATTGAAGTTTTTCTAGTCTTAAAGTTTCTAACTTTCTCTGTTCGGCTTCTATTTCTTGAGATTTCTTATATTCTGCAAGTGCAAATGCTTTTGCTTCATCAGGAGCCATCTGAAGAGCTTTTGCTTGCTTAATGAAATAATCTAGTGAATACATTATGCTTTATAAGTAGTCACAATACTCTTGATTTATAAAATGATAATTAATCAATGTAAATTAATTAACCTTGTTACTTTAACAAGTGTACGTCGTTCCTGTCCTAGAACGGTATCTTTTGTTATCATATAGTTATGAAATATATCAATAATCAATATAGTAATTTATGTAATGAAATGTCATGAAAGCAACAACGTGAAAGACAAATAGAAACATTACCGACAAGACACGACAATCAAAGACGAGTGAACACAATCGTAGAAATCAACAAAAATAGAAATGTGTAACTAAAATAGAATATCGTAAAAACTTACGATGACAACTACGATCAGATACTCAACAGGACAATTGACAACACAGTGTAAAAACATAGGTTTTGTAAAAAACTGAACGACAGGAAAGGTGAGACGGACGCATAATACAAACAAAATTCATCATAAAACTAAATACGAGTAAAAATAACTACCAAAAACAACAAGTAAACATGACGAAACAGCTAAACAGATACTATCATAAGGAACAATTAGCGATCGAAACTTCGGCAAGGTTTCTAGCCTTGGACCGGAATTATCGCTCAATTGAAACTTACAAGTTGAGCCCTACAGAACGTCTGACGAAGAGCCCGAATTGGCTTCGAGATGGATCTCGTTCGTCAGATCAACCTCCCTACCTCCCACGACGAATGTACAACATATAACATATAACATGGAAAATGTAAAGATGGACATAACTATAGAAGGCACAGCTAAAAGTAATAAAATGTACAACGAAAGCACGTTATACTTATCTCGCGTGTGCCGGGAAAAAACAATGTGCCTCGTCTCCGTGGATGTACGTCTGAGGATAAAATACTTCGCTCTGCGTATATAACAACAGCTCGCACGTAATAATGACGAATAGGTGATCCCAAGGCAGTCAGTCACTGTAAAACTTGACGTGGAGGTTGATTGATGACCTTGAGCATTTGGTAACCGTAAGTTGATTCTGATTCATCATCACACTAGGTTCCAAGTTTGAGATGTTGTCGCCTTGAAAGTTCAAATCTTCTTTTCAACCGATACTTGGATTGAGTACGTTCCTGTGAAATTATTTATTTCCAGACCACACTGGCATACCATTTACTGTTGGGTGCGTTCATTCTAATGGTAAAGAACTTCATTACGCGAATGGTTGCAAAGGAACAAAAATGTCAGAAAAATGTTCTTCAAAACGAACTCCAACAAGTAGTGTTTAACTGGTCACTTACTGGCAGCACACAAGTCTGTGATGACTGTACATATATTTTATTTAACGTGACACATACGGAGTGGAACAAGACGATCATAGTTACAGGTGCAAAAGGGTCATACGTCAAAAATGTTGATAATTACTTTTCAAGTTCCTGAAGATTCTCTAACAATTAAGTCCTCTTATTCAAGTGACTAAGGGTCACTTCCTCTACCATATCATATGTATTGCAGACAAGTCCGTTGACCTTCTTTCAAGGACGTATCTTATGGCCAACGGATTCATTCTCAAGGAGCAATACTTCTTATCATACTTGTAACAATTCCAGACTTTTTCCATACGGTACTTAGGTAGCATATATATAAAATCCAAACAAAGTCATCCACGACAATACGACCAGGTTAGAGTTCTGTGTTGACTAACCTCTCTATATCCATGCCACGACTTTGGCATTGACGAAAATACGGCATATAAAAACATGTGAAGCATACAAATCAATTAACTTCGTTTACTCGTAGGTATCCTCCCTCTACGGTAATACAAAA
Source organism: Oreohelix idahoensis (assembly GCA_024509875.1). Classification (NCBI taxonomy): domain Eukaryota; kingdom Metazoa; phylum Mollusca; class Gastropoda; order Stylommatophora; family Oreohelicidae; genus Oreohelix; species Oreohelix idahoensis. Next base: position 449,942 of record JAMPIV010010026.1, read on the forward strand.
GGGCTAACGACTCCGTCTGTCCATTCTAGGAATGACATACTACGATGAATTCCCGCTAGACCAAAACTAGGAGCGGCCTGATACTTTAATTTAACTCAATAAACATTCGATGTGACATGGGGCGACACTTACTTGATACTTCCACTATTGGCTTCATCATGAATACCAGTAGATATCATTACAAAATAATGGCTTCTTCAAACTTGCCAGAAAAATCCAAGAAATATATATCGGATATAAACATGGTCCGAACTGCCCCGTTCAAAACATGACGTCAGAATTCCCCAACTAGGTTACCCGTGCGTCCAAAGCAACTCACACTGCATTGTGCACGTCAGTGCGTGAATCAATCGAACGCACAAATAATATAACTATTTTAAGACTGGTGCGTACATTTGGCAGGACCGAAGACTACCCCCTTTAGGTAATAAATGTACGTAACACAACCCCAAATAATAGAAACCCTACTGTCATACTTTAAATAAGAAACATGCAGACATAAGCAACGCCAACCAATAGAAACCCTACTGTCATACTTTAAATAAGAAACATGCAGACATAAGCAACTCCAACCAATAGAAACCTTACTGTCATACTTTAAATAAGAAACATGCAGACATAAGCAACACCAACCAATAGAAACCCTACTGTCATACTTTAAATAAGAAACATGCAGACATAAGCAACCCCAACCAATAGAAACCCTACTGTCATACTTTAAATAAGAAACATGCAGACATAAGCAACCCCAACCAATAGAAACCCTACTGTCATACTTTAAATAAGAAACATGCAGACATAAGCAACGCCAACCAATAGAAACCCTACTGTCATACTTTAAATAAGAAACATGCAGACCTAAGCAACCCCAACCAACAGAAACCCTACTGTCATACTTTAAATAAGAAGCATGCAGACATAAGCAACCCCAACCAATAGAAACCCTACTGTCATACTTTAAATAAGAAACATGCAGACATAAGCGATGCCAACCAACAGAAACCCTTCTGTCATACTTTAAATAAGAAACATGCCGACACAAGCAACCCCAACCAATAGAAACCCTACTGTCATAATTTAAATAAGAAACATGCAGACATAAGCAACCCCAACCAATAGAAACCCTACTGTCATACTTTAAATAAGAAACATGCAGACATAAGCAACGCCAACCAATAGAAATCCTACTGTCATACTTTAAATAAGAAACATGCAGACATAGGCAACCCCAACTAATAGAAACCCTACTGTCATACTTTAAATAAGAAACATGCAGACATAAGCAACACCAACCAATAGAAACCCTACTGTCATACTTTAAATAAGAAACATGCAGACATAAGCAACCCCAACCAATAGAAACCCTACTGTCATACTTTAAATAAGAAACATGCAGACATAAGCAACCCCAACCAATAGAAACCCTACTGTCATACTTTAAATAAGAAACATGCAGACATAAGCAACGCCAACGAATAGAAACCCTACAGTCATACTTTAAATAAGAAACATGCAGACATAAGCAACGCCAATGAATAGAAACCCTACAGTCATACTTTAAATAAGAAACATGCAGACATAAGCAACGCCAACCAATAGAAACCCTACTGTCATACTTTAAATAAGAAACATGCAGACATAAGCAAAACCAACGAATAGAAACCCTACTGTCATACTTATTCACATCCAACAAAATCATGTCCAACATAAAAATCAGAGTATTCAACACAAATGTCAAGTCAGTCCTATTGTATGGCTGTGAAACATTGAGAACAACAAAAGTATCTCAGACATGCAGACACAGGCAGCCACAAGTTAGAGAAACCATACTGTGAGATCAACCAATAGAAACCCTACTGCCATACTTTAAATAAGAAACATGCAGAAATATGTGACCCAAATTAAGATTATATGACAGCTGTGTACTTTCTGTGCTTCTCTATGGTGCAAAATGCTGGAGAGTAACAGAGAAAGAAATATTGAAAATGTTCTCCTTCCACACAATCTTCCTAAGGAAAATTCTCCTAATCTTTTGGCTGAATACCATCACCAATCAAGAACTGCTTACTCGGAGCAAGCAAGAAGACATGCACACCATCATAGCTGGCAGATGCTGGAGTTGGGTTACCCACGTCCTGAGAAGAGACCCTGATGCCATCACAAGAACAGCTATGCTATAGAAGAACAGCTATGCTATAGACCCCTGAAGGAAAGCGACAGAGAGGCCGACTAAAAACAACTTGGCGGAAAAACTGTGGAGGCCGAGATGCAAAGAATAAACCAGAGCTGGGGCAATGCAGGAAGGATGGCCATCAACCGAACAAAGTGGAAGCAGTTTGTTGCTGCCCTACAAGACGCCACCAGTCGTGATGGCCACTGACTGCATTGACAGTCAGCAGCTAAGGATAAAAAAAGAAGACATACGTGAATCATCATCATCATGACCCTTAGTTCCCCACGAAGCATAGGCCTTCAACAAGGTTGTGCCAGCTCCTTCTGAACCGTGCCATCCGCTCAAGATCTTTCCATTTCTTCATCTTTTTTTTTCATTTCTGTCTACAGTTCTCTTACTCCATGTTTTTTTTTCAGTCTCCCTTAACAATTCTTACACTGTGGACTCCAAATAAAAGACTGCCTTGTAATGCTACAGAGCGTCTGATTGACAGTGGTTACAGAGCTGGTCTCTCTTGCAGCAAAGGTGTCCCGGGTTCGATTCATGGTATCGACACGCTCCAGTCTACCCAGCCGTGAATGCGCACACCTGACTTTGCTCTTGAGTTAAGGAAGGAAAAGGCAGTGAGGAAGCGAGCTGGTCACTCCCACCTCTCGATGCTGGACCTAGTATTGTGAAGTCTCTAACACTTCACTCCCCTATGGCAGTATCGGCTATGGGACTACATTTGCTTTTTTTTTTTTTTTGTAAGGCTATCAACACCTTTCCTTAATAAATGCCCTATCCCAGGGGTCAGGAACCTTTTCATGACAAACAGCCAAATAATTAATTTTCTCTCCATTTTAACAAATTGAAGAGCGATATAAAAATAAAAATCACATGGTATCCCTCATTCACTAAGCCGCGGGTTCCTGACCCCTGCCCAATCCATTCACATTTGCGGTTCCACCAGCACTTGTCTATTTCTTGTCATGAGCTCCTCATTGGTGAACTAATGGAACCATTTCAATCTTATTACTCCTTGCAAGCACTCACCCTGTTGTTGTTGTTTAACTCGGGCTGCTGAGCTTCTCGCTCTTTTGCAGCAAATACCAAGATGAAGACTCCTTGGTATTATCTACACTGTAGATCTAGGCTTTTCCTGTGGCTTTTCTGCCATTCCGAAATGTGTTGAGCTGAAGTCATGAGCCCCAGTTTCTCCAGTTTGGCTTGCACTTATAAAGGATTGCCACATAGGGGTCCCAAGCTAGGAGTAAGAAGTGCGTGGCATACTGTGAATTCCCCACCATCCAAGGGGGCTCTCCAACTATGAAGAGCTAAAATACTGTGCTCAGGTTCTGGGCTCTCCTAAGGAATTGTCACGTCCTGCACAGGGCCATTTCTCAGCTCCCCCTGCCTGTCATTAGGTCCATAGTGAGATCCTCCTGAATGCAGTCAGTCAGGTCAAAGAATTACATTCGGGGTTCAAACTTCTCCAAGCTTAGTGTTGCAATGCTGGGTTCTCAACAAGTTTCACCACAGAGGGAATCCCTGGAAGTGTGTGGATGATTTCAAGAGTCAATGAGGGTGTAATTAGCCTCACAGACAGAGGTTCACTTCCATGTATGTAAATTGTAGCATTGTACATAAGAGTTGGCTACACGAAGAGCAGATTTTTTAAGGCCATAAATCAAGGATTCCTCAGCAAAAGAGAAGTTGGCAAGAAGACGAAGATGGCTGTATACAACTCCACCTATGTCCCAGTCTTGACGTATGGATGCGAGTCATGGGCAATGACTACAACACACAAAAGCAAGATCCAAACTTCAGAAATGAGGTATCTGAGGAAGGTGATTGATGTAACACAAAGTAACATGGACCGCCACCAGGCGATACATCAAGGCCTAAAAACCAAACCCCTGCAGACCCAAGTAGAACAGTCCCAACTAAGGTCGTTTGGCATGTCTGCAGAATGGGAGAAGATCAGCTACTGTGAAAAGCATGGGAAACTAAGAGCCAGGGATCCAGACCTCCAGGATGACCCAGAGTCCACTGGGAGGACAACATTAGACAATCTTTGAAGGATCTAGGACTAGAATGGAACCAGGCCAGGAGGAAAACAGCCAACAGGATAGTACGGAGCTCTCTCTTTCAAACCTCTACACCTCACGGTAGAAGAGGAACGACTAAGTAAGTAAGTAAGCATTGTGCATAGCTGGTGGTCACATAAGGATGAATACAGATATGTCTCCTTTCATGCATCCACCCTGTAGACAGTTCAAGCCACAAAAACTTCAACAAAAACTACTGCCTCTTTACTTACGACATTTCTTGATAACAGTAAGCAGACCGCTCAATCAGTGGGGCGATATCACTTGGGTCAGGTTTGTAGGTTATGTTAATGGGTGTGTCATTTTCTGGCAGAGCAACAGGGAACTGGCCCACTGGTGGTATTTTAGTAACCACGTTGTTTGCGATACGATCACATATAACCTGTTAACAGATAGTTTTCATTTTATGTTACTGCTGTTGTTGATAACATGTTTTTTTTATGTTCCTGTAAAGGTGTGGAAACAAAAACACAAAAAAAAGAAAAGAAAAAATACACACACACACACATATATATATATTTGTATATTAAACGTGCATGGGAAATTTGCACAGCTGACAGCAGAAATGCAAATTACAAGACTGATAGCATGGGACCAAGTGGAATGGCATGGAGAAGATTGCAAGGCAGTCTTTGTTCTGGAATCTACATACATGGGAAAACTGCACAGCTGGCAGTAGAAATGCAAATTACAAGACTGATAGCATGGGACCAAGTGGAATGGCATGGAGAAGATTGCAAGGCAGTCTTTGTTCTGAAATCTCCAGGGCAAAAAAACAAAAAAGCTGAGGTAGACTGAAAATCACAAAGAGGAAACAGCTGGAGATAAAAATGAAAATAATGACAACACAGACAGATCTGGAGCAGACGGCTCCGGACAGGAAGACTTAGCACAAGTTTGTTGAAGGCCAGTGCTCCTTGGGGAGCTAAATGGTTGATTTTCATTTGCTCTACTAATGGAGCATGTAACCACCGCTGCAGCTAGTCACCTTGCAGGAAGCCTGCACCAAGCAGTCACATGCTCTTGCAGCAGTGGTTTCCATGGCAATTTGTTTTACATGATGAGGTTGCCAGTCTCCATACATAAACTTATATTAGTTGCCTTGTACAACATAATCTCATATTAGTTGCCTTGTACAACATAATCTCATATTAGTTGCCTTGTACAACATAATCTCATATTAGTTGCCTTGTACAACAACATAATCTCATATTAGTTGCCTTGTACAACAACATAATCTCATATTAGTTGCCTTGTGCAACAACATAATCTCATATTAGTTGCCTTGTACAACATAATCTCATATTAGTTGCCTTGTACAACAACATAATTTCATATTAGTTGCCTTGTACAACATAATCTCATACTAGTTGCCTTGTACAACATAATCTCATATTAGTTGCCTTGTACAACATAATCTCATATTAGTTGCCTTGTACAACAACATAATCTCATATTAGTTGCCTTGTACAACAACATAATCTCATATTAGTTGCCTTGTACAACATAATCTCATATTAGTTGCATTGTACAACATAATCTCATATTAGTTGCCTTGTACAACATAATCTCATATTAGTTGCCTTGTACAACAACATAATCTCATATTAGTTGCCTTGTACAACATAATCTCATATTAGTTGCCTTGTACAACATAATCTCATATTAGTTGCCTTGTACAACAACATAATCTCATATTAGTTGCCTTGTACAACATAATCTCATATTAGTTGCCTTGTACAACATAATCTCATATTAGTTGCCTTGTACAACATAATCTCTTATTAGTTGCCTTGTACAACATAATCTCATATTAGTTGCCTTGTACAACATGTCGGTGGCTGATGTAGTCTTATTTTCTCTTCAGAGACAACGGGAAACTACATGGGACGGTGATACGTTGTCCCGTTTCTTCAATTCATTTTTCACATACTTCATTATTACTATTAATAATACTATTATTATTTATTCATATATCTTCCTGTACACTTTTATTCATAGTTTATTGCTATTTATTTGTTTTTAGTATGTTGCTTTTTTTTTTTTTTTTTTTTGGATGCTCACCTCCTTACCCTGGAGGTAAGGCTGCTTCTTCCTTTTAATATTTCTAGTTTTCCATGTGTGCATATGCAGCGTTTCTCACTTGGATTTACCATGGTGACAACACTGATATCAGATTAAGCTGGGAGAACATGTCCTGGAGCAGGTCAAACACTTAAAATACCTCGGAGCTGTCACAGACTGGAAGGGTGGCATCAAAGATTTGGCTACCCAAACAGCAGCAGCTGGGAGACTTTTTCAGGCCATAAATCGAGGATTCCTCAGCAAAAGAGAAGTTGGCAAGAAAACGAAGATGGCTGTATACCGCTCCACCTATGTCCCAGTTTTGACGTATGGATGCGAGTCATGGGCAATGACTACAACTCACAAAAGTCAGATCCAAACCTCAGAAATGAGGTATCTGAGAAAGGTGGTTGAAGTAACAAGAGATATCGTCCACAACCAGACGATATGTCAAGGTCTAAAAACTCAACCCCTGCAGACCCAAGTAGAACAGTGTTACGGTGTTATTTTAAATGACGGCGTCTGCTGGGGTTAGTAGTGCGCAACGTTTGGGGTCAATAACATTAATAGAATATGTCGATATTCTACGGACTACTGAACGCGAAATATATGCTAAGATTATGACGTATTCGCGTTGGGAAGGTCACGCTTGGTGACTTGGTTACATGACCCTTTTTATGCTGTCCGTCAAGCAGAGAAGTCGTGTCTTGTATTTCTTCCAAGGAGAGGCTTAGTATATAGCCGATATATGAATTCAATATAGAACTCAGGGTCAGTTCTGATATTACGATAAAGTATGAGATTTATTATGTAAACTAATGGATGGAAGAAGAATCGAATTAAGATTCAATTTGTAGCTGTCGAGAACTCATGCGCTCATTTCTGGCTGGCTGACTACAGCAGCGCATGTACATAGCCATGGTGTTCATCTGACATATTGTTTTGACACGGACGGATATGCTTACTTGTATTACTTGGAATTTATCATTATGCTGAACTGTATATGAAGTTTGTGAATGTTGGATATCATTTATGTGAAACCCGTCAATACATGTGGACTCAGAACTGAAGGCTTGATATCTTCTTTACGTTACGGGTTTGGTTCCACAGCTGTTTAATGTTTATATTTTCTCAGCACGATAACTCTCTCACAAGAAAGTTCAACTAACGCAAATATGCAAATAAGAACATCGAAGCGACCTTCTTTACGATCAGAGCTAACCAACAAAATAACATACATTAAACAAGCCGAAGAGTGACCTTAATATTCAAATAACAAATATAAATAAGGAACACCAGTATAAACAACCCGTTACAACTGAACCAACTCGTTACAACTGGTAGGCCAGTAGTGGTCTTGAAAGTTTTCAAGAGAGCGAACCTCAAGATTACAGCATTTTTCCTTTCGAGCCTAAATGGACATTATTATGCGAAACACCGGTGACGTCACGCCCTTGGTAACGGTATGAATCGTTTTGCAATGCCGGTGACAATCAATGCCCTTCAAAAATACGTTGGCAACTCTCAAACAACGAAGGAAACGAATTACTAGCGTCTTCCTTATTACAAACAAGCTTACGAGTCTGTTGGCGAAGCAGATAATGTACTGAATTACTGCTAAAAAGATAAGTAACTTATTTGAACGTTACTTTAGTTCGTCCGATTTGTCCAACTTCACGCCATGTTCTTTTTTTTTACCATGCTAAATGTTAAATGTTGTTTCTGTCTTCTTACATGTAGTGGGTTGGTAGGGCGGCGAATTAAAACCAATTCTATGGCTCCCTGGATGCCCGAATTGATTTTAATTGTTACTTAGGGCCGTGAATTAATTGCATTTACCGAAGAACTCATTCGATGACATTGCCGGTGATCGTTTGTTCGGACTTGTCATTAATTTACCTTCTATGTTAGGTGTCCAGTTCTGTAAAATAACCGTTGTATTTTACCGTATTCAGTTTCATTTTTATTCAGTTCTAGTCATATGTTTGTAATCTATCCCGTTTATTCTGACCTGGCTATCATTATGTTTATTTACATGTATTGTATGACCGTCAAATGAGTCCTGTGACGTCATTATTCGTAGTATCCATTTTTTTTTCTTGCGTTAACCTTCACCCTGCTATATTTCCTGTTGGTATAATTGGTTTATAAAATCACTTATTTTTGTGAAAATGTCACTTTTGTATTGTACTATTGTACTGTAAAGCCTTGGTTAATCATTTGTATTGTCTTCATTAATGTCATGTTCTAATAATATTTCTATAACTTAATTTTGGTAATATATTTAATTAATTTGATTAAATTTTAGCAACTTTGATGATGACTTAGGGGATTGCATCAAGCTGCAGCAGTAGTCCAAGACTTTAATAAAGCACTTTGCAGATGATGAATAAGGCATAAAGTCATAACTTGATAATAATAAGTAATTATTAATTTAAAATAATTTATTGAATTATCTTCTGGTATTCACACCATGGATAGGTGTTGAATTTAAAAACTATATCTATAATATAGTAATTTGTACACTTTCATAGTACTACAGTGTTGACTTAGCACTTATCTTTAGTTGATTACTATAAGTCTGGAGGGATAATGCCCATAATTATTTAATAGTGATATTAGGTGCATGATATAAATCCAGCATCTTGAATAACTAAATATCATAACTATTTATGATATATATTATTGATTACACATAATATTAGTATAAAATATTGAATAGTTGTTGAACTTACAACAATTATTAAGAGGATATTACAGTTTGTTATATTGATTATTCATATTTTGAGCTGTTACAAATAAGGACATATATTCTATTGTTGATTATTATAGATCACTGATTACTTACAACTAATAGTACTAGAATATTGTGGTTGATTATATTGATTATTAATCAATTTCTACACATACATATAATTACTATGGATATTTTAAATCATTTTCTCCAGGAGGGAGATAGATTACGTTTAGGCGGATGTAGTTGTGAGGAATATGCCATGGAACATTTTTTCATTCAAATGAGCGAGGATCTTAAGGAGTTCGCTTGGCATAGGTGTGGATATGCTCCTTCACGAGAGAAAGCAGTGAGACTTTATAAATTACTATCCACTATTTTTTATAATGAAGGTAAAATGACTACTCAGGACGGTAGTAGCATGGAATTGGATGAGTTAAGGAAAACCATAACGAAGCATAAGGGTAGGGAGATTACCCTTACTAATGAGCTGAGACAGCAAAAAGGGGAATATGAGAAGAAGTTGACAGCAATGGATTTTGATAATGCTGTATTGAAAAATAAAGTAACCGTGTTAATGGAGGATAATAAGAAATTGGATGAAGTTTCTCTTAGGCAGAAGAAAGAATTGGAGATTATTGCCAGTCAAGAAAGGACTATAAATGACTTCCGAAATGAGGCGAGTTTACTAAAATGTCAGACCAATACTGATAATTCGAGATTGAGGATACTGGAAGTGGAGCTTGCAAATTCTAGGACCTCGTTAGAATCCACGATGGAAAACAATAAAACGTTGGAGTCTGAGGTTGAGAAACTTAAATTGAAAATTTTGCAAGACAATGCCGCAGCCTTAAGGCGGGAAACTCACAATCAGGGTGATATGACAGAAGTGAAAAGATATCAGGTAGAATTAACTGATAATAAAATGAAACTAGATAAACTCAATGAGGAAAATAGTGAACTAAGGTCTGAAGTTAGTTCATTAAGAAAATTATTTGATCAATCAAAGAGTGTTGCTGATGAAAAATTAATTGCCTTTGATAAATTTCTGATTGATTCTCATAGAGATAAAGAAACATGTAAGAAATTAATTGATGAAGTGAAAGCAAGATGTGAAAAACTAAGGTCAGATTATGACTCTTTGCTTTCGAAGTATGTTACGTTGAAATTAGAGAGTGAAAAAAGGGAAAATAGGAGTGTATCATTTGATGACAATAATATTTTGGATGTATGTCATTCATATAATGATAGAATTTATGACTTTTGTCTTAGACAGGAACAAAAGCGTGATGACGATGTAACTTCAGTGAAACTGATACGGAATGACCAGATAGGTAACGGGAAATCTGTCACGCATGACTTGGCATTATTGCGTGAAGAGATTAATGAATCTGGTATTAGTGTTACTGAATCCACCTCGAGTGATGATTGTTTCATTGATAACAGGGTGACTGCATTAGAAGAGTTACTCCTAAATGAGAAACAGAGATATGCTGAACTGGATAGGAAAACACAACAACAGATCTATGAACTGTCAACAGCATTGATCACACTCGATTCTTTAATGGATAAGGAGAAGAATATAAACACTAACTTGGATAAAATGAATAAAAGGCAGAGGCAGCAGATTACATTACTGAATTCGGAATCTGTTAGATTGAGAAAAAGAGTTGATGGTTTATTGGATGTCGTATTGAGTAAGAAAATAGTGTGCAATAGAAGGGATGATAAACCTATTACACGACATGCCGTCAATATTATGGGTGATACTAAGGTATCAACACACCCAGCGAAGATTAGGAAATCATTTCGAGGCAAGTACACCTTCCCTCGACAACAGAATACTGCCAATTCTGGGAATAAATCTTGGCGGAAGGATCAGATTGAAACTGATCCTAAGAAACCTTTTGAAGTTGAGAAAAAGGGAAAGGATTTTCCTAATGAAAATAATAATGTTAGGGTTAATATGAACCTACATAATAAAATTAAGACACATAAATCTGTCAGCAAGTTATTACTTCTGCCTAACAAGCATTCATGTACGACATGCATGAAACCTACTACCTTGGGTACTGATAGGTATCATCCTAACTTCAGTCAGGATGATACATCATCCAATAAAAAGACAATGTCAATGTTAAAAGAGAAAGTTAATTCTTTGACAAAGAATACATATCATCATTGTCCACCATTTCGTGACAATGATATTACTTACATTGGTAAAGGTGCGTATTCTCGCACGGTGTTAGTGCGAAATCTGCCGCAGGATACTACCTGGCAGGCACTTAGAAATTTCTTAAATTTTACAGCAAACGTTAAGTTTGTTCATCTTCTACCATCTGTCAATGGTCAGAATAGTCAGGCTTTGGTTACATTTCGTAACAATCGTGACGCTCGTTTGGTTATCGAGCATGATAACGGTGTCTATTTTCGTCACCATCATCTACACTTACAATTAGTACCTGATTCTGCGCCACTCAGATAATGGTGTACGCTCACCCTTTTGTCTTATTTCTTGATGACTCAGCATTGTCAGTCATCATTTCTTATCTTTCTTAATCATCTATCCTAATATAGATTGATTTATTGATTTTTTTCTTCTCGAAAAATATTTTTGATTCTTAACATCTTTAAATTTGTACACGTTTTCTGTCTTATTTGTTTTACCATGCCTACAAGAGACAGTAAGTTGTTTAAATGTGTCAACTATGCTCAGCCCCATAGAGCATAGGTTTATTTGTCATCCATCACGGCTGTCTTGTCATCTTTACTAAAGAAGAACATGCCGTTAAGGATAAATTGGACAGACGAATGTGACAGAACTTTTCGCAGTATATTAAGAATTTTTTCATGCCCACCAGTATTAAGATTACCAGATGCTTCTAAAAAGTTTGTCCTCCGTACAGATGCGAGTAATTACGGACTCGCGGCTTGTCTACTCCAATATCACGATGATATCCTTCATCCTGTATTATACATCTCACGCAAGCTAAAAACTCCTGAAACTAAATATTCGACGGTGGACAGAGAGTTACTGGCCGTGATATGGGCAATTACCAAACTTGAAAAGTTTTTACTTGGATCACCATTTCTGATCCAGACCGATCAGAAATCTGTGGCAGCATTACGTCGTTCAAACCATAAAAGTCCAAAGCTTGCACGATTTGCTATTGCGTTGCAACCATATGATTTCGAAATACAGTCGATACCAGGAACTGAGAATATTATGGCCGATACTTTATCAAGACATCCTACGGATTCTGAATGACTATTGGTATTTCAATAAAAATATTTACAGACTAATCAAGCATTACATTTGAAATGAAAATTATTAATGCTACGCAAGAATATATAATACTTCATATGGACATCCTACTTCAATGAGAAAATTTCAAAATGAACTGTTGTTATCAAAGTATCGAGTTTTACAGATCGATTGAAAATTTGGACTTCACTTGGATTTTACGTATCACTCATTTCTATTGCAAGGTAGTAAAAAGGTAAAATTTCTGATAAAGAATGGACAGATACTGTGATGATACATAAACTGAAATGACTTATTCAAATTACGTTCAAAATTTCAAAAAAAGGAATTAACGACGGTTGGATCATCATATCAGAATTGGATAAGATGAACTCTGCTTCTTAAAGAACTATCATACAAGTCAATAGGATGTAACGACGATTGGATCTTCATGTCCGATAATGTTAAATTTGATAGTTATTAAATTAATATATAATAAAATAAAGTTGAAGTGTGATGAAATAAAAAGATAAAATATACTAAGAAAAGATGAAACAAAAGAATATCACACCAATTAAACCTTTTAAATAGTTTAATTATTATGTGATAGATATTAGATTATGATATTTCATATGTCTACTTAAAATGTATGAATTTTTTCTGTTCTTTTCTTTCTGATTGCGTTAATTTAATTAGGTATCTATCCTCATACTTCATTTTAACACATAGTACTAATTTCATTTATACTTTAATATTTAGTTTTAATTGTCCGTACTTCTCAATTTTTATTTTTTTTTACTGATACTATTTCTCATTCTCTTTAACCTTTAGCACGCTCCGGGCGCAGCGTTGCGCCGAACGTAACCTATGTTCTCCATGCTGGAGGCGCAATGTTGCACCTTACGGATATCACCGTTTCTAGCATGAGGACTTGTGTACACGTGATTTTCAGCCCCGGATGTTAAGTTGTAATTTTATTTGCAAGAAAGTTAGCTTCCGTTTCCGATCTTAAAAAAGTGATGGGTGTATCCGCGTTTATTTTTTGTAAATTTTTTAAATCGAAATGAATCGGGATCAGACACGCGGCCATTTCGCTCTAATTTTATTGGATTCTGACGCCATGCGGTGGGGATAAGATTTTTGTCTTTATAAGCGCTGATATCGTTTCTCAGAATGTGTTTGATGGCTGAGATGGAAACGAAAGTAAAATGGCCTTTCAAGTATGTATAATGTTAGGGGTTAGGACTAGGAATATCGGAAAGATTTAGAATTTCGGCCGAATGTCACAGCTGACGAGAGCGTTTGTTGCTTTGCTACTGATGATGGGTGTAACGAAAAGATCGTCATTTGATTTGTATTGGTCTATTGGTCAAATGACTTTCATTGAGATGCAAGGGATATGGACCCTTCGTTTGCTGGTTATTTTTTAAATTTTTTTTTTAAATTTAAAAATTAAAAAAAAATATTTTTTTATTATTTTAATTTTTTTTTTCGTTTTTTTCATCTTTCCTTTCCTCTCTTCCTATCACATCTAACATGTACACAAACAAATTTTATATCATCAGATTCACCATTCATTTATTTATAGAAATTCCAAAAATGATAGCAGTTGACCAAGAAACACAAAAACTATAGACATTACAAGTCACCCACTATAAAAACGGGACGCTGTGAAAAAGAATGCAGTGGTTGGGCAAGTTTTCTGAATTTTTATGCAGCGTGCTAAAGGTTAATTAGATATTAATTAGTTAATACCATACTTACATATTATAATTAATTATTTTAATTTTACTTAGTTAGAATAATTTTAATAACACCTCACATTATTAGTTAGTCAATACAGACATCAAATTAATTACTTATTTAATTAATGACAGTGACATTTCTTTAGTTAATTTATGATGTGACGTTGATTTTATTATAAGATATTACTGACATGACCGCGACACTGTTCTAGATAGAACATCGTAGGCCATACGTCGGGTTTTGTTAAATTTTTGATAATTTGATTAAAATAGTTGTTTGAAAAAAAATCTATCTAATAGATTTTTTTTCCCCCGTCGGACAGGAAATCTGTTACGGTGTTATTTTAAATGACGGCGTCTGCTGGGGTTAGTAGTGCGCAACGTTTGGGGTCAATAACATTAATAGAATATGTCGATATTCTACGGACTACTGAACGCGAAATATATGCTAAGATTATGACGTATTCGCGTTGGGAAGGTCACGCTTGGTGACTTGATTACATGACCCTTTTTATGCTGTCCGTCAAGCAGAGAAGTCGTGTCTTGTATTTCTTCCAAGGAGAGGCTTAGTATATAGCCGATATATGAATTCAATATAGAACTCAGGGTCAGTTCTGATATTACGATAAAGTATGAGATTTATTATGTAAACTAATGGATGGAAGAAGAATCGAATTAAGATTCAATTTGTAGCTGTCGAGAACTCATGCGCTCATTTCTGGCTGGCTGACTACAGCAGCGCATGTACATAGCCATGGTGTTCATCTGACATATTGTTTTGACACGGACGGATATACTTACTTGTATTACTTGGAATTTATCATTATGCTGAACTGTATATGAAGTTTGTGAATGTTGGATATCATTTATGTGAAACCCGTCAATACATGTGGACTCAGAACTGAAGGCTTGATATCTTCTTTACGTTACGGGTTTGGTTCCACAGCTGTTTAATGTTTATATTTTCTCAGCACGATAACTCTCTCACAAGAAAGATCAACTAACGCAAATATGCAAATAAGAACGTCGAAGGGACTTTCTTTATGATCAGAGCTAACCAACAAAATAACAAACATTAAACAAGCCGAAGAGTGACCTTAATATTCAAACAACAAATATAAATAAGGAACACCAGTATAAACAACCCGTTACAACTGAACCAACTCGTTACAAACAGTCCCAACTAAGATGGTCTGGCAATGTCTGCAGAATGGGAGAAGATCGGCCGCCATGGCAGGTATGGGAGGCTAAGAACCAGGGATCCAGACCTTCAGGACGACCCAGAATCCTATGGGAGGACAACACTAGACATTCTCTGAAGGATCGAGGACCAGGCCAGGAGGAAGACAGTCGATGGGATAGTATGGCGCTCTCTCTTCCAAACCTCTACACCTCACGGAAGAAGAGGAATGACTATGTATGTAAGTAAGACAACACTGATGTCCATTTAAGGCTTTTGTTATTTGTTTTATTATTCATGGGCATTAGAGTTGTTTTCACTTTCATTTCTCTAATGCTACTGTTATTGAAGTGGCTGTCTGAAAGCCCATTAGCCAGGGCAGTTATTGTGTTAAACACTCAGTCCATGCTTCGGAAAGGTCCAGAATGGATGGCTATGGCACGAATGGGAAACATCAATAGAAGCCTCAAATCTCCATGAACTGGTGTGGATATACTGTCCTGGACATGCAGAGACGTGCGGCAATGAGAGAGCTGACAGACTAGCTTTGAGAGCACCCATAGTGTGGACATTGTATATGGGAGAGATGCTAAGGACAATTAATGATCACCTATTAGAGAATGACACTGCAATCAATGAATCAATAAGGCTAAGACTGCTAGTCTTTGGCATCAAACATTGTTATTGTTATGCAGAATTGACATCATTGCACTCCGGGCAAACCCATAGGTGCTCAGTCTCCATCAGTATATGTCGAAGAGTGTGAATGCTAATTGTTCCTGTAGATCGCTGGTTGTAAACACGACGGATGCATCCTCTCATACGTCCATCTCTACAAGCTTTACGTTTGATGCCAAATTCCAACAGTCTGAACCTTGATGATTCATCTATTGCAGTGTCATTCTCTAACAGGTGATCATTAATTGTTCTCAGTATATCTCCCTTATCCATATCCAGTATCCCCACTATGGGTGCTCTTGATGCTAGTCTGTCAGCTCTTTCATTACCACATACCCCAGCATGGCATCAAACATAAGACTAGCAAGGATAGGCATATGAGAGGATGCATCTGGCATGTATACAACCCACATGCTACAGGAACAATTAGTATTCGGACTCTTCAACATTCAAATCTGTTGATAGCATTACCGGACAGTCCTTGTTCTGGAATCCCCAGGGTAAGAGAGGTGAAGGAAGACCAAAGACCACACGGAGAAGAGAACTGGAGGCCGACATGAAGGTGATAAAGATAACACAGAAGACCTTTAACTGATGGCACGGGACAGGAAGACTTGGCATCAGTTTGTAGGAAGCCTATGCTCCTTGTGGAGTTGTAAGGTCAAAGAAGAACACCCTTCAACATTTGCTGCGGGCAACTGAGCAACTATGGGTCTGCCGAGAGCGGGCAACTGAGCAACTATGGGTCTGCCTAGAGCAGGCAACTGAGCAACTATGGGTCTGCCTAGAGCCGGCAACTGAGCAACTATGGGTCTGCCTAGAGAAGGCAACTGAGCAACTATGGGTCTGCCTAGAGCGGGCAACTGAGCAGCTATGGGTCTGCCTAGAGCAGGCAACTGAACAACTACGGGTCTGCCTAGAGCAGGCAACTGAGCAACTACGGGTCTGCCTAGAGCGGGAAACTGAGCAACTATGGGTCTGCCTAGAGTGGGCAACTGAGCAGCTTTGGGTCTGCCGATAGCAGGCAACTGAGCAACTATGGGTCTGCCTAGAGCGGGCAACTGAGCAACTATGGGTCTGCCTAGAGCGGGCAACTGAGCAACTATGGGTCTGCCTAGAGCAGGCAACTGAGCAACTATGGGTCTGCCTAGAGCAGGCAACTGAGCAACTATGGGTCTGCCTAGAGCGGGCAACTGAGCAACTATGGGTCTGCCTAGAGCGGGCAACTGAGCAACTATGGGTCTGCCTAGAGCGGGCAACTGAGCAAGTATGGGTCTGCCTAGAGCGGGCAACTGAGCAACTATGGGTCTGCCCAGAGTGTAAAGATGTTGATTCTGGGCAACAATAATAACAATAACATTATTGTTCATGCATCTAGGACAAAAACGCTGTGGTTGTAGCACAGGCCATTTTTATGACCTTTGTCCTAGTAAGACAATAAACCAGATCAAAAGGTCTTTTTTTATTTCAACATGTGCACTAATATAGCTGACGGACCCTGTGTCTAGGCTGAATGGACGTGCCTAAAAAAAAACGAGACAAAATTTTATTTTTTTTAAAGATTACGCTCGTTCACACCACCATTTAATCTTGCAGTAGGCCCACTTTTTGTGCAGGGTGATTGAAAAGTCACTCTGTATTTTAGAATGTTCATATCCTTACTTGTATCTGATGGATATACATGGAACAAATATTTTTGTTGTTTAACTAGGGCTGCTGAGCTTCTCGCTCTTTTGCAGCCAATGCAAAGTTGAAGAATCATTGGTATTATCTACACTGCAGATATAGGTTTTTCTTGTGGCTTTTCTGCCATTCCAAAACGTGCTGAGTTGAAGTCATGAGCTCCGGTTTCTCCAGCTTGGCTTGCATTAAAAGGATCATTGAATCTGGTCCCTAGCTAGGTGTAAGAAGCGTGTGGCAGGATGTGCATTCCCTGCTATCCAAGGGGGCTCTCAAACTACACAGAGCTAAAATACTGTGCTCCGTTTCTGGGCTCTCCCAAGGAATCGTCATGTCCTGCACAGAGCCACTACTCAGCTCCCCCTGCCTATCACTGGGTCCATAGTGAGATCCTCTTGCATGCAGTCAACCACGTCAAAGCCAAAGAATCACGTCTGGGGCTCAAGTGACTCCTGCTAATTTGGGGAGTGCAATGCTGGGTTCTCAACACGTTTCACCAGAGGGGGAATCCCTTGAAGTGTGTGGATGATTTCAAGAGTCAATGAGGGTGTAATTAGCTTCACAGACAGAGGTTCACTTCCGCATATGTATATTGTAGCATTGTGCATAGCTGGTGGTCATATAAGGATGACTCCAGATATGCCTCCATGCATAGCTGGTGGTCATATAAAGATGACTCTAGATATGCCTCCATGCATAGCTGGTGGTCATATAAGGATGACTTCAGATCTGCCTCCATGCATAGCTGGTGGTCATATAAGGATGACTTCAGATCTGCCTCCATGCATAGCTGGTGGTCATATAAGGATGACTTTAGATCTGCCTCCATGCATAGCGGGTGGTCATATATTTAAGCTGACATGCAACTCTGCCTCATCACCCGTTCTGGGAGGCCCTTTTTCCGGGGAAACCACACACAGCCCTGTGAGGCAGCATTCGTCGAAATTGAGGCAAGCATATGACTACTGGCAGGATCAACCAGATAACTGTCTGGACATATGTGCATCTTCTTTGTCCTCTCGTGCGAGAAGGGAGACAGCGCTCTGTGCTGAATGGATAAAGGCAATTTTGTTCTTCCTTTCTTCACCTCAGGCGAGAACCACTGGTCACCTGATGTCAAGACATTCACCTAGTCGGACAGGATGGACCGAAAGTGACACCAGCTTACTGGCTGCTGGTGCATAACTCATTGCAAAAGCGGAGTTCTTTTTTAGACCATTGTCGAGCTATGATAAGGAGTTGCAACGGCTTGCTCACATTATGACTCTTCTTTACCAGTGTCTTTTAGGTGACGTTCTTCCTCATCAATGTTTAATTCATTCCTAGGTCTAGATCTTGACATTTTCTTTCCTTGTTTAGGTGCAGATCTTGTTTTCACTGCCGTTCCTTTTCCTTTCACTGATGAATTATTGTGATCTAAACTGAGTGAACTAGATCTAGATCGAATGTTACTACTAATACTATCATTCACTTTCCTCGTTTTAGCAAGCCTCTCACTATCACTTTACTCCAGATCTAAACCTACATCAGAGTCTGATTCTAAACCAGACTACACATACTCTGACCCTGAATCTGAGTAAAAAGAGTCAATAGAATCATTCAAGTTGAATCAATTCATCTCAAACAAGGATTTTCGTGCTTTTTTTTCCACCAGATGTTTATGGTTCGTCAGACTCGGCAGCGTCCATGTTTGTGAACTTTGGCTTTTGTGAAATCGCTATTATCAGTTCTACTGTATTCACTAGCAGTAAAATATTTAGTTTGTTTCAAGCTTAGTGGCCAGATTTTTTCAATGCTGAATCCGATTATGCCCAGCAATAGCCGATACGCTTGTAAACAGAAGAGTTCTGGTGCTTTTAAAATAGGACGTATGCCGTACGTCATATAGGTGAATGAGAACGAGCAATCGCTACTTCCATGATGTACGCCATACGGCATAGCAACAAAAATTGTGAAGATTTATGCCGTGCGGCGTACACCATATTGGTGCTGAAAAAGTTAATAAAAATTTGTTTGTTAAGCGTGAAGAAATAACAATTTAAAAATAAAAAGTGACTTTTTGATTACCTTAGAGAAAAAATTTGCTACTGTTGTAGACAGGCACCGTACGACTGTTGATTTTCTTCTTCTTCTTTGATCCTTAGAAGCTGACTGTCAAAGTAGTCAGTGGCCATCATGCCTAGTGACATCTTGTAGGGCAGCAACAAACTGCTTCCACTTTGCTTGGTCGGAGGCCATGATTCATGCAGTACCCAAGCTCTGGTTCATTCTTTACATCTCTGCCTTCACAGTTCTCTGTCAAGTTGTTTTTGGTCAGCCTCTTTTTCGCTTTCCTTCAGGGTTCCATAGCATAGCTGTTCAGGTGATGGCATCAGGGTCTATTCTGATGACGTGGCCAACCCAACTCCAGCGTTCTGCCAGCTATGATTATGTTCATGTCCTCTTAGTTACTCCAAGTAAGCAGTTCTTGGCTGGTATTCGGCCAAAAGAAACTGAGAATTTTCCTTAGGTAGATTGTGTTGAAAGAGGACAATTTTGACATTTCCTTCTCTGTTACTCTCCAGCATTCCACACCATAGAGAAGCACAGCTCTCATTTAATCTTAATCTGGTGTATGTGCTGTACTGAGAGAACTTCCAGATGTTGTTTAGACTAGCAAAGGCGGTTCTCGCTTTATTCATTTTATTGTTGATGTCTTTGCTTGCTGCACTGTCTGGAGTTACTATGCATCCTAGGTATGTAGCCACTGTTGATACACATGGGTAATTTCATTCATTCTTACTTTTCAACTTCCCAAGAAGCAAAAGCCTTCAGCAAACATGCCGAGTCCTCCGGTCCTGTGCCATCAACTCCAGGTCTTTCTTATTCTTTTTATTTCTGTCTCCAGCTCTCTTCTCCATGTGTATTTTGGCCTCCCTCTGCTTCTCATACCCTAGAGATTCCAGAAAGACTGCCTTGTAATGCTATCAACAGGTTTCCATAATGTTGTGTCCTTATCCATCACCAGCATCTTCTTCTCATCTCTTGTTCCACTAGCAATCATCTGATTCTTGTCATCAGTCCCACACTAGTAACCTTGCAGCACTATTTCAATCCTTGCATTCTACACAAGCACCCACATCACTATCATCACCATTTTCCTTTGTGCTACATGGAACTACCACTGCAGCTCGATCCTTGTAGGAAGCCTGCATCAAGCAGTCACATGCTCTTGCCTGGTCATGCAGGAGTACGAGGTAATGAGAGAGCTAACAGAATTAGCATCAAGCGCATGCACAGTGGGGACACTGGATATGGATAAGGGAGAGATACTGAGAACAATTAATGATCGCCTGTTAGAGAATGACACTGCTATAGATGAATCGTCAAGTGGAACTTGGCATCAAATGTAAGGCTAGCAGAGATGGACGTATGAGAGGATGTATCCGTCATGTACACAACCAGTGAGCTACAGGAACAGTTAGCATTCACACTCTTCTATATATACTGAAGGAGACTGAGCACCTATGGGTTTGCCCAGAGCGCAATGATGTCGATTCTGTTGAATAATAACAACGCTCTTGCTGCAGTGGTTTATGTGCCAATTTATTCTTCATGATGAGGTTGCCAGCCTCATTTTTGTTTTAATCATACGTCTGCTATTACTCCAGACAAAATCTCTGGTTACTATATCTAACCTCAGACTGATTTTTACGTGAGTATCCCTTTTTTCCCTGTACAATGACAGGTGTCCTCTCGCCATTCAGGCAGATACTTGCTGATTTAGGAGGTACCCATTAGAGCTGGGTCGGCTCAGGAGCCGTTCAGGTTATTCCAGTCCCTGGTCAACGACACCCCTTTAAATGTCTAAGCAAGGGCTCGAATTATTCCAGTCCAAGTCCCGGCTGACAACACTCCTTCAAATGTCATCGCCCGATCGCCAGCGCAGTGTGGTAACCAATACACCAGCGCGGCTCCCTACAACCTCATATGAGTCACCTTGTACAATATGCCTGAGTGTGAAGTAGTCATATTCGTGCACTGTCTCTTCAGATATCCCTGTGGGCTACATAAGGGCACATGGGTAATGCTGTGCTAGTGTCACCTTTCATAACAATAACTTACTTCTATAGCATTTGCAGGTCCAGTGCCATCAGCATCTATCTCGTACATCTGGCCTGGCTTGAATTTCTCAATGTCATCACAAGACTGTGGTCTCTCTGAAGCCAAAATAAAGAGAGGTTTCAATATGAAATCTGAAGGTGGGTGGCCCAAGTGGCTATAGGTTGGTAACCCTGAATCTGAACATCTGAAAACCAAAATATTCCGAAAATCAAAAGTTTTTTCGGCCACTTTTGGACGATTTTTGAACTGATTTTTAGGTGGCGTGCTAATTTTTCGGCAAATTGGGCTATTTTGGGCGATTTTGGGCGAAATCCTTAAACCCAAAACAAACTAAAAAACCGAAACAGTCATCCCCAAGCATTTCAGATTCTGGGTTACCAACCTGTAGAAGAGACGGGGTCTGCAACGAGACAATACATCACAGCCTCACAACATAGCCCCCGCAGACTTTGATTGAACAGTCCCAGTTACAATGGTTTGGCCATGTCTGTAGAATGGGGGAAGATCACGGCAAACATGGGAAACCAAGAACCAGGGAGTCTGACCTCCAGGGCAACCCAGAGTTTGCTGGAAGGACATCATCAGACAACCTCTGAAGGACTGAAGACTGGACGGGGACCAGGCCAAAACGAAGACAGCTGATAGGATAGCATGGCACTCTCTCTGGCTAATCTCTACACCCCACTGTAGAAAAGGAATGACTAAGTAAGTATGTAACAGAATCACTTACATCACTACTAGCAATATCATAAATCACCCCTAACATTAACTCATATCACCACTAACATTATCACTAATACACAATAATAACACTAGCTCATATCACCACCAACATTATCACTTATAGGAAGGGGTAAAGGATCCCGTTACACGCCCATTGAGGCATATTGGGAATATGGTGTTAGGCCCATATTTTCTTGACCATCGGCACACTAGGGATGATGTGGTCAGCATCACGCCGGCCGCCTTAACCTTCCCAGAAGTTGCTCTGGCAATTGGGGCTGGGTCGACCCAGGAGCCGTTTGTGGCCTAAAAAATATCCCACCTCATCTGGGGATCGAACCATAGACCATTGAGCAAGGAAGCCAGTGCACTAACCACTATGCTACCGTGTCTCATATCACCACCAACATTATCACTTATACACAATAATAACACTAGCTCCTATCACCACTAACATTATCACTTATACACAATAATAACACTAGCTCATATCACCACTAACATTTTCACTTATACACTATTAGAATTAGCTCATATCACCACTAACATTATCACTTATTCACAATAACAACACTAGCTCAGATCACCACTAACATTATCACTTATACACAATAACACTAGCTCATATCACCACTAACATTATCACTTATACACAATAATAACACTAGCTCATATCACCACTAACATTATCACTTATACACAATAATAACACTCAGATCACCTCTCTAAGAGAGAAGTTTTACCGCTAACATTATCACTTAGACCACTTACTTACTTACTTAGTCGTTCCCCTTCTACCGTGAGGTGTAGAGGTTTGGAAGAGAGAGCGCCAGACTATTCTATCGGCTGTCTTCCTCCTGGCCTGGTTCCATTCTAGTTCTCGGTCCTTCAAAGATTGTCTAATGTTGTCCTCCCAGCGGACTCTGGGTCGTCCTCGGGGTCTGGATCCTTGGCTCTTTGTTTCCCATGCTTGTCGTGGTAGCCGATCTTCTCCCATTCTGCAGACATGGCCAAACCATCTTAGTTGGGACTGTTCTACTTGGGTCTGTAGGGGGTGGCATTTTAGGCCTTGATGTATCGCCTTAGACCACTACTACCATTATTACAGATCATCTCTCTAAGAGAGAAGTTTTACCGCTAACATTATCACTTAGACCACTACTACCATTATTACAGATCATCTCTCTAAGAGAGAAGTTTTACCGCTAACATTATCACTTAGACCACTACTACCATTATTACAGATCACCTCTCTAAGAGAGAAGTTTTACCGCTAACATTATCACTTAGACCATTACAACCATTATTACAGATCATCTCTCTAAGAGAGAAGTTTTACCGCTAACATTATCACTTAGACCACTACAACCATTATTACAAATCACCTCTCTAAGAGAGAAGTTTTACAGCTAACATTATCACTTAGACCATTACAACCATTATTACAGATCATCTCTCTAAGAGAGAAGTTTTACCGCTAACATTATCACTTAGACCACTACAACCATTATTACAAATCACCTCTCTAAGAGAGAAGTTTTACCGCTAACATTATCACTTAGACCACTACTACCATTATTACAGATCATCTCTCTAAGAGAGAAGTTTTACCGCTAACATTATCACTTAGACCACTACTACCATTATTACAGATCACCTCTCTAAGAGAGAAGTTTTACTGCTAACATTATCACTAAGACCACTACTACCATTATTACAGATCATCTCTCTAAGAGAGAAGTTTTACTGCTAACATTATCACTTAGACCACTACTACTCTCTAAGAGAGAAGTTTTACCGCTAACATTATCACTAAGACCACTACTACCATTATTACAGATCACCTCTCTAAGAGAGAAGTTTTACCGCTAACATTATCACTAAGACCACTACTACCATTATTACAGACCATCTCTCTAAGAGAGAAGTTTTACCGCTAACATTATCACTTAGACCACTACTACCATTATTACAGATCACCTCTCTAAGAGAGAAGTTTTACCGCTAACATTATCACTTGGACCACTACTACCATTATTACAGATCACCTCTCTAAGAGAGAAGTTTTACCGCTAACATTATCACTTAGACCACTACTACCATTATTACAGATCACCTCTCTAAGAGAGAAGTTTTACCGCTACATTATCACTAAGACCACTACTACCATTATTACAGATCATCTCTCTAAGAGAGAAGTTTTACCGCTAACATTATCACTTAGACCACTACTACCATTATTACAGATCACCTCTCTAAGAGAGAAGTTTTACCGCTAACATTATCACTTAGACCACTATTACCATTATTACAGATCATCTCTCTAAGAGAGAAGTTTTACTGCTAACATTATCACTTAGACCACTACTACCATTATTACAGATCATCTCTCTAAGAGAGAAGTTTTACCACTAACATTATCACTTAGACCACTACTACCATTATTACAGATCATCTCTCTAAGAGAGAAGTTTTACCGCTAACATTATCACTTAGACCACTACTACCATTATTACAAATCACCTCTCTAAGAGAGAAGTTTAAGTAAAATTTCCTAGAGAGACATAATGACGACAATGTGTGAAATTTTGCCGGTGCAGTCTCTGAGCGTTCGATTGACAGAGTGGTTAGAGCGCTGGTCTCTCGCGGAAAAAAGTGCCGGGTTCAAAACACAGTACAGACATGCTCCAGTCTACACAGCTGTAAATGGGTACCTGACTCTTTGAGTTAGGGAAAGAAAAAGGCAGCAAGGAAGGAAACTGGTCACCCCCCCACCTCTCGATGCTTGACCTAGCATGGTGGTCTCTAACACTTCACTCCCCTATGACAGTATCTGCTATGGGATTCTGGGGAGACAAAGAAAGAACACGACTACTGCTCTGTCAGCCATGCCGAATGAGGTAGTTAATATGAGGTTGTGAATAGGGCTGGTTAACTCCTCCTCCACAACACACTGCTACAGAAGAGCATCTCAATACCTCGGAGTAGGTTTCCTGCAAGGAAGGGTCAGCTGCAGTAGTGGTTATATGCTCCGAAAGGAGCAAAAAAGGGAAATGATGATGATGATTTGTGAAATTTATATGAGAATGAATGATAACTGTTATAAACTTTCTTGTAAGTAATGAGTGATGGACTAGAATTGTAAACTGGAGGGGGGGTCATCAGTGATACAGATATGAGAAACAGATAAGAATGGGAAACTGGAGAGAGGCCATCAATGACACAGAAATGAGAAACAGATAAGAATGGGAAACTGGAGAGAGACCATCAATGACACAGAAATGAAAAACAGATAAGAATGGTAAACTGGAGAGAGACCACCAATGACAGAGAAATGAGAAACAGATAAGAATGGTAAACTGGAGAGACACCATCAATGACACAGAAATGAGAAATAGATAAGAATGGAACACTGGAGGGAGACTATCAATGACACAGACATAAGAAACAGATAAGAATGGAACACTAGAAAGAGACCATCAATGACACAAATGAGAAACAGATAAGAATGGAACACTTGGAGAGAGTCTATCAATGATACAGAAATAAGAAACAGATAGCAATGGAACACTGGAGAGAGACTATCAATGACACAGACATAAGAAACAGATAAGAATGGAACACTGGAAAGAGACCATCAATGACACAAATGAGAAACAGATAAGAATGGAACACTTGGAGAGAGACCATCAATGACCCAGAAATAAGAAACAGATAAGAATGGAACACTGGAGAGAAACTATCAATGAAACAGAAATGAGAAACAGATAAGAATGGTAAACTGGAGAGAGACCATCAATGACACAGAAATAAGAAACAGATAAGAATGGAACACTGGAAAGAGACCATCAATGACACAAATGAGAAACAGATAAGAATGGAACACTTGGAGAGAGACTATCAATGACACAGAAATAAGAAACAGATAGGAATGGAACACTGGAGAGAGACTATCAATGACACAGACATAAGAAACAGATAAGAATGGTAAACTGGAGAGAGACCATCAATGACATAGAAATAAGAAACATATAAGAATGGAACACTGGAGAGAGACCATTAATGACACAGAAATAAGAAACAGATAAGAATGGAGCACTGGAGAGAGACCAACAATGACACATAAATAAGAAACAGATAAGAATGGAACACTTGCAGGGAGACCACCAATGACACAGAAATAAGAAACAGATAAGAATAGTGAACTGGAGTGAGATCATCAAGGATAGAAATCAATGAGAGAAACAAGAATTGTAAACTGGGGACACACCATCAATGATACAGAATTAAGAGACAGACCTGGTGAACTGGAGTCAGATCATCAAGGATATAGAGCAATGAGACCTAAACATGAATGGTAAACTGGAAAGAGACCATCAACAATACAGAGATGAGAGGCAGACAAGAATGGTAAACTGGAGAGAGGTCATCAATGGTATACCAATGAGAAAC
The DNA here is from genome assembly GCA_024509875.1 of Oreohelix idahoensis. Classification (NCBI taxonomy): domain Eukaryota; kingdom Metazoa; phylum Mollusca; class Gastropoda; order Stylommatophora; family Oreohelicidae; genus Oreohelix; species Oreohelix idahoensis. The sequence goes on from JAMPIV010010026.1 coordinate 476,809, forward strand.
AGACAAGAACTTAAACTGGAGAGTGATCATCAAGGATATAGAGAAATGAGAGACAAACAAGAATTGTAAACTGGAGGGAGATCATCAAGGATATAGAGCAACGAGTGACAGAGAAGAATTGTAGACTAGAGGCAGATCATCAAGGAAAAAGAGAAATTCAAGAAAGACAAGCACTGTAAACTGGAGAGAGATCATCAAGATAAGGATGATAGGAAACTCTTTACAGAGCGATATAACAGCAGGCAATCTGATCATCAGAAGTTATTTCATTATGATCTTGTGTGATGAGGAATGCAGCACTATATCTGGCCATCTTTGAAATCTTCTGATACTCTCTGGATTTGTCCCTAGCCCAGGTAGGTCTTCTGCCATCTCCCAGTCATTTGCACAGCCAAGAATAGATGGTAAACTGCTACTTGATTTACTTGGTTTGGGATGTGCTGACTTTCTTACTCTCAGAAAGTATGTAATTGTGGTTCTCGGTCTGACTTTGCTGTTCGCTTTCACCCTTGCCAGGTCTATTGTAGCAGCCAGCTCATTTAGTACTTTATTGTGGCGCCATGTGTATCGCCCTTGCCCTAATGACACCTTGCAAGCTGAGAGCACATGTTCAAGTGTCTGCCTCTCATGGCACAGGGGGCACTGAGCATCATCTCACTTTCCCCATCTCACAAGGTTTGCAGACGATGGCAGGAGGCCATGCATTGATCTGATAATGAAGCAGAGTCTTCTTCTTCTTCGTACACTCTCAGACGTCCACTTGAATGTTCTCAAAGAAAGCAGTAGTCAGTTTGAGGCTATTTGAATCCCCGTAAAGCTTTACCACGAAAGGAGCTGGCGTTGGCCATATGCACTTTCTCTGTACCACATATAAGGGGCAACTTTGAAGCAGATGTTCAGCAGTCATTTTATCAGTGCCACAGTTACACTGATCGGTAGTTCTTATCTTTAGCTTGTTGAATAGATGGTATCTCAATCTGTTGTGGCCAGTGCGGAGTCTGAAGATTACCACTTGTTCTCTTCGGTGGAGCTGGTAGTAAGCATCATTCTGTGTGTGCCCTGGATGTTCTACATTCCATTTGTTTCTGTAACTGATTTTGATAAAACTCTTTGCCTCCTCAAAAGTTATGCTTGCATCAGGCTGAGGTAGATGTGAACCTTCTTTTGCCATTCTGTCAGCCTCTTCATTGCCGGCGATGTTACAATGAGATGGGATCCATTGGATCACAACACTTTTGAATCGTTGACAAAGTTTGTGGAGCACTACTCTGAGATCATCCAGGTCTGTATTATTTTGTCTTTTCAACGTTGCAATTACTGACTGTGCATCAGTAAAGAAAGCAACTTGTCTCTCTGCCATTTCTTCTGTCAATATAACCTCTGCTGCAGTTTTCAAGGCCTCTGCCTCTGCTCTGAAGTTGCTGGAGAATCGTCCTGTCGCCACTGACAGCCTTTTTTCTGCACCAGTGCTTACGGTCAGAAAGACACCCCCACCTCCATTTTCTGTTGCATTTGTTGCTGATCCATCTGTGTATGCATGGGTCCAGGTGTTGCGTGGATAATGTTTCTCTATGTATTTTGTCGCTATGGATTTTCTATTTGTTGCAGTTTGGCTCTTTTTACTTTCAATTCCAGGAATGTTTTCTATCATTTTAGGGAAACGATTCTGTTTCCAAACTGGAAGCTTGTATGCAGTGTAGATGGGTTTAACAGTGGATATTTCATCTATGGATACTGCTCTCATTTGTGGTTTGGTTGATTCTACAAAATTACTTCGTTTGAGTCTTTGCCTTCTAAGAGCATTTATTCTATGGCACATTGGGTGGTCTGTTAGTCTTTTGAATTTTTCGGCCAGTTGTTGAGCCCTGCAGTCTCTTCTATCTGTCATTGGCTGGAGGCATGTAATCTTTTCGAGTTTTTTTATAGGTGTTGAAAGCAAAGTCTAAGAGAGGCACCATCAAGGATATAGAGCAATGAGAGACAGACATACTGTAAACTGGAGAGAGATCATCAAGGATATAGAGAAATGATAGAAAAACTAGAATTCTAAACTGGAGAGATCATCAAAGATATAGAGCAATGAGAGACAGACATACTGTAAACTGAAGAGAGATGATCAAGGATATAGAGAAATGATATAGAAACAAGAATGGTAAACTGGAGAGAGATCATCAAGGATATAGAGAAATGAGAGACAGACATACTGTAAACTGGAGAGAGATCATCTAGGATATAGAAAAACAAGAATTCTAAACTGGAGAGAGATCATCAAAGATATAGAGCAAAGAGAGACAGACATACTGTAAACTGAAGATCGATGATCAAGGATATAGAGAAATGATAGAGAAACAAGAATGGTAAATTGGAGAGAGATCATCAAGGATATAGAGAAATAAGAGAAAGACATACTGTAAACTGGAGAGAGAGATCATCAAGGACATAGAGAAATGATACACGACCATACTGTAAACTGGAGAGAGATCATCAAGGATATAGAAAAACTAGAATTCTAAACTGGAGAGAGATCATCAAAGATATAGAGCAAAGAGAGACAGACATACTGTAAACTGAAGAGAGATGATCAAGGATATAGAGAAATGATAGAGAAACAAGAATGGTAAACTGGAGAGAGATCATCAAGGATATAGAGCGATGAGAAACAGACATGCTGTAAACTGGAGAGAGATCATCAAGGATACAGAGTTATGATAGAGAAACAAGAATGGTAAACTGGAGAGAGATCATCAAGGATATAGAGCAATGAGAAACAGACATGCTGTAAACTGGAGAGAGATCATCAAGGATACAGAGTTATGAGAGACCGACATACTGTAAACTGGAGAGAGATCAATCTAGGATATATAGAAATGATAGAGAAACAAGAAAGGAAAATTGGAGAGAGATCATCAAGGATATAGAACAATGTGAGACAGACATACTGTAAACTGGAGAGTGATAACCAAGGATATAAAGTTAATGAGAAACAGACATACTGTAAACTGGAGAGAGATCATCAAGGATATAGAGCAATGAGAGACAGACATACTGTAAACTGGAGAGAGATCATCAAAGATATAAAGCAATGAGAGACAGACATACTGTAAACTGGACAGAGATTATCAAAGATATAAAGCAATGAGAGATAGACATACTGTAAACTGGACAGAGATTATCAAAGATATAAAGCAATGAGAGACAAGACATACTGTAAACTGGAGAGAGATCATCAAAGATAGCAATGACAGACATACTATAAACTGGAGAAAGATCATCAAAGATATAAAGCAATGAGACACAGACATACTGTAAACTGGAGAGAGATCATCAAAGATATAAAGCAATGAAACACAGACATACTGTAAACTGGAGAAAGATCATCAAAGATCTAAAGCAATGAGAGATAGACATACTGTAGGCTGGACAGAGATCATCAAGGATATAGAGCCATGAAAGACAGACATACTGTAAACTGGAGACAGATCATCAAAGATATAAAGCAATGAGAGATAGACATACTGTAAGCTGGACAGAGATCATCAAGGATATAGAGCCATGAAAGACAGACATACTGTAAACTGGAGAAAGATCATCAAAGATCTAAAGCAATGAGAGATAGACATACTGTAAGCTGGACAGAGATCATCAAGGATATAGAGCCATGAAAGACAGACATACTGTAAACTGGAGAGAGATCATCAAGCACTGAGAGAAATAAAAATAAGCTCCTGTATGCAGCAAGAAGCCGTAAGAGCTTAAAACTTGCAGGCTGTACCTACCTGCACAATTAAAGCCATCCCCAGAAAAACCATTCTTACACTGACACTTGTAGCCACCATTGATGTTTGTGCATACTGCGTCATTGCTGCAGTTGTTACTGGCTACATCTGCACACTCGTCCACATCTGGTGGATATAATAAAACAGCAGACATCGTATCAGAATTTTTTTTGACATAACAGCGCTGATGAATCCTAATGGAAGGATATATATGTATATACATCAGTGTGAATGAATCCTAATGGAAGGATATATATGTATATACATCAGCAGTGATGAATCCTAATGGAAGGATATATATGTATATACATCAGCAGTGATGAATCCTAATGGAAGGATATTTATGTAACTACATCAGCGCTGATGAATCCTAATGGAAGGATATTTATGTAACTACATCAGCGTGAATGAATCCTAATGAAAGGATATATTGTATATACATCAGCACTGATGAATCCTAATGGAAGGATATTTATGTAACTACATCAGCGCTGATGAATCCTAATGGAAGGATATATTGTATATACATAAGCGTGAATGAATCCTAATGGAAGGATATATATGTATATACATCAGCACTGATGAATCCTAATGGAAGGATATTTATGTAACTACATCAGCGCTGATGAATCCTAATGGAAGGATATATTGTATATACATCAGCGTGAATGAATCCTAATGGAAGGATATATATGTATATACATCAGCACTGATGAATCCTAATGGAAGGATATTTATGTAACTACATCAGCGCTGATGAATCCTAATGGAAGGATATATATGTATATACATCAGCGTGAATGAATCCTAATGGAAATATATATATGTATATACATCAGCACTGATGAATCCTAATGGAAGGATATTTATGTAACTACATCAGCGTGAATGAATCCTAATGGAAGGATATATATGTATATACATCAGCACTGATGAATCCTAATGGAAGGATATTTATGTAACTACATCAGCACTGATGAATCCTAATGGAAGGATATTTATGTAACTACATCAGCACTGATGAATCCTAATGGAAGGATATTTATGTAACTACATCAGCGTGAATGAATCCTAATGGTAGGATATATTGTATATACATCAGCGTGAATGAATCCTAATGGAAGGATACATATGTATTTACATCAGTGCTGATGAATCCTAATGGTAGGATATATATGTATATACATCAGCGTGAATGAATCCTAATGGAAGGCTATTTATTTATATACATCACCGTTCAGCTCCCCAAGGATCATAGGCCTTCCACAAACTTAAGCCAAGCCTTCCTATCCCGTGCCGTCATCTCAAGGTCTTTCCCTGTCTCCTTCATCCCTTTCATGTCCTGGAGACATGTGTTCTTTTGCCTTCCTCTACATTCCCTTACCCTAGGAATTCCATAGCAAGGACTGCCAGGTAGGGCTTTCAACAGGTTTCCTCAATATGTATATAATACAATAAACTTTCAAATTTAAAAGATCCTGGTTAAACAGACAAAACTTCCAAGATTTATAGCTTGGTATTTTCCTATTTTTCAGACGTGTGTGCATTTCTACTGTTAAGATTTCGTCAGATGTGTTGTATGATCATAATATGGATGTAACTTCACTGCATGATAATTTGTGTTGTGCTGTTTTTAACTGGTTCTGTGTTAAATATTTTTTTTTCTTAAATTTATAAGCCACGGACAGCAAAGAAAAATAAAAAGAGAGGACAAACTTGAGCATAAAAGAAAAATTTAAATTTATTAAAAACCTGGAGTACCCATCACATATTTGTGAGGAGTATGGTGTGAAGAAACAAAACTGTAAGATATCTGCAAAGAAAAAGGTAAGTTAAAGAAATCTGTTAAATAATGTTCAGGTATTTTTTGTGGTAAAAAATTCTTTCAATATTTGTCAAGTTTGCCTCCACTTTAAAATTAAAATATATTTCCAAGTTCACTGACAAAACTGTTTGTATGCTAGTTTTTATGTTCATATGTCTCTTTGTTTGCTAGTTTCTAAGCTCATTGACAGGCCTTTTTGTATGCTAGTTTCTAAGCTCAAAAGACATGGTTGTTTGTCTGCTAGTTTTTACTTTCATATTTCTGTCTGTACGCTAGTTTCTAAGCTCATAGAAAGGCATTTGTTTGCTAGCTTCAATGTTCATAGACAGGTATGTTTGTATGCTAGATTCTAAGTTCAAGGACAGGGATGTTTGTATGCCTGTTTGTTTGCTAGTTTCTAAGTTCATAGACAGGCATCTTTATATGCTATCTTCTAAGTTCACAGATATGCCCATTTGTTTGCTAGTTTCTAAGTTCATATACAGGCACGTTTGTATGCCCATTTATATGCAAGTTTCTAGGTTCTTAGGCCTGTTTGTATGCTAGTTTCTAAGCTTATTGAAATGCCTGTTTTATGCTAGTTTCTATGTTCGTAGACAGTCCTGTGTGTTTGTTAGTCTTAAAGTTCACAGACATGCTTGCTTGTCTGCTAGATTTTATGTTCATAGAAAGGCCTGTTTGTCTGCTAGATTCCAAGTCCATAGACAGGTCTCTTTTTTTTTTAGTTTCTAAGTTCATAGACAGGCATGTTTGTATGCTAGTTTCTAAGTTTACTGACTCTTTCTTTGTTAATTTCTAAGTTTATACTGTTTGTACACTAGTTTCTATGTACATAGATATGCCCGTTTTAAGCTAGTTTCTACATTCACAGACAGACCATTCGTATGATTAGCTGAACTAGCACACTAGCTGTTGTGCATGTTTACTAGCTCTGACTCTGTTGACTAACTAGAAGCTCAAATTTGTCTGCTTGCTATCTGTGTCCACAAACTAGTAGTTTATGTAAGTATGCTAGTTTCTAAGTTTAGAGACAGGCCAGTTTGTATGATTAGATGAATTAGCACACTAGCCATTTTGTTTGTATGCTAGCTATGTGACTTTGCAGACCCACAGCGCAAGTTTGCTTTGCCAGCTGTGTCCGCAGACTAGTAGTTAAAGAAGCAATCATATGGTCAGAAGTGCATCTCTATTGGAACATACCCGTACAGTTGACGCCACTGCCCTCATATCCTGTGATGCACTCACACGAGTTGTTTACGTTGCACTTGGCTCGAGGTACGTCACAGTCATTGTCGTTGTAGCAAAAAACTGAAAAGGACATTTGGTGAAGAAAAGGTGATGTTACTGGTTATTGTTATTATTTAACTAGGGCTGCTGTGCTTCTCACTCTTTTGCAGCCAATACCAAGTTGAACACTCCTAGGTATTATCTACATTGTAGATCTAGGCTTTTCCTGTTGCTTTTCTACCATTTCAAAACGTGTTGAGTTGAAGTCATGAGCTCCAGTTTCTCCAGTTTGAATGGCATTTAAAGGATCATTGCATCTGGTCCCAAGCTAGGAGGAAGAAGCTTGTCATACTGCGTATTCCCCGCCATCCAAGGGGGCTCTCCAAATAAGCAGAGCTAAAATACTGTGCTCTGCTTCTGGGCTCCCCCAAGAAATTGTCACATCCTACACAGAGCCACTATTCAGCTTCCCCTGTCCATCATGGGCCCATAGTGAGATCCTCCTGCATGCAGCCAACCAGGTAAAAAGCCAGAGTTACGTCTGTAGCTCAAGTGACTCCTCCAAACTTAGTGTGCAATGCTGGGTTCTGAACATGTTTCACCACAGGGAAATCCTTGGAAGTGTGCGGATGATTTCAAGTCAATGAGGGTGTAATTAGCCTCACAGACAAGTTCACTTCCACATTTCAATACTGTAACATTGTACTTAGCTGGTGGTCATATAAGGATGACTCTAGATATGCCTCTATGTATGTTACTAGTGATATAAATTGTTACATCAGCCATGATGTAGGGATACAAGTGGTGATAGCACTGGTCTGTGATATGGTGATATGAGATAATGTTAGTACTGGTTTAAGTGATAATGTTAGGGATGATGTAAGAGATGATGTTAACACATTAACTACCGCAAGCCGCTGTCAGTGGCTTACAAAATAATCACATTTGGACTGCAAGCCGCCCAGAGCGCCAATCTAATTTTAGTAATAAAATGAATGAAAAATGTACTGAAACACTTTCTGATTTGGTTCGAGATTTTAAGTTGCCACCAGAAAACAAATTCCCAAAGCATGGTTGTTGTAGAACACTGGAAAATTGATATTATGTTCATATTTTTCAGCGTTTTGGGTTAGTTACCAAATCGTGTAAAACTGTTTACCGTGGCAACTAGTGATAGGACTGTTACGGTGACGTGTTCGCATTGGGAAGGTCACGCTTGGTGACTTGGTTACGTTACCCTTTTTATGCTGTCCGTCAAGCAGAGAAGTCGTGTCTTGTATTCCTTCCAAGGAGAGGTTTAGTATATAACCTATGTATGAATTCAATATAGAACTCAGGGTCAGTTCAGATACTAAGATAAAGTATGAGATTTATTATGTAAAATAAATAAGGGAAGGAGAATCGAATTATGATTCAATTTGTAGCTGTCAAGAACTCATGCGCTCATTTCTGGCTGTCTGACTACAGCAGCGCATGTACATAGCCATGACGTTCATCTGACACATTATATTGACACGGACGGATATACTTACTTGTATTGCTTGGAATTATCATTATGCTGAACTGTATATGAAGTTTGTGAATGTTGGAATTTATCTATGTGAAAACGTCAATACATGTGGACTCTAACTGAAGGCTTGATCTCTTCATTACGTTACGGGTTTGGTTCCACAGCTGTTTAATGTTTATATTTCTCAGCACGATAACTCTCTCACAAGAAAGATCAATTATTGTAATATGCAAATCAGAACGTCGAAGGGACTTTTTTTATGGTCAGAGCTAACCACCAAAATAACAAACATTAAACAAGTCAAGAGAGTGATCTTAATATTCAACCAACAAATATAAATGAAGGAACCCGCGACCCGTTACAAGGACTACAAAAAATGCGTGTACATCTCGTCTAACGGCTGAATAGAATAGAAACGTGTTTCAACAATTGACTGATAGATCTAGCGACGAGGACAAGAGTGAAAACGGTGTGCACATTGATTGAAATTGTGATTTTGATAGAGATGGGGCGCAAGCAGTTATAATTGTGAAAATATTGCAAGTCCTCATCCAACGGAGGGCCGTTAAATAGCAACAACCTCCATTAGAGTTACAACCGGTCTTTATTGTAATAGTACATTCATTTATCTTTAACATGACATGTAATTCATAAAAATCTGTAAACAATTACGAAAACTACAGCTTACTTTGTGCAAACACCTACAGGATGAAAATGGGAAAACAATTTAATTTGGCCACAGTGTGTTTTTCAATTCGGTAGTTAATGTGTTAATATTATATAAGTGACATTGTTAGCAGTGATATGAGGTAATGTTAATAGTGATAATTTATAATGTTAGTAGTGATGTTAGATAATACTAGAGGTGATTTGTTATAATGTTAGTGATGATACAAATGAAAATCTTAGTAGTGGTATAAGTTATAATGCTAGGGGTGATATAAGCGATAATGTTAATCATGTGTAAGTGATAATGTTAGCGGTAATACAAGATGATATTAATAGTGTATAAGTGATAGTGTTAAGAGCATATAAGTGGTAATCTTAGTGGTGATAAATGTTGATTTATGAAAATAGTAGTGGTAATATGAGATAATGTTAATAGTGTAAAAGTGATAATGTTAATATGTGGGTGTATACGTGATAAAGTTAATGGTGAAATGAGATAATGTTAGAGGTGATTTGTGATAACATTAATGGTGATGTAAGTGATTCTGTTACAATTGATTGACCAACTGAATCAAAAGACACAGAAAAGGTTGAAAGAGGAAAGTTAACTGAATTTAAAATTAAGCAAGTACAGGCAGACAAAAAGAGAAAAGAAACAAACATAAAGCTGTTTTAAAAAAACTGAGTGAAAAGGCCCTTGAGTATAAGAGTGAGATGCATCTTTGTTTCATAGATCTGGAAAAGGTGTTTGACAGGGTCCCCTGGAGCAAACTTTGGGACTGTTTGGCAAGGAAGAATATTCCAGCACCTCTGATTCATGCTATACAGAGCTTCTACAAGTCTTGCAGAAATTATGTGAGGACAGCAAACCATAAGTCGGAAGAGTTCAGGACCACCACTGGTGTAAGACAAGGTGATATCCTATCACCTTACCTCTTCATACTCCTTATGGACGATGTCATCAAGGCATGTAAGGAGAGAACAAGAAAGTATTCAGTGGGGTACTGGAAGATGAGACAGGTCTATATTTCGGAGCTGGCATTTGCTGATGATGTCGCCCTGATTGCTAAATCAGAGGCACATCTCCAATCCAACCTGCAAGTCTGGAAGGAAGAGCTGGAGAAGAGAGGGATGGTCATAAGCAGCTCTAAAACAAAATCCATGGTGATATCACGAGAAGAAAGAAAACATCAGATTAAGTTGGGAGAACAGGTCCTGGAGCAGGTCGACCACTTTAAATACCTTGGAGCTATTATAGACCGAAAGGGAGGCATCAAAGAAGAGTTGGCCACTCAAAAAGCAGCAGCTGGGAGACTTTTTCAGGCCATAAATTGAGGATTCCTCAGCAAGAGAGAGGTTGGTAAGAAAACGAAGATGGCTGTATACCGCTCCATCTATGTCCCAGTCTTGACATACGGATGCGAGTCATGGGCAATGACTACAACCCATAAAAGCCAGATCTAAACCTCAGAAATGAGGTATCTGAGGAAGGTGGTTGAAGTAACAAGAAGAGACATGGTACGCAACCAGACGATACGTCAAGGCCTTAAATCCTACCCCCTGCAGACCCAAGTAGAACAGTCCCAATTAAGATGGTTTGGCCATGTCTGCAGAATGGGAGAAGATCGGATACCACGACAAGCATGGGAAACAAAGAGCCAAGGATCCAGACCCCAAGGACGACCCAGAGTCCGCTGGGAGGACAACATTAGACAATCTTTGAAGGATCGAGGACTAGAATGGAACCAGGCCAGGAGGAAGACAGCCGATAGGATAGTCTGGCGCTCTCTCTTCCAAACCTCTACACCTCACTGTAGAAGGGGAACGACTAAGTAAGTAAGTAAGTAATATTGTAACTTATTCCAAACTTTGAACAATGTAACTTATTCTAAGCTTGTAATATTGTAACTTATTCCAAACTTTGAATATTGTAACTTATTCCAAACTTTGAACAATGTAACCTATTCTAAGCTTGTAATATTGTAACTTATTCCAAACGTGTAAAAAAAAAGGTAAAGATAGTCCCATAGCAAGTACTGCCACAGGGGAGTGAAGTGTTAGAGACTTCACTATACTAGGTCCAGCATTGAGAGGTGGAGTGATCAGGTCCCTTCCTTTCTGCCTTTTCCTTCCCTAACTCAAGAGCAAAGTCAGGTACCCATTTACAGCTGGGTAGATTGGAGTGTGATGACAACCATTAATCAAACCCAGCACCTTAGCTGCTAGAGACCAGCGCTCTAACCACTCTGACAATCGGACGCTCCAAACTTGTAACATAGTAATTTATTCAAAACTTGTAATATTGTAATTTATTTCAAACATGTAATACTGTAATTTATTCTAGGTCGTAATATTGTACCTTATTCCAAACTTGTAATATTGTAACTTATTCCAAACTTGTAACAGTGTAACTTATTTCAAACTTTCAACATTGTAATTTACTCCAAACTTGTAATATTGTAATTTATACACACTTTTCAACAATAAAATTATTAACTGCACTTACAAACGCAAGTGTAACCATCGCCTACATAATTTCTGTTGACATCACAGGTACAGTTGAAGCCACCTGGAAAGTTGACACAAACGGCATTCTCGCCACACTCAGGACTTGGACATTCATTTATATCTGGAAACATTCGTAAACAGATTTACCTCAATCTGGGAATATGCATTTAATGGTGAGGTACAGACTTTCATAATGGATGCTTCCACAGAAAAGAAGATTTGAAGGGGTATGACAAGTTCACTACTGTGGAATTTATTATTTTTTTTTTGCATACGCACGCTATTACTCGAGGCGAAATCTCAGGTTAGTATGTCTAACCTGAGACTGATTTTTACGCGAGTATCCCTTTTTTTTCTTGTACTGAGGCAGGTGTCGCTCGCCATTCAGGCAGATATTCGCAGATTTCGGAGGTACCCCATTAGAGCTGGGTCGGCTCAGGAGCCGCCAGTCCCTGGTCGACGACACTCTTTCAAATGTTCTCACCAGGGCTCGAGTTAATCCAGTCCAAATCCTGGTCGACGAAAAATCTTCAAATGTCCTTACCCGGGTTTGATCCTGGGTCACCCGGTCGCCAGCGCAGTTTGGTAACCACTACACCAGCGCGGGTCCCTATGTGTGGAAATGATGACAAGAACCAGGCAAGTGCCAGTGGAACAAGAAATGAGAAGGCGACGCTGTAGATGGATGGGACACACGTTGAAGAAAAACCTGCTGACAGTATTATCAGGCAGTCCTTGTTCTGGAACTCCCAGGGTAAGACAGGTAAAGGAACACTTGGAGAAGAGAACTGGAGCGGATGGCACAGGACAGGAAGACTTGGCATAAGTTTGTTGAAGGCCTATGCCTCATGGGGAAATGAAAAGGATGATTTTCTGGTATCTGACAAGAATAAGGATTTCAAAACAGATCCTCATTCCAAACAATTTCAGTCTGAGACACATCCGTACTGGCTGAAATTTTGTGTGGCTACAATTTCTACAAGAAGGGGTAGCCAACCCCACGCCCAACCCTCCTTAGTCACCATTTACAACATCCTTGATAGATTACAGCGTTACTATTCTTTGCTCCCCTTTCAGGCCCTGATAACACCAGCATTAAAAGTCAGTGTTTTTTTTGGAATCACCAGAGAAAGACGGAGACACACTGAAATGAGAACTAGAGACAATAATAAAAGAGGAAAACAAAGGAACATGAAAAGAACTTAAGTGGGTTATAATTGGGATAGTGTCTATAATTCTAGATAGGATATTTAACTGTCTACAGTTCACATTTTATTTTAAAAGAAAATTGTTACGAAATTTCAATTGTTCACTGCTAGAAGTCATATTTATGTGTAGCAAATACTTAACAGTTTGATATATTCAAATAAAGTAACTTCAGTGGACCTAGTCAATCTCTCAATCAATACCCTTTAGCTACCCGAGAAGCATAGGCCTTCAACAAATACATGCCAAGTCTTCCGATCCTGTGCCATCCGCTCAAGTTCTTTCCATGTTTTCCTCATAATTTTCACCTCGGTATCCAATTCTCTTCTCCATGTGTTTTTTGGTCTACCTCTACCAACCCCTCTCTTTTCCTGTGGATTCCAGAACAAGGACTGCCTTGTAATGCTATCAACAGGTTTCCTCAATGTGTGTCCTATCCATCGCCAGCGTCTTCTTCTCAACTCTTGTTCCACTGGCACTTGTCTGGTTGTTGTCATCCTCCACATTTGTGACTTTGTCATACCATTTCAGTCCTTCTGTTCTACGCTAGCACCCGTTTATAAAAGTCTGTAGCTTTTTGGTTCTTGTTTTTGTTGCTCTCCATGTCTCAGAGCCATACTGTTATGATTAAAATTCATAATGATTGTGTCTATATAATATTTAGCTCTCCTTGTTTGTATATTTTATGTGGGGTCACCTATTAATACGGGTAGTGACGTCATGCCGATATGCTTGGCTGGCCCACGTGAAACTAGAGAAGCAGAAGTGCGGGGCCTTCTACGATTGTGTGTTATGGCGAGTGGACGTATGTGTTGGAGCTCCTAAATTGAAGTGGCTTTCACCGAGTTATTTCATTACTAATGCATCAAGATCTTTTGTGAGGTGTATATAGTTATCTGCATTCTCGGGGATTATAGTTTCTCAGTGTTGAGTGTGAAGAGATAGAAATTATATTGAAAACAAAAGAACAGCGTTCCTGACATGAACTGACTGCCTAGAGAGATATCGATTACTGCATATTATCTGCCATTATATGTTGGCCTAAACTATTGTATGTGGAGCTGCGTGCAGTCTTCAATAAATTGTATATCATCCACTTCGTCAGTTGTGACTCAAATAATTCTGAGTGGTGTTGGCTGGTTGCGGTGTCTGAGAGATTTACTACCCTAGATGTGATCTTGTCCACAGGAAACCATCCTGTCCTTAAATATTAACATTACCAATATATAGAAGACACGTAATACATATAATAGGACTGATGACATTTGAGTTGAAGATTCTTATGTTCGTGTTGGACTTGTAGTCAATCTCTACTTTTATAAATACTACATACGGAAATCAAAGAATCATGTCTAACACAAAAATAAGTATGTTTAACTCAAATTCAAGCCAGTCATATTATATGGCTCTGATATAGAGAAAAGCAAAAACAACAACCATGAAATTACATACTTTCATAAATGAGTGTTTACATAGAATAGAAGGATTGAAAAGACACAGAAAGGTCACCAATTTGGAACTGATGACAAGAACCAGAAACTTGCCAGTAAAACAAGAGATGCAAAGAATACGCTGGGGATGGACAGGACACACTTATTCACTTAGTCGTTCGTTTTCTACCCTAGGGTATAGAGGTTTGCCAGAGAGTGCGCCATACTATCCTATCGGCTGTCTTTCTCCTGGCCTGGTTCCTATCTGGTCCTTGGTCCTTCAGAGATTGTCTAATGTTGTCCTCCCAGTGGACCATGGGTCGTCCTGAACGTCTGGATTCCTGACTCTTAGTTTCCCATACTTGTCATGGTAGCTGATCTTATCCCATTCTGCAGACATGGCCAAACCATCATAGTTGGGACTGTTCTACTTGGGTCTGCAGGGGCTGGATTTTAGGCCATGACGTATCGTCTGGTTGTGGACCATTCCTTTTCTCGTTATTTCAACCAACTTCCTCAGATACCTCAGTTCTGAGGTTTGGAGCTGGCTGATGTGGATTGTAGTCATTGCCCATGACTGGAAGGGACACACACTGAGTTAAACTGTTGGCAGTATTACCAGGCATTCCTTGTTCATGAATCCCCAGGGTAATAGATGTAGAAATAGACAGAAGAACAAATGGAGACAAGAACTAGAGACAGAAATTAAAGGGATGAGGTTTGGTTTGGTTTGGTTTGGTTTGGTGTGGTTTGAAGGACTATCTTCATTGCACACAGACTACTCCATCAGGCATAGGGAAGGTATGGAAAGACCTCGAGCTGATAGTACAGGACATAAGGACTTAATGATTATTTGTTAAAAGCCTATGCTCCCTTGTGAGCTGAAGGGTAATGACTAAATTTTGTCTTTTAAGATTCATATTCATTCATTCATCATTCATTCATAACCCTCCACTCCCAAAGGAGCATAGGCCTTCAACAAACATATGCCAAGTCCTTCTGTCACGATCCATCATCTCAAGTTCTTTCCACGTTCTCCTCATCATTTTCACCTGTTTCCAGCTCTCTTCTCCATGTGCTTCTTGGTCTAACTCTGCCTCTCTTGCCTTGGGGGTTACAGAACAAGGACTGCTTTGTAATGCTATCAACAGATTTCCTCAATATGTGTCCTATCCATCGCCATCTTCTCATTTCTTGTTCCACTGGCCCTTGTCTGGTTCTTGTCATTAGTTCCACGTTGGTAACCTCGTCATACTGTTTTAATCCTTCTATTCTACGCAAGCACCCATTTATGAAAGTCTGTAGCTTTTTTGGTTGTTGTCTTTGTTTTCTCCATGTTTTAGAACCATGTAATAGTACTGACTTCACATTTGAGTTGAAGATTCTTATTTTCGTGTTGGATCCGATTTCTCTTGATCTTCATATATTTCCCAATGCAATGAAAGCTCCTCTTGCTTTATGTATTCTTATTTTGATATCACTGTCTGTCCCTCCAACTTTGTCTATATTGCTGCCAAGATATGTGTACGATTTTACATCCTGTATTGGTGTTTCTTCAAGTTCAATCCTGTTATCATTACCTGCATTTATTCTCATTATTTTTGTCTTTTCCTTGTGTATTTTCAGACCCAATTGCTGTGACCTCTCATCGAGTGTTTTCAGTTTGTCCTGCATCTGATTACGGTTATGGGACAGAAGAGCCAAGTCATCAGGAAAATCCAGATCATCCAACTGCTTAGTCAGAGTCCACTGGATTCCATTTCTGTTGTGTGGTGTCGATGTTCTCATAACACAGTCTATTGCTCGTAAGAAAAGAAATGGAGACAAGAGGCATCCCTGTCGCACTCCCGTTCTTTACCAAAACGGTTTTGTAAGCTGTCCTTCATGAAGAACTCTGCATGTCATGTCTTCATATGTTTTCTTTATTAATTTAATGATCTTCAGGGGAACTCCATAATGCCTCATCAATTTCCAAAGTGATTCTCGGTCTACACTGTCAAATGCCTTTTCGTAGTCCACATATGCAATGTATAGTGATGAATTCCATTCCAGACTTTGTTCAACTACAGTAGAACTCCATTTATCCGAACCCCTTGGGACCGAGCATCGTTCGGATAATCAAATGTTCGGATAATTGGATTACATAATGTATCGAGTACATGTACACATACGCTCGTATTTCTAAAAATAATTAACTATCACAAGGGAAATACACATTAAAACATATTTACTTGTACTGTAATAATAATACCCACACTGTATTAGATCACCGTATCACCAAAATCTTTTATTACACAGCAGTGCATGTACTACTTGTATTAATTATGTTTTTTTAAGAAAGAGAAATGTTTTCAAAATAACATTACAAACGATTCAAAACCTTGCGCAACTTACGTATACATGTACTTGCACAGATGTAGCCCACTATTTAAAATAATGAGGAATCCTCTTTTGCACCAAACTGGATAGTCTCCTTTTGGCTGCTAAGTCCCGCATTCTCTTCAACAGCAGAAGCTGTGTAGGACAGCTGTCATCTTCTTGCTCGTACCAAGCCATCGCTGTTTCTAGTGCTATAAAGGCCTCTTCAGGACTTGGTCGACGTTTTGGGTTTTCTTCATAATCTACAAGTACATCATGTACTTCTGAGGAGTCTTCATCATCGGTCACTACATGTATTTGGTTTTCTTCTTGCACAAAAGACAAAATTTCTTCGTCATTCAAAAACTGAAAACCAGAATCATTATCATCTTCTAGCCACGTGTGTGCATCATCTTTGTCACAGTCCGAAAATCCGGGCATTGCTTGAAACAGTTCCACAACTTCATTTATACAATCATCATTTGTGTCCACTGCAGTAGTTTCACTTCCTTCTTTTTTCCCAAGCAATCTATTCCAAGCCTTGTTGAGATTATCTTGTGACAGGGTGGTCCAAGCATCAGCTAACATATAGCAGCAGTCTTTGAGATTAAGCTTCTTGGAAAACGCCACCACACTTTCTTCATCTTCAGCCAACAATAAACGACGCAGGACTTCCTTCTTGTACATCTTTTTAAGTTTTGCTATAACACCCTGATCCATTGGTTGAATCAGTGCTGTTACATTAGGAGGCAGAAAAATTGCTTTAAAATTTGCATCAACTGCATTCAATGTATCCGTCTCTGGATGAGATGGTGCATTGTCCAGTAGAAGAATTACTTTTCTAGTTTTCTTTTCTTGTTCTCTCAACCTCTTCACATTTGGGATGAACTGATTTGTATACCAATCAAGAAATATTTCACTATTCATCCAAGCACTCTTCTGTGCTTTGTAGCACAATGGGAGACATGTCACATTCTTTAAACAACGTGGTTTTTTTTACTTTGCCGATCGTTAGCACCGGTAAATGATGACTTCCACTGGCATTCGCGGCTACCAAAATTGTTACTCTCTATTTGCACTTTTTAAACCCAGGGGCAGCTGCTTTGCGCTGAGATGCAAGTGATTTTTGAGGCATTGATTTCCAGTATAAGCCAGTCTCATCGGCATTATTATACACATCATCGAGTGAATAACTTTCTTCTTCCAAAAAAGCCAAGAGTGTTTCTTTAAAATTTTCAGCGGCAGTTGCATCGCTAGATAAAGATTCCCCTTGAATCTCCAATCCTCGTATGCCATGACGAGATTTAAAGTTTCTTAACCATTCCTGGCTAGCCTTAAAGTCAGGAGGACCGTCAAGTTGATTGTTGAACTGAAGTGCCTTTTCACACAATAGAGAGCCAGAGATAGGTTCCCCTTTGCTTCTTTTTTGCACAAACCATATATACAAAGCCTCTTCCAATTTCAAATCTTTCGCATTTCTCATGGTTTTACGTTTCTTCGACCCATTTTCACTATCCAATTTCGATGCAAAACTCATAATTTTATCCTTGTTACTTTTGATGTCAGAGACTTTAGCTTTCCCAACATTGAAAATTCTGGCAAGTGAAGACACAGTTTCACTTTTTCCTAGTCTCTTGATAATTTCTGTTTTCGTTTCAATTGACAAAACATTGCGGTTCCTTTTATATGCATTAGGCCTACTGGAAGATGCCTTATCGCACAGAGAAATACTTGTACACCAAAATTATTCTGCTGTGGTAGCAGAGACAATTATTTTAAGTTGAACTGTCTGTTTAGCCAGTGTTCTGCCTAGAACGCACTCGTACACTGGATTGGTAAACTAGATATTAACTGACTTTATGATATAATGATCTAACTGACTTCCTGTATGTAAGCGACCGACCATTAGCCCATCCCATCCTCTACAAATTGTTCGCACACATTTGAAGCTTGCCGCATCAAAAGATTCAGAATTGTAGTCTAACGTGACTGGTGGCACCTGGTTTTTTTTTTTCTGGACAGTGTTCGGATAATTGGATGTTCGGATAATTGGGGTTCGGATAAATGGAGTTCTACTGTATTATTCTCAAAGTGGCTATCTGGTC
Organism: Oreohelix idahoensis; assembly: GCA_024509875.1. Classification (NCBI taxonomy): domain Eukaryota; kingdom Metazoa; phylum Mollusca; class Gastropoda; order Stylommatophora; family Oreohelicidae; genus Oreohelix; species Oreohelix idahoensis. Next base: position 495,423 of record JAMPIV010010026.1, read on the forward strand.
TGTACAGGATCTGTTATGTCGAAAACCTGCTTGTTCATCTCTGTTTCTTGTCTATGGACTCTTTTAATCTCTCGAGGATAATCCTGTTTAATATCTTTCCTGGCACTGATAGTAACATTATTCCTCTATAATTTTAAGATTAATATAAAAATAAACTGCAGAAAACAAAAGCAGAAACTGTTACGCCACTTACCAGTGCAGTTGTACCCACTGCCCTCAAATCCATCTCTGCAAGAACAACTGTACTTGCTGAGATCACAGTAACCATTTTGATGACATTCATCGTTACTGCTGCAATGTTTGGCGACTGAAAGTCAAAAGGTGACGTCAATAATTTATAATGTAACACAAACACATTAGAATAGGTTGAAATGAAGAATTGTGTTACATACATTTATTCTATATCACCCAAATAAGTCATTACAGTTATGTTTAGCATTAGGTTTCAGATTCCTAATCCTAATTACTCTGTCTCTGAATTCTTTTTAAGGTTATATCGAACTTATGTCACACTGTCAATTCTACATTTCAACCTAACAATGTAATGCGAAGAAAGATAAAAAGGCCGAAGGGAAAGATAGTGAACTGGAGGCTGCCATATTGGTCTATTTTTGGCAAGTGGCTACGATTACGAATAATGTATATAATTATGGTGTTTAAATGGTTAGGCCTATGTATGAATTGATATATGTAATTGCGAAGGTATATAGTTAGGGCAATTTTTGAATTGTTGTTGGCATTGTGAAGGGAGGGGGGTGGGCGTAGGTAAGGGGAGAGTGCAGGTTAGGGGGGGGGAACACTGGGGCGGAGAGTAGGGGGGGAGGGAGGTTAGTATTAGGTCTATGGCTGCACTTTCGCGTCTGCATTTTTGTTTTAAACGGATTTTTTTTTTTTTGGGGGGGGGGGGGGGGGGGTTAGGATTAGGTTTATGTTTGCGTTTTTCACGGTATATGGGGGGGGGGGGGGGTTAGGTCTATGTCTGCATTTTCGTTTTAGTCTGCTATCATTTGATACATTAGGCCTGTAATTTTGTGGCACTTCGCGTGCTAACCTTGACCCAAAATCCGACCCTTTTTCCGAGGAGTTTGCACTCACGGTCAAGCAGAAACAGGGCGGGGATGTTCGGGTTAGCGTTAATATTGGGTATTTTACATTGTGTCGAAGCGATACGGTTACGTTTCAATTACGTTCGGGCAAAATGGCGGACCTTGTTCTACTATCCTTCCGATTTATCGATAAAAAGTTACAATAACAGCAGATGGTAAGAGGAACAAGCAGAAATTGATCATGAACAAAGTAAATGTAACAGAAACACATTACAAGTTGACAAGAACAAAATGGCATGGGGTGATTACAAAATAATACGATAATTCTACAAAGGAAGATGAACAAATTATTTCACGGTGACGTGTGTAGCGCTATAATGTATATATAATGGACTGTTGACTACAGCGCTTACAAATAAAGTATGCAAACCGCACCTTTTTTAAAATTAATTTGCCAAATCAATATAAATAGGGATAGACGGCTAATCACAATCGTGCTTATAAGTTAAAAAAACTCTGAACAAGAATAATATTAAAGTGGAGGGGTGTAAAGGCCCGGTGGTTCTAGTTATATAACGGACTTTAACAGATATTTAATTGACCGCACCTAACACTAGATCAACTTCTTGCCGCCATTAAACTTTTATCACTATGTTCGTACATTCACAGTTTCGCATTTGAAAGGATTATCATACAAGAAGGGTGGCATACCTTTTTAGTCAACATGTGCCACATTGGGTAATAGTTTTCTAAAAACATATCTCACGTGCCCATGGAAATTTGGATCCGCAAATTATCATATAAATATTATATTTGCATTTTACAATTTTTTAATGCAGAAAAGAACCTTGTGCTTGAAATCATTCTTTTAAAAGCCTGTTTAGGCAACCAATAACTCTTCTGAATTGTTTTAACCGGGACAGCTTTTTCATATATTATTAATAAGTAGTAATTAACAATAAATCAGAGGCACATCTCCAATCCAACCTGCAAGTCTGGAAGGAAGAGCTGGAGAAGAGAGGGATTGTCATAAGCAGCTCTAAAACAAAATCCATGGTGATATCACGAAAAGAAAGAAGACATCAGATTAAGCTGGGAGAACAGGTCCTGGAGCAGGTCGACCACTTTAAATACCTCGGAGCTATTATAGACCGAAAGGGAGGCATCAAAGAAGAGTTGGCCACTCGAAAAACAGCAGCTGGGAGACTTTTTCAGGCCATTAATCGAGGATTCCTCAGCAAGAGAGAGGTTGGTAAGAAAACGAAGATGGCTGTACACCGATCCACCTATGTCCCAGTCTTGACATATGGATGCGAGTCATGGGCAATGACTACAACCCATAAAAGCCAGATCCAAACCTCAGAAATGAGGTATCTGAGGAAAGTGGTTGAAGTAACAAGAAGAGACATGGTACGCAACCAGACGATACGTCAAGGCCTAAAATGCCACCCCCTACAGACCCAAGTAGAACAGTCCCAACTAAGATGGTTTGGCCATGTCTGCAGAATGGGAGAAGATCGGCTACCACGACAAGCATGGGAAACAAAGAGCCAGGGATCCAGACCCCGAGGACGACCCAGAGTCCGCTGGGAGGACAACATTAGACAATCTTTGAAGGACCGAGGACTAGAATGGAACCAGGCCAGGAGGAAGACAGCCGATAGAATAGTCTACACCTCACGGTAGAAGGGGAACGACTAAGTAAGTAAGTAATTAACAAGGATGTCCTTAAATTTAAGCCAGAGGGTTTCCAAGTCATCAGGTTGTTGTTCTGTATTGCTCACCGCTGCAGCAATAAGCCCCTGATATCTGGTCTTAATTTCTGGCTCTCTCAGCTTGTAGGTCTTAATGCTAATTTCTCCTGTTCGTTTACTTAGTTTCTTTCGTGGTGTTAGGCAGTTTCTAGGCTGAGCAACTCTTTCAGCTGTTCTTTTGATTGTAAGCAGGTAGTGATCACTTCCAATCTCTGGCCCCCTCCAGACTCTAGCATCCCGGACATATTTGAATGAGCTCCTCCTAACAATGGCATAGTCGATCACTGACTTCTCATTCTTTGGTAGAAAAACCAAAATTTTACTATAATAAAGCTAATTGGGTAGCTTTTCAGGTAGAAATGGAAGAGATAAAAAAGAATAATATAGAAAATGAAAATATAGATGTATTTGGAGATAATCTCACAAAATAAATATTACTAAAAGCTGTTAAACATATCCCAAATGCATATATGCCAGAACACATAATTCCACACCGCATTAAGGAAGCAAAGAAGAATGAACATTGGAACAAAAACCCAGTACCATGGTGGACAGTTAGATGTACAGAAATTCAAAAACAAAGAAAACAAGCTTTACAAGAATATAGAAAGCATAGATCTGAAGATAATTTAGATATTTATAAGAACATAAGAAATGAATCAAATAGAATAATACAAAAGGCAAAAGAAAATCATTGGAGAAGTTTCTGCCAAACACTGAACCCTACAACTAACTCTACAACAGATGTGTGGAATAAGTTAAAAGCCATTAAAGGCAGAACTAAAAATATGATAATACCTAATATAAAAAGACCTGAAATGGCAGAGACTGACTGGCAGAAAGCAGAGGTGCTGGCCAGGTACTACCATAGAGTTAGTTCTAAGGAAAATCTAGGACAGGCTAAAGTCAACAGAAGAGCAACACTTCTTAAAAAACTCAGTAAAGATGTACCTTATAATACTGAAGAATTATCATATTTAAATGCAGATATTACAATGGAAGAAGTTGAAAATACAATAAAGGACAAAACAAATACATCAGCAGGGCATGACATCTTGAGCTATGAAATCTTGAAACACATACCAAAAAGTACCATAGAAATTATAACATCCCTTTTTAACAAAATTTGGAATACAGGAAAAATTCCCAAAACATGGAAAACAGCAGTAATTATTCCAATACTAAAACTAGAAAAAGATGCCCATGATGCCAGTTCATACAGGCCAATTTCTATAACTTCCCATCTAGGTAAAATATTAGAAACCATAGTAAATAAAAGATTAAAGTTTTATTTGGAAAAGAATAATTTATATAATCAAACTCAGTCAGGATTTAGGAAGAACAGATGCACTATGGATCAGATAATTAAATTGGAACATGAAGTAAAATCGGGATTTCAAAAGAAAGAAAGAACTGTGGTAGTATTTTTAGATATAGCTAGGGCTTATGATGAATGCTGGAGAGAGAGTGCTCTCTTTAAAATAAAGAAGATAGGAGTAACCGGTAAAATGTATAATTATTTAGAGAATTTTCTGCAAGATAGATATTTCACTGTTCAGGTAAACAATGATAGATCAGAACTGTATGAACAACAAAATGGAATACCCCAAGGATCAGTAATGTCTCCTTCAATTTTTACAATAATGGTAAATGATTTAGGTGAGGAATTTAATGATATAACAAATAAATTGTCAGTTTGCAGATGATGTTGCTATATGGAGGACTGGGAGACATCTGCCAAAATTATATAAGGATCTACAGAAGCAAATAAATAAAGTATGTAAATGGATGACAAAATGGGGTTTTCAGCTGAATTCAAATAAAACATTGGGAATGATCTTCAGTAAAGGTAGGGTTGTAAAAAATAAAATTATAGATATAAATATCCAAGGGCAAAACATTAAAACAGTTCAAACCACTCGATATCTAGGAATGATATTGGACCAACAGCTGAACTGGAATAAATACATAGATAAACTAGTGGAGTCTTGCAGAGGATTGACTAACTTATTAAGATATTTGAAAGGTAATGGATGGGGTGCAAGCACTAAGACAATGCTCACTTTTTATAAATCTTTTATTAGAGGAAAAATAGATTATGGAAGTATAATATATGACTCTGCTGCACACAGTAACAAGATTAAATTAGACAGAATTCAGCATCAGGCTTTATGTACAATAGCAGGTGCAATCAGATCAACATCAATGGGAGCTATAGAGGTGGCTTTAGGAATCATACCCTTGGAATTACGGAGAAAGGAGTTAAGACTAAATTACATGAACAGAGTTATGTTGGATAAGTCTCACCCAGCACATACAGCTTTTACCAGATGCCAACTAACAACTCAGGCCAAGCCAATGAATACCACTAGATACCCTACAGGATGGAAGTGTATGGAGGAAATTGTCCATCTGGGTACATTAATTACATAAATTAATAACAGTTGTGAATACAAGCCAGTGATTCCGCCCTGGGAGATCAAGAAACCAGACACGGACTACCACCTAGCAGAAATACTTAAGAAAACAAATAATATAGAAAATATTAAAAAACACAGCCAATAAATATATACAACAAATATCAAAAGACAGCATTACTGTGTACACAGATGGATCCAAGGGAGAGGATGGCAAATTGGGGATAGGAATATATATTCCAATATGGAAAATGGCAAAAAAATATAGCATCACGGAAAATACATCCATTTTCACTGCAGAGATGGTGGCAATACTAAAAGCACTAGAAATATTCTCTAATAACCCTCACAAAAAATTAACAGTTTTAACTGACTCTCTTTCAACAATTAAAGCACTTAGAAACTTACGAGAATGTAGTAGACCTGATATAGCAGAGGAGATTTTTCTGGCTACTACATACTTATATTCTAGAGGATGTTCAGTATTAATTGCTTGGATACCTTCACATGTTGGCATAGAAGGAAATGAAAAGGCAGATAAAGAAGCCAAGAAAGGTAGATCTGATAAAAATCTAATAAATGTAGGGATGAGTAAATCAGAAATTAAGAGCTTAATTAAAGATTTAATAACAGATGAATGGAAAGCAGAGTGGGATAAAAATCTGAAAGGAAGACATGCATATAAGATGTTCAGGGCTCCAACAAGAAAATGTCAGATATCTAGGGAATTGAAAATTCCCAGTAATAAGAAACTTCTCAGACTACAGCTGGGAAAAGGCTATTTCAGAATAGAAGAACCTTACTGTGCAGGATATCTTCAAGACAATAATATAGAACATTTCTTGTTAAAGTGTAAGAGGTATGACCAAATGAGAATACCAATATTGGATTATTTGCAGGCATCCAACTTACCTATAAATATAGAGGAGGTGTTGAGAATAGACAGACCTAGCGAACTGCATAATATAGTCAAACAATATTTAACACGAACACATGTTAATATATAGAGGCTGGGAATGTGAAGGTCTGATGCTGTTCTTACCATGCATGTGACTTTAAACAGATGAAAGTCAATTAAATATCTGGTAAAGTCCGTTATATAACTAGAACCACCGGGCATTTACACCCCTCCACTTTAATATTATTCTTGTTCATAGTTTCTTCTTGATTTTGTTTGTTTGTTTTTTATTTTATTATTTAACGTATAGGCCTAAGCACAAGTGTGAGTATCCCTATTTTCAAATGTGATGCCACTTTCTCATGACAAAATTAACCGTGATACAACGTTAAAATATCTCCAATGATACAACGTAGGGATAAAAACTAATGCGTAAGCTGCTAGAATACATGATCGCCCACGCCGCGGGTCATCACCCGCCATGGAAATTAAATTGTTAGACTTGAAGGCAAAACGGAACGGGATGAGAACGGAGATCAAAAGGAAAAATCTGACTGAACGCGTGCTTGAAACTAGCGAGGCTAAAAGGACGCAAATTGGTGGGGAAAGGAGGAAAAAGTCACGTTCCCCAAGTTGACATAAAGTAAAGAAATCGACAAAAGGGACCTTGGATATTATACGCCACAGTCATTTCTTGGACGCTTTTGCGATAACTTAGTCCGTTTATTTGAATGCAGTGATGAACGCATTCCAGAAGATTCTAGAAAATATTTGAAAAGTAACTTTTCTTAATAATAATGTTAGGAATATAAAACCTAGCTGGCCGGATGGCCCATCTTGAGCAGTGAAATAATATGCTTTCATTTATACAGACGGACAGATAATAAGAAAGATATTGACAAAAGACTGTGTTGTTCATATCAGCGAGCGTCTGCATTGAAATAAAACATGTCACTAATTTTCAAAAAATTGTGGCCTTGAAGACGCAAGTGCTAAAATCTAGTTGGAATGAAGAGACGGGGTGGGATGGTGAATTGTGGCTAAAAATAACTTTAAAGGCAAAAATTGTGTAGGGGAAGGCAGAGTTGGTTCAAAAAACAAGTGTGTTTTTTTTTTTGTGAAACGCAAGTAGAGACGGACGGACCAACAGACAATAAGGCATACTTGACTGAGGTATGACTGAAATGACTTTTTGGTAGGATATTTGAATTTGAAAAAGAAAAGGCAGTGATTGGCCATAGATGAATATATTATCGGCGCTCAGACGCGCATTTTGTGCCATTCATTATAAGTTGTCCTAGTAGACACAGTGAATTATTAAGTGGTGTAATTCCCAGAAGCTATTGAAATATTTAGAGGGACGCCATCCTAAGGCCAGCAGCTCAGCTGAGTTTTGCTAGCATTTAACTGTGTTCTATATTCATAATTCTGGTAAGACTGAAATTATTTCTTTGTACATTTTAATATTTGTTTAAGGTTTCGAGTGATTTGATACTGCAATAGCATAATCTGTCCCTTACAACAAGTAAGGATTCGCTCTAGACCCCCCGCCCCAGTTCAGGGTCTAGAGACAAATAAAATACATAAACTCCAGCAAGGATTATGAAGGACAGATCAAGTGTTGAGATCAGTGAAACATATCACCTATCCTATTCTATGGCAGGAAGCTAATGAACATATTTCAGAATACGTAGTCTGGGAGAACTTATCCTATGTGAAACCAACTTGGTAAGATGTGTTGTTTGGTCAGAAAGATCTGACCCGTCTATGTGGTGTTGTTGTTGTGTAGTGTTGTGTCCAGAAATGGTTAGAGGATGGAATTCTGACACATGACTAATACTTTGATTGCAGAACTGTGAGTTTCAGTTGGCACCAATGCGGTGTCAAATGAGTTGTTGAATATTACAAGAGTGGACCCGTGCAGTAACATTTTGTCAGAGCAGCCTATTATAGCCCCCAAGCACGGAGAGGTGGGGCCACCAGACTTCTGATATTGCCCCCAAGCACGGAGAGGTGGGGCCACCAGACTTCTGATATTGCCCCCAAGCACGGAGAGGTGGAGAGGTGGGGCCACCAGATCTCAGCACCAGAGCTACACCTTCAAGCTACGTGAGCGTCTGGTCTGCTGAGAATTCACCAACTCAACTTATTTGCTAACACACCCATAAAATTTCCATCAAATAACTGGACAATGTGTAGTCGCCATAGACAGGGAGTGATGAGGCCACCCCAACAGCACATCCATTAAATGTTCTCCCAAAATAGATTACAACTATAAACAGTAATAATATTAACTAGTCTAGTAACATACATATGTACACACCTTGCATTTATTATGTAATATTCATGCATTTCTTTCATAATTGCAAAACCTTTCATATGTTCTGGCCAAAATAAAACCTTGGTTCAGAACAAATAAATTTAAAGAAAATTACTATCCAAATTTTACACACTTGAGTTAGTTCAGTGTATTATAACATTTTATTAATATTATTAGACTTAGTAAATATCTGTGTGTGTGTATGTAAACTACCACAACACATTACATATCATTACCCTAGACATTTAACGTAGCCACATTCATTAGTAAAAAAAAAGATAGGTGTGAGGTCGTAGTGGTAGCACGAAGGGCCTTCTGACAATTCACAGCTACATTTTATCTCAGGAGCCTTCACAGCTGACCTCATGCATCACACTTAGTAATATCACCATCATACAATACCATCAAATCCACTACATATATTGGGGTCTCTTTGTCCCGGGATAATTAGCCCATTAAGTATATTAGGATCTCCTGGGGGGAGAATTAGATTAGGGGAACACATTATAAAAATTAAAAGTGTCCCTTAAAATTAAAAGTGTCCCTGAAAATAAAAGTTGGTGAATCTTCACAGCCAGTGGTAGTTAATTAATTAATTAGAATTATTTTAGACTAGAGTAATTAGAAGTACTTTAGTGGTTGGAAATTTTATCTTGCACATTGCTAGATTTGTTTAAAAAGTATGGCGGAGCTGGCCAAATTCAGATCAGCTGCTGTGCTGACGGCAAAGGAGATGGGAATGGATGGTCAGATTTTAATTCAATATGTAACGGCTGAATGTGATAAATATATTGAACGGGAAGAAAGAAGATTAGAAAAAGAGGCTGAAAGAAAATTAGAGTCTGAAAGGTTGGCTGAAGAGAAGAGGTTACAAATTGAGGCTGATAGAGAAATTAAGAGGCTGCAGATTGAGGCAGAAGACAAACGACAGCAAAGGGAGGCAGAAGATAAAAAGGCCGAAAGGGAGGCAGAAGATAAAAAGGCCGAAAGGGAGGCAGAAGATAAAAAGGCCGAAAGGGAGGCAGAAGATAAAAGGTTGACTGCCGAAAGGGAGGCAGAAGATAGAAGGTTGCAAAGGGAGCACGAATTACGACTAAGGGAGCTGGAGCTACAAGGCCAGGCTCCTGAAAATGGTGCCAGCCCTTTTGCCTCAGATGCTACGCCCAGTCTGGGAGCCTCAACATCAGCTATGGGGTTTCATTTAGACCATTTTGTTGAAAAAGACGATGACATAGAGGGGTACCTAGGACGTTTTGAGTTATTAGCTACTACATATGGGTTAGAGAGAGAGAGAGGTGGAGTTTAAAGCTATCACAGGGACTGAGAGGTACTTCTTACGAAGTCTTCGCAAAAATGAACAGAGAAGACCAGGAGAATTATGACATGTTAAAGCAGGCTTTGTTATTGAGGTACGAAAAAAATGGGGAATTTTATCGTAAGAAATTTAGAAATGCCAAACTGTTGTCTGGGGAGACATACCACCAATTCTCTGCCAGACTGGAAACCTATTTGGAGAAATGGACTGCTCTGGGGAAGACCCAAGATCTTAAAGAAATGATCATGATTGAGCAATTGAGAGAGTCCATGGCTCCAGACATGAGAAAATTTCTCATGGAACAAGGTGCAGAGAAGTTGGGGGAGGTTTTAAATGTCGCTGAAAGGTATCAGGCAGCCCAGGCAGAGGTAAGTGGTGCTAAAAAGAAGCACATAGACAATTTTAAAGCTCCACAGCAATTTAATAAATTTGATAATAGAGAGCAGGGAAATAAAGGTAGGACAAACTTTGAACGGCCAAGAAATGACTACCGAGACAGAAACTCACAGTTCAATGACCAAAAATCCAATGAAAGAAAACCGTTTAACCAAGGAAAAAGATGGTGTAAATGGTGCAAGAAAGATAACCATAACACCGAATTTTGTAGAAGGAAACCTTCAAACATTGCTGCAATGAAGTCGGGGACTCAAAGATTAAAGGTTAATCCTAAGGGACAGCAGGAACCTTATCACCCCCCAGTTTGTGAGGATGTTATTTGTAATGGGGTCACCATAAGGTGCCTTTATGATACAGGTTTGGATTATGATTCAGTTGTGAAGTCTAGCCTAGTGGACCCAAGTCAGTATACCACAGAAACAGTGGAAATACAAGGGGCAACTAAGGACATACCACTCATGACACTTCCCATCGCAAGGATAACGGTGAAAACTCGCTATGTGGAAGGAGAAATCAGAGCAGCAGTGATAGATGAACCAATCTACCCTCTGATATTGGGGTGTAGATACGTCTTCTTGGGGAATCCCGAGAGACCTGTGATCATGGCGACAGTGCAGACCAGGTCACAGAAGAAGGAGGAAGAAGGTGAACCTATAAATGCTCATCCAGAGGAGATGAGGAAGGCGCAGGCTGAGGATAGGACACTCAAGCCATGTTTTAAAAAATTGCCCAAATGCCACACACCTCCGAGCAAGGGGGAATATTTTATGAAGAACAGATTGCTATATAGGAAGACAGGAACTAGATCCACTGGTCACGGACAGTTGGTTCTTCCCAAGATATATAGGGCAAATTTAATAAGGAGCTTACATGTTGGAAAAGATGGGGACCATGAAAAAGTCGGTACCATCTGCCAAAAAGTTGCTCGCAAATACTATTGGCCCGACGTAAATGTCGATATTGAAAACTTTGTAGAAGCATGTGGCATATTTCATGAGGGAACACCCACAAAGGGAAAATATGTGCAGGACCTAGAAACGCCACGGGCAAAATTAGGCCTGGAAAGAAAACTAATGATACTCAAGGAGACAAAGTGCAATGGGAGCCCCCTTTTCACACCCAGTCTTCACTTGAATGGATTAACATGGCCACTATGCGAAGAGTACAAAGAAGAAATTTTACCCAGGATAAGATGACAATCCCTCGGTCAGACTTATATAAACTGGAAGAACAGAAAAGAGAGCGAAGATCTCTCATAAGCAATCTAAAGTGGGGAGATAAACCCAAGAAAAAAATTGGTAGTGGTCGATTTGTGAGTGATGATTCTAGGAAGAAAAGTCCTCACTATAGTGCTTCTAATGGACGGGACCAGACGGGTTCCATGAAAAATACGTATGATAAATTAAAGGTCCAGATGTAGCTATTAAGGACCTGGACAGATGAGAAGGCGGAAGAGACTGTTACCTCATCTTATCAATACGTGAACGAACTGACCACTCGTTTGAAAGCTGGATGGAAACTGGCAAATGATAATTTGAAACAAGCCAGGAAGAAACATGCAGCATATTTTAATAGGAAGGCAAAGGACAGAGAACTGGCAGTGGGAGAGAAGGTGCTGCTTCTACTACCCGGTAGCCAGAATAAATTACAAATTGGATGGCAAGGTCCATATACGGTTCTAGAGAAGGTGTCTAGAACAAACTATAAAATTGACAAAAAGGGGAAGGAGAAAGTTTATCATGTAAACCTGTTAAAGAAGTATCTGGACAGACCACTCCAGGAAAGCACCCCCTTACTGACCTTAGCTATCGCAACTCAAATGCAAAAGGAACCACTCACCTCACATGAATACCCATTACATCCTTGTGAAACAGCAGCACAGGTAAAAGTCAGTAAGCACCTGACTAAAAACCAGAGGGAGAGAGTTCAACAGGTTCTGGAGGAACATACAGATGTATTAACAGATAAACCAGGCCATACAAATTTGCTACAGTATGACATGAAACTGGTAGACTCAAACCCAATCTGTATGAGAGCCTATTCTATTCCGTTCGCGAAGGAGAAGGCATTGAAGGAAGAAATAGATTATTTGTTGAAGGAGGGGATTATTTCACACAGTGAATCATCTTTTAGCTCTAGTGTCGTATTGTTGAGAAAACCGTCTGGGGAACACAGACTGTGCATAGATTACAGGAAACTGAATGCTGTCACAGAAGGACAAGTGGATCCATTACCAGACACAAAACAGTTATTTGCCAGACTGAACAAGGCAAAATACTTTTCAAAGGTGGATCTTAGTAAAGGCTATTACCAGATCCCAGTGAAGCCTGAAGTGAGACCTTATTTGGCTTTTAGCACTTCGGATGGACATTATGAATTCAACATGCTACCATTCGGACTGAAAAATGCTCCGAGTGTATTTTCAAGGATGATGCGCAAATTGTTGGATCCCCTGAATAACCCATGTATCACGAATTTCATGGATGATATTCTCGTCGCCACAGAGACATTTGAAGAACACATTGAAGCTCTAGAAATGTTATTTAATAGGCTTAGGGAGGCGAACTTGACTGCTAGGCCAACAAAATGTTGCATTGGATGCAAAGAGTTGGAATTCTTGGGACACACTGTATATCAGGGTAGCATGACCCCTGATCCCAAGAACTTGGAAAAACTGCAGAGAGCACCTAGACCACAAACAAAAAAGGATGTGCGATCATTCGTGTCGTTATGCGGATTTTATCAAAAATATATCAAAGATTTTAACTCTATTTGTGCTCCTCTGACTGATCTGACTCGCAAGGGACTTCCAGATAAAATTAATTGGACTGCGCAAAGTGAATTAGCGTTCCAGGACTTAAAGGAAAAACTCACTAGCAAGCCTATTCTCAAACTACCTGATTTGACACAGGACTTTGTCTTAAGAACCGATGCAAGTAATGTAGGACTCGGAGCGGCTTTGTTGCAAAGATCATCTTCACCTGATGGGGAACTGAAACCAGTCGCTTATGCAAGCCGCAAATTGAATAAGGCGGAACAAGGATACTCCACAAGCGAAAAGAATGTTTAGCGTTAATCTGGGCAATAAAGAAGTTTCAAATCTATCTGTATGGTAGGACTTTTGTGGTCGAGACGGACCATCAGCCTCTCGTATTCTTATCTCAGGCTAAGCATGAAAACGCAAGATTGCTGAGGTGGTCTTTATTGCTTCAACCTTATCAGTTTAGTATCCAATATATCCCAGGCAAATTGAATGTCGGTGCAGATTTCCTCAGTCGGCACCCCTGTGATCAAAATTAGAGTAATGGCAGGCGTAAGGAGAGATTTTATCTATGTGTATCACTGGTTTTAGAACTTGCCGTAGGCATGTTTTCAAGTGGGGAGATGTGTCACAAAATTAACCGTGATACAACGTTAAAATATCTCCAATGATACAACGTAGGGATAAAAACTAATGCGTAAGCTGCTAGAATACATGATCGCCCACGCCGCGGGTCATCACCCGCCATGGAAATTAAATTGTTAGACTTGAAGGCAAAACGGAACGGGATGAGAACGGAGATCAAAAGGAAAAATCTGACTGAACGCGTGCTTGAAACTAGCGAGGCTAAAAGGACGCAAAGTGGTGGGGAAAGGAGGAAAAAGTCACGTTCCCCAAGTTGACATAAAGTAAAGAAATCGACAAAAGGGACCTTGGATATTATACGCCACAGTCATTTCTTGGACGCTTTTGCGATAACTTAGTCCGTTTATTTGAATGCAGTGATGAACGCATTCCAGAAGATTCTAGAAAATATTTGAAAAGTAACTTTTCTTAATAATAATGTTAGGAATATAAAACCTAGCTGGCCGGATGGCCCATCTTGAGCAGTGAAATAATATGCTTTCATTTATACAGACGGACAGATAATAAGAAAGATATTGACAAAAGACTGTGTTGTTCATATCAGCGAGCGTCTGCATTGAAATAAAACATGTCACTAATTTTCAAAAAATTGTGGCCTTGAAGACGCAAGTGCTAAAATCTAGTTGGAATGAAGAGACGGGGTGGGATGGTGAATTGTGGCTAAAAATAACTTTAAAGGCAAAATTGTGTAGGGGAAGGCAGAGTTGGTTCAAAAAACAAGTGTGTTTTTTTTTGTGAAACGCAAGTAGAGACGGACGGACCAACAGACAATAAGGCATACTTGACTGAGGTATGACTGAAATGACTTTTTGGTAGGATATTTGAATTTGAAAAAAGAAAAGGCAGTGATTGGCCATAGATGAATATATTATCGGCGCTCAGACGCGCATTTTGTGCCATTCATTATAAGTTGTCCTAGTAGACACAGTGAATTATTAAGTGGTGTAATTCCCAGAAGCTATTGAAATATTTAGAGGGACGCCATCCTAAGGCCAGCAGCTCAGCTGAGTTTTGCTAGCATTTAACTGTGTTCTATATTCATAATTCTGGTAAGACTGAAATTATTTCTTTGTACATTTTAATATTTGTTTAAGGTTTCGAGTGATTTGATACTGCAATAGCATAATCTGTCCCTTACAACAAGTAAGGATTCGCTCTAGACCCCCCGCCCCAGTTCAGGGTCTAGAGACAAATAAAATACATAAACTCCAGCAAGGATTATGAAGGACAGATCAAGTGTTGAGATCAGTGAAACATATCACCTATCCTATTCTATGGCAGGAAGCTAATGAACATATTTCAGAATACGTAGTCTGGGAGAACTTATCCTATGTGAAACCAACTTGGTAAGATGTGTTGTTTGGTCAGAAAGATCTGACCCGTCTATGTGGTGTTGTTGTTGTGTAGTGTTGTGTCCAGAAATGGTTAGAGGATGGAATTCTGACACATGACTAATACTTTGATTGCAGAACTGTGAGTTTCAGTTGGCACCAATGCGGTGTCAAATGAGTTGTTGAATATTACAAGAGTGGACCCGTGCAGTAACATTTTGTCAGAGCAGCCTATTATAGCCCCCAAGCACGGAGAGGTGGGGCCACCAGACTTCTGATATTGCCCCCAAGCACGGAGAGGTGGGGCCACCAGACTTCTGATATTGCCCCCAAGCACGGAGAGGTGGGGCCACCAGATCTCAGCACCAGAGCTACACCTTCAAGCTACGTGAGCGTCTGGTCTGCTGAGAATTCACCAACTCAACTTATTTGCTAACACACCCATAAAAATTCCATCAAATAACTGGACAATGTGTAATCGCCATAGACAGGGAGTGATGAGGCCACCCCAACAGCACATCCATTAAATGTTCTCCCAAAATAGATTACAACTATTAACAGTAATAATATTAACTAGTCTAGTAACATACATATGTACACACCTTGCATTTATTATGTCATATTCATGCATTTCTTTCATAATTGCAAAACCTTTCATATGTTCTGGCCAAATTAAAACCTTGGTTCAGAACAAATAAATTTAAAGAAAATTACTATCCAAATTTTACACACTTGAGTTAGTTCAGTGTATTATAACATTTTATTAATATTATTAGACTTAGTAAATCTGTGTGTGTGTGTGTATGTAAACTACCACAACACATTACACATCATTACCCTAGACATTTAACGTAGCCACATTCATTAGTAAAAAACGATAGGTGTGAGGTCGTAGTGGTAGCACGAAGGGCCTTCTGACAATTCAAACTACATTTTATCTCAGGAGCCTTCACAGCTGACCTCATGCATCACACTTAATAATATCACCATCATGAGATCCATGACTCCTTGTCCTTTTTTCTTTGTTTCCGTTATAGCCAGGATTTCTAGTTTTGCTCTCCTCATCTCTTCCACCAGCTCCTTTTCTTTCCCATCTATACTTCTTGTGTTCCAAGTTCCTTAAGTCGTAGTCCGTAGTCCGTTCCAGTTCATCGCCTTTAGAATCAGTCCGGTTTTCTCTCTTGTAGTTCTCATAATCAAAAGTTTAAAGCAAACAGGTGATTGGCCTATTGTGCCTGTGCATGTTGGAGGGGCTGCCTCCTTACGGCCTCCATGCAGGCCGCCCTCCTCCTTTTTCAGCCGGGCTTGGGACCGGCCTAGGCGGAGGCCTAAAATGCCACCCCCTGCAGACCCAAGTAGAACAGTCCCAACTAAGATGGTTTGGCCATGTCTGCAGAATGGGAGAAGATCGGCTACCACGACAAGCATGGGAAACAAAGAGCCAGGGATCCAGACGCCCATCACGATCCAGAGTCCGCTGGGAGGACAACATTAGACAATCTTTGAAGGACCGAGGACTAGAATGGAACCAGGCCAGATGGAAGACAACCGATAGGATAATCTGGCGCTTTCTCTTCCAAACCTCTACACCTCACGGTAAAAGGGGAATGACTACGTAAGTAAGTAAGTAAGTAATTAACAATTGAAAAATTCATTAATTAGCAATATTTTTAGGAAAAAAGGAGGTGCCATGTTGCTTATTTCCGTGTTTTCACCGATCTACTATTAACAGAAGATGAACAATGACAAATAACATAAATTGTTATTGTTGATCAGAATCGATGTCACTGCACTCCGGGCAAACCCACAGGTGCTCAATCTCCCTTAACAAATGTCGAAGGCTATGAATGTTAATTGTTCCTGTTATGCGTTGGTTGCATACACGCCGGGTGCATCCTCTCATTTGTCCATCCCTGCTGGTCTTACGTTTGATGCCAAATTCCAGCAATTTTAGCCTTCGTGGTTCATCGCTTGCAGTGTCATTCTCTAACAGGTGATCATTAATTGCCCTCAATATCTCTCCCTTATTCATATTCATTGCACCTTATATGGGTGTTGTTGAAGCTAGTCTATCAGCTCTTTCATTGCTGCGTACCCCTACGGTGGCCCCACGGTTCTTACGGAGCGAACATGAAAACAATGATGTTGATGATGATGATAATAATGATGATATGTAACATTTATATTTGTGTTCATAGTTTCTTTAGTTCCCACCCCATTTCCACTGACCGATTTCCTTTTCGCATCCTGTTCCTTGCGCTTCGGCCTTGAACCCGTCTCCCGGAGCATCTTCAGGGCACTTGCACGTGAAGGACTGGGAGTCAGATGAATCTAAGCACTCCGCATTCGAGTCACAAGACATGTTGGCGTTTAGACTACAGGTCCCAGGCCGATATCCATGATCTGGTGCGGAGTATTGTAAAGGAAATATGGTATTTATAGTCTGCTTAATACCAAAGTACAAATATAAAGAAGTCAATCAGCGCAACTTTTCATACATGGATGTTTGTGTAGAATAGAAAGATTGAAGTGGTATGACATGATTACTAATGTGGAACTGATGACAAGAACTAGATGCGCCAATGGACAGGAGATGAGAAGAAGGCGCTGGAGATGGATAGGACATACACTGAGAAAAGAAACCAGCTGATAGCATTACAAGGCAGTCCTTGTTCGGGAGTCCCCACGTTAAGAAAGGTAGAGGAAGACCAAGGAACACATGGAGAAGAGAACTGGGGACAGACATTGAAGGGGATGAAGAAGACATGGAAAGACATTGAGCAGATGGCACAGGACAGGAAGACTTGGCATAGTTTTGTTGAAGGACTATGCTCCTTGGGGTGAAAGAAGAAGAACAAGAATCAAAGCAAATATTTTTTTTTAAATTATTTAATGAAGAAAAATATATAGTATCTCTAATTCCAAATAATAATTTTTATTGCCGATAACTCATTACTTACTTACTTAGTTTTCCTCGTGTATAGGTTTAGAAGAGACAGCGCTATACTATCCTATCGGCTGTTTTCCTCCTAGCCTGGTTTCATTCTAGTCCTCGGTCCTTCAGAGATAGTCAAATGTTGTCCTCCCAGCGGACTCTTGTTCGTCCTGGAAGTCTAGATCCCTGGTTCTTAGCCTCCCATACCTGCCGTGCCAGCCGATCTTCTCCTATTCTGCAGACATGGCCAAACCATCTTAGGTGGTACTGGCCGATAACTCATCATGGTATCATTTCTCCTTGCAAATTATCGTAAACTGAGTAAATTAAAGTGTCAAATTGTGTGGATGTGCGTGAGTTTTTTTCCTTGTTCTAAAATGGTAGTCTCTCCTTAACTGCCAATGTGTTAATAAGAGGGAAGAGTGTATGAAAGCCTGGGTTGTTTGAGATGATGCTCAAGTCGCTTTTTATTTCTCTTTATCATTATACTAGTGTAAAAGCCCGTCATAAGACGGGAATTAAATTCAAAAGCACCAATACCTAACGGCAATTTTACTTATTCAAAAGTATTTTTAAAAATCATTGCGCATCACCACAGTTCTATAAATATTTTTGTGCACACCGTCATTTGCGCACTTTTCTTTGTCGAGTGTTACTATTTTCGGGAGAGTACATATAAGGGAAACAATACAATTAATGTCTAACTTTCAACCAAAGTTGCATTCCTTAGTGTTAGTGACATAAAAAGTTGGGATTTTTATATATATTGATGTTAGGAGAAATTCAGTTAATAACTTCAGATAATCCAACGCAGCCATCAACGACCAAAGAAAGTCTTCTATTACGAAAGTTTATGCCGCAGTCCAGGGAGTCTGGCCTGCTGATTCATCTTTTGTCTTCCTGGAAATTCTGAATATTGGGTACGGTACCTGGAATGTTCAAACAATAAACGAACAAGAAAGAACTGTACAAGTGTCAGCAGAAATGTGGAACTATAAAACGAAACAGTTTTAACGGATAGTACGGGACAAGTGGAAAAAGTTTTAACGGATAGTACGGGACAAGTGGAAAGAGTTTTAACGGATAGTACGGGATAAGAAGGGTTGTCTTGTATTTGAAGAACGTCTGTGTACTCAAGCCGCTTTACCGCTTCAAGATATAGGCACCAGTGAAGGCAGGTTAGTTACTTTAGCGGAGTAATTTTCAAGTGGTACTTACTTACTTACTTAGTCGTTCCTCTTCTACCGTGAGGTGTAGAGGTTTGGAAGAGAGAGCGCCAGACTATCCTATCGGCTGTCTTCTTCCTGGCCTGGTTCCATTCTAGTCCTCGGTCCTTCAAAGATTGTCTAATATTGTCCTCCCAGCGGACTCTGGGTCGTCCTGGAGGTCTGGATCCCTGGCTCTTTGTTTCCCATGCTTGTCGTGGTAGCCGATCTTCTCCCATTCTGCAGACATGGCCAAACCATCTTAGTTGGGACTGTTCTATTTGGGTCTGCAGCGGGTGGGATTTTAGGCCTTGATGTATCGTCTGGTTGCGGACCATGTCTCTTCTTGTTACTTCAACCACCTTCCTCAGATACCTCATTTCTGAGGTTTGAATCTGGCTTTTGTGAGTTGTAGTCATTGCCCATGACTCGCATCCATATGTCAAGACTGGGACATAGGTGGAGCGGTATACAGCCATCTTCGTTTTCTTACCAACCTCTTTCTTGCTGAGGAATCCTCGATTTATGGCCTGATAAAGTCTCCCAGCCGCTGCTTTTCGAGTGGCCAACTCTTCTTTGATGCCCCCCTTTCGGTCTATAATAGCTCCGAGATATTTAAAGTGGTCGACCTGCTCCAGGACCTGTTCTCCCAACTTAATCTGATGTTTTCTTTCTTCTCGTGATATCACCATGGATTTTGTTTTAGAGCTGCTTATGACCATCCCTCTCTTCTCCAGCTCTTCCTTCCAGACTTGCAGGTTGTATTGGAGATGTGTCTCTGATTTAGCAATCAGGACAACATCATCAGCAAATGCTAGCTCTGAAATACAGACCTGTCTCATCTTCCAGTACCCCACTGAATACTTTCTTGTTCTCTGTAGTGGTGTTGATGGTATTGTATGATGGTGATATTACTAAATGTAATTGTATGAGGCCAGCTGTGAAGGCTCCTGAGATAAAATGTAGTTGTGAATTGTCAGAAGGCCTTTCTTGCTACCACTACGACCTCACACTTAATTTTTTTTAATGAATGTGGCTACGTAAAGTGTCTAGGGTAATGATGTGTAGTGTGGTGTGATAGTTTCTAAATACACCCACAGATAATTAAGAAGACTAATAATATTAACAAATGTTAAAATACACTGAACTAACTCACGTGTGTAAAATTTTTGTTAGAATTATATTACATTTATTTTGTTCTGGATCAATTTTTTAGGTTGACCAGAACTTAAAAGGATTTAGAAATTATGAAAGAAATGCATGGAATATTATATCATAAATGCAATAGTGTACATATATATGTACTATATACTAGTTAGTTTTATTAAAATGTTCTAGTAGTCATCTACTTGGGAGGATAGTTACTGTTTGTGCTGTTGGGGTGGCCTCATCACTCCTGTCTATATTGACTACACAGTGTCCAGAAAATGGTGGGAATTTTTATGAGGGTATTAGTAAAAAAACGTGGTTGGTGAATGTCCAGCAGACCAGAGGCTCACTCATCTTTTAATTGTAGCTCTGGTGCTGAAATCTGGTGGTCCCACCTCTCTGTGCTGGCGGGCAATAATGGTGGTCTCTGTCACAAGTACTGCACAGATACACTCGAGTAAAGTCACCAACTGAATAGTCACTGCTTGGTTGACAACAGAAACTCGCAGCTCTGCAATCAAAGTATGGGCCATGTGTCAAAATCTATTCTCTACCCACGTCTGGACACAACACTGACACAACAACCACATCATACAGACAGGTCAGATCTCTCTGACCAAACAGCACATTTACCATGGTGGTTTTACATCAGATAGATCCTCCCAGACCATAGATTCTGAAAAAATATTTATTAGTTGTCTGCCCTAAAAGAGGATAGGCAATATGTTTCATTATTCCCAACACTTGATCTGTCTTGCTTAACCCTTGCTGGAGTTTATGTACATTGTTGGTCCCTAGACCCTGACTAGGGCGGGGGGTCTAGAGCAAATCCCTACTTGTTTGTAAGGCTAGATTTCGATATGGCAGTATCAAATCACTCGAACATGAAACAATATTCAAAATATATAAGGAAATAATTTCAATCTTACCAGATTATGAATAAATAACACAGAACTGCTAGCAAAACTCAGCTGAGCTGCTGGCTATAGTATGGCGTCCCTAAATTTATTACACTTTCTTTCATATAGCTAATTTTTATATTCCTAACATTAATATTAAGAAAAAAGTACTTTTTAAATTTTGTAATATTCCTAACATCTGCGTTTTAGCCGCTGAATTCAAATCAAGGGCTTGGTATCGCAAAAGCGTCCATTCCGTACCTCGTGTCAATTTGGGGGACGTGAATTTTTACTTTCCTCCATCCCCCCCCCCCAATTGCGTCTCCTTAGCCTTGCCAGTCTCACGCAATCTTTCCAGTCATATTTTTTTCCTTTTTGATCCGCCGTTCCCCTCCTGTCTAGCAAGTCAATTTTTATGGAGGATGATGACCCGCGGTCTAGGCGATCATGTACTATTCGCAGCCTACGCAGTATGTTTTTATCCTTAAATGTTATCTTTGGAGATATTTTACCGTTGTATCTCTGTCAATTTCACTACATTCTCTCCTTACATGCCTTGATGACATCGTCCATGAGGAGTATGAAAAGATAAGGTGACAGGATATCGCCTTGTCTTACACCAGTTGTGGTCCTGAACTCTTCTGACTTATAGTTTGCCGTCCTCACATAATTTCTGCAAGACTTGTAGAAGATCTGTATAGCATGAATCAGAGGTGCTGGAATGTTCTTCCTTGCCAAACAGTCCCAAAGTTTGCTCCAGGGGACCCTGTCAAACGCCTTTTCCAGATCTATGAAACAAAGATGGATCTCACTCTTATACTCAAGGGCCTTTTCACTCAGCTGCCTGAGTGTGAAGATTAGGTCTTGAGTACTTCGGTTTGCTCGGAATCCGCACTGGGCTTCATCCAATTGTAGCTCAGCTAGGCATCTGAGTCTCTGCTCTAGGATTCTAGAGTAGATTTTACCAGGGACACTGAGAAGGGATATGCCTCTGTGGTTTCCACATTGTCGATTGTCACCCTTTTTGAAAAACGGTGTTATGATGGCAATCTCCCAATCCTTTGGTATGGCCTTGTTGCACCATGCTGCCTGTAGGACCCTTAGGAGTAATAGGTCGCCTGATGCTCCCATGTACTTAACCATTTCTGGTGTTATACCATCATGCCCTGCTGCTTTGCCCATCTTGATTTTCTCCAGTGCTGCCTTCAGTTCTTCCATCTTTATGTCATCTTCACCATCATTGGTTTTCTCTTCTGTGCTAGTGTTTATCATTTCTGATGCTTCACCATGCTCACCATCCAGGAGTTCTGCACGATTTCAAGGAGTCTCTGGCACCTGCTTGTATTAAAGAAGTTCAAGTCCAGAGGAGACTGAAGTGTTTGGCCAAACCAACTACAACTGCTGTGATTCCAGGACCCAGATAAGTGAAATATCTGGCCTTGGACAACTTATCACGATTAAAGAAAAATCTCCTGTCTAGACAAAACTTTCCTCCAAAGAATAAATGAACAATCCTAGTGAAACAAAAGACAGTGGGATGATGACAATCCCCACCCTGCTTCCCAATACCTGTAGTTAAATAGAGTACTTAACATCAACTTGAAAATTTGTAACAATGTACTATGGACATATTGTCTGTTGTATGTAAATATCTTTATATGTATTTGTAAATATACCTATCCATCTAAATTGATTCTCATTGTACTATAGTCCTGACCAAAACAACTTTAGGCTCAGGACCAATAAAGTTTAACAAAAGATATTTTAAATATAAAATTTAACAGCTGGAGATAGTTGAGTTTATCATAGTAATTAGTATATGTTTGTATATGTTTTTGTATTGAGATTTTTTAACAACACTCTTACAATACCCTAGACACTTTATGTAGCTTTCAGTCACGCTAGTCAAAAAAGAATATAACTTAGAGTGAGATCGTAATGTGGTAACAAGGAAGGTACTCTGTAATACAGTTGTTCATTGTTTACCTCAGAGACCTTCACAGTTGACCTCACTCAAGTACAACTATATGCACACCATTCTTCTTAACATCAAAACACACCACAGTCAGCTTACCAAAGCTGCATTTAAACTTGAAAGGCTTAGATGCCATTTTTTCAAAACTTAGTGGAAGCAGTTCGTTACATCACATGCTGGAAACCAAGATTATCTCACAGACTCGACAAAGGGCCGAAGGGAACAAAAGTGTATTTCCATTGCCAGTCAACGTATTAATTGTGTGCTTTTCATTGAATATTGTGGTAAGGAGAATATTAATTATCTTTTATTTAAAATAGATTGGAATGTGAGCAAATGTTAGATGAAAAGCCATCATGATTAGTCATACATAGGGCCCCCCAGCAAACCACTGTCAGGGCCTATAAGGTATCCATTTATATTAAGCTACCAGAGAGAGTAAATACCAAAAGAACATGCAAGGGGCCAATCATGAATCATATCACCCATCATATTTTGTATTGGAAAAAGATCAGTGCAAATGAGCAGAGCGTACCAACTATTAGGAAAAAGAAACGAAAACTGTATAAGTGGTTGCCATCATCTAAGTCGAGAAATAACGTTGGTACAGAAAGAACGGACCACTTGTTCTTTGTTAAATTGTATTATTGTGTTTGTAAAATTGAAGGGGAGGATTAATGTGGTTGGTTAAGACAGGAACATAACTTAAATTTCAATCTACATAGTTTCTGCTGGCACTATCTGGCAATGATGTTGTCTCTAAATGTGAGTTAAAGCCTACATTATTGTACTGGAGTCCCTCTATAACTATATGTCTGTACTCAAGCATTTGATAGTACCAAGAGACTGTGGCTTGATTGGACAGAATCTACAAACTGCTGTGATTCCCTGTCCAGTTAAGTCATAATATCTGGCCTGGGACAACTTATCATAAACATTAAGCGAATCTCCTGTATACCAAATATTTCCACCCAAGGATTAAATAAACAGTGAGATGATTAACAAAAGAACAGTGGAATGAGGATAAATTCCCAACCTGTCTCCTAATACCAGTAGTTCATCATATAGTAAGTAATAATAGTTTGAAAGATTTTAATTGTAACAATGTGCCTTAGAACAATGGTCCCTATTTATGTAAATTATATTTATATTTGTAAATATATATCTTTTATTATCTATTTGATTCACTTGAGTTGTGTTTAACTGGCCAAAACAAATTTCGGTTCAGACAAATAAATTATGAGAAAGAAAAAAAAGAATTTCCAAACTATAAATTTTACCCACTTGGAGTTATTAAGTTCATAAATATAGCAACTTAGTATCTTATATGTTTTGTTTGTATTGACTCCTATAGACAATCACTCTTACATTTAGCCCTAGAGAGCTAAACGAACTCTCAATCATACTTAGGGCCAAAATATAACTTTGAGTGCAGATCGTCAGTGGTAATCAGCAAGGTTCTCTGAAACACAGCTATCAATTGTCTACACCAGGGACCTTCACAGATTGACCTCACTCAAATACAACTTTACCACACACCAAACTTATCAACATCAAAACCCACCACAATGACTAAGTAAGTAAGTAATTAACAATTGAAAAATTCATGAATTAGCAATATTTTTAGGAAAAAAGGAGGTGCCATGTTGCTTATTTGCGTGTTTTCACCGATCTACTATTAACAGAAGATGAACAATGACAAATAACATAAATTTTTATTGTTGATCAGAATCGATGTCACTGCACTCCGGGCAAACCCACAGGTGCTCAATCTCCCTTAACAAATGTCGAAGGCTATGAATGTTAATTGTTCCTGTTATGCGTTGGTTGCATACACGCCAGGTGCATCCTGTCATTTGTCCATCCCTGCTGGTCTTACGTTTGATGCCAAATTCCAGCAATCTTAGCCTTCGTGGTTCATCGATTGCAGTGTCAGTCTCTAACAGGCGATCATTAATTGCCTTCAGTATCTCTCCCTTATTCATATTCATTGCACCTTATATGGGTGTTGTTGAAGCTAGTCTATCAGCTCTTTCATTACCGCGTACCTCTACGGTGGCTCCACAGTTCTTACGGAGCGAACATGAAAACAATGATGGTGACGATGATGATAATAATGATGATATGTAACATTTATATTTGTGTTCATAGTTTCTTTAGTTCCCACCCCATTTCCACTGACCGATTTCCTTTTCGCATCCTGTTCCTTGCGCTTCGGCCTTGAACCCGTCTCCCGGAGCATCTTCAGGGCACTTGCACGTGAAGGACTGGGAGTCAGATGAATCTAAGCACTCCGCATTCGAGTCACAAGACATGTTGGCGTTTAGACTACAGTTCCCAGGCCGATATCCATGATCTGGTGCGGAGTATTGTAAAGGAAATATGGTATTTATAGTCTGCTTAATACCAAAGTACAAATATAAAGAAGTCAATCAGCGCAACTTTTCATACATGGATGTTTGTGTAGAATAGAAAGATTGAAGTGGTATGACAAGATTACTAATGTGGAACTGATGACAAGAACTAGATGCGCCAATGGAAAAGGAGATGAGAAGAAGGCACTGGAGATGGATAGGACATACACTTATATGATTCCTATCGGCTGTTTTCCTCCTAGCCTGGTTTCATTCTAGTCCTCGGTCCTTCAGAGATTGTCAAATTTTGTCCTCCCAGCGGACTCTTGGTCGTCCTAGAAGTCTAGATCCCTGGTTCTTAGCCTCCCATACCTGCCGTGCCAGCCGATCTTCTCCTATTCTGCAGACATGGCCAAACCATCTTAGGTGGTACTGGCCGATAACTCATCATGGTATCATTTCTCTTTGCAAATTATCGTAAACTGAGTAAATTAAAGTGTCAAATTGTGTGGATGTGCGTGAGTTTTTTTCCTTGTTCTAAAATGGTAGTCTCTCCTTATCTGCCAATGTGTTAATAAGAGGGAAGAGTGTATGAAAGCCTGGGTTGTTTGAGATGATGCTCAAGTCGCTTTTTATTTCTCTTTATCATTATACTAGTGTAAAAGCCCGTCATAAGACGGGAATTAAATTCAAAAGCACCAATACCTAACGGCAATTTTACTTATTCAAAAGTATTTTTTAAAATCACTGCGCATCACCACAGTTCTATAAATATTTTTGTGCACACCGTCATTTGCACACTTTTCTTTGTCGAGTGTTACTATTTTCGGGAGAGTACATATAAGGGAAACAATACAATTAATGTCTAACTTTCAACCAAAGTTGCATCCCTTAGTGTTAGTGACAGAAAAAGTTGGGATTTTATATATATTGATGTTAGGAGAAATTCAGTTAATAACTTCAGATAATCCAACGCAGCCATCAACGACCAAAGAAAGTCTTCTATTACGAAAGTTTATGCCGCAGTCCAGGGAGTCTGGCCTGCTGATTCATCTTTTGTCTTCCTGGAAATTCTCAATATTGGGTACGGTACCTGGAATGTTCAAACAATAAACGAACAAGAAAGAACTGTACAAGTGTCAGCAGAAATGTGGAACTATAAAACTAATGAAAAGAGCTAGATAAATACCAGTGGAAAAAGTTGTGAGCAGAAGGCATAGGCAATGGAAAGGACTTACACTAAGAAAACCAGTTGATAGCATTACAAAGCAGTTTTTGTTCTGGAATTGACACAGTTAAAGAAATAGGTGATGACTTAGAAAACACATCGAGAAGGGATTAGACTTAGAAGCGAAGAGGTAAACTCCATTGTAGCTATTGGTGGTCTTTGAGATGACGCAGAAAGGATAGGTCTACTGTTTCTTCATGCCTATCTGTAAAAGTTAACTAATATGAGGTAGTGCAGAAAGGCTAGCAGCCTCGTCATATAACATACATTGCTACAGACTCTTCGACTGCAATTCCTTAACTCTTTGGTGTGGACTTTCTCAAGGTGGCCAATTGCAGTGGTGGCTTTATTCTCCATAAAGAGTTAAAAAAGATATGATTGATTGATGAAGGGTTAAAGATGACATGGAAACAGTTGTAACGGATAGTACGGGATAAGAAGGGTCGTCTTGTATTTGTAGAACGTCTGTGTACTCAAGCCGCTTTACCGCTTCAAGATATAGGCACCAGTGAAGGCAGGTTAGTTACTTTAGCGGAGTAATTTTCAAGTGGTACTTGAAATTACTAATTACTAAAGTAATTTTAGCTAAAGTAATTTTAGCTAAACTAATCTGTAATATTCAATCGTAAAAGGCAACTGATATGAAGTTGTACATGTGACTGATAACCTCATCACGTCAAACAAATGGCTACAGTAACTATCGCTACAAAAGCACATGAATGTTCTGGTGCAGCTTCCTGACAAGGAGGGACAGGCAGTGATATCAAAATAAGAATACAAAAAGCAAAAAGAGCTTTAATTGCACTGGGAAACATATGGAGAACAAGAGAAATCAAGTCCAACACGAAAATAAGAATCTTCAACTCAAATGTGGTTAGTCCTATTGTATGGCTCTGAGACATGGAGAACAAAAAAAAAAAAAAAAACAACCAAAAAGCTACAGACTTTTACAAACGGGTGCTTGCGTAGAATAGAAGGATTGAAATGGTATGACTAAGTCACAAATGTGGAATTGATGACAAGAACCAGACAAGTGCCAGTGGAACAAGAGTTGAGAAGAAGACACTGGTGATGGATAGGACACACATTGAGGAAACTTGTTGATAGCATTACAAAGCAGTCCTTGTTCTGGAATCCACAGGGAAAGAGAAGCAGAGGTAGACCAAAAAAAACACACGGAGAAGAGAACTGGTTACAGAGGTGAAAATGATGAGGAAAACATGGAAAGAACTTGAGCGGACGGCACAGGACATGAAGACTTGGCATGTGTTTGTTGAAGGCCTATGCTCCTCGGGGAGCTAACGGGTATTGATTCTTGCAAAGGGGCCCGCTGGCGGTGATGACTGTACTTTCCATGGGGAATGAAAAGAGACACAATAACCATTTTCACCCCTAATACTTTCCCGGGGTCTCGGAGAAAAAGAAAAAAGATTAATTCTTCCTCGAGCATGTTGTAAGAGACGGCTAGTATGCTGCTGGGCATGAAGATGGCAACCTCTTGACGTAAAACAAATGACGATAGAAAACACGTCTAATATACCAGGTAGTACATGAATGCTTTACAGCGGACTGATCATCCGCTTGCTAGTCACATTGATTACGGAAACAACAATTAATATTCTGTTGTACCAATAAACGCCTTTAGGCGTAACGGAACAACGGAAAATTTCTTGTTGCCCTAAGACGCCACAAGGCGTAATGGCCACAGACTGCTTGGTCGGTCGTTGGCTAAGGATGGAAGAAGAAGAAGAAATGAATGCTTTGGGTCAGGTGTCCTGACAGGAGGCTATCTGAATTGATAGCCTCATGCTCGGTGAGGAGCGAAAAGAGATGATGATGATGATGATGATGAATCAGTGTAACGCTAACCCTAAGTCTCATTCAAACCCTAACTCTCATTCTAACCCTAACTCTCATTCTTATTCTAACCCTAAACCCAAGTCTCATTCTTATTATAACCTTAACTCTGTCATTCTTATTCTAACCCTAAGTCTCATTCTTATTCTAGCCCTAAGTCTCATTCTTATAATAACCTTAACTCTGTCATTCTTATTCTAACCCTAAGTCTCTTTCTTATTATAACCCTAAGTCTCTTTCTTATTATAACCCTAAGTCTCATTCTTATTATAACCCTAAGTCTCTTTCTTATTATAACCCTAAGTCTCTTTCTTATTATAACCCTAACTCTCATTCTTATTATAACCCTAAGTCTCATTCTTATTATAACCTTAACTCTGTCATTCTTATTCTAACCCTAACCCTAACTCTCATTCTTATTCTAACCCTAACTCTCATTCTTATTCTAGCCCTAAGTCTCATTCTTATTATAACCTTAACTCTGTCATTCTTATTCTAACCCTAACCCTAACTCTCATTCTTATTATAACCCTAAGTCTCATTCTTATTATAACCTTAACTCTGTCATTCTTATTCTAACCCTAACCCTAACTCTCATTCTTATTATAACCCTAAGTCTCATTCTTATTATAACCCTAAGTCTCATTATAACCCTAAGTCTCATTATAACACTAAGTCTCATTCTTATTGTAACCCTAAGTCTCATTCTTATTATAACCTTAACTCTGTCATTCTTATTCTAACCCTAACTCTAAGTCTCATTCTTATTATAACCCTAAGTCTCATTCTTATTCTAACTCTAAGTCTCATTCTTATTCTAACCCTAACTCTCATTCTTATTCTAACCCTAACCCTCATTCTTATTCTAACCCTAAGTCTCATTCTTATTATAACCCTAAGTCTCATTCTTATTATAACTCTAAGTCTCATTCTTATTATAACCCTAAGTCTCATTCTTATTCTAACCCTAAGTCTCATTCTTATTATAACCCTAAGTCTCATTCTTATTATAACCTTAACTCTCATTCTTATTCTAACCCTAAGTCTCATTCTTATTCTAACCCTAAGTCTCATTCTTATTATAACCCTAAGTCTCATTCTTATTATAACTCTAAGTCTCATTCTTATTATAACCCTAAGTCTCATTCTTATTCTAACCCTAAGTCTCATTCTTATTCTAACCCTAAGTCTCATTCTTATTATAACCTTAACTCTGTCATTCTTATTCTAACCCTAACTCTAAGTCTCATTCTTATTATAACCCTAAGTCTCATTCTTATTCTAACTCTAAGTCTCATTCTTATTCTAACCCTAACCCTCATTCTTATTCTAGCCCTAAGTCTCATTCTTATTATAATCTTATCTCTGTCATTCTTATTCTAACCCTGACCCTAACTCTCATTATAACCTTAACTCTGTCATTCTTATTCTAACTCTCATTCTTATTCTTACCCTAACCATAAATCTCATTCTTCATTCATTCATTCATAACCCTCCACTCCCAAAGGAGCATAGGCCTTCAACAAACACATGCCAAGTCCTCTTGTCACGTGCCATCATCTCAAGTTCTTTCCACGTTCTCCTCATCATTTTCACCTCTGTTTCCAGCTCCCTTCTCCATGTGCTTATTGGTCTACCTCTGCTTCTCTTGCCCTCATTCTTATTATAACCCTAACTCATTGGTGCCGCGTCGATGGTCCAAGGTTCGATCCCCAGTTGAGGTGAGATTTTTTAGACCGCAAACGGCTCCGGGGTCGACCCAGCCTCATGAATTGGGTACCAGAGTAACTCTGCATGAAGACTGTTACGTGCAGTTTTCATAACTGATAATGTAGTCGGTCTGTATACTTGTTATGTTTGAAAAATATTTTGAATAAGATTTTTGAGTCTAATGTATTTTTCGTTAGAACCATAATCTAAGGGCGAATACTCATTTTTTGCTTTGAGGGAAAGTAAATATGTAGTTACTCCTCTTAAAAGGTTATACCAGCTGACTGTGAGGTCAGAGGGGATGCGAAAAGCGCATGTCCAAACTAGGCGGAGTTTGAAAAAGATTTCCGGTGCGGGAGGCCGTTTTTTGTTGAACTGGGTCTGTCAGACGAAATGTCTGGTTACGTCTCTGCATTGCCTCTTGGGATGGAAACTCTTCCACTGTTATTGAAAGTCCCCTGTGTTATTTCTGTTCGTCAGAAAGACGGCAGTTGCTTCTAAGTTGTGTTAGGAATTCGTAGCAAGGTAAAAAAACGAAACTTTCACACTTCCTTTGTAAGAATCATATTTTGAGTCAACCAGTGACGAGAGCTCACGAATGGTTGAAAGGCAGAGTATTCTACTTGTTACGCTCGTTGGAGCCATCTAAGACCGTTAGGTTTAGATTCACACATAGAGACCCAGGAAAATAGATAGTATGCTAAAACCCGCATGATTAGCGGTATATTTTGAACTTAGACACTTATGTCTACACATGAGGAATCCACAGTGTTTACTGTTTATAGAGGCCTAATATATAATTATCTGGAGTGGAAGACCAGATGAATTATCAGTTATTGCTGTTATAACTTTGAAAGTGAAAACTCGCCTGATGTACGAGGGAGTTATATAAGACTATCTTCGAAAGGACAGCCTATCTTTGATACGTCCGATTAGAGGGATGGACTATGTTATTTTCGTCGCCCGCCATGTTTGGGGTTGACTTAAGGAGAGCGACTTAAGAAAAGTCCGAATGAAACTGTTGGATATTTATACAGTTATTTACCCGTTCTGTAATGCGGGGTTTTTTTCTGCTAGTTGTGGAATGAGAGTTAAATTGGAGTCTGCAACACTTCGATAATCATATATTTACTGGAACTTATGTACATGCAATGGTAGTGAATTGTCTTCATATCCGCCATGTTCCTGTGTCATGCTTACAATGATTTGTCTACGTCTTGTTGCTGTGACTATAATAAATGGTGAGAAAAACGTACACAGCTGTTCACCTATATTTTGACTCCATACCTGTAACACGTACAACATTTGGTTCCATCAACCCTACAGATACACCTTTCAATGTGATGAATGCCACACACACTCTTGTATGTTACATGTTGTGATACAAGTCTGCACTGCTACACAGATGTCCACCTTGACGAACTTTCCAACACGCATTCGCGCTATGTCTACATCACCAGCCACTACCACCATAGCAGTATACCTGTATCAGTAGTGAACCACCAGCAGGTATCAGCGGTGACCAGAACAGATTACCCACAACACACAGAGTTTGTATAAGTGCAACACCAATATATATCAGCCTTATTGCATCAGATTTACTGCATAAGCATTACTGAATCAGTGAACATGTTTGCATCAGCTACTATATTAGCCCTAGTGTGCCTATGGTCAAGAAAACATGGGCCTAACACCATTTTCCGAATATGCCTCAATGGGCGTGTAACGGGATGCTTTACTTAACTCATCATTTTATGATGACATATAACTACTGTTGGTTAGCAGACGTAGAATTGTATGAATGTCATAAGAAATTTAATAGCCTCCTTAAGTCATATTTGACTATGGGAATGTGCTCTTAAGATGATAGCACTTAGATGTTTTTTTCCCTTTTCGGCGCGTTATTTTATCTTCTTCTTGTTGTGAGAACTTTCTGTCCTATATGAGGTGGCACCATACGGATCATCGTCACATGGTGCAGTCAGCAGTTTCATGCTCCAAGGTTGCTGGATTTGTGTTTACGTCTCTCTTGCACATATCTTTGAACCTCAGCTGCTGTCGCCCGGCTGTTCTTTCGCCATCTGCCAATTGTCCGTAGAAAATATTTTTGGAGATGCGACCATCTTCCATGCGGCGGACATGGCCAATACAGCGTAGTCTGCGCTGTCTAAGCAGTGTATACATGCTTTGAAGGCCAGCACGTGACAGTCCCTCGACATTTGTCACTTTGTTCTTCCACGAAATACCAAGGATATGGCGTAGACACCGTAGATAGAAGATATTGAGCATTCGTTCGCGCTTAGCATAGGTTGTATGTGTCTCACTGCCTTATAGAAGCGTGTTGGTGACGCAAGCATCATATACCTCAGCTTTTGGTCTTCATTGGGAGTTTGGAGTTTCAATAAACACGCTATGTGTATGTCACGTGTAGTAACATTAGGAATGCGTCAATTTTAGGTCGGGTCAGACTTTTACATTTTAAACTGTAGCTATACGAATGTACTGCTGATATCCCTTGTATTTTTCAATCGAACAACAACGTGGATTTCCCTCGTTTGCTAATTAAGCATGCACGTTAAACACGTGGAAGCCAGGGTTTCTCTATCGCCATCTGTCTGATTCCTAGTTTAGCCACGCCTCCTGTCTTTGTTTCAAGCACTAAGAACTCAGATATTTAGATTCATAAACTGTCTTTCCTTTTAAAAGGGGTTACCTGCTGTCAGGATTACGTCAGCACGTCAGCGCCTGGTCACTGAAACACGGGGAGGGCGGGGCAACGGGGTTTTATAGCTCGCTAAGAGAGAACAGGTCGTTAATTGCAAATAAAGGGGGCGTTAACCAATTACCGTTTCTTAGCCTTTTGATCGCGGCCCAAGAGACGTAAATGCTCACGAGTGAGACGGGATCAAAAGGCACCGCTCACCCGAGAACGGAATCCGCGGGCGGTTAGAGTGTGAAAAAGAGCTATCATTCGCTATTCGAACGAAGAAATCTCTCAGAAACGAGCAGAGGTGTAAAAACTGACATGTAGCTAACGATTTCCATCCATTTAATATATATTGAAACCTCCAAAAATTCAAATCATCAGTTCGCTATCAGGATTCTTGAATGGTCTAGCGCGCATTTTGGAGTCTTAGTTATTGGATTTCCTATAGAAATAACGTGGAGATTTATTTTAGTTTCTTGATTTGCGGTAATAATATTATTAGCATTTAAGTATTTTAACGTGTTAAGTTCATTATAGTTCACTGGGTTTTTTGGTGTTAATTTAAACATATTAAATAAACATATAGCAAAGTTCTCCATATGTAAACAAAAATTTAATTACCCGTTATTCCCGAGTAATTAATACGTTAAATAATTATAAGACGCTAGGCGATCGTAATTGTTAAATAACAATTTATTTGTATTTCATTATGTGTAAATTCTATTGCTAAAAGCGATGAGACTAGCTAGAAACTGTGGGTTTTAAATTTTAATTTAATACCGGAATGATTAACAGGATACTTATAACGTGTGTTAGATTAGGATAAATAGATATTGTTAAAAATGTTTATGTTTTTTCTTCCAATGATATAGGCGATCATAACCTTGCGATCCAGCGGGGCTTTACGGTCTGCTTTTCCTACCAGCATCTAAAAATTATTGGTGTAACCACTTCCTTGTTGAGACCCCTTGGCGGGCACCTTCTCTATGTATGACGAGAAGCATAATCAAAGAAACAAACAATAATAGATAAATGTTAACTGGTACGGAACATTCTCAGAATACAACTTATTTTCATATGTAATTTTTATTATCTGTCGGCTGAGGCAGAAACGTGGTACTCTGCTATCTGACCCATGACAGGAGTTTCTTCTATTGGATATATTCACGAGAACTCACTGTCCACACATCGGTTATCTTATAATCAACCAGCCGACTATTAACATTTAACATTTGTTGGTTTTCCCATCACGTCACCGAGTGTCATAGTCACCTGAGACTAGACCACACTGGAACAATATTTTACCACACTGATTCCCAGGACAGTGCTACCACAATAGATACACTTATCCAAAACAAATACCTGCAGTGAAAAGGAATAATATCCAGGCAGTCCCTACTAATACATTAAGTGCAGCGACCCCGCCCCCCCCTTTCCCCCAAAATAAAAAAAATAGCAGTCCGCTCATCGGAGAGTCTGGGGCTGTACTCGACCTGAATAAGACTGATTAATTTAATAACTGCTGGTGTTTGAATTCCGAGGATGTATGCAGCTCAACATTTGGTAAGCAAATATGAAAGTGGGCCCACTGTTTTGTCTGTGTGAGTGAACGAATAGAAGATACAAATTTTATGTTATTTCTAACCTACCAACCTTCTTTAATTAGCTCTCACTTATCTGAGATTCTTTTTCTCTCCCCCCTCCACGGGATAGTTTAAATTAAGGACATATTCTTTACCCGTCCTGACTACTCCCTACTCCCATAGTTAATCATTTTTTGATCTTTTGGGTAAATTTCCTCGGTGGGGATCTTTCCTAGTTTTCCCTATACCAGAGGGACGGCTTATGAGAGTTATATTTTCTTTCTCTTATGTAACTATAATTCATGCATGTAATGATAATGATTGTATTGATGTTGTGATCTATTTTCTAGCGATAAAATAAACTTAATAAACCTTAAGCTACTTGTGTTGGTCAAAAACCCCTGCCATTTATATGTGATCCATAGTTTATCTGTTGTTTCTACGTCTGTACGTATTTCTGTCACAAAATTGTGTGTGTGTGCGTACGTGAGGGTAATGTAATCTGAATCTGTATCAAGTGAGGAAGTGCGTCTCCATTGAAGAGTGTCGTACTAGATAGGCTGGATTAGAGCAATTACTCAATCCAAGACTGTGCTTTTTTCTTACACCAGTTCTCCCCGTGAAACCAGACTATTTCTCACACCTTCCTCTCACATAGCTCTCACTATCACCCTCTGCTCAGATGGGACCATAAATATCTCAGGCCTATCTATCAAAATCTACGACAACATTCAATAGCCTTGAACTCTCCAATAAACATAAGCTTTCAGCAAACTTATGCTAAGTTCCCGTCAGGTGCTATCAGCTCAATTTCTTTCCATTACCTTCCTCGTCATTTTCATGTCCGTCTCCAGTTCTCTTCTCTACGTGTTTTTCAGTATATTTCTGATTCTCCTACCCTGGAGATTCCCTAACAATCGGGTATCAGTTATCGGTCGACTATATTGCTGTTATACCCTGTTCAACCAAAGAGGTTATAATTGGGGTATACTTTGCGATACTTTTCCCTAACAAGGACTGCCTGGTAAGGCTATCTACAGATTTAAATATTAGACAAACATAAAGGTATGTTTTCAGGCACTCGTAAGAAACAAAGAAGTAAAACACTAGACAACAGAAAAACAACAGACGTGAGTGGCTTATCCAGGTCTCGAACCCAGGACCTTCCGTGCGACAACCCCGCCTAGCTATACAAGCGAATCACACTATCCTCCCTGCCATCTAAAAAGGT
This sequence comes from Oreohelix idahoensis, assembly GCA_024509875.1. Taxonomy (NCBI): domain Eukaryota; kingdom Metazoa; phylum Mollusca; class Gastropoda; order Stylommatophora; family Oreohelicidae; genus Oreohelix; species Oreohelix idahoensis. Next base: position 531,139 of record JAMPIV010010026.1, read on the forward strand.
AACGGAACCCGTTACACGCCCATTGAGGCATATTGGGAATATGGTGTTAGGCCCATATTATCTTGACCGTCGGCACACTAGGGATGATGTGGTCGGCATCACGCCGGCCGCCTTAACCTTCCCAGAGTTGATCTGGTACCCATTTGGGGCTGGGCCGACCCAGGAGCCGTTTGTGGCCTAAACAATTCCCACCTCATCTGGGGATCGAACCATAGACCACTGCGTTAGGAAGCCAGTGCACTAACCACTATGCTACCGCGGCTCCAAAAATGATGCTTCGATGACGGGTCATTAGTGCGACCCGCAAAACATAACACCGGAAATTTACCATGGGCAGTCCAGCCTATTAATGACGCAATCACTTCTGTTGTTCCCCTATTATACAGTATAGGTCAGACTACACAAGACAAAGACCTTAACACTGTGTCTAGTAAATGATAGAAGACTAAGAACAGTAAGTACAGGACAGGGTAGGTTTTTGGTATTGTATAAACATTTATAAAACATAAGGAAGGGAAACCCAAGGCCTGTAAACAGTAAATAAATATCAGACAAACATAAAGATTTCCCGAGTGTGTGTCCTATCCATCTCCATTGTCGTTTTCTCATCTGTTGTTTTACTGGTACTTGTCTGGGTCCTGTCATCAGTTTCCCATTGGTGATATTGTTGTACCATTTCAAAATTTCAAAGACGGCGGCGGTGGATAGGACACAAATTGAGGAAGCCTGTTGGTAGCATTACAAGGCAGTCCTTGTTCTGGAACCACAGGGAAAGAGATGCAGAGGTAGACCAAACAACACATGGAGAAGAGAACTGGATACAGAGGTGAAAATGATGAGGAAAACATGGAAAGAACTTGAGCGAACGGCACAGGACAGGAAAACTTGAAGGCCTGTGCTCATCGGGGAGCTAAAGGGTATTGATTGATTGATTGATTTCAAAATTTATATTCTTCGCAAGCAATCTTTTATGGAAGTCTGTAACTTTTTGATTGTTGTTATTAGTTGTTCTCCTGTGCTGATAATTATGGTGATAAATTCAGGAAATGGCTGTTTTATCATGATGATGACATTGCTAGTTCTTCAGCATGTTTCAATGAGCCAATCATGTTACAAGGAAACGAGTCATGGGCAATCAGTAAACAAAAAGAGAATCCATAGAGACCACAGACATAAAGTTTTACAAGTGAATATTAAGAATATCGTGAACAGCTAAAAATAGCAACGAGAATGTTCCTGGGGAAGACCAATGCGCAAAGGAAACTCACAACTCACATGAGAAAGAAGTAGTCTGCCTCTCTTTGGGCATCAGAAAATGAAAGCTGGTATACTTTGTGATTAATCAGAATCGACGTCATTGCACTCCGGGCAAACCCATAGGTGCTCAGTCTCCCGCAGCAAATGTCAAAGGGAATGAAAGAGAGAGGATACTTGACAGTTTGAAATGATGGCATGGAAAGAAGTTACCATCAGAATTGAGAAGTAAATAGTACTGGAGACAAGACAGTGTAGAGCAGGATTTACCAACCTACGGCCCTTGGGCCGGATTCCGGCCCGCCAAGGGGCTTAGTCTGGCCCATCAATCACTCTATCTAGAATTATTCGAATGACGACAACAGCTGGACGTACCGAAATTGACAACTTGTATAAGAAAAGACAGCGCCAGATCTGTCATTACAGACATCATATCTAGTCAGTGAAGCTTTTAAAATCAGATTTAATTTTTAATACTGGCATTAGATAGACATTTGGTATTTTAATTTTAATTTATTACTGTTGTAAGTTTTTAAAAAAAAATTCTTCTTAAGTTCAGTGTTTAAATTTGAACAAAAAATACGAGGGGCGTTCAGAAAGTAATGCACCACATCGTTTTTCTCGGCTAATAATAAAGATAGAAGCATGAAATTTTGCATACTTTAAATATGGCATGTGCCAATTGTGTGCACCAAATTGCACTGCAACCGGTCAAATAATACGGCTGCCCTAAACCGTTGAATTGGAGCGTGTTAGCAACTTGCGTTATAAACAGCGAATTGTGATAGAATTTCTCATTGCAGAGAAGGAAACTGTTGTGAACATTCACAAGCGTCTATGTGATGTGTATGGAAGTTTTGCAGTCGACAGGAGTACAGTCAGTCGCTGGGTTCAGAGAATCGAAGAATCAGGAAGTGGAGATACGGAGCTGCTTGATCGGCTACGCTGTGGACGTCCTGCCACAGCCACCAACGCAGAAATGTTGAAATGCGCTGAGTGCATTGTTCTTACTGATAGGCGAATCACTACTCAACAATTGGCCTTACAGCTGTCAGTCAGCATTGGTAGTGCAAATGCAGTTATAAAAACTCTCGGATTTTCTAAGGTTTGCGCACGATGGGTTCCTCGAAGCCTCACAAATGACCACCGATTGCAAAGGAAAGCAATTCTTCTGAATTGTTGGAGTGTTTCAATGCTGATGGAGAGAACTTTTTGGCTAAGATCGTTACAGGTGACGAAACCTGGGCACATCATTTTGAACCTGAGACAAAAAGACAGTCAATGGAGTGCATCATCCGCAATCACCACGAAGAAAGAAATTCAAGACAATTCCTTCAGCTGGAAAGGTCATGATCACTGTCTTTTGGGACACTGAAGGTGTGATTCTTGTGGACGTTATGCCAAGAGGAGAGACAATCAATTCGCAAGCTTAAATTAAGACATTGAACAAACTCAATCAACATTTTCGCAGAGTTAGGCTGAGCAAGAATCCAGCAGACCTGCTTCTCCTTCACGACAATGCGCGACCTCACACAAGTCTGGCAACACGGGAAGCAATCACCAAATAGGGTTGGACTACTACCCCATCCACCCTATAGTCCCGATTTGGCACCCTCTGATTTTCATCTATTTGGTCCACTTAAAGATGCCCTCTGTGGGACAAGGTTTGAAGATGATGAAGGAGTGATTCATGCAGCGAAGAAATGGCTACATGATCAAGACAAAATCTGGTACGGGCTAGGAATACATGCACTTGTTTCGCGCTGGCATAAAGCCGTACAAGTTGATGGGGATTATGTTGAATAATATCGATGTTTACATGACATATCCATGTATATTGTATATAAATTTCATGCTGTATGAATAAACAGCTCCTGAGAAAAACGATGTGGTGCATTACTTTCTGAATGCCCCTCGTATCTTACTACCATATATAGTTATGTGTGTATAAATAATTTTATTTAAGGTCCAGCCCATGGAGCCTGCTAAAACTTGCAATGTGTCCACGGCTTTAAAAGGTTAGACACCCCTGATGAAGAGAAACATGATAAGCTGTGCCAACTGGCTTTTACAAGAAGAAGATATTGCTATACCTGTGTTGTAATAATCATATTCATGCGTGTACATCAACTGTAATATCAACAAGTAACAAATAAAACCAAACAAATAAAACAACGAATTTATCTTTACCGATACACAAGTACGAATCTGGACTCTCAGAGGCTGATGGGTTTCTATGGCACTGCTGGTTCTGTTTACAAGGGTTGGGTTCACACGAGTTAACATTGCGTTCTGTGTCTGCACAAAATAAATGATGCGAAACACCTAAACGGTAATTCATAATGGTTGTCTTTAACTCTTTCTATCCCAGGAACTGTATGCTGCACTTTGATGTGGTAAATTATCCTCCCAAGTGCCACCTTGTACACTCATTTAGTTATAGTCGGATTTCCTTACATCTGCACTTTGCATGATATAAAATATACTTATCTGTTGAGTTTAAGACTTCATAATCATCATCATAGTCATCATCATCATTATCATCGCAGTCATTTTTCTATATGCTCCTTACAGAACATAGAACCACCACTGGTTCCCTTGCAGGAAACCTGCCCTAAGCACTTGTATCAGTGGTTTCTGTTGCATTTTTTTCCATAATTGAGATTACCAGCCCCAATGTACAACCTCAGATCAGTCGCCTTGTATGACATGTACAGATTACGTCCCATGGTGACATCATGAGAACTAACGCACTGATTTTGCTGCCTTGGTATACATCTAATGAATCATCAGCATCACTTCATTTTTCGCCCCTTCTGAAGCCTGGAACCACTACAGCAGCTGGATCTCATTGCAGGAAACGTGAACCAAAGGATTAATGTTCTGTAGCATTGATAGTTTCTGTAGTAATTTTTGTATTTACATGATGAGGTTACTAGCGTCATGTACAAGTTCATGCTAGTCGCCGTTGGCGACATGTCTGACGGTACAGTAGTTCTAATCTTTCTTTGTATCTTTAGAGACCCCACGGGGACTACAAAGGGCTGTGCAACACTTACAACACTTCAAAATACTCTTTATCCAACTTAAGAATATCAAGTCAGTCCTATTGTATGGCTCTGAAACATGGACAGCAACAAAAACAACAACCAAAACGCTACAGACTTTCATAAATGGGTGCTTGCGTATAATAGAAGAACTGAAGTGGTATGACAAGATCAATAATGTGGAACTGATGACAAGAACCAGTAGAACAAGAGATGAGAAGAAGACGTCGGAGATGGATAGGACACACATTGAAAACAAAATATGTTGATAGCATTACAAGGCAGTTCTTTGTTCTGGAATACCCAGGGTAAGAAAGGTAGAGGAAGACAAATAACACATGGAGATGAGAACTGGAGACAGACATAAAGGGGACGAAGAAGACATGGAAAGATCTTGAGTTGATGGAGGGACAGGAAGACATGGAAAGATCTTGAGTTGATGGAGGGACAGGAAGACTTGGAAAGATCTTGAGTTGATGGAGGGACTGGAAGACTTGGAAAGATCTTGAGTTGATGGAGGGACAGGAAGACATGGAAAGATCTTGAGTTGATGGAGGGACAGGAAGACATGGAAAGATCTTGAGTTGATGGAGGGACAGGAAGACATGGAAAGATCTTGAGTTGATGGAGGGACAGGAAGACATGGAAAGATCTTGAGTTGATTGAGGGACAGGAAGACATGGAAAGATCTTGAGTTGATGGAAGGACAGGAAGACTTGGAAAGACCTTGAGTTGATGAAGGGACAGGAAGACATGGAAAGATCTTGAGTTGATGGAGGGACAGGAAGACTTGGAAAGATCTTGAGTTGATGGAGGGACAGGAAGACTTGGAAAGATCTTGAGTTGATGGAGGGACAGGAAGACATTGAAAGATCTTGAGTTAATGGAGGGACAGGAAGACATGGAAAGATCTTGAGTTGATGGAGGGACAGGAAGACTTGGAAAGATCTTGAGTTGATGGAGGGACAGGAAGACTTGGAAAGATCTTGAGTTGGTGGAGGGACAGGAAGACTTGGAAAGATCTTGAGTTGATGGAGGGACAGGAAGACTCGGCATAAGTTTGTTGAAGGCCTACATTCCTTGGGCAGTTGACAAGACGAAGAGTAAGAAGAAGAAGAGAAAGAAGAACACGAAGGAGAAAGAGAAGAAAACGATGACCCAGCTCTTCCGTACCAAAACCATAATGAAATGCAAGAGAAATTGAGAGCATCAGATGAGAGGTTACAACACTTAGGTTTAAAAATACACAAGGAAAGGGCAAAGGTTAAGAGATTAAAGTAGGTAACTGACAGGCAAATTGCACTTGGATTCATACAGGACGTGGAATCATACACAGATCTTGCAGGAATATAGATAGAGTCAAGGAGCAGACAGTGATATCAAAGTTATTACTTGTTATACGAGTAGTTGATCAGAATCGACATCACTGCACTCCGAGAAAACCCATAGGCGTGCAGTCTCCCTCAGTAAATGTCGAAGGGTATGAATACTAATTGTTCATGTAGCGCTTGTTGTATACATGACGGATGCATCCTCTCATAAGCCATCTCGGTTAGTCTTACGGCTGATGCCGAAATTCCAGCAATCTTTGCCGTGCTAATTCATTGATTGGGGTGTTGTTAAGTCATATTCTAAGTTAGAGTTAGGTGTTAAGGATTGTTGTGTACGGGGCTGGTGTTTGTTGGTAAGTTGTTTAATGTCATGAGATAATAATAATAATAATAAATTCTTTAAGCACCAAACACGGCGCATAAAGCAGAAACCAGTGCTCTCCAGGTTGTACGTTGTGACGCTACTCCTCTTAGCTCTTGCACATTGTTTAATCCCAACGTTCTTCCTTCTCTTATTATTGTTCTTCTGAGTGTTACTTTTGGTCTTCCTTTTTTCCTCTTACCCTCAGGAACCCAAGTGAGTGCCTGCAATGGTAGTACCATGATGTGTCATGAGATACATGACGTGTATATACATGTGTGTGGGTAGAGAATGGTGTAACTCTGTTTAGAGTGTATTTTTATTGAAGTATGCAAGCTTGGAATGTTACATTTAAAAGTTCACTGTTTAGAAGCACGTAGCATGGTTGAAGAATACTCAGGGGCGTTCATGTGTGAATTGAGGTTTACAGGCACATGAGAAAAACGTGCGGAGTGAATGTAGTTAGCATACTTGTCAGAGAAGTATACTGAGTTGTTAAGGAGAGTCTGTGGCCATCCGTCGTGGGAGACGGTAGGTGTTTTCTAGAGTATGTGAATAGTGTCTGTGATTTTGATTATGATTATATTGAATATGACGCGATGATGTTCCACGTAAGGTGTATTTACAAGGCCTTTATATATTGTTATTTACCAGCGCGTTGTGTTCTGTCCCGCGCTTGGAAGTGGATGGATTAAAAGACATGACGTTTTTCCCGTGTCAGGAGGTCTGTGGTAAGACCATTATATGTTATTATTTGAAGGCGCGTTGTGGTTTTCCCACGCTGTGAAGTTCCGGAGGAACTTGGATGCCTAGTGATTAGACCAGAGATAGAGATATATGTGCGAGGAGTGAATGCCGCACTTACATTGTATACAGACCATATAGATATATGTGCGAGGAGTGAATGCCGCACTTACATTGAATACAGATCAGAGATAGAGATATATGTGCGAGGATGAACGCCGCACTTACATTGAATACATACCATAGAGATATATGTGCGAGGAGTGAATGCCGCACTTACATTGAATGCAGTTGTTACCAGTACGTTAGGAACTGTGACCCAGACTTCTGTGATCATTAATTGTCTTTAGTATTTCTCCCTTATTCATATCCAGTGAACCCACTATTGGTGCTCTCGAAGCTAGTCTGTCAGCTCTCTCATTACCGCGTACCCTTGCATGACCAGGAAAGCAGATCCGCACCAATTCCTGAAGATTAGAAGCATCTATAGATGTTTTCCATTCATGCCGTAGCCATCCATTTTAAACCTTCTGAAGCACGGACCGAGAATCTGACCCAATAACTACCCTGGTTGACAGAGTCTCAGACAGCCACTTCAGAGCTGCAGTATCTGCCTGTATCTCCATTCTTTTGCTGGAGGTTTTTGTCATGTAAGCTCCACTTTCTTCAGAGAACCCTGCCCTTTACTCTAGACAAGAGGAGCTTTCATTGCACTAGAAAATGTACCTAACTACAAACAATATCAATTCAATATGTCATGCCAATACTGCCATGTGACTTTGAAACACGGAGGACATCGAAAACGACAACTAAGACATTATATACTTTAATAAATAGGAGCATACGTAGAATCTTCTTTTTAGGTCTTTCGCCGCTGACTGACAAAGCAACCAGTGACCGCTATCCTGGTGGAGTCTTGTAGCGCAGCAACACACTGTCTCCACTTTGCTCGGTTGGCAGCCATCCTTCGTGAGGTGCCCCAGCTCTGAGTCGTGTTTTGCATCTTTGCCTCCACAGTTCTCCACCAGGTAGCCTTTGGTCGACCTCGCTTTCGCTTTCCTTCTGGAGTCAATAGCATGGCGCTTCTGATGACGGTGTCAGGGTCTCTTCTGAAGATGTGACAAACCCAATTCCAGCGTCTGCCCGCCGTGATGGTGGGCATGTCTCCTTGGTGGCTCCGAGTTAGCAGTCCTTCGTTGGTGTTCATGCGTAGAAAAGAGGGATCCAAACGGTATAACAGGATTGTCAATGTGGAACTGATTAAAAGAACCCGACAAGCACTAGTGATCCAAAAGCAGTTGACCATAAACTGAGGAAAGAACAAGCGGGTTTTAGAAAGAACAGAATATGTGCAGATCATATATTCACCCTCAGGAACATTATAGACCAGTGCTCAGATGGCAGAGACAGCTAAAATTAACTTTGTTGATTTTAAAAAGGCTTTTGACAGCATTCACAGGGACACCCTATGGAAAATACTGAGGGCTTATGGAATTCCCAGCTGCATTGTTTCCATAATAAAAAGCCTCTATTCTAACTTTACACGCAGTGTTGGATTGAGCAATCTAACTTTCGAAGTGAAAACAGGAGTACGACAGGGATATACCTATCAACAACATTATTTTTGACAGCCATTGATTGGGTGATGCGCCATACAACAGAGGGTAGTCCAAGAGGAATTAGTTGGACAACTTTGACTACACTGGAAGACTTGGAATACGCAGATGCTATTGCACTACTCGCACATTGACATCAACATATCCAAGAGAAAACCGATAGACTTAATAAGTACAGCCAGCAGGTTGGTCTGAACATCAATCTGAAGAAGACAGAAGTGACGACACTCAATGTGGGCAATCCTTAGCCAATAAAAATAAGGAACCAGAAGTTAGAACAGACAGACACATTTACTCACCTAGGATGCATAGTAACACCAGACGGCGGAACAAGCAAGGATATCAACAACACGATGAATAGTGAGAACAGCCTTTTCTAGCCTCAACAACATCTAGACGTCTTCCCAGTACAGCACAAGCACCAAATTAAGACTATGAGAGCTGTGTACTTTCTGTGCTTTTCTATGGTGCGGAATGCTGGAGAGTAACAGAGAAGGAAATGTCGAAACTGTCCTCCTTCCATACAATCTGCCTAAGGAAAATTTTCCGAATCTTTTGGCCGAATACCATCAGCAACCAAGAACTACTTATTCTGAGTAACCAGGAGGACATGCACACCATCATAGCTGGCAGACGCTGGAGTTGGGTTGGCCACGTCCTCAAAAGAGACCCTGATACCATTACAAGAACAGCTATGCTATGGACCCCCGAGGTAAAGCGAAAGAGAGGCCGACCAAAAACAACTTAGCGGAGAACTGTGGAAGCCGAGATGCAAAAAATGAACCAGAGTTGGGGCACTGTACGAAGGATGGCCGCTGACCGAACAACGTGGAATCAATTTGCTGCTGCCCTACAAGACGCCACCAGGCGTGATCGTCACTGACTGCCTTGACGGTCGGCGGCTATGTATCAAAGAAGAAGAAGTTAAGAACACTAGTTAAACAAAAGATGGTGAGAAAACGCTGACTTTTAGACAGGATAAGCACTAATGAAACCAATGACAGAATTACAATGTAGTCCTTGTCCTGGAATCTCCTGGGTAACAGAAATAAAGGAAGATTGAAAAACACACGGTAAAGGGAACTGAACACGGACATAAAAGTAATAAAGAAGGCGTCATAAGAACTTTGAACGAATACCACAGGATGTTTGTTGTTCGTCCATCACGGATGATGAAGACCACTCTGTTCATCCAATTATTAGGAATATGTTAGATTACTCTATGGGTACGAAGGTGACTGATGAGCCCGATGCGGGCCTGGAAAGATCTTGGACAGTGTGGGCAATGAATGTTTGCTTCATGTGAAGGTTTTATTACACGGTCTTTTCTAGTTTGTCTCCGCTGTTCCGCTGCTGCTCTTCTGTATGATTCGCATGCTGCTGCACCTTTACGAAGAGATGTGCGCCAAGCAGTTCGGTCTTGTGCAGCAGCTTCCTATGTGTCTGGGTTTATGTCAAAGGTTTTCAATGACGTCTTTAACGTGTCTTTGAAGCGCTTCTTTTGGCCACCATGGGAGCGTTTACCCTTCTGTATCTCACCATAAAAGAGTATCTTTGGCAGTCGATGGTCTGGCATGCGGACTACATGACCTGCCCAGCGAATTTGTGACTGCATCAGAATAGTATCAATACTAGGGATACCAGCTCTGTCAAGAACGGCGGTATCCGGGATCTTGTCTTGCCATTTGATGTTCATTATCTTCCTGAGACAGACTGTATGGAAGTGGTTTAGCTTCTTTACGTGGCGCCTGTATACAGTCCATGTTTCACATGCATAAAGCAGCACTGGAAGCACCGCAGTTCTGTACACCTTCAGCTTTGTCTGTAGACTAATGCCACTTCGATGCACAGGATACGAAAATCTTGGCGTACAATTGTTCAACGCATATACTCTGTAGGAAGCTAACGAGGGATTAAAGAATGAAATCATCATCATCATCATCATCATCATGAATGTTTCTCTTTTCACTTCCTATGGAGCCCAACACCTATCTCCCTTGCATGAAGCCTGTTCCAAAGCATTGATATGCTCTCGCAGTAGCAGTTTCTGTAGTCACCTCATACAACATAAACAAGTACAAGTATTTCCATTGCAGATACTGCTATAGGGAGTGAAGTGTTAGAGACTGCATCATACTAGGTCCAGCATCGAGTGGTGGAGGGTGACCAGTTCCAATCCTCGCAGCCTTTTTCTTCCCTAACTCAAATAGCAGGCAGGGACCCATTTACAGCTACGTAGACTGGAGCGTGTCGGTACCATGATTCGAACCCGGCACTTTTGCCACGTGAGACCAGCGCTCTAACCACTCTGCCAATCGGACGCTCCACTCAAAATACTTAACTCTTAAAGAACGACAAGCCAGTATTCAAGGGGTCAATTTCCCCAGACGCTCGTAGTAGTAGGCCAGTTTTCAGGGCTTGTATATTTAAACTTAATTTAAGTTTGGTTCTGTCTGAATGTTATGTTTTATTAATTCTCATTAAATTTCCTTTACAACTATGCACGACATTTGCATACTTTGATAAAAACTTGGAAACAACAGACACTTAAAATTTAACTCTGTAGGAAAACTGAAAGGGGCAGTAAATCCCTTGTCAAATACGGGGAAACCATTCCGTGCTTTTAGAGTTAAGGGGATAGCAGTCTTTCTCGTCTAATGAAAATGCTGTTTATGAATTCCACGCTGCTTTATCACCCCGACTGTTTTGTTTTACTCTTCTGCCCTTTTCGCTTCTTCTTTATCGTACTCATCCATTCTAGTAATAAAAGATGAGCAAGAGGAAGGGCAAAATGCTAGACGGGCCTACACGCCCTAATATAACCGACTAGGTTGAACGGGACGCGCCTCGCCAAAACGAGGCAAAACTTTAAAAAAAAAAAAAAATCTGTCTGTCTATCTATTTAGTCTATCTGATTCTGCTCTTGAGTTAAGGAAGGAAAGACAGTTAGGAAGGAAACTGGTTATATTTCACGAGTACTTATTATATGCCACCATAATCTGATTATGTGTCAAGTGATTGTCTACTTTACTGTATGAATGGTTTAGATTTTGTTTCTTTGTCTTTTTTGTTTGTTTTTTTTTAATTTTTAAACATCCTAAAATTTAGATTATGATTGGATATTATAAATGTATGCTATTATTTTACCTTGATAATGTTGCATGCTTAAATAATACTCAAAATACATGTGCGGTTGAAAGGATACAGTATGCAAGATGACAGAGAGAGGAAGGGCAGAATGTGAGACGGCCCTGCGTGCCCAATTCTTAACCCTTTGAAAATAAAGTTCGTTCATTCGTTCTTTCACTCACCGTTGGAAGCAGGCTGGGCCCTTGGTAAGGATGAAGCTACCACAATTGATAGAAGCACTGTAGCTATGAAAGCTTTTGCCATTCGGGCTGTCTTTGGTGCTTTACCTGGTCACAGCAACTCCAAATATTTGACCTTAGGATTCCAAGAAAACGTAATATCCCGTATTTATTTGTTGATTTCTGCCTTGTGTCTGGGTAGATGTTGTATACGAAGTTAACTGGAATTGAAAATAAAAATTAAGCATTTTACGCAGAATAATGTAGGAGGTTAACATATTCCAGAGTTTATATATCACTGAAAATTGTTCACAGAAAATTGAAGAATCGACCGGTGTTTTGAAATAAGATGACATAAGGTTGGTGGTATCCTCTTCTTCTTCTTCGTTCATCCTCAGACGTCAACTTGAATAAGTTCAAAGAAAGCAGTGGTCAGCCTGAGGCTGTTGATATCTCCGTACGATTTCCAACTGCCGTGGGATTTTTAAACATGCGCAACTTGCACATGGGACCTCTTATTTTTTCGTTATTATCCGAGAAGGCAAGGCATCCAAACTCACTACTGTCGTGATTTGAATCTGTATTAACCACCCGATCATATTTTCCGCGCTCAAAATCTAGAGTAAAAAGTCCAAAGAACCAATCAGAAAGCTCCTTTTCTAGTGTTTATAAAGATACTTTTCATTATAAGCAAAAGGGCCTAATCTGTGTTTTTGACGGGAAGGAGTTATTTTATTTCTCTAATACTAGCGATAAATAACAATAAATACATAGTTAGTATAACATCGGATATATTGTTTTATAAATAGGTACAACGCCAGCCTCATAAAAGCAAGTCAATTAAGAGAAAAATTTATTTTAGTAATATTTGTACATCAGGGAAAACCCCGATGTAATTACTTACAAATTAATTATATTGACATGCAAGAAAATAGCGCAAAAATAAATATATAGAAAGATAGAGATAAATTGGCCGTTTTATTATCACTTTAAATAATTAAAATCGGTCCATTAATAATTATAATGTAAATTAAATGAGATTATTCACTTTGTACAGACAAGTTATAAAACCGTTTAGGTAAGATTCTTTAAAATATTTTGGACTATGCTCTGATTGGCTGGTTGTAGCGCTATGAATAGCCCGGAGACCTAGGCAGATTGCCACACTTTTTAAACACAGCAGTACCAAGCAGGTTTGAATCTAGAGCTCAGTTTATGCAAGTCTTTTGCCGTTCATACCTGGCGGCATACATGAGTTCCTTATACAGCCTGTCAGCTTGTGTATTGTTTGCCTGATGGTAAGAAAGATATGTATATAATATTAATTACATGACTTGTGTATTCTGGAGTGTGTGTTCGCAGATGTGTAGAAAGTGAAACCCGCAGTACATGCGCTGCCATATTGGCCTAGTTGTAAAAGTGTGTAGTTTAAAAAAACGACAGGCCCAAAAGTGGAAACAGTTCCGATACAGTATTTGCTAATTATGGCACAATTGAGCATTGTAAGTCTGCTAGTGTGTTTGATTGCACATTTTCTTCTGGGGTTACACATTGATCATGTAAGTAAGATAGCATTACAGGAATTGTTGACATGAAGAAATCAAGTTGTCTCTTACGATTATGTACTATCCCAATCATCGTATGGAGGCAAATTATGGGCTAAGGGATATATCTTGGAATAGGTACAGAAAAGAATATTCACATGGAGCTGGCGGAAGTCACAGAAGTTAGTTGTCCTGTGCAACCTGTTAGCACAATAAATGACAGAGGGTAAGTTGTGGTGTTATATGTGTGTGAGTAGATTGATGCAGACACCTATATGGAGGACAATTATCCTTTGTTCCAGGTTCTGTCTCAAAATTACCACAAAAGCTGCACTCACACTTGAGGGATTCTGGTGGTGACAAGAGCTCTGCAGATATTTAGAGCCAGTGCCAGACCTTATTATTCAGGAACTGCAAGTTGTGTAGTCCTGACGCATGTGTTGAAGATCAGCAACTTATAGACAGATAAGTGATGTATAAGGACCACTGAATAGCACATTCAAGGAATCACCACAGTTATAAAAACTTTCACACTAAAAGTCCCTCGAATGATTATAACAAGGACAGCTTAGTATATAAGTGACTATAAAAAGTTCCATAGACTGAATAGAACAACAAGAAGAACAGAAAGTGCATTGAGTTTATTATTTGGAACATTATTCCTAAAGGAAAAAGATTTTCCAGTTTATTTATTTTAATTTGTAGATATTCTCTCATTTCTTTTGAATATTCCTGCCCAAAACATATTATGGGGCAGGACAATTAAATTGTAAATAACTTTCATCCAGACTTACTTGATATTTTTATAGAAAAGTTGAAGTTCTGTTTTGAAAAATTATTATTATTATTAATATATTATCTTATTAACATTACCTCTAGACACCAGTCAAACTAAACATTAATCAATAATCTTGGTGGGATCTTGGGAGGTAGCAGTTAGGGACTCAGCGTACATCATCATCATCATCGTCTCTGAGAACTTACATAGCTTGACCCCACTTTGATGTCTATACACCCTTGCTCTTTTCAGAGAAGGGGTATTACTTATAAGACCAGTCTCTTATCTGGCACTATCCTGGTATCATCTGATACACCTATTTGTCCAGGATATCTCTACTTTTAATAAGATCTAAATCTCTCGCTACAACTACCCATGAGACTAGGGGGAAGTATGACATCATAAGGACCACTGGTTCTGAAAAAATAAAAATCCATAAATGATATTCCATTTACTGGGAATCGAACCTAGTTCCTCTAGAATTCGAGGCGGGCGCCATACCTGTTAGCCACTCCGACTCCCAAATGACTTACTATCTATCATTACTACTCAAACATACAAATATCAGTATGGAAACTAAACGACAATTGATAAATAGTATATTCCTAGCAATTATTTGCTATCAGTATTGTCACAGATGGTTAGAATTGTCTGCCCTTGTCTGAGTTGGCCTGTCTGTTTTCTTTTTTATTTTATGTTACCGCCAACTTATTCTATCATTTTTTATTTTAATAGCTCTTATTTTCTGTCCCACCTCTTTGCACGTGCGAGGAGGCTTTATGTCAGAAGATGTTTTATATCGGCATTCAGGGAAACTCAAGTTCCTTGGTCCCTTTGATGAGTGGTGGGAAACAGGGAACGCTTTGCTCCTCTACGTTTTCATCGGCATTTCTGCCGAAGAGGTCTTTATTTAGCACGCGGCTAGTTTCTGTGTCGTTTGAGTTACGGAGTATCCCGGTCGCTCAGAGAATTTCTCGGTCTTTCATTTCAAGCCGCCTTTTCATGAGCACAGGGGCGAGCATAGAACGGGAGACCGTAGACACTCTTACGTCTGTCTTACGTGGATTCTACGTTTCATCCGCACACGTGCAGGAAGCGCTATTCGAACACCTGGCGTTCTTCTTAGTATTTAAGTACACGTCTCTAATATTCTTGACCAGTTGTCTATTCAAGGATTTTGTTGCCTGGTGATGCGTTGTTGACTTGAAAGCTAACAACTGTTAGAGAGCGTAAATCGGAATTCCTTGATTTGGTAAGCACATTTATTTAGTCAATTTTTCTCTGCGTTTTCCTTGGTAGATTAATAATATAAAGTCAGGAGACCTAATTACTTTATTTCTTTTAATATATATGGCTTCATTTAAAGTAATTGTTGGACTAAAAGGGGAGAAATAACTTCCTTTCGCTAGCTACCAATTTTAACTTTACTAAGAAGTACGACAAGACAGAAGATATATTTGACAGATATTAAGGTTGGAAGACAGAAAGGGGAGTTGATTTATTTTATTTTGGTGTTGTATGTTCCAATAGATGTATAATTAATTTTGTATAGAGTTTTGATACTTGTCTGATGGTATTGTGTGCCTTCGCCACCTTAATTTTATAACTTCCAGTTACCGTCCTAATTACCTATGTTGACGGGATTGCTCGTATTTTTCCACTCAAGTTTGAAATGAGTAACTTGGATTTGTTTATAGTATCAGCAATACAGAGTGTGTGAGAGGTCAGACGCGCGCGCCTGGACAGGCCAGCCGTCACGCCGGCTGAAGTTACTTGTACTATTGTCTACGCTTATCGGAAAGTCTAGGCTTACCTTATACAAACATGGTTCCTGACAGGGAAGAAAAACCACATTGAGCGGGATAAAATGCTTAAGAAGAATACATTAATGTTACCAGGATAGACAGTGAGAAATGACGACTTCCGACACATTGTAGGAACTCCATCCTGCATTAAATAGAGACAGAATATAAAGTGGGTTGACCATCTTAGGAGAATGGAGCCGATCAGTTACCACTAAGTGTATACAGCAGTAGAAGATCTGGTTTTAGAGTACGAGGAAGAACAAGTGATAAATGGGTAGATAATATCTTAGAAATCCTGCATCAGCATGGGCTCACAGAAACCAATGCGACACACTTGACTAAAGAAAAAAAGCTTCAGGTTACTACAACTCTTCACGGCAACATGTGACTAAAAAAAAAAAGTGAAAGTCAAAAGTAAATGCATTAGCTTGTATCGTATGACGCGTGGCTACAGAAACGCAAACAAATCTCTAGATCATGTTTTTTTTTTTTTTGGTGTGATATAGACCCCTATGACTGTGCGATGAAGGATATGGATCCCTTTGATTGTCCGATGAAGACCATGGACGCATTTGATTGCCCGAAAGAAAACAGAAAAGAAAGAAAGAACTAAGAAAACACACACAAAATAATACATGAAAATGATACGAACGGTAAATATAAGTTGCTAACTTTGCTGTAGCTTTCTCAAACTTATTCTTCAAAACCATTGATAATCTCTCTCCATAACTTCATGTCTCCAACATTGATTATCAATTCTGTTCTTGACTTCTTTCTATGCTAGAATGTCAAACAATCTAATAGGGACCTAAGACGCGTCAACAGTGAGGAATGCAGTTAGCGACCCATAGCTAGACTGCTTGCGTCAGGGTCAGCGAACCAGAGCTAACCAAGACCCTACTCCACCTCCAAGTGGTGGTCTTGGAAACAGGCTGCATCACTGCAGTCTGGCTGAGTGAGTAGGGATCAAAGAGGGAAGGCTAACCCGGTCCCAAAAATGCCGTGCTGAAGTCGGATGTGCCAGCCGAAAGGCGCAAATATCGCAGCTTCGCTGTAAACGGACACAACGCAACCAATGTCCTTTTCAGGACGAACAATGAAGAAGGAGAAGGAAGAAAACAATCTAATATCTTCTATCTTTGTCGTCCTCTTTCTGTTTTTCCTTCAATCTTTCTGGTTGTCACAGTATATTCCAGATTTTTTCTCCCTTCTCATAACACGCTCAAAGAAAGTGGATTACTTCCTTCTAACTTGACTAATAAAATTCTTGCACATTAGCGCATTGTTAAAAAATGTAACATCAAATTGACAAAAATCCTGGAGCGCTGATTCTACATGAAATTAACTTCTGCGTTATACTTCATTACACACTTATGGATAAACTATATGATAAGCGCTTAAGCGCCCAACGCTTTTTGTCAATTTGATGTTACATTTTTTGACTGCAAACTATTTGAAAAATTATTTGTGGCTTTTTAGTGCATTAAAAGGAGCCGCGCTAGCGTAGTGGTTACAACACCGCTCTGGCGACCGGGTGATTCAGGATCAAACCCGGGCGACGGCATTTGAGGATTTTTCGTCGACCGGGATTTGGACTGGATTAACTCGAGACCTGGCGAGAACATTTGAAGGAGTGTCGTCGACCAGGGACTGGCGGCTCCTGAGCCGACCCAGCTCTAATGGGTACCTCCGAAAACGGCGAGTATATGCCTGAATGGCGAGGGACACTTGTCTCTGTACAAGAAAATAGGATACTCACGTAAAAATCAATGTCAGGTTAGACATTAAAAAAAAATATAATAACCTGAGATTTCGCCTCGAGTATTAGCGGTACGAAGAGAAAAAAAAAGTGCATTAAAAGCCTGTGTTTAAAATATTTTTAAAAACTCTGGTTCATTTTTTGCATCTCAGCCTCCACGGTTCTCCGCTATGTTGTTTGTGGTCAGCCTCTCCTTCGTTTTCCTTCAGGGGTCCATAGCATAGCTGTTCTTGTGATGGCATCGGGGCCTCTTCTGAGGACATGGCCAACCCAACTCCAGCGTCTGCCAGCTATAATGAGACCACAGTGTATTTTAATTTTATTCGCTTAAAGATACTCATTTTTCGTAATTAGCTTCATTTACGCACGTGCCTCTTTCAGAATATCAACATTACTCTTTCCATTGTATTCTTTAAATTTCCCTGTTGTCATGGATTGCCTCCCCTTAGCTCTGCAGTAGTGGTCCACCAGTGGCCAAAACTCAAGAGTATCTGAAATTGGTCGCCAAAGGTGTCTACCTTCGCACAAGATTACTCTTGGCAGAGTTGTAGATAGAAGGGTATAGACGCTCCTATCTCAAGGTAGTTTTCACAATATCTTTCCGAAGTCAAGAACAATGTTGCATTGGTAGAGCAATTGTTAACTTATATCGGTCCGTCGCCTTTTGTGAAGAATTAAGCAATGGTTATAGCCCGTTCAAGCCCCCAGCTTGTGTAAATCCAGCGAAATTCCTTTTTTATAAGAATTAGCTCTATAGTTGTGAATATATGTCTAGATGTGTGTATATATATATATAATGTCTTGCTCATACGTATGCTTTCACACTTATAATAACTGAATCAACTATGATTGTTATGTTTGAAATAACATGTAACATATTTAATAATCAATTAGTTTTTACAGGTTAAAATAGAGATGAAATGAAGGTGAATTTTAAATGAAAAGAAAAGTCGTCTTCCTTGAAACTTGGTTTGAGGATAGATATTTTAAAAAATTATGTCCTTTTGATGCCTCCTAGAACTTATGTTATCTAGGTGAGTCCTGCAGCCGTGGTTTCGTCAGTTCTTCTGTGATGATGACACTTCACAGTCTGATAGCTTTGTTCTACGAACAGTCTGATAGCTTCGTTCCACAAACCGTCTGATAGCTTAGTTCCACTAACAGTCTGAGAGCTTCGTTCCACGAAATTTTGGACAAAATAAAGAGAACAAATGCCTCTGCTAAGTACATTTGTGGGCTGCAAATTAACAGGCGCATTGTCTCGTTGTCCACCCACCAATGTTAGTCTCTCTGAATAATTAAATTCTTGAGTATACACAGCGTAACTCAGGAAAGATGATTATAAATCACCAATATTCTTCTGGTTATTAAACTGGGAAAATATGTGCCTGAACAGCGCGGGGCAATGGCGTGCCAGAATTACAATTAACAAGGTACATATATCTCACAAAATGATATTATACACTTGAGGCACACGTGATGTAATCATCACTCATCACTGCTCCAGTCGGAGCCTGGGGTTGTTGCTGCTTTCGCTTTTCTGAGCGAATTAGCATAAAACAAACACCAGTGCTTGCTGTAGTGGTTTATGAACATACTATTTTAACATGTTGAGGTTGCCAGCCTCATATATAACCACTTAGAAAGAAAAACTGTCAAATTCATATTTGTAAAATAAATATTTACACTTACCCCAAAGTAACTTTTTGGAACACAATCTCCTGGCACAGTTTAGAATGGACACTTAGGTTAGATGCTTTCGAATCACTTGGTCTGGGAAATTCCTCTTATGATGGGTGATTTGATTCCTTAGGACTCCAGTCTTTGTATTTATTAATGCGGGTTTACCTTTTTAAGTTTTAAAGTTGCCCAAATACTTCGATCCTGGTCCTGTAAGTTTCCATTCTTGGTATTTAAAAAAGCGGGTTTACTTTTAAGTTTTAAAGTTGCCCAAATACTTCTGATCTGTCACGTATAATTTTTGAATCTTTAGTCTGATGTTTCTCTGGCTCCTGGGAGTTGCTAATTTGACGTTGCGATGCAGTCTGATTAGTGACTCCGATTTCGCTAGATTATATTTCCAGTTCTCAGTTCAAAATCCCAGACTGTACTTCCGACGAATTAGCCAATGAGAACTATTGTGTATTCCGGCTCTCACTTTACACCAATCCAATCTTTTGCACTCTATGGGTAGGAGTGTTAAATCATACTTTCCCCCGAGTGTTTTAAAATAATACATTTAAAAATTCCATCGCGTGACCTCTTTCTAATAATGCTGTAATACTTCCGCCCAGAATGTCTTCTCTGCCAGGTCATCTGTAATAATTACAAAGGGATAGGCACGCGGAAGCTATTATCTAATTATCACCTGTGTTTACGCCCATCCCTCAGACGGATCTCTCAGACAGACGATATGGCCCTCCTTTCAACGATCGTTTGCGACCATTTGTATCAATAGAGAGAGTGTCTAACAAAGGTGGCCATGCGACTTATATGATAAACATATTACCCGCTGACCGGTGTAATTAATCCGGTATTGTTACAGTTCACGGGGTGAAACGTAAACAAGTTTGGGGAGTGGTCACAGCAATAAGAATGTAAGTGCAAAAGATATGCTAAATAATAGGACGATGAGTGAGAAAAATGAAGAAATGAAGTGATACTGCCGGAGGGGAGAGAGTTATAAAAAGCGCATGACTGATTTCGTCACACCTGTAAAACCCCATAGTTTAGCCATCGATGATTTTCTTGTTTATTTACTTATTCATGACTTGCATCCTTATGATAAGATCGGCTTTGTTTAACAGAGAAGAACTCGCTTTTTTACTTCTGTTGACAAAGATTTATTGCATAAAAACTTATTCGTTTTATGGAAAGTTGCGTTTTCCTGAGTTATTCCAATCTTCTTCTTTGAGGTATATACTCTGTTTTTAACGCGCCCAGCTATTTGAATCTATTGGCTTAAAAAAAAAAAACTATACTATTGATTTTAATGGTGCGTTATTCGGATGTCTGTTACTTTGAAATGGCCATTACTTATGTCTTTCTGTTATTTAGGCTGTCTTTATTTCTGCTTTAATTTACTATTGTTACCTCCATTTTTTTGTTACTTCAACTACCTTCCTCAGATACCTTATTTCTAAGGTTTTGTTGTTTCTTATAATCAAATGTTAAGACAAACAGGTGATTGGCATGTTGTGTCTTTGCAAGAAGATACATGTCCGCAACCAGACGTTATGTCATGGCCTGAAAACCCAGCACTTGCACACCTAAGTGGAACAGTCCCAATTACAATGGTTCGGTCATGTCTGTAGAATGGGAGAAGATCGGCTACCACGGCAAATATGGGAAACCAAGAGTTAGGGATGCAGACCTCCAGGACGACTTAGAGTTCGCTGGGAGGACAACATTAGACACTCTATGAAGGACCGAGGACTGGACTTGGATCAGTCTATGAAGAAGACAGCCGATAAGATAGTATGCCAAACCTCTACACCCCAGGGTAGAAGAAGAACGACTAAGTAAATATCTCCATTTTCTGTAACTCTTTTTCACTTTTCGCTATTACGACAACATAATTTGGGTGTCTCGAGCTGTTTATATTATGTCTACTGACTGATACTCAAGCTACATCCTATGGCTCTAATATCACTTTTACTGTACAGAGAGAACAGATCAGGAGACATTACATATCCCTGCTTAACTCCCTGTTGTATCAGGGACGGATGACTAAAGTCAGAATAGATAGACAGCGAGGACTAAGTTTAATACATAAACCCATTTTTAAAAAAAATTATGCTATCTAGCTGATGTCACTATCATGAATTCCGGTATTCTTATGCCCGCTATCAGTAGAAGGCATTCAAAACTCAGTGTCATTTTTTTAAGAACAGGAGAAGGTATTCGAAAAACTCAATGTCATTTTGTAGAACAAGAGAATGCATTTAAAATGGAATGCCATTTTGTAGAACAGGAGATGGCATTCGAAACTCTGTCATTTATAGGACATGAGAAGACATTCCAAATTCAGTGTCATTTTAGGACATGAGAAGACATTCGAAACTCAGTGTCATTTTAGGACATGAGAAGACATTCCAAACTTACTGTCATTGTTAAGACATGAGAAGACATTCCAAAGTTGGTGTCATTTTTAGGAAATTAGAAGATATTCCAAACTCAGTGTCCTTTTTAGGACATAAGAAGACATTCCAAACTCAATGCCATTTAGTAGTAGAGGAGAAGAAATTTGTATCTCAACTTCGTTGTGTAGAACGGGAGAAGGTATTCTACACTCAATGTCATTTTATAGGAAAGGAGATGACATTCGAAACTCAATATCATTTTATAGGAAAGGAGATGACATTCGAAACTCAATGTAATTTTGTGGAACAGGAGAATGCTTTTAAAATTCAATGTCATTTTATAGAATAAGAGAATTCATTCGAATACTTTAACAGAGAACAAGTAACATCATGTAAAATGTATGTCCAGTAGTGCAAAAATAACAAAACAAAAAAACCACACGTTGTAAAATTGAGGGATATGGCAACGGATTTTGGATAATATTAGACTACAATAACAGTCATCAAGTCTAGCATTATAACAACAAAACAATCTGAATAACAACTAAAATATAAACTAATCATCAGGAGGAATATTTCAGTGCAGCAAAAATAATATTATCAATCAAGAAAGATTACAAAGAAGATATTAAGCGTCTTGGTTTACGAAACAATGTATGTGTTCGAATGGGGCGTGCTACAAAGATAAGTAGCAAACATGTTTTAACAAGGAAATGATGGACAATTCTTTCTTGGTGAGCCAGATCTAAAGCGAAAATATGCCTTCTTCTTGCAAAAACTCGGAAGCAAAATTAAATCACTCTTCCGGTGGAACCATAAGGAATAACAGTATTTTGTGCGGCTTGCATTTGCAATTATTGTAAACAATTCACGAGGATAGTCATTTAAAGATGTGGTCAATAACTTGAACGAAAATTCATTTTCACTTGAATATCAAAATATTAGAGTTTGATTTTTAAATTTCCAAAGTTTCCTAAACAGTGTGATGTAGTACTGTAATTTTATCTTTCAATAGGCCCCATTCTCCTTCTCCATGTAATTAATTGAGTATAGTCTTGTTCTGTAAGTAATTTATTGCGTTTTCAGGAGGGATTACTGTAGGGCTTAAGTTAATACTCGCACCAGTTTTCTTTTCTCGTAAATTAATTGCTTGCAAGTAGTCGTATTTCCTTTGTTGAAATAATCGCGATCATTTTATTGTATTTACTAGGCGTTGTAGTTATTTTAGGCTGGGTAGATTTTTCAGCTCGGATAAAACCGAAAAACCCGCACCTACCCAGGTAAATTGGGGGTGGGTGTGAAAAAGCACTACCCAGGTACTTAAAACTGGCGCTAGGATCGAATTAAAGTTAATTTTGCTCACGCGGTCGATGTAACATTATCTTACATGACGCAATTTTGGACGCGCGGTAGCAGTAATAATATGAGTCATGAGTAGCTTGCGTTATCATTGGGGGATTTCAATAGTTTATGAAATGCAGGAATATTATTGGTTTAAGAGCGATGCCAAGCGATGACGTAGGGCGTGGGTTTCCCTGAATAAATAACAGGGTAAATCATTAGCGGGCCTCTTTTGTCTCCAGAAATTCAGCCGTGTAAACAAAGTCATTTTCGTCTGCTCTTAAGTGGGAAACTCGAATTCGCAGTTTCACGGCACACACACAAAAAAAAAAGGGGGGGGGGTGTTGAAACTGGCCCTTACAAGTTACCAACGGTAAATTTGTCATCCAGGAGCCGAGGGCTTGAGATATCGCCAGAGGTGAAAGAACCGAGAAGTTCCCTTGCAGTGAAGAGAAAAATCTTCAGCGGGAACTGGTTCTAGAAATCAGGAGCTCTAAGCTCGCTAAAGCACATCAGATAGGCGCGTTGCCTAGTGCTCATCAGAAGGCCATAATAAAGCATTGAATCTAATTACCACCTTCGGCTATCACATATCGTGGTAGTGAACCAGACCCGTTATCAGTACAACGGAAAAGAGATAGGGAAATCATACTTTTCCCAACCAGCCACTCATCAGATCCTCAGAAGGTGACAGCCGCGTCAGAGAGTCACTGAGTGTAAAGCCCAAGTCATCAACAGAGAAAATTCGTGGAGGGATATAGGGTTAAAATTCCTTCTGAATGCTTTAGAGTGGAGAGACAGAAGTGATAAAGAGTTATAAAAATCAGAGCAGAGGGCAGCTTCTGAGGTTTTATTGAAGAAGTCAGTTTGTGGAGCAGTGTTCGTGAGCTGCAGTGTAGGACTTTAGAAAATTCATGCAGAGGTTGTGTAGACAGTAGTTAGGTCTACAGCTGGACAGTGGTGGTCAAATTTAATAAATTTAGAATAAGATAATTGAGAGTGGTGGCTAAAGTTGATGCCCCACCAATTAGATTGTGGTTAAATCCTTAATCATCTTATCATTCCCCAGCAGGGTGAACGAAAGAGTGCAAGTGGTTGTTTTTCTAGTGTCTATCAATTTAATTGTTTCTTTGTATTTGCAGGTCTGTGCAACATTGCACGTTATTTATTTTTACTGTGTGATTTGATTATGTTGATTTGTTTAATAAAATATATAAATGTTCACTGGATCAGGTTCTATCTAAACTACACTGTACGTATATATATTGTTTGTATAGTGTGTCTGTGGTTTTTATTTAAACCTTATCTCCTTACGGTAGTAAGAGGTGATGAGTCTATAGCTATCAAAGACGTCAGGAGTGGCGAGGGAGAGTCAATCTAGGTTCTCACCATCGAAGCTAATAATCTTTCCACATTCGCTGTCATTTTCATCAAAATCTATCTTCTGTCTTTCTCAAAATAGTGTCTTATCTACACACTCAGACAACACTCCATACTTAAATCCACTTCGTGACAAACAGTTACTAGGAAAACCCGGTTACTTACAGCTAGTATATATATATATATATATATATATATATATATATATATATATATATATATATATATATATATATATATATATATATATATATATATATATATATATATATATATATATATATATATATATACTGAAGCACATTAAAAACGCACCACCTGTATAATCCAGGAACAGAGTGTGAAATGTAAATATAAGTGTTTACAAGTTTACATATTTGGAATCTTTATTCATTTTCCTATGAATCCATGCTGGTCATTAATTTGTACATTTGATTGTTATGAAATTAATTGCATTCTGTGCAGGCAAGGGAGAAAACCAAAAATACAAAAAAATGCACGTGCGTTATCCTGCTGGAGAAGCTGCAAGTCTGGATAAATTGTGAACGCCGGAGCAACCAGTGCATCCAGAACCTCATCTCGATATGTCACAGCATTAACATTTCCACGGAAGACGTGAAGAGGCAAGCGATGGTGAAAACTGAATCCTCCCCAAGTGTGAATACTGCCACCTCCAAATCGGTTGACACAGCAATCTGCAAATCCCTCTCCACACCGTCGCCCAATCCGCATACGACCATCAGCAAAGGATATGTTGAATCTGCTCTCGTCTGTGAATAGGACAGCATTCCACTGCAGTCTAGTCCATCTGACATGTTGCTCTGCCCATTGCAGGCGCTGCTGACGATGTCTGTGAGTCAAGTTTGGCCCAACATAAGGTCGTCTTGCAGTAAGGCCTGTATCTCTGAGTCGTCGTATGACTGTCATTCAAGAGACTTGCCCATGTCTACCCACTATTGCTCTTGCTGTTTGACTTGCCGGGAGAGTACGATTCCTTAGGTAACTCAGCACAATATGACGATCTTGCGCAGGGGTAGTAACTCGTGGTTGGCCACTCCGAAGTCTATCCCGGGCACTGCCAGTGGTTCCGTAACGTTCATTGAGACGTACAATAATGCTGTGGTGGCAATTCATCCTTCTGGCAATGGCCCGCGAGCTCATTCTGGTCTCCAACATACCAATGGCTCGTTGGCGGTCGTTTTCAGATAGTCGTGGCATTTCAAGCACATGTACTGGGTGTTTTGTATTTTTATTGAAGTATGCAAGCTTGGAATGTGACATTTAAAAGTTCACTGTTAGAAGCACGTAGAGTATGGTTGAAGAATACTCAGGGGCGTTCATGTGTGAATTGAGGTTTACAGGACATGAGAAAAGCGTGCGAAGTGAATGAAGTTAGCATACGTGTCAGAGAAGAATACTGAGTTGTTAAGGGGAGTTTGTGGCCATCCGTTGAGGGAGACGGTTGGTGTTTCTAGAGTATGTGAATAGTGTATGTGATTTTCATTATAATATATTGGATGTGACGCGATGATGTACCGCGTAAGGTGTATTTACAAGGCCTTTATATATTATTATTTATAAGCGCGTTGTGGGTTTCCCGCGCTGTAAAGTTCAGGAGGAACTTGGATGCCTGGTGATTAGACCAGAGGTATAGATATATGTGCGAGGAGGGAATGTCGCACTTTGGATTAAAAAGACACGTCGTTTTCCTGTGTCCGAAGGAGGTCTATGTTAGGACCATTATATGCTATTATTTGAATGCGCGTTGTTGGCTTTCCCGAGCCAATAGGAGGTCTACGTAAGCGCGTTGTGATTTTCCCGCGCTGTGAAGTTCTGGAGGAACTTGGATGCCTGGTGGTTAGACCAGAGATAGAAATATATGTGCGAGGAGTGAATGCCGCACTTACATTGTATTACATTGTGTACAGACCATATAGAGATTTATGTGCGAGGAGTGAATGCCGCACTTACATTGAATATAGATCAGAGATAGAGATTTATGTGCAAGGGGTGAATGCCGCACTTACATTGAATGCAGTTGTTACCAGTACGTAAGGATGACTGTACTACATATTCTAATTATGCAAGTATTTGTACTATTGTTGCTGATGTCCAGGACTATGCTGTTGATATTATATGTAATGGAACTGTGACCCAGACTTCTGTCAAGTTATTTCATTCGCGTATGTACTGTCTTGAGTGTCAGTCCAAGTTATATTCCAGAGGTAACATATTCCATAGTTATCACCGCCATATAAGTCTTTTCCTAGTGTTAGTTATTTTAGGCAGGTGATTGTTTTCCTCAGTGCTAGTTCTATGCATAACGAGTATTTTGTAAATCCTTAGGTTGACAGTCAGTTCGACAGTACCATTTTGGTTGTCGCTCGATTGAGCGAAGCTCACGATAGAGGCTTGGGTAGCCATCTTACCTGGTGTTGTATCTGCACTTATAATTATATGCATTGTTGGTGGCAGTTGTTCATATACGTTTTTTGTATTTCATTAGGCCGATTGTGGCCAAGTTTCGTTTTAATAATAAAGGTACGTGAGCTGATAATAAGTGTTCATTTCTTGTATCACCCATTGTTGTATAGTCATACCTTAGTGGACACGAGCCATATTATGTGTCGTTGTAAAATCTTTACAACAATGGTAATGCCCTAGTAGTGAGGGGTTACCCAGCTAACACTTTTTCCCCCACCATAGCTAAACAGCGGTTGTGATAATATATATTTCGCCAGGTGAATCGTAATGATACCAGGTTAATTAGACCGGTCATCGGATAATACTTTTATCACGTAAGTCGCCTAGCCACCTTTGAAAAAGGCGATCTGCATTTGTACAAAATGGTCTTGTACGATCAATGAAAAGAAAGCCGTTTGAGGGATGGGCAAAGACACAAGTGATAAGTAGATAATCGCTTCCGTGGGACCATCCCTGTGTAATTATTACGGATTGCCTGGCAGAGGAGACAATCTGGGCGGAAGTATTACATCATTATTAGAAAGAGGTCACGCGATGGAATTTTTAAATGTAATATTTTAAAATACGCGGGGTATTATGATTTATACACCCCAACCCAGTTAGTGCTAAAGAGCTTTCGATTGGTTTGATTCGGGAGACGGGATAGACATTGACATTCATTGTAAAATTCGTCGGAGGTACAGTCTGGGATTTGAACTGAGACATGGAAATATAATCTAACGAAATCGGAGTCACAAATCAAAATGCACAACCACGTCAAGCTAGCAATTCACCAAAGCCAGAAGCAATGCACCAAAGCCAGAAAGAGAACGATCGTACAAAGGATTCCAAAATTATAAGTGTCAGATCGAAGTATTTGGGCAACTTTGAAAACTTAGAAGTAAACATGCATTTTTAAATACAAAGACTGGAAACATAAAGGACCAGGACAGATCGAAGTATTTGGGCAACTTTGAAACTTAAAAAAGTAAACCCGCATTTTAAATGCAAAGACTGGAGACCTAAGGAATTAGATCACCCGTCACAAGAGGAATACAAAATTTCCAGACCAATTGATTCGAAAGCATCTAACCTAAGTTGCTAGTGTCCATTCTAAACTGTGCCAGGAGATTGTGTTCCCAAAAGTTACTTTGGGGTAAGTGTAAACATTTATTTTACAAATTTGAATTTCACATGTTTTTCTTGCTAAGTGGTTATGTATGAGGCTGGCAACCTCAACATATGAAAATAGTATATTCATAAACCACTACAGCAAGCGCTGGTGATTTCGTCTTGCTAATCGTACAGACAACCGACAGCAGAGGTTACCCCAGACTCCGACTAGAGCAGTGATGAGTGATGATCACATCACATGTGCCTCAAGTGTATTATATCATTTTGAGATATACGTACTTTGTTAATTGTAATTCAGGCAAATAATTGCGTTCGCGCTGTCCAAGCACATATTTTCCCAGTGTAATACCCAGAAGAATATGGTGATTTCTAATCATCTTCCCTGAGTTACGCATTGTATACTCAAGAATATAATTATTCAGAGAGGCTAACATTGGTGGATGAACAGCGAAACAATGCGCCTGTTAATCTTCCAACCAAGTGTACTTAGCAGGGGCATGTGTTCTTTTTATTTACGTCTAAAGATCGTGGAACGAAGCTATCAGATAGTTCGGGGAACGAAGCTATCAGACTGTTTGTAGAACAAAGCTATCAGACTGTTAAAGGTCATCATCACAGAAGAACTGACGACACCACGGCTGCAAGACTCCTAGATCAGTTAAGTTCTAATTACCAGGAAACAGCAAAAGGACAATATTTTTTTCTTTAAAATCCTCACCTAAGTCTTAGTGAAGATAAAAATTATTTTACCTCTAAAATTCACTATCATTTCATCACTATTTTAACCTGTTAAAACTAATTGATTATTAAATTAGTTACATGTTATTTTAAAACAAAACCATCATTGTTTATTCAGTTATTATAGGTATGAAAGCATACGTATTAGCAAGGCTCTTCAATATATGTATACATCTAGACATATATTTGCATTTATAGAGCTAATTCTTAGAAAAGAATTTCGCTGGATTTACACCAGCTGGGGGCTTGAACGTGCTAAAAACCATTGCTCAATTCTTCACAAAAGGCGACGGATCAGATATAAGTTAACAATTGCTCTGCCCCATGCAGCATTGTTCTTGACTTCTGAAAATATCTTGTGGTAACTACCTTGAGATAGAAGCGTCATTACCCTTCTATCTACAACTCTGCCAAGAGTAATCTTGTGCGAAGGTAAACACCTTTGACGACCCATTTTAGATACGCTTGAGTTTTGGCCACTGGTGGACCACTACTGCAGAGCTAAGGGGAGGCAATCCGTGACAGTAACCCACGAACGCAAGAACTGTTAATTAATTATTTTGATTAACGAGCGAGTATACACGTCAATATAATGACAAGGGAAGAAGTAAAGAAAGCGTCTTAACATGTCATCATCTGCAGCACATTTAGAAGATTGAGGATCATGCTGGGAACTCATTTTGTTGATTCTAAACAGAACTACTTTAAGTATTTGTAAAGTATTGTAAACATAATTTTAATGTGTGCTTACTTCTTTTCACGGGATGTAATATTTCCCCCTACACTGTCCAAAGGGAAATAATCCAACGGCCCAAAAAAAAAATAATAATCATTAAGTAAATATAATTGTATGACATTTGCTAATACATTTCCCGCTTATTATTTGAAAATATACTAAGTATATAACTAATTGTTTTACATGTAATTGAAGAACATAATGCAAATAATTCTTACTTCCATACACTGTGAGTTATCTTGTATTAAAAATGAAAACGCCGTGAAATCATCTATATTTAACGCTTGGGCTGCCGTGGCGCGCTCTAGCAGCAATACGCTGGGATATTGCAACGATTAAAGATAATATAGACGTGAAAAAAACCATATGGGAAAGAACCGGCTCAGTGTACAAAAAGAATATCTCGAACTAATTATGTTGTAATCTTTCTACTGCATCCCCTGATGGTGAGACTAAATTCGAGTGTGGCCATTTAATTCATTCCCATTTTGTTTCAGTAGTAAATCAATGACTCGGAAACAGTGGCACGAAAGTCTAGAAGTTTCATCTATAATGAGCAA
The DNA here is from genome assembly GCA_024509875.1 of Oreohelix idahoensis. Lineage (NCBI taxonomy): Eukaryota > Metazoa > Mollusca > Gastropoda > Stylommatophora > Oreohelicidae > Oreohelix > Oreohelix idahoensis. Next base: position 561,120 of record JAMPIV010010026.1, read on the forward strand.
TAAGGCTTCACTGGTTAAATATATAAATATATGATCGTGATACTTATTCACACTTACTTGAACTGTTAAATTTAAATGGAAGAAAATTTCAGAAATTTTTGTTTATTTGGTCACCGAAAAGCAACAGAGGTGGGAATGTTTCTTTAAAAGAAAAAAAATCCCACGGAATGAAGTATATTGAGACGAAATGCGCGTTGGTTCAACAGCCGCGCTATTTAGTTCCATGGCAGGAACGCGGTGATGAGAAAATATACCATGAGCGAACAAGCAGATGGAAAAAGTAAATGTCATTCAAGTGCTCACGAAACCTGTCTGCCCAACGCCTGCCAATTTCAAAAATGTAGGTCATGCCACATCTCTTGCAGATGATAGCATAAATCAGGTTTCTGGATTCGCACGTAAAAGACTCTTTAATGATAAATGTTCCTTTCGGAAAAGTGACTGTCTGAGTTAGCAGTACAAACGGACAGGTCTTACATATCCGGCGTTGGCACGGTTTAGTACCAAAATAAGACGGGCTAGTATGTCGCAAGCGACTGTGTACAAGAATATCCCTAAAATTTATATCCCTACGATAAGCTACCAAAGGTGTATCACGAAACAACTCTTTGGTATCAGGATCAGAGTTGAGAATAGGCAGATGTCGAAACAGAATTCTCTTTACCGCCAGACAGTGAGGATGGAAAGTTAGAACCAGTTTGAGTCTGTCAGATTGGACAGAAGATTTAGTAGTGAGTGCCGTCTGACGAGTGACGCGTGTGATACGATTTAGGGCATCAGATAAAACATGTTCTGGATAAAGACGTCGGCGGAAGAACTCAAGCATCTCTTGAGCTCGCTGATGAAAATCATCGTCATCGTGACATAACCGACGTAAGCGAAGAAGATGAGAAAAAGGAATGGAATTTTTACAACTAAGAGGATGCGATGAAGTATAAAGAAGGAAACCATGAGCGTCAGTAGCCTTATAATAGACAGACGTTTTAAGACAAGTAGGGCTAATAGTCACAGTGATATCAAGGAAGTTCACTGAGGTCGTAGAGATTTCAAAAGTGAATTTGATGGCAGGATTGAAATTACCAACATAGTCAATAAATCGACGGAGGTCTACCTCAGACATGTCTATAATACCAATACCATCATCAATATAGCGGCGGTAAAACTCAGGTATTGGTCCATCATAACTTTGAAAGACCAAATATTCAAAGTGGTCCATAAACAGGCAAGCGTAACTAGGGCCCATCTTAGTACCCATAGCGACGCCACTGATTTGGTTGAAGAATTGGACACCTGGTCGCCAGTACAACTCCGAAGCCATTACACCAGCGCGGCTCCCAATTCATTTGTATAGCTGACGGTAACACCATTTTCATTTTGTTTACTAATATCTTGCTATTATTAGAAAGTGTTCTGTGTGGTTCACATAGATCTCTAAGGTGAAAAGGAAGGAATATAGCTACTGACCCCAGTTAGGCATGCTGTTAAAAAGTCAGTAATATAAGGTTGTGTATTGGCTGTCTTTTTAATTAAGTGCATTCTAAATGTTTGTTTGCGTTCGCTCTCAGCCATATCTATCTCTTACAATGCTGGCCGTTAGTTTTGAGCGGTAAGTACATTGTATCGTAGTTTACAGCTAAGCTGCGATATCTGCGCCTTTTGGCCTGATACATCGATTTAAGCATGCCATTTTTACGGGTTTGATTCTTTGCCACCTCACTATTTGATAGGCTAGAACAGTGTTTCTCAACCTTTTGTGTTCACGGCACACTTTTCAATTTTCTAAAAACTTGCGGCACACCTATCTGACCCCGCGCCTGAATACAAAATTACACTGATATACAGGGTGGTCATAAAGTCTTTCCCTGATTTCAAAAATTAAAAAAAAAAAGTATTCTGTGCAGAGACACTTGGTTTTTTGAAAATTATTCCTGAACTAAGCAAAAGTTAGCAAATGCCACACGTCCGAGTAAAATCGTTTTTTGAAAGATTTGTACCTTGTATGCAAAGAGTTGAAGCCGTTTGTGTTTCATAGCCAGTGAGGGTAAAACCTGAATCGTTTGTCAGAAATTTGAAATCAGGGAAAGACTTTATGACCACCCTGTAAATTAAATTAAATACACACGTTTGTGGGTACTTTAGAATAAAGAAAACTCTGTTCGAGTTTCTTTTAATTGTTTAAAATAATTACAAGGCATATTTTACACACACATACACACAAAGAAATAAGAAATCTAACTAGGTCCAAGTGGAAGCATTATACTTTGTCCATGGCTTTTGAACGTTGTTTATGCGCCTCTTGTGTTTTTGTAATATCATGACATTTTGAAGTATACCGTATCTATTTTTGTTCAAAGCAGTTAATAGCTCCAATTATTATTGAATGAATTCAAGCTGTAAGATAAGTTTTATATTACATGATCACTAAAAATATATTTCATATAGTAAATTTTAAAAAATGTTGCGGCACACTTTGAAAGGTGCGGCACACTTTGAAAGGTGCGGCGGCACACGAGTGTGCCGCGGCACACCGCTTGTGAAACACTGGGTTAGAAAATGCAGCTTCTTGTTACTGTATTAAGGGAAACAATCTTAATATAAAGAAGAACCAGCGGAAAATGGGTTATCTCCCATGGATCAAAGAAACCAAAAAACTTTATTAGGCGACAATCTATGTGTTTATTATTATAACTAGTGTAAAAGCCCGTCATAAGACGGGAATTAAATTCAAAAGCACCAATACCTAACGGCAATTTTACTTATTCAAAGGTATTTTTTTTAAACCCACTGTGCATCACCACAGTACACGAACTACGTAGCTGCAGCGAGGATCCCAATGTGTGTATACGGGATCATACATTCTATAAATATATTTTTGTGCACACCGTCATTAGGGTATTCTTCTTTGGTAAGTGTAAGACTGTTACTATTTTCGGGAGAGTACACATAAGGGAAACAATACAATTAATGTCTAACTTTCCACAAAGTTGCATCCCTTAGCGTTACGTACTGACAGAAAAAGCAGGGATTTTGTATATAGGATTACTATTATTGTTATTACAAATTTCAGGAACGTGTAATTTTTTTGCAGCTTTGTAGAATATTTTGTACCCTTCTAGAAATTTATGAAGCAGTGTTGATTGCTCTCTCTCTCTCTCTCTCTCTCTCTCTCTCTCTCTCTCTCTCTCTCTCTCTCTCATCCTTTCTGGGGTCTTTCACCAATGACGTAAAGCAGTGAAAAGAAGAAGAGGGGGGATCAAAATTTTGTGACGAAGTGTGACGAGAGGCGATGTGACGTCACAAAAATACTAGTGGGGATCGCTTCTTTCATAAATAATGTCGGAACAAAATAGATTATGTGACCTCCATCCTCACAATCTACTTTTATCCACAATAGAAAACAACTCTCGCCTGGACAACTTATATTAATATTATAATCTCAGTTAAAATATAGGATAATTGTTATAAACTTTAACTGGTTTAAGTTGTTTCTTAAATACATATTTCTTATTTTTAATATAATGAAAATCAAATGGGTATGTAACCTTCACTGGAAAATCAAAGGAGGTCCGTAGCATTCACCGGAAAATCAAAGGGGTACGTAAACTTTACTGAGAAATCAAAGGTGTACGTAACCTTCACTGATAAATCAAAGGGGTACGTAACCTTCATTGGAAAATCAAAGGGGTACGTAACCTTCACTGAGAAATCAAAGGGGTACGTAACCTTTACTGAGAAATCAAAGTGGTACGTAACCTTTACTGAGAAATCAAAAGGGTTCATAGCGTTCACTGGAAAATCAAAAGGGTTCATAGCGTTCACTGGAAAATCGAAAGGGTACGTAGTCGTCACTGAGTTATGAAAGGTTTTTAGCCTTCCCTGGACAATCAAAGGAGTCCATGGCACAAGAAAGATTAAGAAACCCTGCTATTTGCAATAAAGGACGAAGAGGAATACTGCCAGAAGCAAATAGCACAATTTAATATATAGTCACTATTAAACCTCCTAATTCTCTTATCTGTCCGTCACTTTAGTCCTATCTTAAACCCCGCAAAATTGCAAACTTTTTCATGGCGCATTTTTTCGGGTTGGGAACCGAACTGTGCGCTTTGTTGAAACCGCGAAAACTGTTCCCATTCTTAATAATGGCGGATGTGAATTTTGACACAATTTCTTGAATTTTCATCATTTGTAATTCAAATGTGCATGAGAAGTATGGAGTTCTTTACATTTGCATTTACTAAGATTATATAGTGGCTGGTGCATCACCCCTTAAATAATTTTTCGGAGACGGGGTAATAGAAAGTTTCTTTTTTTTTAAATTTTTTGTTTTGTGTTTTGTTAGTAAGTATCAAGGCAAAATGTTAAAAAAAATATCATTACATTAACAACACATGATGTGATAAAGCAACTGTTAATCAATTAGTCAAATTTCAGTCCATTGGATTTTTTTTTTTTTTACTTCTCCCCAAGCCATTTTAAACGTGTTGTTCCATAGCTTCATAGACAGCGCATCCAGATAGATCAGCAAAGGAGAATTAGCGTCGTCATCGAGACATACGGCAGAAAGAGCAAAAGATAATTATTTCCCGGCATACGTCTAGGATTTACTGGTAGATCCTAATTATAACCCATCAGGGGTTGAATGGGATATTTTTAATCCATTAAGTTAAACAAAATACAGATCTTTGCGTATCAGATTCATTATAAAATATCCTTGAACACTTACCAGTTGTCGCCACTACCCAAATATCCGAAAATCATTAGGAAAACTAAACGACCGCTGATAAATAGTATATTTTTACCAACTCTTTGCTATCAATGTCGAACATGGCCCCTGACCAAAGCACCGGGGAGGACAATCACTTCAGGTGATTTGAGATGCTTACGAAGAGCTATTACTGTTACCATGAGAGACAGAATGAGAAATGATAACATCAGAAACACGGTAGGAACTACATCTTGTATAAAGTATATAGAGAGACAGAAAATTATGTTGTTTGTCCATCACGTGAGAATGGAACTAGATAATTTACTACTACGCGCCTATGACAGTAGAAGATCTGGGTTTCAGGGCAAGGGAAGACCATGGTGTAAGTGAATAGACAACATCACAGAAATAAACACGGAGCTCACAGCAGCTAATGCGACACACTTTGGCTCAAGATCAGAAAAACAGCCCCGTACTACGCTCCACGGCAACAGCGTACCAGAAAAATAAAATAAATTATGTCCTTGAAAAAGTGAACGTTTGAACTCACCAAAAAAATAAAGACTGGCTATCCGGGCCAGTTTGGCAGACAATGTGAAAAAGAGATACGCAGATTTGGAATTTATCTGTCGTGAGTGTAGTCTCATTGATTGGGTGGAATTCACGTCTATATAAGGACTTTTCGAATCAACAGTGTTCTTACCCAACATAATCTAGCACAAGTGGTTTATATCATGGTTTCTTTTAAACTTATGCTAGATTAGTTGTGTTCAAGTTTATGTAATTGATTGGTGGTGAGATTTAAGGGGGAAAGTAATCCTTTATTATGACGATTTTTAAACTTGCATAGATCAGTTCTGCTCTGTGTTCTATGGTGCGGATAAGTGGATAAGTAACACTTGGATTTGGGTAGGGGAGCCGCGGGAGTGGATGTGACTGAATACCAGATACGAGAGTTGGTATGTATCACGTGATGATTTACTTGACGTCACGTGACGTAAAGTTACGTGACGCAATCTGGCGATTAGCAGATTTATTTGTGCGTCGAAAACTGACAGTCAAGAATATTTCAGGATAAATCAAAAAGTTGCCCCTCTCTGCCGTGTCTCCCCCATGTCGTTGTAGAGGAGCCTGTGTGTCCCCATGATCCCTAAGAGCTACGCCGGTGGTAGCATAGCTACCAGAAGGGTCTCCCAAGCCAGACAGGTGGAAGGATAGGGACCAGACCAAGAGAGACGCACGCCTGTTGCCTTGCAGGTAGGTTGGGAACAGTCAAAGGCTACTGAAGTCGACCTGACAGAAAAGCTTGTTGAAATCGGAAGCACTGCGCCACAGGCCTAACTTCTTTTACTTCTTCTTCTTCCTCTCATTTATGTTTCTATTCTGCGTTCAGTATGAAGTCATGCTAAATCCGCAGGCCTGTCGTCAGGACGAAGTCCACAGTCTATTCCAGGTCACTGCGGCAGCCTTATAGCTTCTGTCTGAGCTCAGCACCCACTGGCCAAGTCAGGCGTCGTGGGTCATCATGGGTTGGGCAGTTTTGGAGAATGTATTCAGGGGTCTGGATTCCGGTTCCACGTGGACATTCATTTGGCCTAATAATCTGCAGTGGCCAGTTTTCAGGCGGAAAATGATGGTCTACTGGTGTCTATTAAGCTGGTGGATTGAGTCATATCTGTTGTATATATCACCTTCCTTTCTTCCAATGGCATTTGTACTTGTTGTGGAAGATGGTTTTAGCTTCTCGAAAGGGTAATGGAGGGGCTGAATTGCTCCATTTTACTGCCACTTCTAGATAAATCATGTGCTCTCTCATTTCCGGTGATTCCACAATGGGAGGGTATCTAGTGAAGGACAATGGTTGATGACCTTCGGATAATGTTCAGCTCATATCTGATCTCTTGCATCGTGCTTTCATTTCTGGTGTTATGTATTGATTCCAGTAGTGATCTACAGTCAGTAAAGATTACTATCATAGCTGGTAGCTGCTGATCAGCTCTAATGAGGATTCTCAAAGCTTGCTGTAGTGCTATAGCTTCTGCCCTGAAATTGAAGATCGTTCCTGTTGGGAAGGCCATGCGGATTATCGTCCCATTTAGGAAAAAGGTAAAGGATCCAGTTACATACCCATTGAGGCATATTGGGAATATGGTGTTAGGCCCATATTTTCTTGACGATCGGCGTACTAAGGGGTGATATGGTCAGCATCACGCCGGCCACCTTAACCGTCTCAAAGTTGCAATTCATGAAGTTGGGTCGACCCCGGAGCAGTTTGCATTCTAAAAAATCCCACCTGAACTGGGGACCGCCGAGCTAGGAAGCCAGTGCCCTAACGAGTGTGCTACCGCGGCTCTCTCCCATTTATGAATCTGAAAAAAATGCCTCCTCCACAGGCCTAACGAAATAGTGCAAGATACTTTGCTTAATGATGGCGTCACGAATAAAAAGTAAGCATATAGGTGCTCATACCGTCGAGTCCCGCCAGGTACGATTCCTGGAAAAGCTCTATGGAGATAAAAATAGCGTTAAACTGATCACTTCTTTCTTTGAACATATTCAAGTTGACGTCTGAGAGTGTACGGACAACAAGAAGAAGACGACGTTGGGTGAAATAGAAGGATTGAAGTGGTATAACAAGATGATTAATCTGGGGTTAATGGTAAGAACCAGTGGAACAAAAGTACATGTATCCCAGACTTAAGAGTCTGTTATATTTAGACATCCGCCCTAATATAACCGACTAGGTTGAACGGGGACGCGCCTCGCCAAAACGAGGCAGACCTTTATAAAAAAGGTAGTCCCATAGCAGATACTGCCGTAGGGCAATGAAATGTTAAAGATTTCACTCTACTAGGTCCAACATTGAGAGGTGGGGTGATCAGGTCCCTTCCTCACTGTGTTTTTCCTTCCCTAACAAATGTCCCGACAAAAACTAATTAGGATGTCCCGACAAAAAATAATTCGGATGTCCCTGTGAAAAACTTATTAGGGTGTCCCGATAAAACCTAATTAGGATATCCCGACACAAACTAATTAGGTTGTCCTGCCAAAAACCTAATTATGTTTTTTCCGACAAAAAACTATTTATGATGTCTGAACACGAACTAATTAAGATGCCCCGACGAAAACTAATTAGCATGTCCCGACACAAACCTACGAGGATGTCCCGTTAAAAAACTAGTTAGGATGTCATGTTAAAAAAACTAACTATGATGTTCCGACACAGACTAACAAGGATCTCCCGACACAAAATAATTAGGATTTCTTGACAAAAACTAATTAGGATGTCCCGACAAAAACTAATTAGCATGTCCCGACAAAAAGTAATTAGGATGTCCCGACAAAAGCTTATTAGCATGTCCGGTTAAAAAATTAACTAGGTTGTCCTGACAAAAACTAATTAGAATGTGCGATTTTTGACTATTAGTGGCCCACTACTGCAGAGCAGGGGAGACAACCCGCGACATCGTGGTTGCACAAAAATTCAATATTCAAAAACAAAAATTTGCCTCGTTTTGGCGAGGCGTTCAACTTAGTTGGTTATATTAGGGCACATGTCCAAATATAAAAAACCTTTTGATGTGATTGTAATACCAAAAAAAAGTCAATATGTACTTTCCATCCTTTATACAATATATACAGGGTAAATGAAAAGTCACTTTCAATTTTTTAAATTATTTATATCCTTACTTATCAAACTCCATAATTCTCGCCGTCTGTACGTCGGTCACATCTAAGGGATACAACTGTGGTTGAAAGTTAGTCATTAATTGTATTGTTTCCCTTATATGTACTCTCCCGAAAATATTAACACTCAACGAAGAAAAGTCGGTGATTGTTTCTTCAAGACAAAAATTTAATTCTAAGTATTGCAGACTTATTATTACGGATCAAAATGATAAGATGGCTGCAAAACGAGCTGCAGATGCTAAGAGGAAGAGATTATAGCGTCAATCACAACGAGTAAGCGAGACTCTAGTAGAAGCAGCAATACGACAACATGAAGCGGCACAAAGACAAGCACGGGCGTCAGTCACAACGAGCAAATCAGTCTGCAGAAGAGCATGAACGTTCTTTGAAACAGATCCACGCACTTTCACAATAATATGTTGTCATCAAAGAGCTTTTAAATTGAATTAAAAAGTATTTTACAAATATATTACAGTATTTGATTTACTTCCGTCAATATTGACGGGTTATTGCTAGTATCTAAAGACATCAACATCAGAATGAATAAGGAAAGAACAGCCTTTTTAAGCCTAAACAACATCTGGAAGTCCTCTTAATACAGCACAAGCACAAAATTAAGATTATATCAGAGCTGTGTGCTTTCTGTGCTTCTCTATGGTGCGAAATGCTGAAGAGTTACAGAGAAGGAAATGTCGAAATTGTCCTCTTTTCACACAACATGCCTAAGAAAAATTCACCGAATCTTTTGGCCGAATACCATCACCAACCAAGATCTGCTTACTCGGAGCAAGCAAGAGGACATGCACACCATCATAGCTGGCAGACGCTGGAGCTGGGTTGGACATGTCCTCAGAAGAGACCCCGATGCCATCACAAGAACAGCTATGCTTTGAACCCCTGAAGGAAAACGAAAGAGGGGCCGACCAAAAACAACCTGGCGGAGGACTGTGGACGCTGAGATGCAAAGAATGAACCAGAGTTGGGGCACTGTACGAAGGATGGCCGCCGACCGAGCAAAGTGGAATCAATTTGTTGTTGCCCTACAAGACGCCACTAGGCGTGATGGCCACTGACTGCTTTGACGGTCGGCGGTAAGGATCAAAGAAGAAGAGAAGAAGATTGCTAGTATCTACTGAATACACACGAAACAAATAACTGTCATTTCTTCTTATTCTTCTTCCTCGTTCGTCCTGAAAAGGACGTTGGTTGCGTTGTGTCTCCGTTAACAGCGAAGCTGTTATATGTGCGCCTTTCGGCCCAACACATCCGACTTCAGCACGGCATTTTTTGGGGACCGGGTTTGCCTTCCCTCTTCGATCCCTACTCTCTCGGCCAGTCTGCAGTGATGCAGCCTGTTTCCAGGACCATCACTTGCAGGTGAAGTAGGGTCTTGGTCAGCTCTGGTTCCCTGACCCTGACGCAAGCAGTCAAGCTATGAGTCGCTGACTGCATTCATCTCTTTTGCTGCGTCTTCAGTCCCTGTCATTTAACAAATACGTTTTTTCCCGTAATCTTTAACAATTTTTATATTCCCAGAAACAAAACAAAATAAAGACAACATTTTTAAAGGCCAATAAACGTAAGTTACAAAAGACAGCAAAATGTGTTGCCCGCTTTGAAATCACGTGTTGAACTGACCGGATATTACACACTGAGTGGCATTGTTGTTAATGTGCAGTAGTTGAAGTTCATGTGTTGAACTGACCGGACATTACACTGAGTGGCATTGTTAATGTGCAGTAGTTGAAGTTCATGGGTTGAACTGACCGGATATTACACTGAGTGGCATTGTTAAATTTTTTTTTTTTTTTTTTTAATGAGGTATCTGAGGAAGGTGGTTGAAGTAACAAGAAGAGACATGGTCCGCAACCAGACGATACATCAAGGCCTAAAATCCCACCCCCTGCAGACCCAAGTAGAACAGTCCCAACTAAGATGGTTTGCCCATGTCTGCAGAATGGGAGAAGATCGGCTACCACGACAAGCATGGGAAACAAAGAGCCAGGGATCCAGACCCCACAGGACGACCCACAATCTTTGAAGGACCGAGGACTAGAACGGAATCTGGCCAGGAGGAAGACAGCCGATAGGATAGTCTGGCGCTCTCTCTCTTCCAAACCTCTACACCTCACGGTAGAAGGGGAACGACTAAGTAAGTAAGTAAGTGAAGGACCGAGGACTAGAATGGAACCAGGCCAGGAGGAAGACAGCCGATAGGATAGTCTGGCGCTCTCTCTTCCAAACCTCTACACCTCACGGTAGAAGGGGAACGACCAAGTAAGTAAGGCATTGTTAATGTGCAGTAGTTGAAGTTCATGTGCAGCATTCTTCATCTATCTTTTAATTCCTGAAGGAGCATAGGCCTTCAGCAAAGTTTATGACAGGTCTTCATGTCCCATGCCATCAGCTCAAGGTTGTTCTATGTCTTCTTCATTCCTTTTATGTCTGTCACTGTTTCTCTTTTCTATGTGTTCCTTCCTCTACTTCTCTCACCCTGGCGATTCCAGAACAGGTGTTGTCTTGTAATGTTAGCAACAGGTTTTCTTAATGTGTGTCCTATCCATCCCCAGCGTCTTCTCCTCATCTCTTGTTCTACTGGCACTTGTCTGGTTCTTCTCATCTCTTGTTCCACTGGCACTTGTCTGGTTCTTCTCATCTCTTGTTCCATTGGCACTTGTCTGGTTCTTCTCATCTCTTGTTCCACTGGCACTTGTCTGGTTCTTCTCATCTCTTGTTCCACTGGCACTTGTCTGGTTCTTCTCATGTCTTGTTCCACTGGCACTTGTCTGGTTCTTCTCATGTCTTGTTCCACTGGCACTTGTCTGGTTCTTCTCATGTCTTGTTCCACTGGCACTTGTCTGGTTCTTGTTGTTAGTTCCACATTAACGATCTTGTCAGACCACTTCAATCCTTCTGTTCCACGCAAGCACCCATTTATAAAAGTCTGTAGCTTTTTTGGTTGTTGTTTTTGTTGTTCTCCATGTTTCAGAGCCGTACAATAGGACTGACTTGATATTTGAATTGATAACTCTGATGTTTGTTTTAGACCTGATTTATTTTTGTCTCCATATATATATTAGGAAGCATAGTAACACCAGATGGCGGGGCAGGCAAAGACATCAACATCAGAATGAATAAGGCAAGAACAGCCTTCTTTAGCCTAACAACATCTGGAAGTCCTCCCAATACAGCACAAGCACAAAATTAAGATTATATCAGAGCTGTGTGCTTTCTGTGCTTCTCTATGGTGCGGAATGCTGGAGAGTTACAGAGAAGGAAATGTCAAAATTGTCCTCTTTTCACACAACATGCCTAAGAAAAATTCACCGAATCTTTTGGCCGAATACCATCACTAACCAAGATCTGCTTACTCGTAGCAAGCAAGAGGACATGCACACCATCATAGCTGGCAGACGCTGGAGCTAGGTTGGTCATGTCCTCAGAAGAGACCCCGATGACATCATAAGAACAGCTATGCTTTGGACCACTGAAAAAAACGAAAGAGAGGCCGACCAAAAACAACCTGGCGGAGGACTGTGGACGCTGAGATGCAAAGAATGAACCAGAGTTGGGGCACTGTACGAAGGATGGCCACCGACCGAGCAAAGTGGAATCAATTTGTTGTTGCCCTACAAGACGCCACTAGGCGTGATGGCCATTGACTGCTTTGACGGTCGGCGGCTAAGGATCAAAGAAGAAGAATATTTCTCAGTGCCATAAAAACTCCTCTAACCATTTGTAATAATTGCCTGTCTCTCAAACTGCGTCTATATTAGTTTTTGTCGGGACATCCTAATTAGTTTGTGTTTGGACATTCTAACGTGTACTGGGACATCCTAATTAGTTTGTGTTGGGACATCCTAATTAGTTTGTGCTGGGGCATTCTAATTAGTTTGTGTTGAAACATCCTAATTAATTTGCGTTGGGACATCCTAATTAGTTTGTGTTGGAATATCATAATTAGTTTGTGTTGGGACATCCTAATTAGTTTGTGTTGGGACATCTTAATTAGTTTGTGTAAGGGCATTATAATTAGTTTGTGTTGGGACATCCTAATTAGTTTGTGTTGGGACTTCCTAATTAGTTTGTGTTGGGACATCTTAATTAGTTTGCGCTGGGACATTCTAATTAGTTTGTGTTGGGACATCCTAATTAATTTGTGTTGGGACATCCTAATTAGTTTGTTGGGACATCCTAATAAGTTTGTGTTTGGACATCCTAATTAGTTTGTGTTGAGACATTATAATTTGTACTGGGACATTCTAATTAGTTTGTGTTGAGACATTATAATTAGTTTGTGCTGGAACATCTTAATTAGTTTGTATCGGGACGTCCTAATTAATCTTAGTCACGACCATTATTTAGTTGTCGAGACAGCTTAATTAGTCTTTGTCGGAACATCCTAATTAGTCTTAGTCGGGACATTTAATTAATTTTTATCTGGACATCTTTGTCGGGGCATCTAATTAGTCTTTGTCGGGACATCCTAATCAATATTCTTAACTGTTCCTGATATTGAAATAGATAGATAGATAGATCGATAGATAGATAGATAGATAGATAGATAGATAGATAGATAGATAGATAGATAGATAGATAGATAGATAGATAGATAGATAGATGGATGGATGGATGGATGGATGGATGGATGGATGGATGGATGGATGGATGGATGGATGGATAGATAGATAGATAGATAGATAGATAGATAGATAGATAGATAGATAGATAGATAGATAGATAGATAGATAGATAGATAGATAGATAGATAGATAGATAGATAGATTGTAGAATCACAGATGTCACTGGTACAAGACACAGGGCCGTCTTGCTCATAAACTTCACAGTAATCAATAAGTAAGCTGTTTCTTCTGACGACTTTCGTAAAAACATTCCGATTCGATCAACAAGATTATTATCGATAGACCCCAGACACTGAGTACCGCTTTAATAGTGTTAACACCTTTCAGTACATCCCTTCTGAATCCGCCTACATTATGTACAATGAATGCATCGATTTTATTTGTATAATTTTAGTTTCAAGACTATCTGATCCCGAAAGACAACTGTACATTTTAGCTATAAGTTACAATGGCCGAATAGATTTTTTCACCAACTTTTTTCAATACATTCATGTCTGCGCATATCATGTCAGCGATTACGCGCCCAGCACTGATCATCCCAACACATATTTTTTTTTAAATTGTTATGTTCAAGGGGAAGTGGGTGTATGCGATGAGAAATGACGAAAGTACGAGGGGCGTTCAGAAAGTAATGCACCACATCGTTTTTCTCAGGAGCTGTTTATTCAAAAATCATGAAATTTATACACAATATACATGGATATGTCATGTAAACATCGGTATTATTCAACATAATCCCCATCAACTTGTACGGCTTTATGCCAGCGAGAAACAAGTGCATGCATTCCTAGCCCGTACCAGATTTTGTCTTGATCATGTAGCCATTTCTTCGCTGCATGAATCACTCCTTCATCATCTTCAAACCTTGTCCCACGGAGTGCATCTTTAAGTGGACCAAACAGATGAAAATCAGAGGGTGCCAAATCGGGACTACAGGGTGGATGGGGTAGTACAGTCCATCCCAATTTGGTGATTGCTTCCCGTGTTGCCAGACTTGTGTGAGGGCGCGTATTGTCGTGAAGGAGAAGCAGGTCTGCTGGATTCTTGTGCGGTCGAACTCTGCGAAAACGTTGATTGAGTTTTTTCAATGTCTTAATGTAAGCTTGCAAATTGATTGTCTCTCCTCTTGGCATAACGTCTACAAGAATCACAGATTCAATGTCCCAAAAGACAGTGATCATGACCTTTCCAGCTGAAGGAATTGTCTTGAATTTCTTTCTTCGTGGTGCTTGCGGATGATGCCACTCCATTGACTGTCTTTTTGTCTCAGGTTCAAAATGATGTGCCCAGGTTTCATCACATGTAACGATCTTAGCCAAAAAGTTCTCTCCATCAGCATTGAAACGCTCCAACAATTCAGAAGAAGTTGCTTTCCTTTGCAATCGGTGGTCATTTGTGAGATTTACGCAAACCTTAGAAAATCCGAGAGTTTTTATAACTGCATTTGCACTACCAATGCTGACTGACAGCTGTAAGGCCAATTGTTGAGTAGTGATTCGCCTATCAGTAAGAATAATGCCCTCAGCGCATTTCAACATTTCTGCGTTGGTGGCTGTGGCAGGACGTCCACAGCGCGGCCGATCAAGCAGCTCCGTATCTCCACTTCCTGATTCTTTGTTTCTCTGAACCTAGTGCCCTAGATTTCTATAGAGAGTTACGCTAACTAAAATTTGGCCGCCATTTTCAGCTGTACCCGTATTGCAGGAAAATGGACCCAATCGCGAGTTTCAGACCCAATGTGCATTTTCGTTTAGGTTAACTAATAATTTGAAATAAAATTAGATGCAAATACATTAGCACATATTTGTACTATTCTTTGTATGTCAACTAACAAAACAAAAAGAAGAAAACTAGTTTACTTACCGGTTTGTTGAATAGAATAAGTAGCGTGAATTTTTAACACATACTCCGTTAAATTTTATATTCCATCAGAATTCCACTATTTGGCAACAAATATTCCGTTAGAATTGCAACACTTAGCAAAACTTACTCCCTTCGAATTGAACTATTTACCTAGTTTGAAATGTGGAAACTGGTGAATGACTGTTGTAGACACTGAAAGTTTTACTAGATCCAGATGATAACATCAGCTTTTGTTTTCATTAAAAATGCGACAATGTATAGATAGTTTTAACAAAATCTAATTACATATTTTGGACCGGAGATTTTATTATAATTTCATTATATAACTATATTATATAATTTTTTTATTATTATTATTATATTATATATATATATATATATATATATATATATATATCTATATATATATATATATCTATAGATATATATATATATATATATATATATATATATATATATATATATATATAATTTTTATTATTATATAATAATAATAATATTATATAATTTATTATATAATTTTATTATAATGTTATTATAATTAATAAAAATATAAAAATATAAAATGTTATTATATTATATAATTTTATATTTTATATATTACAATTATATAATTATAAAATTATATAATTTATATTATATAATTTAAAATTATATAAAAAATAAAATATATATATAATATATAAATTTATAATTATATATATATATATATATATATATATATATATATATATATATATATATATATATATATATATATATATATATATATATATATATATATATATATATATATATATATATATATATATGCCCAATGGGCTGATCACCCGTTGGCTTGTCACACCGATTACGGAAACAACGGCAGATGGATCTATTTGTTGTTGCCCTAAAGACGCCGCTAGGCGTGATGGGAAACTACAACAGAGAGAAAATCAATCTGCTGTTGCCCTTAAGACGCCACAAGGCGTGATGGCCTCTGACTGCTTGGTCGGTCTTTGGCTAAGGACGGAAGAAGAAGAAGATATATAGTATATATATATATATATATATAGAGTATAGTATATATATATATATATATATATATATATATATATATATATATATATATATATATATATATATATAATCTTATAAATATAGAAGAGGTGTTAAGAATAGACAGACCTAGGGAACTGCAAAATATAGTCAAACAATATTTAACACGAACAAATGTTAATATTAGGGGCTGGGAATGTGAAGGTCTGATGCTGTTCTTACAATGCATATGACTTTTAACAGATGAAAGTCAATTAAATATCTGGGAGTCAGTTATATAACTGGAAACACCAGGCCTTTACACCCCTCCATTTTAATATTATTCTTGTTCAGAGTTTCTTCTTGATTTTGTTTGTTTGTTTGTTTTTATTTTTTTATTTTTTTTATTTAACGTATTAGCATAATTGTGATTATCCCTATTTATAATGATTTGACAAATGTGATGCTACTTTCTCATATCGGCAGTTGTTCATATTATTTGGAATTGAAAACAATATATATCCTAATTATAACCCATCAGAGGTTGAACGGGATATTTTTCTTCATTAATAAAAAAAAAATCTTACTCGATGCTTATTCTCGCTACTAACCCTGGTATTGTCCAGCTGAAAATGGCGTCTACGTCGTTCAGCCTCGTTTTCGATTCTGACATAGTTGGCGTAACTCTCTATAGAAATCTAGGGCACTATCTGAACCCAGCGACTGACTGTACTCCTGTCGACTGCAAAACTTCCATACACATCACATAGATGCTTGTGAATGTTCACAACAGTTTCCTTCTCTGCAACGAGAAATTCTATCACAATTCGCTGCTTTTAACGCAAGTTGCTAACACGCTCCATTTCAACGGTTTAGGGCAGCCGTATTATTTGGTCGGTTGCAGTGCAATTTGGTGCACACAATTAGCACATGCCATATTTGAAGTGTGCAAAATTTCATGTTTCTATCTTCATTATTAGCTGAGAAAAACGATGTGGTGCATTACTTTCTGAACGCCCCTCGTAGGCGCACAAAGCCAGAGGTTAAGAAGTGATTGAAATATGTTGTAAGTGGTAGGCGATGTGCTGATAGTCGCAAGTTTAAAAAAATCTAAATGGTTGTACGCGTAGCTGTGGATAATTTATTCATTTATTTACTATCCTTCAGATCCCCGGAGAGTATGACATTCAACTATTCAATTATTACTTACTTTGTCGTTCCTCGTCTACCCTGGGGTATAGTAGGTTTGTCATAGAAAACGCCATACTATCCTATCGGGTGTCTTTCTCCTGGCCTGGCTCTTAGTCAGTCCTCGGTCCTACAGAGATTGTCTAACGTGGTCCTCCCGGCGAACTCTGGGTCATCTTGGAGGTCTGGATGCCTGGCTCTTTGTTTCCCATATTTGTCGCGGTAGTTGAACTTCTCCCATTTTGCAGACATGGCCAAACCATTGAAGCTGGCACTGTTCCACTTGAGTCTGCAGGGGTTGGGTTTTGAGACCATGACGTATCGTCTGCTTGCGGACCATATCTCTTCTTGTTACTTCAACCACCTTCCTCAGATACCTCATTTCTGAGGTTTGAAGCTGGCTTTTGGTTGTTGTAGTCATCGTCCATGACTCGCATCCATAAGTCAAGACTGAAACATAGCTGAAGCGATATACAGCCATCTTCTTCATCTTGCCAATTTCTCTTTTAATGAGGAATCCTCGATTTATGGTCTGAAAAAGTTTCCCAGCTGCTGCTGTTCAGGTAGACAACTCTCACTTGATGCTTCTCTTCCAATCTATTCAAAAAATTAGTGGCAAGTCTTACCGTTCCGTGCTATCCAATCAAGATCCTTCCATATCTTCAATATCCAATTCACTTCTGTCTACAGTTGTCTTCAACATGTGTTTTTGGTCTACCTCTATCTATCTTATGTTCGGGACTCCTGAAGAACTGCCTTGTAATGCTATCAACAGGTTTCCACAATAAACGTCCTATCCAACGCTAGCATCTTCTTCTCTTGTTCCACTGACACTTGTCTGGTTCTTGTCATCAGTTCCACATTAATGATTTTAACTTACCATTTCAATCCTTTTATTCTATGCAATTATCAATTTATGAAATTTTACTTACTGCTTGGTTATCGTTTTTGTTGTTCTCCATGTTTCAGAGCCATACAATAATACTGACATGATTCTGCGTTAAAGGTTCTGAATTTGGTGTTAGACTTGCTTTGTTGTTATTTTCAAGCTGTAGGAAACGCAGTAGATTAATGTGGAAGAATAGTAGAGATTATGATATTTCCTTACTACTTTCTTATGCAATCAACAGCTTTTTTGTTTTTTTTATATGTATGTCCTATCCATCTCCAGCGTCTACCTCTAATCTGTTGTTCCACTAGCGCTTCTCTAGTTCTTGTCATCAGTTCCATATTAGTAATTTTGTCATCAGTTCCATATTAGTAATTTTGTCATCAGTTCCATATTAGTAATTTTGTCATCAGTTCCATATTAGTAATCTTGTCCTACCATTTCAATCATTCTTTTATACGCACGCATTCATAAATGAAAGTTTTTGCATCCACTTTGATTCCTGGATAAACCCTATAAACTACCTGGGACAGAAAGAGATAATCCAGTCAATATCCATTAAGAAAAGAAATGGTTGCAAGAGGCATTCCTGCCGAGCTCCACTTTTCATATTAAAGGGCCCTGAAAGTTGTCCTTCACTGAGATTTCTATAATGGTGCAGCATTGGTTTTTTTAAAAAAAATCCTCATAACTCTGACGAAACGAACCACGATACCTGACTCGAAATATATTACTTAACCCGATATTTTTTTTCTCTTCTAGTAAAGTACAAACATAACATGTTGGCAGATGTCCACATTTTAATCTCCTTGACGTAAGTATGTAAGTATGTTTAGCTGACTTGTGTAGTGTTCATTTACACTTTCATTTTATGCATGGAGGCATTTCTGGAGTCATCCTTATTTGACCACCAGTTATGCACAATACTACAATATACATATGTGGAAGTAAACCTACGTGAGGCTAATTACACCCTCATTGACTCTTGAAATTATTCACACACTTCCAGGTATTCCCCCTGTGATGAAACTTATTGAGAACTCAACATTGTACACTACGCTTGGAGAAGCCACTTGAGCCCCAGACGTAATTCTTTGTCTTTGACCTGGTTGATTGCACGTAGGAGGATCTAACTATGGACACAGGGATAGGCAGGGGGAGCTGAGAAGTGGATCTGTGCAGGACGTGACAATTCCTTGGGAGAACCCAGAACCAGGGCACAGTAGTTTAGCTCTGCATTGTGGAGAGCCCCCTTAGATGGCTGGGAATGCACAGTATGCCACGCGTTTCTTACTCCTAGTTTGGAATCAGATGTGACGATCCTTTAAATGCAATCCAAGCTGGAGAAACTTGAGCTCATGACTTCAACTCAGCACATTTCGGAATGGCAGAAAAGCAACAGGAAAGTCTAGATCTACAGTGTTGATAAACCAGAGTCTTCATGTTGATAAACCAAAGAGTCTTCAACTTGGTATGGCTGCAAAAGAGCGAAAATCTAAGTAATCCTAGTTAAACAACAACACTTTCTTGTTGCCGTTTTTGCTTCAGTCAGGAACTGCCTTTAGCTGTCTTGACTATATAGACCTGTTGTGGTCCATACTTTGTAATTAGGTTGATCATTTTTCGATGTTTTCCTTCTTTATAAAGGCAGTAATCAAGTTCGAAACCAAAATAAGAATCTTTTAACTCAAATGTCACGTCAGTCCTATTGTGCTTACTGTGGAGATCAACAAGCAAAACGTTACAGACTTTCATAAATCTGTCTTCTCCTTGTTGTTGTATCTGTCTACTGTTTGTTAATCATGTCTCTTAATTGTTGTCGTTGTATCAGTCTACTATTTGTTAATCATGTCTCCTAATTGTTGTCGTTGTATCAGTCTACTATTTGTTCATCGTGTCTCCTAACTGTTGTCGTTGTATCAGTCTACTATTTGTTAATCCTGTCTCCTAATTGTTGTCGTTGTATCAGTCTACTATTTGTTAATCATGTCTCTTAATTGTTGTCGTTGTATCAGTCTACTATTTGTTAATCATGTCTCCTAATTGTTGTCGTTGTATCAGTCTACTATTTGTTAATCATGTCTCCTAATTGTTGTCGTTGTATCAGTCTACTATTTGTTAATCATGTCTCCTAATTGTTGTCGTTGTATCAGTCTACTATTTGTTCATCATGTCTCCTAATTGTTGTCGTTGTATCAGTCTACTATTTGTTAATCATGTCTCCTAATTGTTGTCGTTGTATCAGTCTACTATTTGTTAATCATGTCTCCTAATTGTTGTCGTTGTATCAGTCTACTATTTGTTAATCATGTCTCCTAATTGTTGTCGTTGTATCAGTCTACTATTTGTTAATCATGTCTCCTAATTGTTGTCGTTGTATCAGTCTACTATTTGTTAATCATGTCTCCTAATTGTTGTCGTTGTATCAGTCTACTATTTGTTAATCATGTCTCCTAATTGTTGTCGTTGTATCAGTCTACTATTTGTTAATCATGTCTCCTGTTAATCATGTCTCCTAATTGTTGTCGTTGTATCAGTCTACTATTTGTTAATCATGTCTCCTAATTGTTGTCGTTGTATCAGTCTACTATTTGTTAATCATGTCTCCTAATTGTTGTCGTTGTATCAGTCTACTATTTGTTAATCATGTCTCCTAATTGTTGTCGTTGTATCAGTCTACTATTTGTTAATCATGTCTCCTAATTGTTGTCGTTGTATCAGTCTACTATTTGTTAATCATGTCTCCTAATTGTTGTCGTTGTATCAGTCTACTATTTGTTAATCATGTCTCCTAATTGTTGTCGTTGTATCTGTCTACTATTTGTTAATCATGTCTCCTAATTGTTGTTGTATCTGTCTACTATTTGTTAATCATGTCTCCTAATTGTTGTCGTTGTATCAGTCTACTATTTGTTAATCATGTCTCCTAATTGTTGTCGTTGTATCAGTCTACTATTTGTTAATCATGTCTCCTAATTGTTGTCGTTGTATCAGTCTACTATTTGTTAATCATGTCTCTTGATGCTTGTCGTTGTATCAGTCTACTAATTTGTTAATCATGTCTCCTAACTGTCGTCGTTGTATCGGTCTACTATTTGTTAATCATGTCTCCTAATTGTTGTCGTTGTATCAGTCTACTATTTGTTAATCATGTCTCCTAATTGTTGTCGTTGTATCAGTCTACTATTTGTTAATCATGTCTCCTAATTGTTGTCGTTGTATCAGTCTACTATTTGTTAATCATGTCTCCTAATTGTTGTCGTTGTATCAGTCTACTATTTGTTAATCATGTCTCCTAATTGTTGTCGTTGTATCAGTCTACTATTTGTTAATCATGTCTCCTAATTGTTGTCGTTGTATCAGTCTACTATTTGTTAATCATGTCTCCTAATTGTTGTCGTTGTATCAGTCTACTATTTGTTAATCATGTCTCCTAATTGTTGTCGTTGTATCAGTCTACTATTTGTTAATCATGTCTCCTAATTGTTGTCGTTGTATCAGTCTACTATTTGTTAATCATGTCTCCTAATTGTTGTCGTTGTATCAGTCTACTATTTGTTAATCATGTCTCCTAATTGTTGTCGTTGTATCAGTCTACTATTTGTTAATCATGTCTCCTAATTCGTTGTCAGTCTACTATTTGTTAATCATGTCTCTAATTGTTGTCGTTGTATCACTACTATTTGTTAATCATGTCTCCTAATTGTTGTCGTTGTATCAGTCTACTATTTGTTAATCATGTCTCCTAATTGTTGTCGTTGTATCAGTCTACTATTTGTTAATCATGTCTCCTAATTGTTGTCGTTGTATCAATCTACTATTTGTTAATCATGTCTCCTAATTGTTGTCGTTGTATCAGTCTACTATTTGTTAATCATGTCTCCTAATTGTTGTCGTTGTATCAGTCTACTATTTGTTAATCATGTCTCCTAATTGTTGTCGTTGTATCAGTCTACTATTTGTTAATCATGTCTCCTAATTGTTGTCGTTGTATCAGTCTACTATTTGTTAATCATGTCTCCTAATTGTTGTCGTTGTATCAGTCTACTATTTGTTAATCATGTCTCCTAATTGTTGTCGTTGTATCTGTCTACTATTTGTTGATCTGTCTCCTAATTGTTGTCGTTGTATCAGTCTACTATTTGTTAATGATGTCTCCTAATTGTTGTCGTTGTATCAGTCTACTATTTGTTAATCATGTCTCCTAATTGTTGTCGTTGTATCAGTCTACTATTTGTTAATCATGTCTCCTAATTGTTGTCGTTGTATCAGTCTACTATTTGTTAATCATGTCTCCTAATTGTTGTCGTTGTATCAGTCTACTATTTGTTAATCATGTCTCCTAATTGTTGTCGTTGTATCAGTCTACTATTTGTTAATGATGTCTCCTAATTGTTGTCGTTGTATCAGTCTACTATTTGTTAATCATGTCTCCTAATTGTTGTCGTTGTATCAGTCTACTATTTGTTAATCATGTCTCCTAATTGTTGTCGTTGTATCAGTCTACTATTTGTTAATGATGTCTCCTAATTGTTGTCGTTGTATCAGTCTACTATTTGTTAATCATGTCTCCTAATTGTTGTCGTTGTATCAGTCTACTATTTGTTAATCATGTCTCCTAATTGTTGTCGTTGTATCAGTCTACTATTTGTTAATCCTGTCTCCTAATTGTTGTCGTTGTATCAGTCTACTATTTGTTAATCATGTCTCCTAATTGTTGTCGTTGTATCAGTCTACTATTTGTTAATCATGTCTCCTAATTGTTGTCGTTGTATCAGTCTACTATTTGTTAATCATGTCTCCTAATTGTTGTCGTTGTATCAGTCTACTATTTGTTAATCATGTCTCCTAATTGTTGTCGTTGTATCAGTCTACTATTTGTTAATCATGTCTCCTAATTGTTGTCGTTGTATCAGTCTACTATTTGTTAATCATGTCTCCTAATTGTTGTCGTTGTATCAGTCTACTATTTGTTAATCATGTCTCCTAATTGTTGTCGTTGTATCAGTCTACTATCATGTCTCTTAATTTTGTTAATCACTATTTGTGTCTCCTAATTGTTGTCGTTGTATCAATCTACTATTTGTTAATCATGTCTCCTAATTGTTGTCGTTGTATCAGTCTACTATTTGTTAATCATGTCTCCTAATTGTTGTCGTTGTATCAGTCTACTATTTGTTAATCATGTCTCCTAATTGTTGTCGTTGTATCAGTCTACTATTTGTTAATCATGTCTCCTAATTGTTGTCGTTGTATCAGTCTACTATTTGTTAATCATGTCTCCTAATTGTTGTCGTTGTATCTGTCTACTATTTGTTAATCATGTCTCCTAATTGTTGTCGTTGTATCTGTTTACTATTTGTTAATCATGTCTCCTAATTGTTGTTGTATCTGTCTATTATTTGTTGATCTGTCTCCTAATAATTGTTGTATCTGTCTACTATTTGTTGATCTGTCTCCGAAATGTTGTTCTATCTGTCTACTATTTGTTGATCTGTCTCCTAATTATTGTTGTATCTGTCTACTATTTGTTGATCTGTCTCCGAAATGTTGTTCTATCTGTCTACTATTTGTTGATCTGTCTCCTAATTATTGTTGTATCTGTCTACTATTTGTTGGTGTATATGACTTCTACTCCGGGTCGGCTCCTGGGCTGTGTTA
Source organism: Oreohelix idahoensis (assembly GCA_024509875.1). Taxonomy (NCBI): domain Eukaryota; kingdom Metazoa; phylum Mollusca; class Gastropoda; order Stylommatophora; family Oreohelicidae; genus Oreohelix; species Oreohelix idahoensis. The sequence continues at coordinate 584,779 of JAMPIV010010026.1, forward strand.
GCGTTACGACCGCACCACACGCCGACTTGGGAAAGGCGACACAATTTATTATAAAAAAAAAATTAAAAACAGTAATATTATTAAGACTGTTCGAAAATAAGAAAATGAACGAGAAAATTTCAAAGGAAAAAAAATATTTGCTTACACGAAACGAAGCGTTTTCTTGTCTATATTATTCTGTACCTCAAATGTCAGGTCAGTACTATTTTATGGCTCTGAAACATGGAGAACAACAAAATCGACAGGCTACAGACATTCATAAATGGGTGCGTGCGTAGAATAGAAGGATTGAAATGGTATGACAAAGTCACCGATGGGGAACTGATGATAAGAACCAGATCAGTGGAACAAGCGATGCGAAGAAGACGCTGGCGATGGATAGGACACATTGATGAAACCTGTTGATAGCATAACAAGGCAGTCCTTGTCCTGGAGCACCCAGCAAGGAAAGAGATTAACAAAAACCACACGGAGAAGAGAACGGGAGAAAGAAGTAGAAAAGATGAGGAAAGCGTGGAAAGAACAGGAGGACTTGGCATGTGTTTGTTGAAGGCCTATGCTCCTTGGGAAGCTAAAGGATTTTGATGACTGATGATATTATTCCTTTTTTTTTAATTTAAAATAAACAGTGCACTTAGAGCCCATTAGTAATTCTACTTGAACACGGAAAAAAATTACCTACAATAAGATTTTAAAAACATAAGCGTAATATGTATATATTTTTAAATGCTACTGTGAATTTCACTTGCGGAAATTACAGTGTGATCCAACTCAATAGCCTGAAATTGAGTCTTATAAGAGTACATAAAGTATCGCAGGCGTGGAGAGAGAGCGCCATCACAAGACCTCACACCAACTTCAAAAACCTCATAGGACCAGTCCTGCATTTGGTTCTCTATACTAAGGTCAGGAACCTGAAACCCAGGACCTTTTAGGATCTACTTTAGTAATATATGGCTTCCTAGCTCAGTGGTCTATGGTTCGATCCCCAGATAAGGTGCAATTTATTTAGACCGCAAACGGCTCCTGGGCCGACCCAGCCCCAACTGGGTACCAGAGCAATTCTGGGAAGGTTAAGGCGGCCGGCGTGATGTTGACCACGTCCCCCCCCCCTAGTGTGCAGATGGTCAAGAAAATATGGGCCTAACACCATATTCCCAATATGCCTCAATGGGCATGTAACGGGATCCTGTCGTAGATTTTATCAGATAGGTAATAGATGTTTATAGTCCTGTCTGAGCAGAGGTGATAGTGATAACTATGTGAAAGTAAGGGGTAAGAAGTAGTTTTATAACGAGGTGATCGTGTAAGAGAAAGGACAGTCTCTGGATAGAATAATGTATCTAATCCAGCCTATCTGGACGACGATATTTAAATCAGACGCACTTTCTCTCCTTGTATGAAATACAAGTTACACTACACTCAAATGCACACCATTCTGTGACAAATACGCACGAACGTGAAAACAAACTATGAATAACATATAATGGATAGGGGGTTGACCGACACGATAACTAAAGGTTTAATAAAGTTTATTATCAATAGAAGATCACAACAATAAGCATATACATCACTAGATCATGGTTTTCAGACAAAATTGCAAAAGAAGAAATTAATCAAATCCAGCCCCAGACTCGCCGTAGTTGCTGACTGCAAATTTCACGGGAGTCGCTAGAGTCGGTGATTTAATCTGTCCTGGATACAATAAGTTATCTATGCCTTCAGTTGGTTAGAGTAAGGTTCATGCGTGGTGATCGCCGACGTAGGATGAATAGAACATATATATTTCCTAGGTTGTTTAGCCTCAGGTGGCTGAGACGCTAGGTTAAGTTACACAAATGTTGCTGACAATATATTTCGCAACAGCTGGCTGATGAGATTGATATAAGTAAATCTGGTAATAGTTCTGGTCCAGTTAATGTTAAAATTTAATGGTTCTATTCTGGTTTCTCTCATGAAAAAGAGGAAAATTGGACCACACAGGTCACAGCAAGAAGGTCATCAATATTAAATATCCCTGGATGCTTATAATATTATAAGTTCGTATGATCATAAGTTCATATGGCCATAAAAAAACCGCTAGTACTCAGGTTGATCAGTCGCAATCAGAAAAAGGAAACACTCCACGAAAATCTAATAATTTTCACTCTGTACGAGAAATCTAAGATATCGAGCTAGTGAATTTCAGATAGATTTCTGAACAACTGATCATGGCTATCGGAGAGACATGGTATATATATCCGTAAATTCCGTTCTATCGCTCTTTAATGCGAAAGTCCCACCTACTGCTAGACCCGAGCCCATTTGCCGTTCGATTCTTGAATCAAAGGTAATTTTACCACCTCTGCCGCCGACAACCTCTCTGGCTTGACTTTCATCATCTCCGCCTTGCCGAATATCAGCTACGCAATTAATTCCCCTGAAAGTTTTACAATCCAAGGTCCGTCTCAGACTTAACATCGCCCCTGATCAAAGAATCTATTACGCCATGCTCCGCGCTCTCTCTCTCTGTTCCTCCGTGCTTAATTGCCAAACGGCTCACGTGTTAACTGCACTAGTGAATCCTTCGTTCATGTAGCACCAAAAAATAAACTAGATGGGGAGGGGCAAAAGTGGATGATCACTGCTGCACTATTTCAATCTGTGACAGATCTTTTACCTTACCTTTTTAGTAATATATATATATATATATATATATATATATATATATATATATATATATATATATATATATATATATATATATATATATATATATATATATATATATATATATATATATTGACAGATCTTTTACCTTACCTTTTTAGTAATATATATATATATTACTATTATTATTATTATTATATTAGTAATATATATATATATTGTTGTGTGTGTGTAATTTTAATCACAAAGGGTGGAGAAGAGGGAGAGGGAACATAAATAATGAACCTTACAAAGTGTCACATTGTTATTTTGTGTTTGCTTGCTTGTTAGTGACAAGGCAAGCCGTGCGGAAGCCGACGGAAATAACCGAACGACTGTGTCATGTGACCAGCGGAAAATTCGGGCGCCAAAAAATAAAGAGGGTATTAGAGTCCCGACTGCGGTCCTGTGTGGACGCACATTATCGCCAGCCTGAGGCTGCCTTTATTCTTTGGAGTGTATGATACAGTGCCCGCCATATAAGTCTTTTCCTAGTGTTAGTTATTCTAGGCAGGTGATTGTTTTCCTCAGTGCTAGTTCTATGCATAATGACTATGTTTGTAAATTCTTAGGTTGACAGTCATTTCGACAGTACCATTTTGGTTGTCGCTCGATTAAGCGAAGCTCACGATAGAGGCTTGGGTAGCCATCTTACTAGTGCTATATCTACACTTATAATTATATGCATTTTGGTGGCAGTTGTACATATACGTTTTTTTGTATTTCATTCGGCCGAGTGTGGCCAATTTTCGTCTAAGTAATAAAGGGACGTGAGCTGATAGTAAGTGTTAATTTCTTACATCACCCATTGTTGTACAGTCATACCTTAGTGGACACCAGCTATATTATGTGTCGTAGTTAAATCTTTACAACAATGTTAATGCCCTAGCGGTGAGGGGTTAGCCAGCTAGCACCTTGCCACCACCATAGCTAAATCGGGGTTGTGATACAAAGAAAAGATTTAATTCCTTTCTCATGTAGTTCATGAATATATTTTAGTAGCAAGCTCGAGAGTTTTCATTGGGAATGCAGAAAAAATACCTTGTGTCCAGGGGACACCGCGATGTTAAATGTCGATTTATTGGTTGCCGGCCTGTCACGAGTTGGATTTAAGTTAGAGTTATGCCCAAGTGTAGGACAAAACCCTAGTGTGAGAAAAGACTAAGATAATAGATTTATTTAGAGAAATGACAGTGAATGTAGTAAGGTGAGTCTATTGGCCCGAGGAGGATAACCGAAATTAAATCTTCCTCGCCAAATCGTGACGTCAAGAAATGCTATAAACTCACCACCTCTGGCTACCTTTAACAGACTAAAGGAGATAAGGTTAAACTAACACTACAGACACCACTGTACAGACAACAGTTAAGGACTATACAGTGAAGAAGCTGATCCAGTGAACATTAAATAAGTTTATTATACAAATCAACAGAATTTTCATAACATAGTAACAAACAAGAAAAGCATATATCGTGCAAGGTTGCACCGACCTGGAAAACAAAGAAAATCAATTTGATTATAAGCACCCCAAATTAAAACTCCAACCACTTTCACTCCTTCATACACCCTGCTGGGGACAATTTAAAAAATGATAAGTGATCTTAACTACAGTCTAATTTGGTGGGGCGTCAACTAAAGCCACGCTCTATAATTTACTATTTCTAATGTCAAGGTTCTGCTGGTACTGCCGAAGACTATCTGCACAGTAGCTACTCCTGTCAGCGATATACGCCACTAAGTCACACTCTGCACTGCTAATTAATAGACTTTTTCTAACTCTAAGGCTCAGAGGCTAACCTCTAAGAATAATATGAGACTCTGCAGATCCCTGATCTATTTTTCACCATCTCTCTCTCCACTTCTCCTGCCTTGCTGCTCCCGTTTCATTTCAGCAACCGGGAAATGATATCCCTTTCTTCCTGGTTCTGACTCGTACTTCTGATGACTAGGCCCTTGCCGTAGACTGTAGAGGCTTCTCTATTTGGCGAAAAAGAAAGCTGATTTTCCCTTGCTATGTTACCCCTCATTTGGGTTTAGGCCCTTCGGTATTATTTTGACCGAGGCTAAAAAAAAGACACACCAACCCGCTTGCTTGGGTTCGATGGGTGTGTATGAGCTTAGAGCTCCGGGTTTTTAAGAAAACCCTTTTCACTGAAGACTGCGTCGCTGTCTCGACCTGCTCTTCCTCGCTCTCTCTCTGGGGCCACAATACTCAGAGCCGATACCCCTCCACGGTACAAGCTCTTACGCCTCTGGCGTTTCCTCGACTTTTCTCTCTTGAGAAGACTGGCTACCTTTGCCAGCTGTCAGGAACAAGATTTATTGGCAACCCCCGCTCTTCGGGCCGTGACCACTGCAATACTGCGTTCCTTCAGCGTTAGAAGCCGACAATATGCTTGGATACACGGCCCAGGATTTCTGCAGGAAGAGACCGCTAAATCGAAAAGCGCTACTTTATCTTAGATTTTCCCGCTCTGACCCCCGACCTACTTGAGGCAAGGCGTCTCACTACAACCAATAGAATTAAAGATACTCTAAAATTTTCCATGCGCTCATCTCTAAATTTAGAACCAGTGTATTCTTGCTTCCTTTAAATGCGCGCGTATTTCCGGCTGCGTAACGTTACCTAACGTCGTCCGCTAGCGTGAGCAGAACCGAATGTGATTCGCTCCAACTTACGTTGGACGTTACCTGGGTAGGGGTCATCTCCCCTTTCCCACGATAAAATGACCGCGATAAATTTAACAACGCAAAAAATTGAATTTCAAGATCGCGATTATTTAGAAAAAGGCCGACTGGTGCCATTCAGTACTAACCTACATTAATCCCTATAGACAAAAACCCGCAATTACTTTAACTACAGAACAAATCTAAACACCCCTATTATTCAGAGAGAAAAAGAATACTTCCCAATCTTTAATAGAGGGAAGACAAAAATGGCAAACTCAATAGTTACGAAGAGAAAACGAAATGGGGCCTATTGAAGACTAAATCACAGTAACTCCATCACATTACCCCACCCTTCGAGGTCGGAGCCTGCCGATCTAATTTACTGTGGTCTTGGTGTTCAGATTGGTCCCTATCTATGTCTCCCGAGCTGTCTTTGAGTCGCTCTGCAACTGGCAGGCGGCTGGGCCAATCACCCAAACCATACCTCCTTCCCGTGTGCACCTGGCCTTGTTTACTTAATTTTCTCCTCCAGGGTTTCTTCCTGATAAGTGTCCTTGGCCTTGGTGGAGTACAGCTCCCGCACAACTCCCTGACCACTGAACAGGTAATTAGCGGGTTACGTGCTGTCCGACAAAGACTATCCGCTGGGTGTTTACGTTTATATGGCCTGTACCTAGCTGACCTGAGGTACCTGCGGCTGACTGTAATGTCCCACGAGCGAGAATCACTGTTCCGAAATTGGAAAAGTTTGTTGGCCAAAGAAACGCGCATCTGTTTCTTCTTTTTCCTCTCCTTAACTACTCCCATGCTCCGGTGGGAGAGTTGACCTCTCTTCAGACCTGTGCCCTCCAATGGCGGGTCTGGAACTTCCCTTGCCTTGTCCGGCAAAAGACTGACTTGGTCAGCTGAACTGACCGGCTGGCTCTGTAGAGGCCTGGCGACGGCGACTACAGTGCTGCGCATCAGCGGGTTTGTGACCGCTGGTATAGTGAAAAAAAGATGCCCCATCTCGGGTTCCTCTGGTGTCGAGCCTCCGATTGCTTGCTGGGTTTCTATTGAATCCTGATCGATCTCAATAGCTTCTACCTCTGAAGAAAGGTAGGTAATATCTGCCCCTGGCAGTGGTTCTGGGCTCGCTCTTCCCCTACCAATACGAAGAGGGACAGAGCTCTCTAAAGTAGCTCCTTGCAAATGCGTAAGGCCGCTTTTCTCACTCTTTTCTGGCCTGAAAAGTTGGTGAGATGAACCTGTAGACCACGGGAGCTCTCCGTCTAACACCCTGGTTCTACCTTCAACCTTGCCCTCCCCTGTGAGAGTTACTGGCGTCAGTTGGAATGTGTCCTGCAGTGACACTTGACGGTTTAAGATCCCGTTTGATCGCGGAGAATCTGAGATAAAGCTCTCAGTGACTTGTTCTACTGTTCCTTGAATACAGTTCTTGTCAGTATGTCCCTCTCCTGAAGGAGCTAATACCATCGGGGGCCTAATTCCCGACGACAAAGAATGTACTTCCACAATCACCACTGTTTTGCCATTAGGCTGCACAGGGATGTCAGGCGAATGCGCCTCTGCCTGTTGTTTTTCGCTGTCCCGCTGGGGAGCTGGCGAAACATGCCTTATTAGGGATTCGAACCCTGCCCTCGACTTTCCGTGTCGAGTATATCGTGCTGTCTCACGAGCATGGGAGAATCGGTAGCCATCCGATTTATGCTTGCTCGCGTTATTCCCCCTGTTATGCAGTTTCCACGCCTGGGATCGCTTCGTAATCTTCCCAGCGTTGTAAGGGCTGCTTTCCTTACTTAACCCCCTCCCTTGTTTGGGCTTCGGGTCCATTTCCAACGGAAAGTCCTTTTCCTGGAGTTGGGGCGCAGTTTGAGCCGACAAGTTATCATTTAATGGCGCAAGAATTTCAGAGGGGTTGTCCTTTTTTAGTAGCTCCTTTTCCCTCTGTTGTCTTCTTCTTTCCGATTCCAGGTCCTGTTCCATCGCTTCGTCTACCAACTCTCGGATGAATGCTTCGCTGTCCCCAGCTTTTGCGCAGGTCCATGCCAAGGCTAGACGATTGCCAAATAAGTTGTCTACTTCATATTGCCTCTGCAGGCTTTCTGCATATTCCAGAAGGGGTGGAATTTCGCTATCACCGTACTCCATGAACTTAGCTACCTCAAGTGCAATCTTATGTACTTTATCGAGATCAGCCATGTTACCTGCAAATTCTGCCGTAAGCTCACAAATATAGAGACGTGAAGGCCCCATAACTTCCCGTTACCTACTAGGAAAAATGCTGTCGCAAAAACCCGAACTCAGACTAGCACCAAGTCTGACTAATAACTACCTGAAAAAAGGTTAGTTATCCAGCTACTAAAAATTCTACCTTCCTGTTAAGAAAAAAATCAGTTAGCCATCAATTACCTCTAAGTTCTATAACTAACCTATACCTACAATCCAACTGCCTGCAACCTGTGGAAAAACTTATAACTGGATCAGTTCTACTAGCTCAGTCTAGGGGATATTGAAAGAATCTATTCTCAGACTTTCCTATAGAAAACAATCTGTCAATCTAGATAAGATCCCAGAATGATCCTACAAAGCTGATCCCGGACGAGCCCCCACTTTGTCACGAGTTGGATTTAAGTTAGAGTTATGCCCAAGTGTAGGACAAAACCCTAGTGTGAGAAAAGACTAAGATAATAGATTTATTTAGAGAAATGACAGTGAATGTAGTAAGGTGAGTCTATTGGCCCGAGGAGGATAACCGAAATTAAATCTTCCTCGCCAAATCGTGACGTCAAGAAATGCTATAAACTCACCACCTCTGGCTACCTTTAACAGACTAAAGGAGATAAGGTTAAACTAACACTACAGACACCACTGTACAGACAACAGTTAAGGACTATACAGTGAAGAAGCTGATCCAGTGAACATTAAATAAGTTTATTATACAAATCAACAGAATTTTCATAACATAGTAACAAACAAGAAAAGCATATATCGTGCAAGGTTGCACCGACCTGGAAAACAAAGAAAATCAATTTGATTATAAGCACCCCAAATTAAAACTCCAACCACTTTCACTCCTTCATACACCCTGCTGGGGACAATTTAAAAAATGATAAGTGATCTTAACTACAGTCTAATTTGGTGGGGCGTCAACTAAAGCCACGCTCTATAATTTACTATTTCTAATGTCAAGGTTCTGCTGGTACTGCCGAAGACTATCTGCACAGTAGCTACCCCTGTCAGCGATATACGCCACTAAGTCACACTCTGCACTGCTAATTAATAGACTTTTTCTAACTCTAAGGCTCAGAGGCTAACCTCTAAGAATAATATGAGACTCTGCAGGTCCCTGATCTATTTTTCACCATCTCTCTCTCCACTTCTCCTGCCTTGCTGCTCCCGTTTCATTTCAGCAACCGGGAAATGATATCCCTTTCTTCCTGGTTCTGACTCGTACTTCTGATGACTAGGCCCTTGCCGTAGACTGTAGAGGCTTCTCTATTTGGCGAAAAAGAAAGCTGATTTTCCCTTGCTATGTTACCCCTCATTTGGGTTTAGGCCCTTCGGTATTATTTTGACCGAGGCTAAAAAAAAAAAAAGACACACCAACCCGCTTGCTTGGGTTCGATGGGTGTGTATGAGCTTAGAGCTCCGGGTTTTTAAGAAAACCCTTTTCACTGAAGACTGCGTCGCTGTCTCGACCTGCTCTTCCTCGCTCTCTCTCTGGGGCCACAATACTCAGAGCCGATACCCCTCCACGGTACAAGCTCTTACGCCTCTGGCGTTTCCTCGACTTTTCTCTCTTGAGAAGACTGGCTACCTTTGCCAGCTGTCAGGAACAAGATTTATTGGCAACCCCCGCTCTTCGGGCCGTGACCACTGCAATACTGCGTTCAGCGTTAGAAGCCGACAATATGCTTGGATACACGGCCCAGGATTTCTGCAGGAAGAGACCGCTAAATCGAAAAGCGCTACTTTATCTTAGATTTTCCCGCTCTGACCCCCGACCTACTTGAGGCAAGGCGTCTCACTACAACCAATAGAATTAAAGATACTCTAAAATTTTCCATGCGCTCATCTCTAAATTTAGAACCAGTGTATTCTTGCTTCCTTTAAATGCGCGCGTATTTCCGGCTGCGTAACGTTACCTAACGTCGTCCGCTAGCGTGAGCAGAACCGAATGTGATTCGCTCCAACTTACGTTGGACGTTACCTGGGTAGGGGTCATCTCCCCTTTCCCACGATAAAATGACCGCGATAAATTTAACAACGCAAAAAATTGAATTTCACGATCGCGATTATTTAGAAAAAGGCCGACTGGTGCCATTCAGTACTAACCTACATTAATCCCTATAGAAAAAAACCCGCAATTACTTTACCTACAGAACAAATCTAAACACCCCTATTATTCAGAGAGAAAAAGAATACTTCCCAATCTTTAATAGAGGGAAGACAAAAATGGCAAACTCAATAGTTACGATGAGAAAACGAAATGGGGCCTATTGAAGACTAAATCACAGTAACTCCGTCACACGGCCCCTGCTATATGCTGTTTGTTGTTGCAAATGTCTGTGATAAATCGCTTGCTTCTTAGTAAGTTATTTATTTATTTTGACTTTGCTGAGCATGAGCTTGAAAATGTGTGAGTTGTTGATCTCTAAAATGCCCTCACTGTTGTTCGCCATGGTGTCTAATGCAGTGGTTCTTAACGTGGACTATATTCCACTCCCCCTCCCCCCCCTTCCCCCAGTGGTCATGCCATATTTCTAGGCGGCCTCGGTAAGATGGTAAAGTACCTTTTTTCAGCTAAAAATGACTAACATGGGGGGGGGGGGAGGGAGGGAGGGAGGAAACAGAGGCTAAAATATAGCCAATGCAGTAACAACACGAGCTCAGGATCAAACCTTGGAGTATGATAATAGTCCAGAGCCTGACACAGTTCTCCAGAATGACACTGAGGTCCAATCAATAATAGATAGAGTGTCATTCGCAACAAAGCGAAGAAAAGATAACTCATTAAAAATATTTTTTGCTTTAGTGAATAATTATGATGATGTTGCTTTCAATACAGGTTGCAAACATTGGTTTACAATAAAGAACGACATTTTACTTACAAATTATATGGATCAATGTCATTGTGACGATATTCTCAATACAATAGCTAAATTAGATAATATTGTAGAGCATAAAGTCAAAAATAGGATAGAAAATAAAAATTGAGTCCAGCGTAGTATTCTCCTACGCCCGCCCGCATGTCGATTTTGATAAACCTAATAGCCGAATGAAAGATACTGTCTTTTCGAAAAATTCGTCCTTGAGATTAAATCTAACACTTTTGCAAGGTCAAGTCGGATTGCCAAGACGAGAGTGAAAGAATAAAAGAGGGGAGGGATGGAAAGACAGAACCTAGAGAACGCTGTATAGCGTTGATTTAAAAGAAAAGCCAACTCGAGCAACATAGCCTTGGGCACGTTTCAAATTACGATACAAAAAAACAGAAAAGGAAAAAAATATTGAATTATAACCATAATACATAGGGCCATAACAATTATATATTCGGATGCCTTATGATGTCCTGAGCAATAATATGGTGTCAGTTACCCACTAGTACAAAAAATAATTAAAATAATGGCAATAATATTATGTATGATAAGACGGACTGACGAGAAAAAAGATCACGCCTGCTTAATTTTTTTCATGACATATTTTGAAAAAACTTTGAGTAAATAAGACTAAAAGGTACCAAGATTTTGATTGGCTGTAGTTTAAAGGAAGGCGAGAGGGGATTGGTTAACCTAACACTAAAAATATACTTGTAGTAGTAACCGCAGTATTTTGGGAATTGTTTTTTAAAGTTCGATTTAAAATTCATAGTCGTCTGCTTCTATTGGCCAGCTTAGTTGATATTGAGGAAAAATTGTTAGGCTAGGACGCCATTTCTTTAAAAAATCTTGCCGCGAGACGATGAGATCAGAAGTGTAATTCTAAATACAAATATTATAAACTTCTGGACAGGGCAGTGATGACTTGGGCCAGATCTGCCAGTCATCGTTGTTTGTGTGTAATATTCATTGAAATTGTGGTAAGATTGAATTTATTAACCATTTTATTTAAAATAAAGTTTGAATGTGAGATACTAACATACGACTGTAAGTAAGTGAGTCGATGGCAGACTTAGGCAAAGCCTAGAGATTGATCCATCATATGATAGCCTATCAGAGAGGTGTAGAACTACAAAATTATTTATGATTGTCATCAAGGAGCATAACACCTATCCTATTGTATGGAAAAAGATTACTGTTGGAATTGCAGAGGCGTTGTAACCATTAGGGGAAAGGAATACTGGTATACATTGTCACTTCAAAATATAATGGTACAATAGGTTGTCATAAAGAGCTGACCCTATGCGTTTGTTCGTACTGTACCTGTAATTCACTGTGGAATATTATTGTATACTTATTATAAAGAAGGATGCATAACCTTCTTATTTCAGGGGTTTTTGTGGCCCTGACAGTCACATAAAACCAGGCTCGTGGGAACTGATTGATTCCTGACTTTGTTGCATAATTCGGGCATGTACTGGAGGCCATTGCCTTTTATGAAGTGAACCAGATGGTCCATCGAGCCTAGGACAAGACTTACCAGGGTTCTCCTTCGAAGTTAAGTGCCCGTTCGGTACCGAGAGTCTCAACCTCTATGAACCTCAGTTATTAACAATAAAAACTGAAATTATCAAATAAAAGAATTCCACCTGTGATTCGTGAAAAGAAAATAAACGAAAGGGAGTGATGATAACCAACAACCTACCATTTTACATATACCAGTATTATCCTATTTAGAAAACTACACCTACACACATTTATTATATTAATACTTGTATTATGGACAGAAGATCCATTGTATAAATTGAATATTGTAAATAATTTCATTGATTTCACTTTTGATTGTCAATTCTGATTCAAACAAAATAGAGTCAGGATAATAAATTGAGAAAAAAATTATTAACTTTACACAAAATTCAACCACTGACTTACTTAAGATAGTCTTTTAAAGTGTAGTGTGTATGTGATTGTTGTAGTACTGTTGTGTTGTATTGGATAATAAACTACTTGTGTATATGTTTAGTTGGTTAATGCAACATTACACTACTTATACATAACCCTAGACACCAAACGTAGTCATTGTCATCATACATTCTAGTCAAAGAATAAGTCTGAGTGAGATCATAAAGGTGGTAGCAGAAAGGTACCCTGTAACTTAACATAATATTTATTATATTCAGGGACCTTCACAGCTGACCTCATTCAGTACACTAAGAGTACATAACAACTACATTTCTTAACATCAAATCCACCACATATATTGGGTAGCTCGATTCCGGGATTTTTAAATTCTTATAAAACATATTAGGGTCTCAGGTCCCGGAAATTTTAATTACCTGTCAAATAAAATTAAAAGTATTCTTTGTGGAATTAAAATAGTGGTTGAGCTATCGGTGCCTGTTGTTGTTCTTAGTTATATTAGAAATTCTTAGTTATAATTAGGTACTTGTCTAATTAGAAATTTTAAAAGGTTGCATAGTACAGAATGGCTGATCAGGCAAAGTTTCGATCTGCTGCTGTGCAGACTGCTAAAGAAATGAATATGGATGGACCAGAGCTGGTCCAGTACGTAACCTCAGAGGTTGATAAATTTATTGCCAGAGAAGATAACAGATTAGAGAAAGAAACAGAAAGAAAGTTAGAGGCTGAGAAAGAAATTAAGAGGTTGCAGATTGAGGCTGACAAAGAGGCTAGGGCATTGGAGGCGGAAAGGGAGGCGGAGATTAAAAGGCTCCAATTAGAAGAAAAAAAGGCTGAAAGAGAAGCAGAAGAAAGAAGATTAGCTGCAGAAAGAGAAGAAAAGAGATTGGCTGCAGAGAGGGAAGCAGAAAAGGAGGAGAAGAGATTACAGAGGGAGCACGAGTTACGACTAAGGGAGTTGGAATTACAAGGCCATGCTCCTGAAAATGGTGCCAGCCCCTTTACCTCCGATGCCACTGCTAGTCAGGGAGCCTCAACCTCAGCTATGGGTTTTCATTTAGACCATTTTGTTGAGAAAGACGATGACATAGAAAGTTTTCTGGGTAGATTTAACTGTTGGCTACCACGTATGGTTTAGAGAGAGAAAGGTGGAGCCTAAAGTTATCCCAGGGGCTTAGGGGAACAGCTTATGAAGTTTTTGCTAAAATGAGCAGGGATGATCAAGACAATTATGACATGTTAAAGCAGGCTCTTTTGTTAAGGTATGAAAAGAACGGAAAATTTTACAGGAAAAAATTTAGGAATGCAAGACTACTGTCGGGTGAGACCTATCACCAGTTCTCTGTACGTTTAGAGACCTACTTGGAGAAATGGACTGCTATGGGGAAATCCCAAGATCTTAAAGAAATGATCCTTATTGAGCAATTGAGAGAGTCCATGGCTCCAGACTTGAGAAAGTTTCTCATGGAACAAGGTGCAGAGAGGCTGGGTGAGTTACTCAATGTCGCTGAGAGGTATCAGGCAGCCCAAGCAGAGGTAGCGGGCACAAAAAAGAAACTGGTAGACAATTATAAGGCTCCTCAAAACTTTAACAGATTTGACAACAAAGATCAGGGAAACAAAGGTAAGCAACATTTTGATAGGCCACGAAATGATTATAGAAATAAAAACCCACAATTCAATGACAGAAAATATGAGGAAAGAAAACCTTTTCATAAAGGTAGATTATATTGTAAATGGTGTAAGATGGACAACCATAACACAGAAAAGTGTACTAGGAAACCTCCTTCCTTCGCTGCAATGAAAACGGGGAGAAAGGGAGCCAAGGCCAACCCTACTAAACAGCAGGAACCGTATCATCCCCCAGTGTGTGAAGAAGTAATATGTAATGGAGTCACCATAAGGTGCTTGTATGATACTGGATTGGTGTGGTGGATTTGATGTTACAAGATGTTATTCCTATTGTACTGAATGAGGTCAGCTGTGAAGGTCCCTGATTATAATAAATTTTGGGTTGAGTTATCAGTGCACCTTTCTGCTACCACCTTACGACCTCAATCAGACATATTCTTGACTAATATGTATGTTAGCTACGTCTATATGTCTAGGGTTATGAGTGTATGATGTATTGTAAGTACAAGTACTACAAACACATGTAATTACTAACAGATATATATATATATATATATATATATATATATATATATATATATATATATATATATATATATATATATATATATATATATATATATATAGTGACTTTCTAAATACAATATCTAAATTAGAATATAACAGTATAGGGCATAAAGGCAAAGATAAGAAAGTACAAAAGAATTTTCTGCTAGAACGGTTGGTGTCGCCTACGCCTTCAGATTATTATTTGCTAACGAATAGCCGAACAAAACGGTACCCAATTTTTCAAATTCGTCCTTGACATAAACACCCACTTTTCCTAGTTCTAAGAAATATTTGCCTAAAATGCATTGTGGAACGAGGACGGGCAAGGATAGATGAAAATGCTAATTCGTTTCGCATTGATTTCAAACTAAAAGCCAACAATAGCACAGGGGCAAGCCTTGCCATAGGGGTTTCCCCAATACGATGAAAAAGTTAGAAATGTATACACTACGGTCATGGAAACATGTTTAGCTCTTATTATGAATGACCTAAGCTCTCGTATTTAGCTTGAAAGTACATGGAAAAAGAGTGAACGAGAGGTAGTTTAAAAATAAACACCTAACATAGAAAAAAAGATAGAATTTTGAACAAAACCACATAGCTCCTTAAAAATCGTATATTCGTGTACCTGAAGACTTGCTGACCAAGAATATGGTGTTAG